>CM048664.1:4303500-4916500 GCA_026401315.1 Dysphania ambrosioides | reverse complement strand
TTCATTTTTTTCTGGGCAGCATGGAGTTTGAGAATGTGGTTCTTGCCCTGAAAAAGCTCTCATATGTGCACCAGATACAACACAATTCAAAGAATTTCTGCCTGTTTTACTGCTTGCTTCTCGCTGTTTAGCCCTGTGCTTGTGACCCTTGAAGTGCATCCTGAGATTGAACTCACTAGTGCAGTCAACTACACAAATCTCGCAGAAGTAATTTTCTGGTTGAACATGCAGGTGATGCTTCTTCCTCTTCTGATGAGTTGAACATGGGCTAACTGCTTCTCCTTAAATCACGGAGGATATCATTGGTGAGAAAATCTATCCCCTGCGAACTCTATCTGTTTGTAGTTTGCTAATTCTATCTTATTTTCCTACACTCACAAGTGTTGTTCAGCTGGTAGTCAGTCCATGATGCTGAGAGTTTGGCCCTTTGTAGTGGAGATTGCGCTGGTCTAGGCTCAAAATGTGGACGTAAGTAGGATTGGAGAAGGGATCCATAGTCAGTTGCAGAGCCTTGAATTTGGCCTAAGCATTGAGTTTGTCCTTGGAGGAGCATAGCTAGAAGTCACAGTCAGATTTGGACTTGAATTTGTAGACAACAGTAGGCTTGTCCTTTGAGGAGCATGGCTAGAAATCGCAGTCAGATGCAAACTTGAATTTGGCGTAGGCAGTGACTTTATCCTTAGAGGATCATGGTAGAACTGACAGTCAGATGCGGACCTGAATTTGGAGTAGGCGGTATGTTTGTCCTTGGAGGAACAGGGCTAGACGTCACAGTCAGATGCGGACTTGAATATGGATTTGGCAGTAATCCCAGGAGGTTTATCCTTGGAGCATGGGTAGAAGCTGGTGTGAACGCCTGTTTAACTAAAGTTAGTTAACTAATTGAGCCTTAAAAACATTTTAAGCTAGCAGAAAAATGAACTAGTACAGAGCCATAGTTGCTAAATCAGCTTCTCTAAAATCTTATTGATTGCTCGTCTGGAATACTACTGAGTTCAGACTCTCAAATCATGATAAACTGATATACAGACATAAATTCCTAAATTTTGGCTGATTGAATGCCAAAACCGGTTTACATAGAGCCTTGATTGCAATACATGATCCTTCATGAAGATAACTAGAAAATGAACTAACATCCCAGATTACAAGAGTATATATATACTCAGAGATTCAGAGTATCTTGATTATAGTAATTTCACCATATCAAAGCAGTTACGCTTACTGTTAGTCTGTAATAAAGTATAAAACATAGTATGGTCAATAATCAATATCTTAAATTATGACATATATGATAATATTGTCCGAAATTAATAGTCACAAATACGAGTATTGTACAAAACCTCGACCTCATGTACAAATCCAATGTTTCAAAGTTAACCAGCAAACGGAGTTCAAAACGTAAGCTACTACGCGAACAATACAGGAAAACAACCTGTCTAATGCTTCAACTTTCAACATGAATTTTTCTTTTTATTTATGAACCAAGAGTACAATGTAAAATGAAATCTTCTAAAGGAAACCTCCCTCCATCAGATTTTATATTCACATCTCAAGTTCAAATTACAACATGACTATTAATTCCAAATAATATGTTTCATGAGAGGACAAAGAATCATTCCTGAAATAGATTTTTGTAGTACTATTAATTCTCCTCTAGCGCAGAGCATTTTCCTGAATGGCATCTCTCCTTTCATTGCTAGCTCTACTGAGATTGCAATTCCTCCTATCAGCTGCCATCTTCCCCTGACCTACCCCTGCAATTTCATTCACCAGAGCAATAACATTTTTTGGCTAATAAAAAGGACTAATTAGCAAAAACGATTATTGGTACAAGTTCACAACACATCTGTGTAAGAGGGCTTATAAGAAAGTAGCATACAAGTATATCAAAGATAACTGAGAGATTCCTTCAAAAATATGTTTAGTGAAGGAAGCAACATCAAAGTGTGCAACAGAATGATTATTACAAGACACTGTGCATATTCTATAGCTAATTGTATTAAACCAAACAGAAGACGAAAAACCTAGAGAAAAGCATATGACAAGATACTTGATTTCATCTTCAAAATGCAACAGAAACTTAGCTAGATACTATTCATGAGAAAACAAGGAATGATCCATATTTAGTTACAAATTACCAAGTTCTGCAGCAAAACTTAAATGGCATTTATTGGTGTGCATCAAGTGTTTTAATCTAATCATAGAGTGTTACAACACATCCTTTTTTCATCAGCCAGTCATACTGTTTGAGAATGTGGCTTGTGCAGCTGAAGTGCAGCTTGTAAGTGTAATCGTCAGCACACCAGATCCCACACACATCACAGTAAGGCCGTTTCTCATTTTCTCTCGGCAATTTTCCACTGGAAACTGCCTTCCCGTTTAGCGCTCGCACTTTGGCCTTGTGCTTATGACCTTGGTAGTGTGACAAAAGGTTGAAGCCAGTTTGGCAGTCAAGTTGACAAAGTTTGCATTTGAAAATATCTTGTAGAAGAGATGCTGGGGCATTCTGCTGCTGATGAGCTGAATTGGACGAGCCTGAACTTGAACTTGGTCTTGAATTTGGGCTGGATATGGATACATAGGAGGCTTAACTGAACTGGGACTCACATGCCTATGAACAGGCCCGTGAGCTGAAGATATGTTATGATTTGATGCGGACCGAGGTGTTCCCCTTGTATCTTGGCTTGAAGCTGGCCTTGGTACCTCCACAAACTGAGCTCTGATAACCAGCAAAAATTCAAGCAAACAAGAAAAATATGTTCAAAAGACTTGAGAATGACAAACCTCAGAAAGTCACATAGTTATGCATTTCGATGAGATGGCACCAAAAAGTTCATCTACTGTCCTTATTGATCAATTATTTGGTGATGTACGTCTAATTATCACCAGACTTGCGAGTGGCATATATATAAAATACACTAAGGTAATGCTGGGGGTGAATAATTGGATATCAATTACCAGGAGTCACAAAGGCCAATGTCAAAGAGTTTCAACACAATTCTTGAGTAAAGTTCTACTTCGTATTTAGAATACCAATAGGGACCAACTTCCAATTCTATTGCACACCTGATAACACACTTGGTGAACCAATCTCGGTTTATCAGTTATCAGTAAATCATATCTTAAACATACTTCTGCCACACAACTTGTGCAGACAAGAAACACAAACATACATTTGCTGCCGCAATTGCAACAGTCTCCTCACATCAGTAGGTGAGCTCAACATATCAAAGGCACAAGGTAGGCCAATATCTTGAACATTAAGCTCAGATAAATGAGCATCAAACCAAAGAAAAAACAAATACATTTACCAAGATTTCAATTTAACTCATCATATTAGACCCAGAACTCCAGTCCATAATTTTGACAAAATATACTATTCTGACAAAATAAGCTCTTAGTTTCGTCCTATTTCTATTTATAGAGTCAAAATTTAAAAAGTTTTACCACAAATTCTCATCATGTCATAAAAAATAATATATTCAAGTGAGATTTTGTTTGATACATTTTAATGTAGATTTTTAAAATATCAATTTTTCTTAATTTTTTTTATCTTACAGGAGATTAAAGCGTTTAAATTTGTATCTTGGAGATCATGAAAAATCAAATGGAGTAAAAAATTAGGAATAGAGGAAGTATTATACAATACCTGAACATATTGAAGTTCTTACATACCATAAACTAAATATTAGGAGACTATTAAATTTAACTTACTAAATTTAGACAACTTTTCATGTCAAGACATTATAAAGAAACATGGCTCATTATTATCTACTAGAGACTAATGAAGAGAGTAATGTGTGCATCATCTTAGACTAGAGTAGCTTGTGCTGTTACCGCATAATAGTCAAAGTTCAACCACCCTTCCTCCCAAATAAAGGGAAAAAAAAATAATAATAACGTTGTAATCCTCAAATGCTCATATCAGTAGAAATACAGCAAAAGTAGAGCCCAGAATTTCCTGACATGAAAACTGAACTGCAAATTCTGTCAGGAAAACGCTTACATGTTAAAAATTAATAATATAAGGTATTAGCAAATATAGAAGAATGAGGAGATTTTTGCAATGACTCCTATTTTTATTTTGTTCCTGATAGCAATGAATGAGGTGTGTACAAGAAGAATGATTACAGTTCATCCTGTGTATTATGTGCGTGTCAAACTGTTAAACCAAGAAACTCAAAAATTATGGACACTTCTCCAAAATCTAAACTGAAGTCCTATACATCACAAACTACAGAAATATATTCTAATTCATTACAAGTATCTCCTTCATACCCTAAAATTTTAACCAGCATTGACAAAACCTCCTTCATATTAGGCCGCGCTTGAGGCACCTCTGCAGTGCATTTGATTCCTATGCTTAGCAGTTTACCCATCTCTGATGCACCTTCTTTATTCCCTGGTCCTACTGCCAGCCCCGGAATGGTGGAATGATCTAGTCCTAGCTGTTCAGTTTGCTCCATGACCCTTCTTGCCCACTCTAACAAACACTCCTCCTCTCCCTCAATCACAGCCCTCCTGCCTGTCGCGAGTTCCATGGCTAATACTCCGAAGCTATAAACATCACCTTTGGTTGTTGCCTGCCATGTTTGGCTATATTCAGGTGCAACATAACCTACAGTCCCGGCCACTGTGGTTGTGACATGAGTCTCTCCTGCATCAACCATTCTTGCCAGACCAAAATCTGTGACTCGAGCTTTTCCATTCCTGTCTAGTAACACGTTACTAGCTTTCACATCTCTATGGACTATTGAAGGATAACACTCGTGGTGAAGGAAGACTAAGGCACGAGTAACATCGATTGCAATCTCAACTCGTTTTTTCCATGTTAGCCTTGTTTTGTCTGAGATGATATCCTCTAGGGTCCCTCCTTCCATATACTCATACACTAGCAGTTTGTCAGCCTTATCAAGGCACCACCCATAGAGGTTGACAAGGTTTGGGTGAGGCCAGTTGACACCTTGCTGTGTAAGGACTTCCATTTCTGCTCGGAATTCTCGTTCTCCTTCAAGGCCTCCTCTCTGTAGCTTCTTCACAGCCACTACTCTTCCATCGGGGAGGACTCCTTTATAAACTGTCGCGTAGCCTCCTCTCCCAATCTCTCGATCTTTGGAGAAATTTCCTGTTGCTTTCAGGATATCAGAGTATGTGAATATAGTTTTGTCAAGCCTAATGACTTTGATGGCATCTGACATCCAAGATGAAGAAGAGCTACTTGTGCAAGAAGAACTATCATGCCGCCATTTGGTGTCTTTCAAGAGGTACAATGATGTGTTCTCTGACGGGGTTTTGATGAAGTTGTGTACAAGGATTGAGAGCACTCCACAGATAAATAAGACAAGCACCAATATTGTGATGACCAAAGAGGTAGCTATTTTTGCAACTGTTTTGACTGTCTCGTGGGATCGTTCATTATGGTTCGATGAGTTTGTGGAGCCAATGAAAAAAGGTGGAAGGACTAAAAGAGGGTCACCAAGGTAAGAGCTTTTCTCGAAAGTTGCTAGCTGCCCGGTAGATGGGATAACACCCGAGATTAATGGATTGTAAGAAACATTGAACTTGTTCAGCTCACCCAAATCGTTCAAGCTCGTTGGAAAGACTCCTGAGAAGTTGTTAAAGGACAAATCAAGATCCTGCAGACACTTCAGGTTACCAATTTGTGTAGGAATTGTGCCTGAGAAATTGTTCCTTGATACGTTTACGAAAACAAGGGACATCTTACCAATGTCCGGGGGCAAAGCACCATAAAAGTTATTATCAGCAAAATGCAGCATGCTAAAGTTCCTCATCCTACCAATTTCTGAAGGTAATTCACCAGAAAATTGATTCCCTGTCAGCTGAAGATAACCAGAAATCTGAAGTGTCTGAACTTTTGAACCAGACTTGCATATCGGAAATAGACCATACCCTTTTAGTATCCTGTCCCATATACTTCTACAACTCTTTCTGGTAAGCAAACTATACACAAAACTAAAAGGAGGGTAATTTTCAGGTATCCATCTCCTCATTGCCAAACACTCTCCTGAGCCAAGAACAAGGCTCCCTCGTCTATTTAACAGGAATGTAGGCATAGGATTGCTACCAATGTTTGTCAGTTCAGCTGAGAGGCTCCCATTCAGTCTGTTATTAGCTAAATTCAACCATAACAAGCTTCTGCAGTTTCCCAAGCTAGGTGGGATTTCACCTGTCAGGGAATTATTTGCGAGCATAAGCCAAAGAAGGGAAGTTAACTTCCCTAAGCTCGGTGGGATAGAACCTGTCAATCGGTTAGAGGAAAGATCAAGGGCTAGAAGCTGAGCAAGGTTTCCATATTCAGAGGGAATTTCTCCGGAAAATTTGTTATGTGCAAAGTCTAGGAACTGTAAACTAACCATTTTGGAAGCCTCAATTGGAAGAGGACCTGAAAATTCATTGTAGCTGAGGTCTAATCTTTGGATGTTTGGCAATCCAAAAATTCCAGAAGAATTCAGACCTCCAGTGAAGGAATTCCCATGCAAAACCAGAACTTTCAGCTGTATAAACCTCCCTAAAATTGATGGTATCACACTGCCGAGATTGTTCCTGCTAAGATCCAGAAACTCCAGATTCCTGCACTCCAGTAGAGATTCCGGTATCCGCCTTGTGAAGTTATTCCCTCCAAGGATCAACACTCGAAGGCTCAAAAGCGAACCAAGAGTGTCAGGAACACTCCCATTGAAATTATTCCCTCCCAATATCAAAGTAGATAAGTTTTTGCAGTTGGAAATTTCACCAGGAAACTCTCCGTGAAAATTATTTTCTGACAAGTCAAAGGTCTCCAAACTGCAATTTTTCTCAAACAACAAGGGAGAAATCAGCCCAGAGAACTGATTTTCTCCGACTTCGAACGCCTTTACTCTTGCAAAACCAGGCCAGACATGTCCATAAAACTTATTTGCACTAAGATCAACATACTCCAACTTTGTGCAACCATCAAAGCACCCTTCAGTAGACCCTGTAAAGTTATTTGAAGAGATGTTCAAGACCCTCAAATTGCTGCATATTGCAGGGAAACTAACCCGAATTTCGCCTTCCAATCGGTTCAGTGACAAATCCAGCACCTCCAAGCTACCCAACCCAGTTAAATTCAGCTGCCCCTTGAGTGTATTATGTGACAAATTAAGGAACTTCAGGCTTGCGCACCCGCTCAAATCACGAGGAATCACACTTAAGGTATTCCCTGACAAGTCAACAGAACTAAGCTCTGACAATCCTGTGAAGTTCCCTGAAACTTCCCCATTAAGCCTGCTACTCGAGAGATCGATTCCAGTGACTCGACGAGTGCTCGGATCACAGGAAATACCATACCAGCTACAATGGTCTGGGCTGAGCTGATTCCACTCTGTGTATTTCCCTCTGTTCACCTTGTTGTTTGCTTCCAAAAATGACTTCAGACTCAGCAAAATATCTCTGTCCCTCCCAGCCGCTCCCTCTGCCTGAGCAACTACCTGGGCTATCGTGCCTAATCATTGCCATTAATAATGTTGTCAGAAAAATCTTTCTTGAAATCCACACCATTTCTTTTAAAAAAACCATTCAGATTTCTTATAATATAAGTTATATAATAAACTGACTAAATAAAAAATAATCTAGTAAGACTTGAACGGGTACCTGAAAATATAAGTAAGATGACAAATGATAGAACTAGGAAACTATGATAAACCAGTTTATCATAATCTTTTTCTACCATGATCAATCAAATATTCACTTTTCTTCTTCCTCTTGCTCGTCTTTGTAGTCGTCGTCTTGCTCGCAGCTAGTAAACCTTCTTGATTGTACTATTGAAGAAATTTCATGGCCAAAAAAAATATATATGAAAGATTGTGCTATGAGTCTATAACTACAAGAAGAAAAAAATTTGTTGTATAAAATATAGAGTACCATGCCAAACAAGGAACTACATTCTAGGTGGTCAACAAGATAGGAAAAAAAAAGTGCAAGATGGTTGGCTTTCATAGTGTAGTTTTCTAAAGTGAATGGAATATAGAAAAAATATTTTTTTTTCTTTTTTCTTTTATACTTTCTCCGTTTCTTTTTATTTTTCAAATTATTTTTCACATATTTCAAAGAAAATTTAAATTTTAAATATCTTTAATTATATACTTGTAAAAATTATAAAAAGTTGATATTTGAAAAATATATATTTAGATGAATTTTTTAAGACCCTATATAATTATATTTTTTCTTATAGATTAGGATGAATTCATTTGTCAAAGATTGTCTCTAAAATCTATAAATTCCAAACAAGATCAACAAAAAGAAATAAATGGATTAATCATTATTATTATTATTATTATTATTATTATTATTATTATTATTATTATTATTATTATTATTATTAGTATGATTGCTATTGTTGTTATTGTTTTAAAAAAAATATTAATTTAATGTGTGATGGAGTTAGTGTAACAATGTTTTTCAATGTCAATATAGTTTAGGTAATATTCTTAACATTATGATGGTGGGAAAATGAGAATGGTAAGAGGGGTGGAATGAGCCGCCCGTTTTGACCAGACCGGTTTATTGTGAGCCGGTTTTAGATGAGTTGAAAACCATGACTCAAAAAGAGGTGTTAAAATCTTCTGGTCTAGAACGTGGTTTATATGGTGAGTAGTTTGCTTTGCTTCTTCACCTTATATTATATATTGAAAATTTCTTAGTCAATGTTAGGTAAGTCTTATTTTTCTTCTTTTCTTTTTGTGGTTGTGTGATTTGAACTAGAAGCCTTACCAGAAAACCATACTACTTCAGGATGATTTCGACAAATAAATTTACTAAACAGATTATTTTGAGAAAGTACATGTAACTTCTTAGATTATATCCGAGTCAATCAATATGAGAAAAATAAAATTAGAATCAAAGCTACAAACATTAAGATAATATGTCCATGACAGTGGCTAGTCCAAATCATATTATTAGGGAAATAAGTAAAAATAATACAACCTGTAACCGGTCCACCCAAAATAATATAATATTAACCCTCATTTAACTTAAAGTTAGTGACGGAACCTTTTCTGCTTATTTTTTTATATCACTATGACAAGTGCATGTATGTTAACCATTTTCTTTACAAGAAATATTGTTGACTTTGAGTATCGGGATGAGTATAACTATACATGAAAAAGTTTCATAACTTATTTCAAGTTAAACGAGGGTAATTGTTGTATTACATGAGTAATCCAAAGATTATATTATTTTGGGTGAACCGGCTATCAATTGTATTTTGGAAAAACCAGTCAAAGAGCAATAATGGTTTTTCTTCTATATAATGTGATTATGGCACGTACCGTATTAGTGATTATGTAATCCTAAGGAAGTAGATAAACATGAGCAAGCAATATCTCAAGTCTATCAACTGATAGGATATGGTCAAAAGAAATGAGTATGTTTACCTTCATGTTAACAAAGAGTTGTTGGCCTGTTTTCCGATTTCAACATAAATCACTATTTAAAAGTCATCTCCAGCAGCTAATCGAAGACCTTAAGCTAAAGCTTCCTAAGCACGATAAATGGTCAAATTTTAGGTATTATTCACGAGGCTTTTCTCAAGAATAGCATGACAATATAGATTTACGCCACCAAATCTACCTCTAGGAAATTTCTGTGGGAGGAGATGGATTTTTGTTTTTTAAGTGTCCTTAAAAATCTATAAAGTATTCCAATTTCAGATGTCTCGTTTAATTTCGATTGAATATTACATAATCTATTTAATTAACATTGTTCATAGAGAACGTTAGTTTCGAATTTGTTTTTAACCTTTGTTAAAAAAAATTCAAAAAAACAACCTTGTCACGAAAGTATTTCAAAAAATAACTCCAAAAATTAGGTTTGGATTAAATCACAAATAGCTAGCAACTTTTGAGTATGAAATAAAAGAAAACTTAGAATTAGAAAGGCAAAAGATAATCAAATAAACAATTATGACATTCAAAACGATTTCATACCGTAATGTGTAATGGGATAAATGATGGTGTGTGGTCTATTGGCGGCTTCTTGACGGACGAGGGGCTAAGAAGACGTTTTGTGATAAACTACAATAACTACGAGGTATGGATCGTAGTATTCCATTAGTCACTGGACTGGTACGCCCTTGACTTCATACTCTAGTTTTATGCTCCATTGCTCAATCCACGCCGCATGTCATCAAGACCAATTCATCGTAGATTTTCCTCAATGATTTATATCGTGCAGATAGGTGTAAGTCTCAGGGGCGGGAGGCACATCCTACCGAAAACCATATTGTCAAACGATTCGGATCGACAGATGCTTCTCGATTGTGTCGAAGCAAATGAACAGTATTACCAAACACAACTCACCCTGTTCACCTGGGCAACTGGATATGGCATACAAGTTATCTACAAAATAGGGACTACCCTACATCGACAGCATGTTGGAATAGATGGTTGACATAAAAAGATACGCTCCCAAGCCTATAACTGTATAGATTTTTAGTTAGAATGTTAATTTACTAGCTAATATAAAGTAAATGATAATGTGTATGTGGTTACCTGAAGAATCACTAGTGCCCAACAATCTCTTTAGATGGGATGATGCACATACCTCAACTGCACAAGCAAACGGTGAGCCACCCCTCCTTATTTTCAGGGTTATTTTTCGGAATATTATCGTGATAGGAGTGCTTTTGATTTATTTTTTTTTTTAAAAAAAAGGGTTAAATTTCAAATTCATTTCACTCTATAGCATTAATTTTAAGCTAACTAATTTGACAAACTTGCCGATCATTCTAACGAATGCTTACTAAATAGCTAGGGTCCACACAAATGAAACATGATTTGAACCAGAAGGGTATTGTGTAAAATTTTCAAGAAAGGTGAGAGTGCAAAATAGATTTAGAAATAGTGACCACATCCTATCCGCCAAAACATTAATTTAAATGATAGAAGGATTAAGTGGTCACTGAATCGAAACTAATAAATATAATCTCCTGCATGAGCTCAACTCTTTATTATATGAAGCATAAGCATTTATGTGAAAAGGAATTGAGGATAATATTACACGACAAAGAATAAAATGCGCAATATATATGAATATTAAATATATGTTAAATTTTTTAAAAAAAAAACAGATGACAAAATATGTAAAGAATTACTTAACATTGTTATTTAGAGATGTCAGTAGGTCGGATCACTTCTATCTAATCCTAATCTAACCCACATTTTAAGTGGGATCGACTACAAAATAAGAAACTCGTCAACCCAGCTTAGCCACCCGCCCCACAGCCCCCGATCTCACGCCTCTGCAACGCAGCCCAACCTATGCCCAGACTTGGCTCGACCTGACCCGATCCATGGCCTCCTCTACAGCTACCCTAATGTGGAAAACCAATTCCAAAGAAAAGGCATAGACGCGCTCAACAAAACTACAAAGTGCAATCATCTCCGAAGACCAAATCCCAAAGTCCATGTTGATTTGCTTGAAGGCCAAGTAACGTTAAAACTTTATAGATTGAGCAAGACACGCACGAAATTGTAGACAAAGAAAAAATAGTGTTCACTTTGAACAAACAATAAGGTCAAAGTACGTCTCATATTTGAGAGAAAAAGTCAAAGTTAAATCCATAGTAATTGGCCAATGGGAGGTCACTAATAGGTGAGCGTGTTCAACATAGCTGCTACACGTGAGGGACATTATTGCCACGTAAGTACGTATTAAAGGGTAGTGTGTAATAAAGTTTTGGCTTATTTAAAAGATCGCCCCAATCCACTATTTGGAGTCAAAGTTCAAAAAGTTTTACCACGAATTTTTATCATTTTATAAAAAATAATATATTCAAGTGGGATCTTGTTGGATGTATCTCAATGTAAATTTTTAGAATATCAAGTTCATAATTTTTTGCCTTACGAATTTGGAAATAAAAAAGACTAAAGCCGTGTATTAGAGACCATAAAAGTCAAATTGGAGCAATCTTTTAGAGAGTGAGGGAGTAGGATAATTAATATTTAGTACTATTATGAATCTACTATCGAACTAACCCCAATTGAATATGAATGTACACATCACTTTCGGCCAAAACCATTTCATTATACATATCACTATCTGTATCATTACTCAAACATCAATTTTGTAGACTTCTCTTGAAAATTCAAATATAGTCAGGAAAACGCTTTCTCTAGAAATTTCATACTCGGTAACTGATATTCATGTTCTTATTCCATATCACTTAATTATTATATTATGGATTTAAGATTGATGAAATTGTAATGAAAATTTCTGTTCGGAGTAGCTTAAGAAGTATAGAGTATATTCTAATGTTCATATAAATTATGTTAGCGTATTTTTTACCCCCAGCAAGTTTTTTTTTTTTTTTTTTTTGTGTGTTATCATTATAATTTTTGAATATTTGGTAGTTGGTAGAGTTGTCAAAAATTGACCCGATTCGAACCTGATTTGTACCCGTTGTAAATGTGAAATTGGTAACATGTAACCCGATTTGAACCCGACTTGATATTAACCAACAACCAACTTTATCTTATATTATTCAACCCGAACCTAAACCTGCACCACCCGACCAAAAATAAACTGATAACTAACTACAACCGACTTGACAATGAAGCAAACCCGAAATGACACTCAACCTAATTATAACAGAAGCAGATTATAATCGAGATAACTTGTTATAAACCCGACCTATTGTGACCCATGACCCTTTTTATTTTGAATAGTTATTGATCCGACCTGATATCAACTAAAGTCGTAATAACTTATAACCCGATTTTGGAGAAATTGCATTATGTTTGTTGAATTTCACTTCCAAAAATATATATAAAAAAGTGTATAATAGATCAAATAATACATCTTAATGACTTTCGACCGACAAACATAATTTGGGAAGGCATTGCCAAATAAGTTTATTAGATGTACATGCTTTCTCTAGTTTATTTTTTCCAAGAAAGATTAACTTGATTTCTATGAAGTACCCAAAATATAACTTGCATAATATAATATCCCACTTAATAATTATTTAACCTAACTTTGACTGAATATTTTGTAATGTTTTGTTTCTTTTATAAGGGATATAATTTCTTCTGAAACTTAATGTTTCATCGTGTTAGTTATATGACCAAAATCAGATTTGAACCCAAAACAATTGATTAAACGTCCCAAATATTGAATCAATCTTAGTACTATCCGACTTGATAATTATCTGACCTAAATATAACATATACTCAAAATTACCCACCACAAATCCGACTAAAACCCAACTTAGTACAACCCGAACCCGAATTGGTCGAACCAAACCCGACTTGTACTCGAAAGGGTAAATAATCTGCTATGATCTGATTCAAACTAAACCCAGACTAAGTCCAAACTTGGCCCGATAAAGACTTAACTTAATATAACCTGACCAAAATATGATCAAAAACCCAACATGACCTGATACTATAGATAAAGTTCAGATTTACATTTTTTTTTTAAAGCCTTGTTTAGATTTGATATAGAGAATCTTCTTTATCATTGTTGCGGATTGTTATAGAGTATATTGTTCAAACTTTCAAGTTGGTTATAAGACTCATAACTTACATAAAACTAATTGTACCAAATATAATCTAACTTGTTAATTCAGAGTGAAAGTCGATGGGGAGAGAACAAAACCTTAATTCTCAATTATCAGAGTACGATATGATTTTTTAGACAATTAAAGTATTAAGAAGACAAAATTAGTTGAAAAGTCAGGGTAGCACTTAAACCAACTGTCAAATAAAGAAGGTAGAATAAAAAAAAGGGATAGTTATTAAAATATAAAATGTAATAAACAAAATAATGAAGGGAAATTTACAAAATGGATTCAATTAAATCTAAATGGTTGACATAAATTTACAACCAAATTAAAGAAACTTCACATAAATATGAATTAAATATATGATTTCATATTTTGCAAAAACAATAAACGTTCGATCCCTCTTCCCTTCTAGAAAATTCCATTACACTTCAATCACTACTCTGTTGAGATTCTTGAGAAGCCAAGGTTCACAACATCGCATTTGTGCTTGTCCGAACCACCGGGTAAACCAAATGCACCTCAAATTCTTTACTTTAAGTCTTTAATACATTTATTATAAAGAATGCATTTATTAAAATGATATGCAAACTTCTAACTAAATTTCATTGTTTGAATTTGCCTAAATTCTAAAAAAAAAAGAGAGAGAAATGCCTGAAAGTTCCTTGAAAAAATATTTTGATCACTCTATAATGAGAAATTCATAATTTATATTTGATATAAATATATCGGGAGATATTTTTGTATTTTTTTTCTATACCTGAGATCGACCATAATGTCTACAACGTCTGGATAGTGCATGCAAGTGCACAATGATCATTGTGCGCCCGGATCAAAACGCAACCCACTATAACATAAAATGCGTGCAACATTTATTAAGTGAAGTATGTAATGTACATAAAGATCAATTGTAATTTAAATATGCAATTTAAAGTTTCCCCCTAAAAAACCACGAATCATTAACTGCAGAAATAAACTATCACTTCTCTAATATTATCTGTCAATATATCTTTTTAGTTTCCCATGAAAATTCACTCATTATTAGCACAATACCCGGTATTTGTGATACTTCAGTTTTCATTGTTACCAAATTTTACATGTACTTTTTATTCGAATGTAATGAACATTAATGTGAATAATGTACATTATAGTTGAGTTTTACATTAAACATCTTGCTACACATGCTCAGAGAGAAATTAATGGCATATGAAATTTAGAAAAAAAATTCTACATGTATATTTTATTCGAATGTAATGATCATTAAAAATGTGAGTAATATACATTATATGTGAGTATTTTGTACATTAAACATCTTGTTGTACATAGTGAAAAAACGTTGCATATGAAATTAAATTTTACATGAACAAGTATGTGAATTGTCACTAATGTGTTGTTGCAAACTGAATTGGTAATGAACATTCTACATCACACATGTATGTAATGTATATTCTATTATTGATGTATGTACATTTTGATATTTTATAATGTGCATTGTTACATGGAACCTAGTGACATTGACACATTACTCTTGTTTGTTTCTATGTAGTGAACAAGCAAGAACATCCATGCAAAGTGAAGCCAAAGCAAGAAAGACACAACCTGAACAACCAAAAATAACAATTGCCAACAACTGCACATTTCTAAGAATGATATGTACATTTAAATTTTGATTTCGCATTCTATATTCATAATGACATAGATATACATCGCATAACTTCGTAATGTACAAATTAAATATCTTATAAATAAATTACATATCAATATCATGTAATGTACATATTATTTTTGATATATGAGGATCATGGTTGAAACTTATTCATTTCACGAAATACATGTTATGTATGTGTACTGACTAAATTGAAATGAAAAATCAATAGGAATTAAAATGTGATTCAAACTAAATAAAACAAATAGAATTCAATAGGTCTGTTATTCTTATTTTTTCAACGCAAAACAATAGAATCCAATGCTTCATCGTTTACTTATTATGAAGTATTAATTATGATTTTTGGTGGGAAACTTTAAATTGTACGTGTACATACATTTGATCTTCAAATACATTGCATATTTCACTTAATTAATGATGTGTGCCTTTTGTGTTGTATAGACTTGCGTTTTAAACAGGGTGCACAGTGAGCATTGTGCACTCGCCTGCACCATCTATATGTTTTTCTGTATTTTTATATCTGTTGTATTTCTATATCTGTTATAACAATACATATATCTAATATAATAATACCTACTAATATGTGCCTGTGCCAATGCACGAAAAAGTTATAACAATACGAAATTAATACATTTTTATTAATTATTTCGTACTTTGGAATTTTTTTTGATAATTGACATTAACAGTTGAACAGAATATGACGATTAATAAAAAAAAAATAACTCTAATTGAATTCTATAGTCATGTAGATATCCTAAATATAACAAATAAACACAATCAGACCCCATGTATTTATTCTATAATATTTTATAACTTTTCCTCTTAAATAATAATCCGTAATCTAGGATAGAATTGTCTATACGTAACTTCTATGGTAATTCAATATAACCTTTTAATGTTTGTACTAAAAACCTCAATTGAAAATAAGTTATAAAAAGGAAATGTTTAGATGTTAAGATCACATTATTTAATAGTCAATACATAGTATCATTTCCTTACCAAAAAAATATTGAGTATCATTTATTTTCCAAATTTATAACCCTTGACCATTAAAAATTATCAAAGACACATCAACACTCATTACTATTTTATATTTTCATATGATTTTTTGACAAATATTATGTTCTTCCACAATGCTATAAGTTAACTCATGCTACTAATAGCCTCTACAGGAGCAGTAACCATCTTTGAAATGGTGAAATCGGCTATCATCTATTACGATAACTTCCCATAACAATGAATTTTATAGCAGTATGGCAGTCACTGCATATTCGTATACTTATGCAAATTATTGCTCCTTCCAGAGTACTTATAATGCCAAATGCTATAGCGAACCCCATTGGCAATAACCAAATCACAACAATTCCAATCAATCAACCAATACAATTAAGAGCATACCCATTACAATAAACACCAAAGTAAACCCTATACCCAATCAAAGAAAGCAAATTGATGAACACAAAATCAATTTCAAACCCAAAAAACTACTCCACCAATCAAAATAACTTTTCGCGGTCTCCAAAATACGACTTTAAACCTTTTTATCTCCAAATCCGTAAGGCAAAAAATTATAAACACTTGATATTCTAAAAATTACATTGAGATGCATCCAACAAGATCACACTTGAATATATTATTTCTTATAACATGATGAGAATTTGTGGTCAAATTTTTTAAATTTTGACTCTATAAATATAAATGGAGCAATATTTAGGGACGGAGAGAATAAAAAGTAAACTTTCTTGCCCATTGCATGCTTTATGAGTTATCTGTCTTTTCCAGTATAAGATTTGGGGTTTTTGGTTGTGGAGTTTGATTGATTTCTCAAGCATTTCATATATGATTGAAGAAGAGGAAAGATCAGTGGAGTACTGATGATTGCAAGAAAATCAAAAAAAAAAAAAAAAAAAACCAGAAATAATTACATAAACCTCCAAGAATTATTGGTTGTAGTATTACAAGGTGATACATTTGGAAACCTTAGGAATAAGCATGTCACACTGCGCTGCCCATAACAAATTAACAAGAAGGAGGTTACAGATGATCAACATAACTCATCTAAATTACAAGCTACTACATTACTCATTATTATATTCACATGGTTCTGTAATAAGATGGACACTCGGGGTACTTAAGATGGGTGATACAAGTACAATTCATACTACTATAGCTTGAATACAATTTTCACATTGATGATGATAGTAAAGTGAAAATAACAACCAGGTAGAACGTAGAAGGTAGAAGGTAGAAGGTGATCCAGTGATTAATTTTGCCAATATAAGTTTCAATTAGGTCAATTAAGAAAGTTGGAAAAAACTTTTTTTAATTGCTTGCATGGCGGCATTATCCATAAATTTAAAATATTTACAAATTTTCTTGGACCATAAAATCTTTCTCATTAGTTTTATAGTTTTTGTTCCAAATGTAGGATAAATCCAACAATATATTAATTCGTGTGATTTTTTTTACACATATTTTGCTTACACTATAATAAACAATATTTTTAGTTAAAATACATTTAATAGTTTTGTACTTTTGTAAATTTTTCATGCATTGTCATGAGCATGAGCTAATTGGAGTCGTTATATAGTTTTCCCTATTAGGTATACTTCTTATTCTTCATTTATGACACTCAATTAGACTTGTCAAATGGGTTGGTTGAAACGCGTTAGAAGAAATTTGATTTGGGTTTGGATTGAACAATACTTCTTCAGTGTTCATTACCAAAAAAAAAAAAGTAAAAGGATTTGGAGTATTTGGAGTTGAGTTGACTCAATAGATTAAGAAATTTGGATTTACATTCGATTTTGGAGCTAGTCATATGTATGATAAAATATTCACAATATACATTGAAAGCGCCAAATTTAAATAATTATAGTCAAAATTCAACCATACAAATATCTTTTATATTCACCATAATCCATTACTAGAACCAACCAACAATTTGAATAATTAAAGATACTTTTTGCCATAAAGTTCTCATAATTTCATTTCATTACTATTAGTGTAAAATTTTATAATTGAAGGGGTTAAAAAATAAAAGATGGAGTATTATAATACAATGGTGAAAAGAAAATAAAAATTCGGAGGAGAGGGTAAAGTGTTGATTAAAGAAGAACAAAAATTGTGGAAGAAGGCACTAAGAAGGCGTGAAGCCTAGTGCACAACTAGATCAGCAAAAAGGGTTGAATGATGCAATTGGTTGAATTATTAATGAATTACAAACATTGAATGCCGCACGTATGAAATGGTCCAATTTACAAATATCTTCCTTGGAAATAAAGGGGGTTCAGCTCAGTGCTTGGCTTGCTCATCAACACACGTCCTGTCCTTCCTTTGGATTCCAACCTTAGTTTTGCACCACTTTCTTTTGTCGCTATCTTTTTTGTTGCTCATTTATTCATTTCATTTCGCCTTCAGAATTCGTCATTCTATTCTTTGTATACCAATTTGGCATTAATCCATTACTAGGGACTATCTCATTCGTGAGGATGGATAGAGTGTTAGCCATTTCTATTTAAATTTATTATTTTTATAGCTTATTTGGTCCAAGTATTAGAAAAGTGATCTTCCATATCTAAATTGAAGTTTTGCTTATGTTTATATTGTTTAGTATGAAGCATCTTCAGTCTAGTTAAGTTCGAGCTTTGTTTTAACCCATTTTAATTTAAATAGCTCGTGAGGTGTATCATTGCATTAATCGCTAGTACTTAAGATCCAATTACCTGACGTGATTCATTTTGGAATAGAATGGTTGTCATCAAATTATTTATCTCTGGGATATAAATTAAAAAAAAAATGTTTACCTCAATCAATGTATTTCAAATACGTGTCAAATTTTATAGCTTAGGTTTTATCTGGTTTTAAGCAGAAACTTTGAGGACTAGATCAAATCTTAGCCATAATAGACCATAATCTGGTCTAAATTTGCCATCATTGCGCTTAGTTGCTGGACTTGATGTGCAGCACACAAAAGGGAAGAATATATCTCGGGCCTCGTCGATTGTATAGTATGTGGGCCTTGGGCCCAAATTGTGATTCTCTTTGGGTTGATACGTTCCATCCATGTGTTGCTTTCGCATAAGTAACTACTAGTGTAATTACCTAATGTTCGGTAAGACGTCATAAGCTAAATGATTAAATTTTAATTTGTGTTTAAAGTCACGTATTTACACAACATTTTCATAAACTTACACAAACTTACATACATGCTACAAACATACAAAGTACACAAAATTCTAGGATTACTAATTTTAAAATATACTAGTAATTTGTAAATGCATCAAATCCACTGATCCTTAGAGTAATACCGACAGTGAGCGAAATTTTCCCCACGAGTAAAAATAGTGAGTAAAATGAGTGAAAAATGCATCCCGACAGTGGTCACCCGTGTAAAAACTCACGAGTTTCCTCATACCATGTGAAAACTCATGAGGAAAAAAATTAGGTGGGCCCCACATTTTTTAATTCCGTTTTACACTTCAACTGCTATTTTCGGCATTTAAACAGTTTTAAAAAAAATTACCAACGGTCATAAAAAAATTTTCTCTATAAAATGACAACCATTTTGCTATATTTTTCCAATACTTAAAAAGATACATTTTCCTAATTGAATTCGTTTTTCACCATATCTCTTCCCAACTGTTATCATACACATTTATTTTTGCAAATCTTCATTAAGGTAAAGTATTCTACTGTTATTTTCATAAAAATGATAATAAAGACGTATTTAAAACTATTATCAAAAGTGATAATTATTAAAAAATAATACTATTAACCGCTAATTAAAAACTATAATTATTAAAAAAATGCTAATTAAATGCGATAATAAAGTAAACGATAGTTTAAAAAGGCAATTAAAAAAAAATTATGAAAAATGATATAAAATGCGATAATTAAAAACGATAATCAAATGTTGTAGTTATGAACGATAACTATAACCGCTAATTAAAAATATTAAGTACATTACAAATTGATTGAAATACTAACTACGTAATAATAACATAAATTAATTAATAACGATATAAAATTATTAATCATAATCATACATTAATTAGAAAATTAAGTAAAATTGGTAAATATAGAAGAGAGAGAAAGTGTGGTGGTGTATTGGACAAAATAAGAGAGAGATTGGTAAGGAGTTTTAATTTTTTTACTCATTGCTGAGATGACATTTTACTAACAAAAAAACTCATGAGGATAATTAGGTGGAATGAGTGAGAAAGTGGTTAGAGAGAAAATTGAATGACAAAATTTTGACCACTGCTGAAAGTGGTTTCATAAAACAAAAGTTGCACATGTACCATAAATTGATCTCCATTTCCCACAACACACACCAACAAGGAACCATTTTCGTCACTCTCAAATACAACATATATTTTCCTCCGTTTTATTTACTATTGTTAATAAAAGAGAGAATATAAGTGAAAGATGAGTCTAAATTTTGTTATGGGGCGGGATAATAAAGAGTAAAAGAGATAATTCATTATCCAAAAAAGAAATAAAGCAATATTACGAAGAATAATTATGAACGTACTTAAATGAAAAGTAGGACGAACATAAACGAAAAAAGTACGGAGTACTTGTTAAGTTGTTATATATCTAATAAAGACAACAATAATAATTTGTGAAATAAGATAAATTGAAAGGACAGCCATAATACAGTAATATGAAGTCCTCTAAATAATACAGTATAATAAAATTGAATTAATTTTTTTGAACTCATAATTACAAAAACATGGAGAGTACATACACAGCTGTCGATTTGGATTATCTATATAATAATTTCCTGTCAATTCGGCGCATCTTTACTTGTATTTTAAGCTTAACATAAGAAGGCACACATGAATACTACATGATAGAAACTGATAAAAATTAGCTTGAATTGTAAACTTGCATAATTAGAGAGAGAGAACGAAGCTTCATTGACACTACACTTGTTATTGTATTCTCCATAGCAGGAAAGGGAAGGCGAAGCTGAAAAATGGAGAAAGCACTCACAAAAGTTGGGAGTATTTTGATTTCTAAGAAGGCCAAAGAAGAACTCTCTACCATTAGTAACGATCTCTACGTATGTTTTACTCTTAATTACCCCTTTATTATATCATTTGAGTTGTGTTTATTTATTGGTAGGTTCTTCTAATGTTCTATATTTATTGGCATCTTTTAAGGTTTTCCTGATGCATGTTTGTAAGAATGAATATTATCGACTACTTTAATTAGTTGGTAAAATTTGAGGTTGTATGCTAGGTAAGTTTGAGCATATCCAAGAGTATTGGATCAATTTCACAAATTCTCTAGGACATTGGTGTAGTACCGAGTTCATTGCTTACACCAACAAAAGATAGGTCTTTAGTTCATTGTTCATCTTCATCACCCATTAGATTTTACAATCATGCATGAGAATTAAAAGTAATAGTAAATCATACTTTGAGAAATTATTCCTAATTTAAACATGATATAAATATAAATATATCAGGGGGAATTTTTGTAATTTTATTTCTATACATGATATCATAATGTCTATACCTGATATACTTTTTCTGTATTTTTATATGTTTTGTATTTCTATAAGTGGTATAACAATATTTATATCTGATATAATAATAAATATATCTAATATATATCTTAATATTCTGATATAATTCATATCAGGTATGAATTATGAAAAACTCGTTATACTTTGGTGTCTTAAGTGTTTAAGTTTCTTCAACTGTAGAGCCTTATACTCTAGTATACTTTAAATTTCTTCAAATTCAAACCTAACCAAAGTATTGTTCAAATATAGTCTATTTCAAGTACAATTGAAGGCAAAGCAAAGTGGGTGTTCAACAAGTTGAAGGGCAAGACTCAAAAATCCTTGCCTGATCTCCTAAGAGACTTCAGCCTTCCGGCTGGACTCTTTCCTCAGAACATCATATGCTACGAGTTCGATGACTCGAGATCGAAGCTCATCGTGTACGTGTCCTCTCCTTGTGAAGTATGCTTCAAGGACTCCAGCATTGTGCGGTATGCCAACCGTGTAAAGTGTACATTGTCCAAAGGAAAGCTTACGGGAGTTGAAGGAATGAAGACCAAAGTGTTAGTGTGGGTTAAAGTGAATAGCATCCATGTTGAAAGCTACAAGTCTGACAAAGTATTGTTCACTGCTGGTGTGAAGAAGTATAGGCCTAAAGATGCTTATGAATTGCCTCGCGATGCTGTTAAAGTGGAAGAATTTTGATGCACTGCACCATTTTTATGCGCTATGCCACTTTATGTGTATGTACATTATATTATAGTTCTTGTTAATCCCATGTGTACATTATTGTGTGCACCAAATGAACTTATATTCTAACTAATTATTATTCTATACTATATAAAGAATACATACATGCCTCAGTCCTATTAAGAAAAATGCAAGTTCATATGAACTGTATGCTTCCCCTTTATAATTTTGAAAACCATGCAAAAAACAAAAGTGACCAACAAAAAAGAACAGAAGGAATAGTTGAGAATAGTTGATTGTCATATTATCATCACATTAATAGAAAAGCTAATTAAACTACCGATTAGGGTGGTTACATAGAGACTTTTTTTAACACCATGTGCAAACCCATCAAAATATTAATCCCTCCCTATTCACACATTTTTCTTTTCTTTTTTATTAAATCTTGATATGTTAGTTTTAGTCTTTAATAGATGACTTATCCAACTTTATTTAATATTTTTCCTTAATAAAGAAGTGTAAGTATAATCGCTCAATGGCAAGGATGGGTCTTGATTTAGGTGGTGACAAAGGATGAAGTAGTAAATAATCTCAATTACAAACATTGTAAGAATAATATAATGCTTTAATTGTCCATGATCATGAAATTGATTTTATGGACTTAAGTAGACCCATTGTGGCCTCTTTCTCTATTGGAACCAACTATGGACCAATGATAAGCTTGAAATTTTTGTAAGCTATACAGCTTGGGCTTAATAGCTTGGACTTAATTTTAACTCGACTTCTATAAAGACTCAAATCTTTTCATTTTACATGGATAGCGCTCTTAACTATAAGGAGGGGAATGAATACGTCACTCAAAAGAGGCGAAACTTGCTTAATCGGAATGGATAGTGCTCTAGTAGTAAAATCATTCATAGATCCCTCTAGAACTACGAAAGAGTTGAGAATTTTTGTAAGCGACATTAGACAGGAATCTATCACATTTTCTTTCTCCTCGTGCTTTAAAGTTTTGAGAGTGTTGGTTAACTTAATAGAGTATATAATCTAGCTAAGATGCTTCATTTGTAATTTGTTTCTTTGCCAAAAAAAAACCTCGTTTGATTCACTTATCTGACATTACTAAAAAGCGGTTATATTATTTATATGTATAAATACGGAATAAATGCCAACACAATACACTCTAGAATACAAAAAAATAAAAAAATTTGTCACAGACCAAAAAATGGAAAAAAAAAAAAAAGTCCCAACCCCTAGGAGCAACAGTCTATAAGATGAGCAAAAACACAGCGTAATTAGAGAATGCTATAAAGATGGAGATTAACCAATATCTGAGGCGAAGATTCTTTGATAAGAAAGCAAAGAGCTTAGATGGACAAACCTGATATGGTCCCTGGGCGGCACCCTGACCGTTAGAGGAGGGATGCAGCCTGCAACATAGTTTGCAAGCGTTTCTGCAGCTGTTCTGACTGTCTTTGCTTTGAGTATGGTCATATTCTTCCCTTTTCCACAGGTCACTTCCTTTCCCTCTCTTGTTAAAGATTCCAACTTTTTTGGGTTTTGTGTGATTTTGATCTATTTTCTTTATGTTTTTAGATTTTCTTTCTGTTTTATTGTGATTTTTTTTTAAATCTTCAATCTTGTAATTTTATCAATCCTGTTGATAGGTAATCTTGTATTTTACTGGGTTTTTCTGTGATTTTGTTTGGTAAATCTTAAATCTTGTATTTTGGTCAATTTTCTTTATGGTCTTAGATTTTCGTTGTGAGGAATATGTTCTTCAATCTTGTAGTTTTATCAGTCCTGTTAATATATTTTCTTGTATTTTTATCGGGGTTTTGTGTGATTCTGTTGGGTAAATCTTAAATCTTGTATTTTACTCTATTTTCATTATGCTTTTAGATTTTTTTTTTTTTCATTATTGGTGGTTTAGTTGGGTGAATCTTCAATCTTATGATTTAATCAGTCCTGTTAATTGATATCTTGTATTTTATTGAGGTTTTGTGTGATTCCATTGGGTTAAGTGGATTTAATTAGATGTTCAGTGAAATTTATCAAATGTTTAGTGAGCAAATATTCACTGAAGTTTAGTAAATGGTCATTAAAATGAAGAATATGTTAAGTGGATTTAGTTAGATGTTTAGTGAAATTGAACAAATGTTCAGTGAAATGAAAGACATGTTCAGTGGAATTAAGTAACTGTTGAATAAAATAGGCAAATGGTCAGTGAGGTTTAGTAAATAGTCAGTGAAATAAAAGAAATGTTCATTGGAATCATCTAAATGGTCAGTGGAATTGTCTAAATGATCAGTGGAATTATCCCGGGTGTACTATGCGCCGTGCACCCGGGTGCAAGATCTTATTTGTGGGCTACGACCACTATAGCGTTACTAGAGGGTGAAATTAACTCAAGGGATAAGAGAAAAGAGGGAAATTAAAGAAACAACAATCAAATTAGAGGAAAATCTCAAAACTTAGGGTATAAGAAGTTTAAATACAACAATAATAATGAGGTTTAGGGAGAGGCCATCAAGGCAATAATAAAAATAACCGATATTATAATGGAGTTAGATTGCAAGGTCAAGGTAATGGATACTGGGAATAGGCTACAATTGTTTGCTTTTATGAAACTTTTGGATAACTTTTATTTGCATAATTCTTATGTTAAGAAATTATCAGTTTTATATTTTTAGAATCTGTCTCAAATCAGCAGCTACTTTACTGAACATCAAAGTATGAAACACCTAGTTGCCAAATAACAACTAGTTACAGCTGCAGGTACAACTACTCCTACATCTACTTTTGCTGCCATGAGGTTGGGGTGTACAACTCCTATTCCACCTATTTAAATAAGTTCATTTTCAACAACTCTATAAGGAAAATTTGTCCAGTATTTCATAATTTTATTCCATAAGTGAATTAAAGTTCATAAATATTCACCTTGCTCTAAATGAAAAATAAATTCCATACCAAAGCATTACTTAACTATGTTTACAAAGTAAGGACATTTACAAAGAGTTTCTTTTTTTTTTCCTCTCTTAACACATCCATACAATAAAAAAAGGATTAGCCTAGAGGTTGATGTTCTTGTATTCCAAGGTCCTCATTTGTGTCTTCAGTCCTTTGAGGTCAGGATATAGTTTATATCTTAATCATTATATAAGTTCCATAGTCAACTTGTGAATATCGATATTAGTTCTCCAATATTTTCACATCCTGACACCTAGACCTGTGCATTGGGTTGGGTCAGGGCTGGGATGGGTCACAAGCAAAATGGGCTGGGCCGAACCGGGTCAAAGAAGATCCAAAACGGGTCGGATGGGTCGGGCCAAATGAGATATATAACGGGCCAAGTTGGGTCGGATCGGACCGTCTAAAGATAGTATAATTTTTATCTATAGAGGATGATAGTTTACATGTATCACCTCCAATTTTTGGTAGTGGATCATCGGCAAGTAAATGGAAATTATTCATTACCTGATAGTGTTTAAAAGTCTAGGAAACTATGGGCCCATTATTGACCCGACTTAACCCATTAAAAACCCAATAAAAATGACCCTTTAAGAGACCGACCCATTAGGCTCTTTTACAAATGGGTCGGTTAAGGGCACCCATGCATCATAACTTCATAGCAAGGAAAATAAAGTCTAATATCCTTCTACAAACAAGGCACTAGGCACTTGTACTAATTACTAATCAAATAAATGATTAAACATAAACAATTAAGCACATAGAATAGGCAGACTCAATCTCCCCAATGGCTTTTCAAATTAAAATTTTTATTATTTTAATTTTCTAGAAGTTCATAAATTAACCTAAAACCATTAACTCTAATAAAAATGATTTTAACATTTCATGCATATAGTTAGGAGTGACTGATGGGGGATTTTGGGAATGTTGTTTTTCTTACATGTTGATGTATACAGATTGCAGTTTCACCATCTAATGAATCATTAATCAACTCTGTGATGCATAATTAAATTCGACGTGGGGTTTGAAACAAGTCTAGTGGACTTTGAAAACTCACTTGTTCTTCTTTTCTAAAGCCTCAAACTTGTGTGGTTGTATTTTCAAAAGAAGTCAATTTCACTTGCTCTCATTTAGAAGGCTTTTAACTCCCTTAAATCTCATATTCAAATCGTTTTGAAGAATGTAATTTCACCCTTGTTCTTATTTATTTGAACTTTAGTATTAAATTCTGCTTTAATTTGACCCAATAAGAACTGCCAGAGGTACATGCTGATACACTGTTAAAAATATGTGGCGCAGGCTCTTGTGCACTCACAGATGGGTTAATTGTGCAGTGCTTCTCTGATGTGTATGGAACCTATGGATTTTTGGAGATGTACTGAGCCACATATAATCATGAAAACATTTTCCGAATCCCTTTCCTATCTTGTTGATGAAAAACATTGTAAAACAAGGGAACATGTTAGGATATATGAATATATGAATAAACTTTATTCTCTTTCCCTCTTACTATTACAATTACTTCCATTCTGGGGAAAGTATCTAATTTGTATGTGTCATATCTGGTATTTGAAACCTACCTGAAACCAATTGGACACTGTGATTATACATGTTTATTAGTATACATTAATTTTTCTTCTAATATTTAGGTGCATTTGTTTTACTGTTTGACTTTCAAATAGAAATTAGTAAAAGAAGGCGAAAAAAATCATTCATCTGATAACAACAAGATGAAGTCCACCAGAGATTAGTTAAGTGGTACTGGTTGAATAGGAAGACATTTCACCGGCTCGAGTGCATCTTATATTGAGGGGTAATTCAGCTTGATGTGTTTGTGGTATGGATATATCCCCTAATTGTTAGGTTGAGTGATGCAGTTTGAACCTGTTATCTTTTTCTTACTTGAACCTGTTGTGTCGTAGGCATAGAACCAAGTATATCTTCTTGGAAAACTGCAAAAGACAATTGATTTTACAGTTTCCATTATGACTTGTGAGCTAGTACTTTTGATATGAAGTTTGAAACATAGGATATACTTTCTTATCCTTACAATGTCCTAACTATAGGATTAAAACTTTTTTATGTCAAGGTATTCTTGAACTTTGGGAGCTGTCATTATAGGAGGTGAGTCCACTATTGATAATTGTCAGATCCTTGAGATTGGCTCTTAATTTGGAATATAAGATCTTTCATAGAGTGATGCAGTACACAAATCTAAGGTATCATGATACCATGATTAGGGATTTTGTCTCAGACACAAACTAGATAATTCTTTTTTCAGATGAACTATAGATTCTGAACTTCCAACATCCCTTGAGAAACAGAGCTTGGTGGAAGCTTTGTCTTAGCAGCATTTGTTATGTATTTCATGAGTCATGAGTCTCATGACTGTTTTTACGAGCATATGGAAAACTATTATAAGGTATAAAGGTTGCTTTAGCATTGTTGCCTTAATGTTGTGATTGGTGATTATGAATTTCTTGTTAATGGAAAGGAATTTATAGATGCTGGACCATAGGTGCAACTTTTTCTTAGTTTTCTAAGCCTCTAATGAGATTCCTGATAGGTCAACTTTGGACATCTTTTAAAGGTCCCAGATTACGTCGTGGGCATTGAATATGCTTCTGTGGCAGATCTTGAACACTTGGTATTAGGCAATGAGTGTAGTTGTCCCATTTCACAGGCTTGATGCGATCAGGATCTTTGAGGCTGAGGATTTTACCTGTGTGACTTTTCCCTCCAACATGAGCTAGGCTATGCATAAACTTAATAGGCCAAGACTTTATAAGGACATGCATGATATTTTTAGTACTAAGTTTGCCTCATTCATCCTGATTGTCTGACTCTCTGAGTCTGATCTGATTACAGTCACGACCTCTTTGTGTAAACACCTCAGACAGAGCGACATTGGAGAATGCGGTGTTAAAGGTTTTTCTTTTTTGAAGAAAAGATCTTGATATAGTTGAGATGGCTGTCTATGGGAAAGTGATATGATCAGGGAACCAATGCCGTTGCAAATCGGTTGCTGAAATGCTTCGAAAATTCAAGGCCAAAGATCACATGGGGCCTTGCAAGTTGTATGTTGAAGATTCATGTTGCTTGTATACCAAAAGTCAGTTTTGAGATTTTCTCAGTTAGATTCGTTTGTTCTGAAGATTGCCAAAGCAGTCAAATTGTACATTATAGACAACTTGTACCTTTTATTCTTCATTGTCAATTAAAAAAAGGATGGAAGCATTTATTTTATGGGGACTTTATGGCTCTTGATTCTTGAAGAAGGAAAAATAATACCTTATTATAATTTGAATCAACCATTTATTTAAGTTGTATTTGCTATTGTTTGTTCATCATTATTTTTGCAGTTGAATGTCCTAAAAATCAGATCATATTGTATAACATGAGGATGATACTGGGATCAACTAAGACTATCCCCAAGTGTTTGCTCGTACTTCCCACCTTTCACTGAAGCTCACAATTCACAAAGCCAACCTAACTTTTAGTCATCTAAACTAGACTTGTTCAATGGAAGGGGTCCCATTAGGGGCTTATGACCGGCCCATTTGTAAAAAGGTCTAATTAATTATGGGTTTACTTAGGTTGGTCTTTTAAAGTGTCATGTTTTATTGGGTTTTAAATGAGTAAGTCGGGTCAATAATGTCTTAATAGTTGTTAAGACTTCTAAATACTATCAGGTAATAAATACTTTTCACTTAGATTAGAGGTGATACAAGTAGATTATCAACCTCATTAAATAGAACTATACGTTCTTTGAACAACTCGGTCCGATTCGGCTCGTTTAATATCTTTTTTTGGCTCGGTCTTACTCGACCCGTTTTACATGTGACCCGTTCTGGCTCTGACCTGACCCAATGCATAGGTCTATTTTAAACTGATCTGTAATTTGATCTCAGCCTAAGCGGATATTGCTTGACTTGACCTAAAAACATTTGTAGAAAATCCTCTTATTTGCTTAGCATTCAAATCATATAGCAATCCATTCCAAAATGCACCCACTCGTATATACTTCTTCGCCAGTGAATGGGGTGGAACAGATAATTGCATACGCCGTATGTGTAATTAGTAGAATGGAGGTTGTATACAAGTCCAATGTACAATGGATAGATAACTATACGAATCATGTTGAAATTTTCAGGGTTGTCATGAATCATGTTGCCCCTTTTGACATACTTCATACCCTTTTTGTCTCTTCGATTTTATTGCATTGTAAATTTGTGGTTGTGACAATCAAAGGTCATTCTACTTAGATAGCTAATGACATGTTTGCCTTTTGCCAAAAAGAAACCCAAACTGTTGTACCAATACGTGTGCATCCCGCAAACAAGAATTTTTGTTTTCTTTTAATAGTGTCATAAAGGTGCCATTGTAAGCTCCGTGATCTTAGCTACTACCATGCCAAAACGAAATGAATGGGGACAGCAGACTGAGAGACCCTAAGAAAGGACACAACCCCTGAATTGACTTGGACTTGAGTTGCAAATTAAAGTTTCATCCTTTAGTCACTCCTCGCATTTTCATGTACTTATCTTTGCATTTCACCAATACGGCAATACCCCAATCAATAGAGCAACTGATGTAGGTCTATGTAAGGCATATATAACTAGCTGTTCGATATTGAAAATTGATAAGAAGGATGACAAACATATAATACTAGTAGACTAATCATCTTATTACAAGTTGCTTTTAGGATTAATCTTATGTACTCCTTTTGTCCCTTATTTTTTGCCCCAGTTGACTTTTTACGGTTTACAAAACACGACTCAAAATACTTTTATTTTCAAATCCGTAAGACAAAAAAAATTATAAATACTTAATATTCAAAAAATTTATATTGAGATGCATCTAATAAGATTCCATATGAATATATTATATCTTATTATATAATGAAAATTTGTGTCAAATTTTTTAAATTTTAACTCTATAAATAAAAATGGGTCAAAAATAAAAATGGAGGTTGTATATCAGACTCACTCCCCTTGAGGACAATTTAAAGTGGAGATCCCATTATCATTATCCCCAATGACCCTAATTCAAACCGAAGTAAAGTGTATGGGATTCCATTTGGATGGGGCAATTGTTCGTCCTACTAAAATGAAAACTCAGTTATTATAGTCACGGGAGTAGTATAGCACTTTCAAACGTCTAGAACATATGGCAGAGGCGTAAATTCTATGTAGATCTTTTATGCTTAAATAAATGATCCAATTGACCTGAAAATCTAGTGAATACAAATGTTTGAAAATTAATAAATTTGAACATTATTGAATCATCGGCGAACTTTCCAATCGTTTGATGGTAGATTGGTAGCTAATCATATTATATATATGAGTAATAGAATACAAGGTCTACAAGACTACAACTATATATAATAAGATTAGCGACTAGCGTTATGATTTTATTGGTATCCCAAACTTTTGAAACTAACTTTCATCATTGTATAATTCCTCCGTCGTTTGTTTTTGTTTCGTATAAATCCCAAAGCAAACTTAGATTTTAAATATCTACAGTTATGTGTTTGTAAAAAATTTTAAAAATTTGATATTTAAAAAAAATACATTGAGATGAATCTTATAAAACCCCATAAGATTATGTTCTTTATCTTATAAAGTACGAATAATTCATGGTCAAAATTTGGCTCTAAAAATCTATAGATTTCAAACGAAATTGTTGAACGATTACTTTTAATGTCCTGGTACATTAACAATATATTAATAAGGACTAGTTAGTAATCCTAAACCGCATAGTTAAGTGAAGCTGTTGGAAATAAATGAGAGTCATAGAGAAGATGCATGTGGACCTACCTTTTGACTAAAATCATCATCTATTTTGTTAGCTTATGATGATTAATTAAAGATGGGATTCTAATAAATATCTGGTTATGATAATAACATGCCATGATATGTTTGGTGAATATGGGTTTGATGAACATATATGGGACTTGTGCGTTATTTTCTCATCTCCTCCAACTTCCCACATGAAGCAATTGCCTTAACATATTATCAATGAAACATTATATTATTGTCCTCTTGTCTTCAAGAAATACTATGTTATCAATTCATCCATTCCACCATTAACATGTAATGTGGTTGGCTCAAAATTCCAACCAATTAGCGAACTACAAATCTTCTATTATTTCTTGTCATTATAAGTAACATAATTACTACTCCGTATAGATTTTCGCCTACGTTTTCTTATGGAAGTTTAAGTTGCCAACATTTTAAACCAATCACTATTTTGGCGTAACATGTTGCGGTTCTTCTTGTATTTTTTGTACTTGACTTATTCTGATATTTATACATTTTACACTACAAACATACGCTGCTTGTATATGCAAGGTGTGAATACAGTATATACTCGATCTCCCCGTTTTTTTTGTTCTTCTCGTTTGTGGTTTATAGATTTTGACCATAAATTCTTCCTAATCTATAATAATAAAAAATAATAATTTAGAATCTTAAAAGATTCATCTCAATATATAATTTTCAAATATCAACTTTTTATAATTTTTGCAAGCACAAAATTGAAAATATAATATACAAAAATAAATGAAAGGAATAAAAAAAAAAATCCCAATCGATAAATATTTTTTACATAACAAAGCTTTGTAATTAAAGTTAAGCTTATTGTTTACAAAAACTCAATGATCTCAAAACCCTCTTCTTGGCTCCCATTGCAATTTACATAAACAAAATAGAATGGGGCTTAATCAATATAGTTTATTGTATAACTTGTAAGATTTGTAACATGAGGAATTATATGAACATGAGACATAAAAAATCAGAGCCTAATAGAATGATTTTGTTTAAAGTTATGAATTTAATTATGAGGGAAATTATTATATGTTGACCTGATTAATTAGGTGCTTTTGAGTGCTCATGCACCAAGCCTAATGATCTCGGTTAGTATATGGGAAACATCAATTATAGAACCCATGCTTCATCATTATTAAAAGGTGCGATGTATTCGTGCCATGCACACCTTGTTTTTGCTGACCACCATGGCAAAATCTGTCCCATGATATAGTACGAACTATAGACATGTGTCTCATCTAAGTGACTGGTTACCTCAGGTTTCTGAGCTTCCCCTTGTAATTAATAGATCCATGAACCAAGCTCAATGCTTCTAAACTTTAGGCTTGGACAAAATAAATCTTTCTACTAATACCACGTTGAAATCAGATTAATTAAGATGATCATCACACGAGTGGACACATTAGAGGTAAAGCTTGAGTTTTTCCCTTGGTAAAAAAGTAGAAATTTAAACATAACTTTAGCCTATTTTATGGGTGTATCAATGGAAAAAGTTTTGAATTAGGGTTTATTCTTATTTTAACTTGATTCATAAAAACTAATATAAGTTCACACAAATTTGCTCAATAAAATAATATAAATTCAAAATAAATAAGTTCCTATTTTTCTGATGATTTTTTTTTTTTGTATTTTTCATATAATATTAATTTTTTTCAAAAAGAGTTTAGATAAAATAAAATAAAGTCAACAAAACATACCCTTACTATTTGTAGAATTGTATGCTATGGTTTATTTTGTATAGGGAGAGTTTAAAAATTGGCTTTTTTATTTTAGGTTTCTAACGGGTTAAACAACTAATAAAGTGTTAGATTAGTGGCCTTTTAAATTTCTTAGCTTGTTAGCCAAAAATTTAGATATAGTAAGACTAGTTTTTTAATATTATATGTCGGCTATAAATTATTCTAACTATACCATTCTATCCGTATTAGCCTCTTCACGTTTTTCCTTTCTAATTTTCCTCTCTTTTATAAAAAAAAAAAAAAAAAAAAAAAACTACCTTCCATTAACGATGATTACAATAATAATATTAGTAATGATTATTTTATTTAAAATCCTAAAGAAATCAATATATAAATGATAATGGTATACTACAATGATATTGGATTATAAAAAAAATACGAAAGATATATTATAAAGATAATAAAATATTTTTATAATTACTAATATTATTTAGTACTCTTTGCGTCTCTTTTTGTTCTTCTCATTTATTTTTATATAGATCTAAAAAAAATTAAATTTTATAAATCTTTATTTATGTGTTTCCTACAATAAATCTTTTAATATCTCATATGATTGTATTTTTACTTATAAATTAGGAAGAATTCAGGGTCAAAATTTGGCTCTAAAAATCTATAAATTTCAAACCAAAAGAACAAAAAGAAACGGAGAGAGTATGAAATATTTAACCAATAATTAATTTTTATCAGGTCCGGGACAAGAATTGCATATTATTTATGGGGTCTTATTTAATCAAAATTAGGCCCTCTAATCAATAAATTAAATACCCAATGCTTATTTGATATAAAAATTCATATCAAACTGTCCACTTTATATTCCCATAATATAGGAAGATTGTTGGAGTAAAGACTTAGACTTGACATCTTTCATGTAGAATATAAGTATTCAAACCACTACTCCAACTATAGTTTTATATTATTATACAAAACTAATACAAATATATCTGAATTTTAAGGCTCCTCGAATTTAGGGGCCCTATTTTATCTAACACATTACACATGTCCAGAACCACCTATGATTTTTATCACACACATTTTTAAGCAATCATCAACTATAAGTTAAACAGCCTAAACAACAACCAATATGAATATGCCAACTGCTAACAACCATTAGCCAAACATAACTTTTATACCATATTACCAATGTGACTAGCAATGTATTTTTTATTTGATTTGTTGTAACTTATTGCAAATTATGTGAACTTTTTTGGAACTATTTTGGTCTGAACTTATCTGAATATTTTGTTTTCAACTTATCACAGGTAAAAATCAAAGTATGTTAAACAAACTCATCCTAAAACTTTAATACAGTACCATATGACAAAGTGATCCTATATACAGGAAGTATGCCAAAAAAAAATTAACTAATTGGTGTAGTGTATTGCATCCATTTGAATCTCTCCATATCTTTTATTGAGCATATTTATTTCTGGTGTTCACTGGGTATCGGATATACGAAGTGCATAAGTATTAGAAGTAAAATATAACTAGCACGTGTCCTTACAATAGAACGGTAGTAATATTTGATATATGAAATTGAAGAAGTTTGATTATTAACATAAAATAAAGCTTAAATAAAAAATTAACAATTAATTAATTGCATGATTTCAAGTTGGTAATATCTTGTTAAAAATAATAAAATTCTTTGAATCACTAAAAACTAAGATAACGTCATTATGCTTAATTAATTAGAGATGTGGTCACCTCCCTAAAAAAACAAAGAGGTTGTGTTCACTGTCACTCTTATCCTAATTTCATTCTCTCTAAATTAAAATGATTAACCAAGTAACCAATAGACAAATCAAAGAGAAAATGCATTAGATTACAACTATGCAAGAGTTCAAGAAATGATTAAAACTTTAGTCCCTTATAACTAACAACAAAGTATAGTACAATAATATAATCCGTGCAACTAAGAAATTGATAACTAGATTGCACCAAATTAAATGATAAACAAATATGATAACTAGATTATGATATGGTCTAAGATATTGTTCAAACCTACATAATCCTATATGCCGGTGGTATATGAGTGGGTAAAAATAGCCACCAACCCAAAATAATGAACCTAGCTTCCTAGTTATATTATATGATCCGATTAATAGACCGCCATGCATAAATACTCCTTTTATTTATCCTTAATATATGCTTACGTTTTCATTTTGATAAAGACCCTTATAGTCAATCCTAACATTATTTAAGTTTTTACGTTTGATTACCAAGTCATCCCCTTACACTATGGCATTCAGGACACTCTCCAATTCGTATAAATTTGTGTTCACACTTCCAAGTTCGTTGCATCTGCTTTAATTGCTTTTCACACAGTTTTCAATAACTTTAATATATATAAATACGTAGTATAAAAAATATAAAATTTTCATATTAAAAAACTATACTTCGAAAGGAATCTAACAAGATCAAGCATAGATATATTTTAACTTATATAAATCAATAAGAAAAAACCATATTTAAGTTTCTCACTCATTGAATAGAATGGAATATTGTAAATAAGACAAATAAAAAGAACGAATGTAGTATATTAATAATACTCGGCCAATCGCCTTTCTACATTCATGGATCGCTTATATTCTAATTGATGATTTTGTAAAGGTCAAAATTAGTCAGCCTCTGAGGTTATATAATGTTGTGAAGATAGAATATACGTTAGTATGGGGTAATTCACTTATGATCAGGTAAGTGTTGGCATAATGGCAGTAAGTCCTTAAGGTTAACACCATATGAAGATTGTAAGCAGTGCATACTGATTCTCAATAGTGCATTCTGAATATTGAAGCAGAAGACTGCTATTGCTAGATGCACTCTCTCCTCTCAAAGGTTAATAATGAATCAGAAAGTTCGTAGTATATATTATAAAGTTTTTGAGACACTAAACAGTTAATTACAACATTGATTTGCAACTTCATCAAGAATTTCACTTGATATTGGAATTATATTGAGTAATGCTATATTGCTATACACAATGTTTAGGTTGTATTTAAGCATTAAATGTATTCTTATAATAAATAGTTATAATCAATACTTGATTTTTTTCTTAATCTTTCCATTTTGAACTCCTTATTGACAAGTCACAAACCCAAGGGTTTTGTTTAGCATTTTACAATAACATTTAACCATTGGGGCTACTAGATGATCAAGGATAGCTGAATTCTAAACCCTTTCCCATCTTTTTAAAACAAGATAATAGTATGTGTTATACTTCGTATTAATCAATAGACTGTTTGTTCCATAGTATATGCAAGAACCCCACTTGAGTGGTTTTCTCGGACTTATTTATCTCCAAAGTCCAAACAACACCATTCTAGGTATATGATGATGGGCAATAAAGGTGGGCATGAATAAGACGTGTCGACTCATGACTAGCCTCTCGGTGGGTTGGGTAGTATTGTATTTGGTCGTGGTCATGCTGTGCCATGTCACCCTTTTTTGAAACTCGGTACATAGCACAATCACATATAACAATAGTTTTTTTTAAAATAATAATAGTAATAGTAACGGTAGTAGGAATTGTAATGTTATTAACAATATAAGAACAATAATGTACACTAAAACTACTACCACTAATATTAAATAATAGTGTATTTTCGGCCATGTCTGTAGGTTGTGCCTTGTGTCCAAACATTTTTTTTACTATCCTTGACATTGCCTGCGGCCCACTCCAAAGACAGTGTGCGAGTCGAACCAAAGTCCTGCTCATGTCTGCTCAGCTTGCATGGCGACCTAGTTATGCCCAACTCTAATGAGAAATAAAGTTGCCTTGTCTTTTGGTGCAAAACCATAGAATAAATTCGAAAATAAAACTACTTGAGTTGTATCCAAATCCGTAAAATACATGAGTCTTTTGTGAGCCTAGCAAGACAATCTGTCTCAAACTCTCAACGATAACCTTCATTACCCCATAATTCGTGACATAACTTCTTTTTTTTATCCACAGAAAAGGCAAAGGATGTCAAATAGATTATGTAACGTAATTTCTGTATAACCTAAACCAAAGTCCAAAAAGTAGGCACGTGCTTGACTCACCCTATACTTGTAGTTGTGAGATTGTGTATCACTAGTAACTGCTCAAGGAAGGTGCCAAATGAAAAAATTTCAAAAACTAATTGTCTAATTTTCAATGATAATGAATTGTTTAGAACTCCAACATGATTATAAACTTAGTGAGCGGTGATATGACCTATGAAATATGTAAAAATTTTAATCTAACTATCTATTGAAACTTGAGGTTTACACTGCATATAAGAAAATCACAAAAACTTAAATAAAGTGGGAACACATAAACTATATTAAATAATAGATCTTTATAAAATCAATTTTGTTAAGTTGAGGGGTTGGCTTTTATTGTATAAAGGAATGACTTTTGTTTTATTAAGGGATAATTTTTGTACAATATATCCAACATTTCCTTTTCGAACATGTATCAAACTTGAAATCGTGATATCTTTTGTTATAGAGATGATTTTTGTTGTATCAAGGGATAAATTTTGTTATATTGAGAGATAACTTTTGGTTGCCAAAGCACACAAGAACCTTATTGTATCCGTGTGCACACAAAATCTTGCCAAAGAAATAAAACTTACCTTGTCTACAAAAAATAATTAATCGTAAAACACAAATTAAATTCAACTTTGTTACCAGAATAAGTTAACTCTCTAGTAAAAAAAAAATATTTAAAAAAATAGAACGACTTTGTAGCACTAAAAACTTTCGAATACATGTAAGAATTAGTTCGAGTTCTTAGTGGAAAAAAAAAAGCCAGAAAACATGCATACCCAACAATTAAAATACCAATTAAAAATATAATAATCCAAAGAGGGAATATCAAAATCAAGAAACAAACGATTTACTAAGTTTGTCAAAATGTTAGCTGATCAGTTTCCAGACTCACTGCAATCAAAGTAGACAAGAAATAGGGGCTTCTTATTCAAGTATGATTTCTACCCTTTAATACCCTCTTTTAAGGCATTGTATATAGAAGGGATTTTACCATTACCTTTATTTTCCCCTCCTAATTTTGTTTCTTCAACTCTACAAATCTAATCTAATGGTGGAGAATCTACCTCCTGGGTTCAGGTTTCATCCCACGGACGAGGAGCTCATTACATTTTATTTATCAAAGAAAGTCTCTGATTTTAATTTCGATTCCAAGGCTATTGCTGATGTTGATCTTAACAAGTGCGAACCTTGGGACCTTCCTGGTACTTTTCATTTCTTATACTTTCTTGTTTGTTTTTTCTTCCTATTTTTATTTTCACCGGCCAAATCATGATCGGTGGACTATATTTTTAAATATAATATAAGTATTGTTATATCACATTTAGAAATATAAAAGATATAAAAATATAGAAACATATATATATATATATATATATTATATTATAGTATTCGTTACACTATCTTTGTGCCAACTAATTAATTCTAAACAAATATATATTATAGTACATGTAATATAATAATTGTCAATGAAATTTCGTGAATTATATTTCTTGATGGAGAACTTCACACAGCAGCCAAAAAACTCCTAGCTAATCTAGATAGAACTCCGAAACTTACGCAGTGCGGAGGATCTTGATCAATGTCGAGCTTATAGGCTGGCGTTTGCATCAAGAAGGAGAACTGCTAATACAGAGTTCTACGCTGGCTGTTGAAAGTTGGAAACCTGGAGGAGTCCGCGGCGGAGGGGTAACCGGGGAGAGAGAGTATAGAGGGAGTTGAGGCTTGGATTTTCTAGTTGACTGTTTCATAAAATCCATCTGATTTTATTCTTTTTATGCGTTTGTGCTTTAAATCTTAATATAAAAAAAAACTTTCTAATTTATATCTAATATAAATATATCATGAGTTATTTTTATAACTGATACAACAATAGTTATATCTAATATAATAATACTTATATATAAGATTTTGATATCGTAATACAATTTATATTAGATATGAATTATGAAAGCCATAATATAGAAATAGTTAACCAATCATTATAAATGTTTTTTCAGTATGTCAATTAATATAAACTTATAATTTAAAAAAAAAATTATTAACATTAGGAGTATATCAATAGTGCAGGAATAGTTATCATTAGGAAAACATTAGTCCTTTTACAAGCATGCACTATTGCACTATATATGAGTCAAAATCTTTAGTCCCGAGAGTTTGTTGTATATAAATTATGTAAGCATGTTAATTTTGTAGGGTTAACGATGACATTTTAAAGAATAAATTTCGATACGTTTATATAAATATCAAGTATATAATACTCCGTGATTGAAAGTGCATGCAGGAAAAGCATCAATGGGAGAAAAAGAATGGTATTTCTTCAGCTTAAGAGATCGGAAGTATCCTACAGGTTTAAGGACAAATCGAGCAACAGAAGCAGGTTATTGGAAAACCACAGGAAAGGATAGAGAAATATTTGGGCAAGGGGTGCTTATTGGGATGAAGAAGACTCTTGTGTTTTATCGAGGAAGGGCACCCAAGGGCGAGAAAACTAATTGGGTTATGCATGAATATCGTCTCGACAATAAGCTTTCTTTCAAGCCATCCAAGGTATTCGTTTGTCCTGAATTTGTTGTCATATTGTCATTTCAATGTAAATAATATTGGATAAGTAGTAGAGTTTGCATCAACAATTACACTATTTTCCTTTTATTATTTATGAGTAACGTTACTTCTTTTAGGGCCCGTTTGGTATGAGAAACTGGAATTGAATGAAATGGAATCGATGGAGTTTAAAACTCATTCTTACTAAAGCTGTTTGATTTGGGGAAAAAAAAAAAAGAATGTGTTTCAAACTCTTTGGGGTTTCAAACACTCCTAAAATCACTTTTTTATTCCTTTGGTTTTATTTAGTGTTCATTCAAATTTCGCCACCCTATTCCAACTTTTGAATGTCGTGTTATTATTATTATTATTATTATTATTATTAAAGTTATTATTATTATTAAAGGTATTATTATTTTTATTCTATTTATGAAATTGATTACTATTATCATTATTAATATATTTATAAATTTTTATTATTATTATATCGTTAGTACTTTTTTCTATAACATTTATTTTTATAGTTATTTTAATTAGGGCAGTAAAAATCTAATCCGACCCAATAAACTACATAAATCGTCTTATACCCTACATGATTATGACTAGAAAAGTGAGACCAATAAACCAACCTAAAATTAACTCGAAATCGATTTGACACGATATTCAAAAACATAAACTCGATATGTGTCCTAACCTATTACAAACCCGACCCGAAGATAACCCGAAATTGATTGAACTTGACAAATAATCCATAATTGACTTAATCCAAAACTAGCTATAACACATCTAGGAACCGACCCAGATTTACCTAAACCGACATTGACCCGAACCGAATACGAGCTGACCCAAACCCGAGCAAGCAAATAGCTCATTTTACCTTACCCAACTTGACCCAACCCGATAGGCCAAATTGACTCGATTTAACCAGAACCGATAAGCATCGACCCGCAATGGGTCAACCTAGAATTGTCCTATGGACCCGAATTGACACCCCTAGTTTTAATATCGTAAATATAAAAATAAAAATATTTTTATTATTAATATCAAGATTATAGTTATTCATATTTGAACTAGACAAGTAAGGAGCTAAATCTCATTCCTATATATATATAGTTATTATAAGAAGGGTATTTAAAATGAGAAGGCATCTTGGCTCTTCATCTCCTAAATTCGACGGATGATATTTTATGTACTCATAGTGACCCTTTTTTAACTCATAGTGACCAAATAATTTTTTCACTTATAATAACTCTTTTTATTATTATAGTTACTCCTTTTGTTATTATAATGACCATTTTTTATTGTTATAGTAACCATTTTTTTTACATGAAATTTTTAGCGTTAGATCTTACCATTTGAATGGCTAAGATCTCTTCGTACTTTTCTTATTTTAAGCACCCTTTTCATTAGATCCCTCTCATATATATATATATATATATATATATATATATATATATATATATATATATATATATATATATATATATATATATATATATATATATATATATATAAGTTAAAATGAAAAATGTCCTTAAAATGGGAAGGATGAAAAGACATTTTGGCCCTTCATCTCATAGATCCAACGCATAACATTTTACATACATATAGTGACTATTTTCATCGTTATAGTGACTATTTTCCTTGTTATAGTGACCAATTTTTTTTACATGAAATCTCATGCGTTGGATCTTACCACTTAAAGGGTCAAGATCCCTTTTAATCTTTCTTATTTTAAGCACCCTTCTCATTGGATCCCTATATATATATATATATATATGGAAGGGATCCAATGATAAGAAAGATTAGAAGGGATCTTAGCCATTCAAATGGTAAAATCCAACGCTAGAGATTTCATGTAAAAAAAATGGTTACTATAACAATAAAAAATGATCACTATAATAATAAAAAGAGTAACTATAATAATAAAAAGAGTAACTATAATAATAAAAAGAGTCATTATAAGTGAAAAAAATTATTTGGTCACTATGAGTTAAGAAAGGGTAACTATGAGTATATAAAATATGATCCGTTGGATTTATAAGATGAAGAGTCAAGATGCTTTCTCATTCTTTCTTTTTAAATACCTTTCTTATTTTAACTTTTACCTATATATATATATATATATATATATATATATATATATATATATATATATATATATATATATAAGGATACTTAAAATGAGAAGGATGAAAAGACATATTAGCTCTTCATCTCCTAAATTCAATGGATGATATTTTACATATATATAGTAACCCTTTTTTTTACTCATAGTGACCAAATAGTTTTTTTCACTTATAGTGACTCTTTATTATTATAGTGACCCTTTTTATTATTATAGTGACTATTTTTTATTATTATAATAACTTTTTTTTACGTGAAATCTCTAACGTTGAATCTTACCATTTTAATGGCCAAGATATCTTCTTATTCTTCTTATATTAAGCACTCTTCTCATTGACCCCTCCCCTATAAATATATATATAATACTAAAGATCATTTCCCAGCAATTTCCCTAATACGATCAATTATTATTTGTCTACAGGATGAATGGGTGGTGTCTAGGGTTTTTCAAAAGAGTGTAGCATTCAAAAAACCACAACCCACTTCACCTTCAATGGTCTCAGCAGAGTCCCCAGATGATACCAACACAATCACAAACGAGTATGGAGACATTGAACTACCAAATCTAAACACCCAATCAACTTCATCAAACAGTTACCCCTCCTCTCTACAAGGCTACCCTAGTTGTACTACTAATCATCTCAACTTATGCAATAACACAAATCTAAACCTAAACTGGGCAAGAGAAATGGCCACACTTCCTTCATTGTCATGGACTAACACCTTGCTTACTCCAAACATAAACAGTACTGTCAATTCCTTATTGCTAAAGGCTCTACAATTTCGTGGTGCGAATGCTACTTCAACTGGCTACTCATTCCTTGACCACCAGCAAGGGCTGCCCCTAGGAATGACGAGTGATTTATGTTCGACGTTTCAGCCCTCATCGTCGACTGACACGGTGATTCAGGGTTTTCCTCAACAGAATCAACAAAACCAACAGCAACTGCAGGAGCAACCATTCAACTTGGACTCCATGTGGTAATGTTACGTTATTTGTACTTGAACATATAACACGTTTCATTATGAGACGTGCAGAAGCTAACAATTTGGGACTAGCATTGCATTGGCCCTCCCCCCTGTCGATGATAGTTGAGGTTGTATTATTGAATAGAAATAATCATCCAAAATTCAGGTGATGTACGTACCTTGTTAATTAAGGTGTAATTATTGTGGGAAAATCCCGATTATTATTAGTGTATATATATTGAATTTTTAGGGTATTGTTGTTCTAAGAGGTTTAAGAATATAGATAACGAATTCGCTCAACATTCTAATCCATTCATTTTACAAAATTCTTCCTATTTACATTTTTTACACGATTTTCAATTAATATATTTATATGGCCACTAACATATTTGATTATATGTAGTAAAAATTATGAAAAGTTTATATTATGAAAATTCACAAACGTATTTAATACTATGCGTTTTTATATTCAAGTAGTCAATGATAGTCAAGTTTTTTCGAATTTGATCTATAAATTAGAAAATTAAAAGAACTATATTATTAAATGTGTGTTTTTTATAGTTTGATTACCTCTTGTTTCCTACCTCGTATCTCATATTCTCCTCCACCAAACTTGACACATGACCTTGGGAAAAAGTTAACACGTTAATTTCTAGGGTTTTATATAATGCTAAAGTAACATATTAATGTATTACTCTAACTCCATTTATCAGAAGTTCACTCATGTAACAACATAGCAAACTTGGAATCATTTTTGAAAGTTTTTTAAACTTGGGATTATTTTGTCCGATCACCAGCTCATACATGATAATTTATCTGTTTTTTCTTATACATAATCATTAATTATTAATTTCTTACAAAGTATAATAAAGAAACATTGGAACACTTAATTACTACCGAGTACATATTTGTGTAAGAAAAACACATAAATAAACATCTTGAAACATAATCCAAGATACGATTTAAAAAAAATTTATCTCCAAATTTATAAGAGAAAAATTATGAAAACTTAATATTTTAAAATTTTGAATTAAGATGCATCCAACCAGATCACACTTAAATATATTATTTCTTTTAACATAATGAGAATTATTCGTGGTCAAATCTTGTAAACTTTGACCCCATAAATAAAAATAAAGAAAAAAATAAAGGAACAAAAGAAATATATACAAAAAACATAGTCTAGAATGAGTTGGAGCCTAGCTTGTGGTTGTGGTGAATAATATTCCCCTCAACTGAAGAACATTTGAATGATCAAGATTAAAGAGTGCAAAACTGCTGGTGAATGACTTAATGTGTTTGTTGCAATGGGGTACAGTTTAGGACTTTAGGTGACCATATTCACATGTCACTAAGGAATTGAAGTGGGACTCAATGATCCCTCAGACTCTCACCTTACAACTTTTTTTTTTTTTTTGATAAAACACCTTATAAGTTACCAACTCTAATACTTGTGCTTCAAGGGTAAACCATACTATACCCACATGATGAGAAACCAACTTATGTTAGGAATAGCTGAACCACATAAGCTACGATTTTGAAAACTATCCCTAAAATTTATTTTTTATTTTTTGGTAATAACATACAAATTAAGCACATTACTCTTTTCTAGCTGTAATAGGCAAATTATGGGCTTTAACAACAAGATTCCTATAAACTTTAAAATAAGAAAAGAAAGAAAGAGATTCAATTTCATTCTTAATATTTTGCCTAAGATGTTTTAGTTCCTTTGGGCACTTGTTCTGATCCAGCAAAATCTCAACTGCCTCAGTACTATCCGTCCTTTTAAGATATGTATTGCTGAAATTTCGTGCTTTCTTTATCTCTTTCCATATTCCAGCAACTCAGCATGTAGAGGGGAGAAAGCCCAGACATTTTGGCTTCCCTGTACTGTTTGACCGACCTTCAGCTAACTTGAGGTACCATTAGATTCCTACCTCAATATATACCATCTATGAATTTTCTTCCAAATCTTTTACCACGCACCATCCACTTCCAAAATGTTAAGTCTTCTTCCATGCGAGTTACCTACTGTCCAAAATATGATGATCGGAGGTGCCTACTCTCTAGTTGATCCTCTACTTTCTTTTAAGATCTAAGCTTTTAATAGTCTTCCTGTCCATTCCTTGAATATGTGGATGACCGAAGCTAGATTTGGATTTGAATTGTTGAAACAAACACTATTACGGTGAAGCCAGATGCTTCAGCACATGATAATGAATGATTCAGCTGATCCTGTATGAATACTATCATTCTTCAAGAAAAATGTCAACCAATTTATACACCAAGGCCCCATATGCGGCTCCAATTCTATAATCCTTAAGCCAAAGTTTGAAGTGTGCCAAATGTGTTTGGAGATAACACAATCTATGAACAAAATGCTCTAAGGATTCATTTTGGTTTTTGCAGAAAAGGCATAATGGATCCATCAACATATCCCTCTTGATGAGCTCCTCCTAAGCCAAGAGAGCTCTATGGAAAAGTTTCCAAGCAAATGTGAGCAACTTGGGCGGGAGTTTCATCTTCCAGAATCTCTTCCAAAAATATTTCCAAGTCGGAGAGATGAACGGCGAGGTATCTGACGAGACCGACTCTTTTAACCTAAGGAATCTATAGCCATATCTAAGATTGTGAAATTTCCTGATCTTGAGGTCTACCAGACCAATTCATCTTCCGATTATGCTAGGGAGGCATGAGAACACAAGATTGACATCACATCTTCTCTCTTAAATAATCTCCAAATTTTGGTTTGATCCCAAGTTTGATTATGTTTTATTAAATCCGAAACCCATTTGGGTTTCTGCTCGTTGTTAAAAAGACTTGAATCCTTAATTGAAATTTTCCTTTGGGGGAGCCAAAAAAATCTCCTTCTATGCTTGAATTTCTCCCATTTGACCCTAAAATTTATTACTAAAAAGTTTTGAATACATTCATTACATGTCAAAACAAAGGTTGTATTGATGAACAAATGGTCCCAAAAATAAATATTTGACAGCCAACTATCCCTACACCCTACATATGTCATATCAGTGAATGAATGCCACTGCTAGCTCTTTCGATTAGTATATAACTAAACAATAAATTGCAGGTGCTTTGATGTTTGCTTAGTGGAAAGAAGAACAACATTTATACACTTTACAAAGGATTAGTGGAATTAGTATCGTTTTTAAGGGAAGTTCCAAAAAAAATGCAGTATTATTTAGGAATTGAAGGGGCTAAAGTGCCAAACATAGAGATGCTTACTTTTCTAACCCCTTTTAATTAGCCATTGTGGTTAATGGCAACCATGTTGCTCCAAAAAAGAAAGATTTAAAATTAATAATATAAGTTAATACTAGTTTAGTCCATATTTTTTTTTGAAAATACTGTAGCCTATTTAATGAAAATACAATTGTACCCCTCTCCTCTCGGGCATAATGGCAAATTACCAGAAAACTAGTTCATACCCACTTCATTATTTGCAACATCTCTAATCTCTCCACTGTGCAACATTTTTTTTGCTTAACTTTGACTTTTCCCACGTCTTCTTTCTCAGACACTTTGCCTTTCTGACTACTCTGAACTGAACACGCAAAGATCGGTTATTGCATTGTTACAAACAATGTTACTCCATACGTTCTATTATTTTAATACTCCATTTATTAAATGGCTTATTATTTTCAATTATAACTTTGTTTTTTAATTATTGTGAATCTTGACTTTTGACTTTTTTATGCTGTTTTTATTCTATTTAATTATTAATAACTATGGAGTTATATATAAAAGTCAAGAGTTTAATTGTCTTTTTATTTGATTTTAATGTATATTTTCGTATAATTAACATTTTATAAATATATTTAAATCAAACTTTGCAAAAATTAAATACTAAGTGATATAAAGATCCAAATTTCCACCCCTAGATTGCCATCCCATCCAATAATATAAAGGAATAACACGCGCCTTCTTTCATCTTGCATTCTTCAGTTGGATAGTAAATCTTGGGTTGAAGGGCCCCTGAGGTTTTTAATACTCTATCAAGAGTCCAATAAAATTGTGCATCTTTCAAATTCTAAAGAAAATCAAATTCAAACTTTTATATTTTGTTTTAACCTACGTGGATAAAAAAATATTGAAAGTCGCCACCAACCAATGACACTATGGTACATGACATTTATTTACGTGAAATGGACTTACATTTCAATTTGTAAATTTGAAAATTGTGACTTTTCTTTGCATTTATAAGTTTTGGAACTTTTAGCATATGTCAAAAAAAAAAAAAGTAAATAAAGTTTTGAAAATGAAACCACATATGAAGTACATTAAAATACTCCCTTAGTCCCTAAAAAAAAGTCTTATTTGACTTTTGTATTTTCCAATATATGACTTTAAACGTTTCTATATTCGAATTCGTAAAGCAAAATATTATAAAAATTAGATATTCTAAAAATTTACATTAAGATGCATCCAATAAGATTTCATTTGAATATATTATTTATTATAACATGATGAGATTTTATAGTCAAACTTTTCGAACTTTGACTAAATGAATGCTATGAGGCTTTCTTATAGAGACTAAGGGAGTATATGGTAGTGTAGACAACTAGCTATTTCAACAAGTTATTTTGGGAAAAGTAATCAAAAGTAGTACATAAGTAATTCATTCTATACCCTAATTTTATCATCTTGAGTTGATTAACCTCGAACTAAATTTGACCTCACCTCAAGATACTGAAACTTAACTCGAAAACTCACAAGTAACTCACACGTGAAAATAACCACCGGGTAATATAAATATGCATAAGTTCAAACAACATAAGACATATACACTTAATATGAGTTTTTGCTACAATTAATTCTAAACAATTTCATATGTGATCATAGAAGATTAGGTAATACAAGTCTAGACTAAATAAGTTGAACATAACATAACATAACATAACATAAAACTAATCCAACATATTGTCTATAATAGGGGTGAGTCATACACAGATAATACAATATGTGGGTTACTCGAAATCGGCTGAGTCTTAACTCCATTGTACAAGTGAATTCATTTATATCGAGAAATTGATCAATTTCATTTAATAAAACCTATTTTACACATGGGAATGAGAAAAACTAGGGATTTATGTGCTTACTAATACAGTAATATGGAATGGAGTACAAGTATTGGAGGAGCACGAAACGACACGTAATGTGAGACATTCATTCTCTTAAAGCAATAGATGATGAAGTCCCTATTTCAAAAATACTAGAAATTCAGTAGATGGAAATTAATGAGAGTGGATAAACCCAATGTTGGGTCTCACTTCACAAAATGATTGACCAATAAAACGCACAAGACACCAAATAAACAATGCACGTAATCGGGTCACTACCACAAAACTTATCATCTTTAGGCCGTTCATCTCGCTGCTTTCCTCTGCTCTGCCTCCGTTCTATTCTTCCACCTTCCGCAATTGCCGCATTTTTATATGTTATAAATACTTTATTTTAGGTAAATTGACTCAAAAAATATATCCTAAATCACATTCAAAATCTTTTTCTTCCACTTATTAGAATGCCTTATTATGACTTTTACACTATTATACCAACTTTAAATTAATTTTTCATAAATATGTAAAAAGTTATTCTTTTTTTTTTCTTCTCATTTCAATTTTGAGAGAAAAAAAAACCAAAATAATATTAAATATTATTAAAATTTTACAAAAATAATTTATATTAATCTAGAACTAAGATTAAATTATATTAAAAAATAATATAAATAGATTAAATATTAAATGAATAGTGAAATATTTAAAGTTTATGATATTAAATAATTTAAAAAATGAGAAAATATTATTTAAAATATTTTCGATATATTTCCATGATATAATTTTAGTACTCCGTCTTTCATAATATGTTATTGAAAATAATAATGATTAAACTTTAATTTTGCAAGTCCGTCCGTCTATATACTCGAAAGAGAAAACTACAGTATTACTCCATTAACTCCCTAGAACTAGTAAGACTCTAAAGTAGCCAACAACGCCACATCACCAAAATCACTAGCTTCAGTTGATTCATCACTCCATATATATTCTCTCTCCTACCACACTCACCCCCTAGTTTTCCACTTTTCTTTTACTTATTTCACTTCAGAGTTATAATTAATTACATTTTAATTTTCTGCGATCTGGGTTTTGCTTCTATGATCCCAAGAACACTTGGGTTCTTGTAGTTTTTGCGTTTTAATCTTTTTTTTGTTAGAATTAAATAATGGGGTGTGTGAATTCGAAGGGCGGAGTGTCAGTTACGCCGGCGGCAGACTATTCCGGCGTGTTTAGGGACAATGTGGTGGTGATGGGTGGCTCGGGTCGGAGTAAGGTGGGACCCACTGATTCGGAAGGTAGGAAGACGAAGGTTGGGGGTGAATCAGGGCGAGTCAGCTCGACGTGTGGGAGTGAGTCGGTAAGTTTCAGGTTGGGTAATTTGCAGAAGTACGTGGAGGGGGAGCAGGTGGCGGCAGGGTGGCCGGCGTGGCTGAGTGCGGTGGCGGGTGAGGCTATTCATGGTTGGTTGCCCCTCCGTGTTGATGGTTTTGAGAAATTAGAGAAGGTGGGGCTTACCCAATATTTATGATTTTTTTTCCTTCAAAGTTTAATTCTCTAATTTTAATGGGTTCTGTCAAAATTTTGATTTTTTTTTTTTGAGATTTTGAGTAGTATGCAAGAATGTCATTTTGAAAGATCGTCAATTTTGATATATTCTAAGCTTTTTTTGAAAGATTGTCAATTCCGGTATTATCATGGAATTAAATCGGTTAAAAAATGTGATTTTTATTTTTAAAAAAATCGAGATATAAAATGAGTATCAGAATATGTATATTTTTTTTGGAAAATTGAGCTGGGTTCAATGAAGAAAAGAATTTTGAACGAGGATCGGTGGCTTTAAATTGAAAGTTTTGTAATTTTGTTGTGTAATTTTGTTTCCATTTATAGCTCTGTGACATCCTATGATTTTGTTCTTTAGTGAGGTATGTTTAATATGAATATATGATACATCATACATGTGAGAATCACTTGCTTGAGTCTGAACTTGTTTTGTTTGAGAATGTTATCTGTCAGTTTCATATAATTTCTGTCTTTTATAGGGTGGTTGGGGTTAAATTTGATCTGTCATTTTTCTTTGGTGCCAAATTTTGGTATTGTTTTGTAACTTTGAACTCTTCTATAATTTCAAGAAGCCGGCAAGTTGGCCGGAGTCTGGCATAAGGTGGTTTTTAGTCTAGTAAAATTAACAAAAAAGCATGTGTTTCTATGGTTTTTGGTTTCTCACACCTTAGAATTCAATGTTTGTGCTTTGAATTACTGCGGTTAATAGTCTAATTGGTGTTTTTTTTTGTTCTATTTGTTACATAGATTGGACAAGGTACATACAGTAGTGTTTTTCGAGCACGGGACATTGAAACTGGGAAGATAGTTGCTCTAAAGAAGGTCCGGTTTGACAATTTTGAGCCCGAAAGTGTGAGGTTTATGGCCCGAGAAATATTGATTCTTCGGAGGCTTGATCATCCTAATATTATAAAGTTGGAAGGCATTGTCACATCCAAGTTATCATGTAGCATATACCTTGTTTTTGAGTACATGGAGCATGATCTTGCAGGGTTAGTGTCCTGCCCTGATATCAAGTTTACGGAGGCACAGGTTTGTTCTGTTTGATTTCTTGATTCGCTTCTGTGTATTTATTGACGATTTCATGATGAAGGAGCTTTTTATTTCTACGTCTAATTAATGAAAATCGCTCGTCGTTTGTTGTGAAGTAATAAGATGATTGTATTTTGTTTATGTGAGTGCTTTGTATTCATCTTTGAAGTGGGCTTAACTAGTCATTATTTCTCTTGAACTTACTTTACCATATGCAGATCAAGTGCTATATGAAGCAGCTTTTATCAGGAATTGAGCACTGTCATTCGCGAGGTGTAATGCATCGCGATATTAAAGGGTCAAATCTTCTGGTAAATAATGAAGGTATTTTGAAGGTGGCTGATTTTGGTTTGGCCAACTTCTGCAGTACGAAACACAGCAGGCAACCGCTAACTAGCCGTGTTGTAACTCTGTGGTATCGACCTCCTGAGCTTCTACTGGGGGCAACAGACTATGGACCGTCTGTGGATCTCTGGAGTGTTGGTTGTGTATTTGCAGAAGTTCTTCTAGGAAAACCTCTCTTACAAGGGAGAACCGAGGTGATTACTTTTGTCAAGCTCATGGTTTTCCTCTTCACAGTTTCATCATTTTGGACTGTGAAATTTTAGCTCTGAATTTATTTCATTCCAAACCTTGAGCGAAGTTGTCTTCCTTGAACAGGTTGAACAGCTGCACAAAATCTTCAAGCTATGTGGTTCCCCGCCTGACGAGTACTGGAAGAAATCTAAACTTCCTCATGCCACTCTTTTTAAGCCGGATCAGCGTTACGAGAGTTCTTTAAGGGTAACTTGTAAAGATATGCCCGAAAATGCAGGGGACCTTATTGAAACTTTGCTGTCTGTGGAGCCATACAAGCGTGGGAGTGCTACTTCTGCTCTGTGTTCTGAGGTATTTGATGAGGAATCAGTTTTAGTCCAGTTTCAGTCATTGAAATCCCTTCTTGTCCATTGATATCTTTTTGTCTCACTGTCAGTATTTCAGTTGTAAACCTTATGCTTGTGATCCATCGACTTTGCCAAAATACCCACCTAACAAAGAAATTGATGCAAAAGGTCGTGATGATGCTAGAAGGTAACATTTCTTATTTCTTTCTTCTTTCACTCTTTGACAAGGAGCAAGACTGAATATTAGCTACCATTTGTATACTTAGCTCTTGCTCTGCTTTTAAGTTGACCACAAGTATAAGTTGTCAACTGAGTTATCAGTGAGAATATGGAATGTGGTAAATTTGTTTTCTGTTGATTTGTTTCATGAAATTTTTGGAGCGGAGCTTTATTGACTGTTTTATTTGATGCTCTTCTGTAGGAAGAGAGGTAGTGGAAGATCCCGCGGAAATGAAACAGGAAGAAAGACAACTAAGAAACCGAATGGCATACGTAAACTTGCCCCTGCTGAGGTCTCTATTATTGATTGTCTGCCCGTTGCCATTATTGATCCAATAAGAAAATACAAGTGTTCCTTACTGCTGTAGTTTTCCTCATGCAGGGCTTGCCATTGCCATCTCAAGTTCAAGATCCGCAGAGAGTTAAAATCAATGGAAGTTTAGGACTCTTTCAACCAGAAGAAGACATTAAAGGGAGGGAACCACCAAAACCATCTATATATCGGCAAGAAGAGATTTCCCATTCGAAGAATGCCTCTCAAGGAGACGTGCCATATTCAGGCCCACTACAAGTTTCAGCGTCTAGTGGCTTTGCATGGGCGAAAAGCCGAAGAGATGACATATTTGTTAGATCACACCGACGTTCTAGTTCGAAGCATAGCTTTAATGGTTTAGAGACTTATTTAACTTCAAATGATAGAAATAATTCCGAGTTAAAGAAGCATGAAATTGGGGATATTTCTCTGGGAGTTCGTGCCTTTTCTAGAGGGCATGATTACTATGAGGCTCTGAAGCATACAGTAAGGAGACAATGGAGCCACTTTGATCGTCCTGACTCTTTTGATACATCGGATGAGTACCATTCGCAAGAATTATCTCTAGCACTTTATCAGAAGGAGATGGGAATAAAGAGAAACCAAATGGTTAGTTTATATTATCAGAGCTGATCATGTATTAGCTTCATTTTTATTAAAGGAGAACCTGGTCGATTCATGACTTGAGCAAATCTCCTAGCTACAGCTATGTCATACCTATCTGTAAAACTTAGAATGTGTTGTAGCACACTGATTATCAAACTTGATACAAGCAATGTTGATGTCTAAAGCGAAAGGAAGCAGGATTGTTTGTCAAAAGGGGTTTTCTATGGGTTTCCATATCCTTTTCATAGCTTTACGTGTTATTGTAATACTTTCAAATTTTTTATGCATCAGTACCTTACTGATGACTTGACTTTGGGTTTCAGGATCTAGAAGACAAGGTAGAATTTTCAGGACCTTTGTTATCTCAATCCTACCATGTCGATGAACTACTGGAGAGACATGAACGTCAGATTCGCCAAGCAGTTCGAAGATCATGGTTTCAACGAGGTAACGAACTGTTGCAAATGGACACTCCACCCCTTTTCTACTGATTGGACTGAATTCTTCTAATTTTAGACCAAATATCCTCTGTCAACGCTTGATTTGAAATTAATTAATTACTTTTCCATATTAAGTCTGACAGCATTGAATTTTTTCCAATCAAGTCCTAATTTCCGTCTACTCACTTTTGAAGCTACTATTCTTTTAGCTTGTTTTCACGACTTTCTTGTGACTTTTCTGTCTTTTCAAGGATGTTGAACTTGTAGGTCCATGTATATGATTTCCTAGTAAACATGATGAGTAATGTTTGCTGAAATTTAGAAGTCCCAGGGAATAAATGCCCATCATTTCAGCACTTGATTGACCAAATTGGCTCATCAACTGCTAATTTTAACTCCACTATATCAGCTTATGGTGTACAACTGCAAAAAACTATGAATGTCAATACTAAAATGATTGTTGGGATGCAAATACTAAATGCACTTGATTGTTCAAAATCTATTTGGTGTCCTCGTAAAAAAGATCCCATTGCATATAATGATGCCTGATGCATTGCGGCAAATTGTATTTCCATCATGAATTTGTAATAAAAGCATATTATATGATTGAGTCATATGAGTGAGATTTGTTCTTGTTGCTTGATTCTGCATCCTGCAGGGAAAAAACAAGGCAAATGACTCCAAGAACCATCCAACCACTGAACTTTTTGCAGTATTTGGCTCAGGACCTGGCTCGGGACTGACATACAACCACTTGAATTATCGACTAAAGATTGTTGCTCCGAAAACTCATTTGAGACTTCGAGTCTTAAATCACCAAGCTACAGCAGGAGAGATTGAACCGAGCTCGAGTTTTCAGTGAAAAAGAACAGAAATAGGTGGTTAGTTCTCTTCCCTACCCAAGTAATTATCACCCCCAAATTGTACATATAATGGGGTTTATATATCTTAAGGAATCATGTTGTAAATGATAATATCCATAAATCCTTAATATTTGTATCCTTGTGCTTCCTTTTTGTCCAGTTATATTTCTTACTTCTCAACTTTATTTTCCCTCCATTTTTCTATGTTTTGGTTAAACAATTGAAGATATATATATATATATATACTTTTGAAATAGCTGTAATTGGATCAAACTTGTCTTCACTTTTCCCCTACAAAAGGAAAAGCAGAAAGTTAACAAAAGAGAAAAGGCAAAGATTATAATTAAAGATAGAAAAAAGGAAAAGTTTGATGATTGCCGTTGAGCAACGATGCTATATAGAAGTGGTTGGTTTCATATGCAATAGGATTATGGAGGAGGCATTAGATATTATTTTGGGCCGCTCGATGTGAACTGTTTTCCTCAAGTAACAGTCTTCATTATTATGCTTTGGTAGGTTTGGTTTGTTGGGTGGTCCTTCTGGCTTATTTTCAGAAATTTTCCCAGTTATGTTGTGCTTTATAGGCGAAGAAGGACTGACAATTGCTGCCTCAAAACAAAACGTAGATGGCTTTGATTTGTGCTATGTTCCTTAACTAACTTCCCTTTTGGATTTGACACAATTAAGAGTAGTATGCGATACAATGTATTAAAACTAGCATAGCATTTTCGCAGTCTTCTTTAGAGGAAAGGAGATTACTGATATGGTAAAACTTTTTAAGGGTATGTTAAATATGTTAAATCCAAGTATATTTAGGCTATATTTCTTTCTTCATATTATAAGAAAAAAAAATCGTAAAAGATGAGAGAGATAACGATTATTCAAGAAATTTACTGACGATGTTTAACAATGTCCTAAATAAAATGCACTCTCATCCTTCTCGAGTTATTGGTACGGAGTACATAGTACACCACTACACGTCTACACCCAACTCCCTCTATGAGAAATAGCTAGGTTTATTGTGAATGAGGAACTAGGCTGTCTGGAAATGGTGATATAAACATAAAATCGCAAGCTGGAAAATGTATGCTTCATTTGAAAGCCAAACAAGTATTAAACTCTATGGACTTGGTTAGTTTTCAAAATAATATATATACTCTTGAACAAGTATCTATTTTGTCCAAGCTCGTTTGTAACAATGCAAAAATATAGTGTTGTTGAGTTTTGTCAAAGGATATGTAAGTTGTAGGCTAGTAATAATACGTACTACGCAGTTAGTTGTTTCACACTTTTACTATTAATTTAGTAGTTACTAGGTAAGTCATGTGCGATGCACGATTTAATAATAAATTACTTTTTTCAGATATTTCAATTATAAGAATTTTTTCATTTGCTGGGGAAAACTTGTAGGTTTTATGGAATTACCGTAAAAAATTTAATTGGAAAAATACTTTTTATCGTATTAGATGAAACAATCACTATAGAAAAAGGTAGAGATGAAACATGAAACAAAAGGGAAAAATAATAGTAGTATTATAGTCACACAATTTTCTATGTATAACATTTTTATATCTAATATTAATGAAGTAGAAAAAAAAAGTAGATGCCATCTTTAAAAAAGGGGAAATTTTTTTATTAGTAGCGTGACACGTCAACAGGGTTTTACTTTAGTAATAGTTATAGAAGATGGGTTTATAACTATTTGTTTTTGTCAAATACGGAGTAATGTACTTGCACTTTTGTGAAATTTATAAGTTTAAGGGTCGAAGATAAACAAAATTAATTACGAATGGATTATGCGAATAACGCAAAAGTATGAGACTTTATGTGAAATCTATAATTAATTATTACTAAAGCAAAATATCTGCTGGTGTCATACTTATCACATGTCAAGTTATTATAAAATTTTTTTTGTCTTTTCTTAAAGATGATATCATCTACTTTTCTTTTTTACTTTACATTAATATTATATTGAAAAATATTATATATAAAAAATTGTGTAACTATATAAATTCCTAAAGCATTTAAAAATATATTTATTTCTTCTCTTCATTTCATTTAATGTGATAAAAATACTATTCTAATTATATTTTCTATGGTAATTCTATAAAACCTATAAAATTTTCACCAATAAATAAAAAAATTTTATGATTAAAATATTTTAAAAAATAATTTATTATCAATACATGTATTTCACGAGACTTACCTAATTATAGATGAAACTAATTCCCTAAGGGGAATATAATACTCTCTATCCCTAATTTTTTTTATCCCATTTGATTTTTAATGGTCTCTAAAGTACGATTTAAAATATTTTATCTCCAAATCCAGATAAAAAATTATAAAAACTTGATATTCCAAAAATATACATTGAAATGTATTAGATAAGATTTCATTTAAATATATTATTTTTGTTAACATATAAAGAATTTGTTATCAAACTTTTAAAATTTTGAGTCCATTACAAAAATGGGATAAAAATAAATTAATGTGGGAGAGTATCATGAAATATCTTATCTAGAGCTGGATATGAGCCGAACTAGCTCATGAGCTACTCGGGATTGGATCGTCCAAAGCTAGGATCGAGCTCAGAATTTGACAAGCCCGAGCTTGAGTTTGAGTTCAAACAATTCAGGCTCAACGAGCTTAAACGATATTATATATATAAGCAATAAAGGGCTAAGACTCGATATTAAGGGTTTAGTTGAAACCAATCTTTAAATAGAATCGAGGTTAATTACTTGAACAAACTATCGGCGAATTCGAGCCAATTGATGAGCTTATACCGAGTCGAGCCGAGCCGAGCCGCAAGCTTCTATCGAGCCGATCCCGAGCTCAAATTCTAAAATTCGGTGAGTTACGAGCCCGAACCCAAACTGTAGGTGTATCAGGCGAGCCGAGCCAAACCGAGCCACAAGCTTCTCAAGCTCGGAGTTAACTTTGGCTTATTTTTCAGTCCTACTCTCATCTCTTTTACCTTTAACTTTCAGCTAATTGCCATTTAGAACAGCGCCATTCTAATCACTACTTGACAAACGTATGGACAGCGATCAAAGATAAGAAAAAAACAAAAGAAATGACAAATATAGTGTTACAGTATTAATTTCTAATTTCTATATTTAGTTATCAGCTCTACTAGACAGCTACTGACCAATTTTAGCACTTTTTGGATACATGCATATTTCGCCAAATAGAACATTACTAGTAAATTGACACTTGACAGGGAATAACATTATTATTATCATGTTGTACAAATGTACAATCCAAATAGAATCAAGAAATCAATTAGCTAATATCCGGAAAATATAATTTCATAATAATAGATCTTTATGTCCACGTCACTGAGTACACATAATTCGTTACTAAGCAAGTTCTTCATGCAACACTACATGTATCAAGAACAACTCCAATGTGTAATAATATACAAAATATGTCATCATAAATGCATGGTGTTACATAGTACTTAGCTATTTAGCAGGAAAAAGATACTACTCCACAATTTTCAATATACATATATAAAAAAATATATTTCGAGATTAATCTAACAAGATCCTATATAAATATATTTTAACATATATATATATATATTAATTAAAGTTATATTTAAGTTTCTTACTGTTTAAATGAAATATTATAAATAAGACAAATAGCATCTGTCAGCATCTGTCTAAAACATTGTAAAACTACTTGCTATTACTTTCACAGACTTTAGTAAGACGCTTTAGTAACCTTACTTCTTTCCCGAAAATCTGTCTAAAATATTTTGTTTCCAATTACCCTATGAATATGTCATGGAAATCTTTAGCAGACCCACAAAATACTGTAGATGTAAATGATTGATCAACATGCATGGCTATGATTGATGAGGAGTCCACACCAGGTTCAACGCCTGAAGCTCATAACACTAGAGGAACGTAATGGTGTGCTATTACAATGTTGGATGATCTCCTTGGATCTTTGATTAACTTCTGCTTAATGCTTGATGATTTGCTTAGTGTTACACATGTATAATTAATTTCGCAATAGCTAAGCATAATCTTTGGGAATGGCTGCGCTGTTGAATACTGTGAATGATGCCGTGAAGCCTCCACTCTATGGGAATACCCTAATACCTTTTGATCGAGTTGATGCCAATAAATTATAATACTTTATTATATTTTATGTTGGGCTAATAAGCATTGATGTTGCATAGACTTAGACTTGATGTTCAAGTATTTATTTTTCAATTAGGAGGTTACATCAACTATGCAATTTTGAAGACTAACGTAAAATAATTCTATTAGAAGTCTTTAATAAAAATAAAAAAATATTATATACATCAATAAGTAACCCTTTAATAAATAAAAGTTCTTCAACACAACATTTGTCAATCATAACCAATTTTAAGGGTATTTTTTTTTATTATATTAAAGAGTCACTTTTAATGAAAATACAATAACTTTATTATATTAATACTTTACTAATAAACATACTACTTAACTCATATACTTTACCATAAACTTTTTTTTTTTTTTTTTTTAATAATATCAATATAGATAATTTTTTTAAAAAATGAATTAATTTTAATACAACAGAAAAAAAAAGTACGTGAAAAAGTCTGCTACCCTTTCTGACATAATCCCAAATTCATCCATTTTCTTTCTCTTTCTCTTTAAAACTTTGATAATCGATTCGTTCCCCCTACTGACTTTACAAGTATTTTGTAATGTCCAAACTCAGTCTCTCTCCTCCATTGACACACCTCACACCTCCATTCCCAGTTTTCCCACACCCTCTTCCCATGTAAATAATTTCCCACGTGTCAGTAATTTACCCCTTCTCTAATTTCACCATATTCTCATTATTTTTCTTGCAAAATTTTGTAAAAATAAAAGAAAAAGGGGAAGTCTAAGTGATTTCTCCTTTTCAGTCCACACTTCCAATAATTTCATTTCTTCATCCTTCATGTGATCTTGATTACCCCCATCTTATCAAAACATCCTATCTTCACCCCCCTTTTTATTTTTTTTGCCTAATTTTGGATTCGCCATTTTTTTAATTAATATTAATAAAATACTTTATATTACACACTTCATTTATTACATTTCTGGATTTTTCCTGATTTTTTTTTCTGGGTTTTGTTGGATTCTTGAATTCTTCTTGATTTGATCATTCCCTCCAATTTTTGGCGGATTTTGTTGAGGTTTGTAGTGGGTTTGTTGGTTGGATTAATTCTGGGTGTTCTTTTAGCTGGATCAAGATTGATTGGATCTGGATTTGGGCTGGGTTTGGTTGGAATTAACCGGTTTGGATCCGATTTCAGGGAGAACAGCGCCATCTTATGGCGCTGTTTCGTCGATTCTTCTACAGGAAGCCACCTGATCGGCTTTTAGAAATTTCTGAGCGCGTTTTTGGTAAGTTTTCTAATTTATTTATTTTTGGTTAATTGATGCAAAGTTTGATGTAATTTTATGAGTTTGGTTCGATTATGGGTTTTGTTTGTTGGGTTGGTTTTGAAATTGAGCTGAAATGCTTGCATTGTTTCTGAATTATGCAATCTAAGGGATTAAATTTGGTTGCCGGTTCTTTGTTTATATGTCATTGTCATTTTTGGGCTATTGGCATTAGGCATTGTGATGCAATTTGCATAATTGAGCTGGTTTTTCGATTGCATTCGACTTCTCGTGTTAGTTGTTGTTTTGCTGTGAGGAGCTTGTGGTTGAAGCCAGGAGATTGTCAGGGTGTATCAGCAGATGTTTTAGATTTTCTATCTTCAGAACTTGAGTGTTTTTATGTAGTTTTCGGCTTATAGATTAGGCGAAGAGAAACTTGTGAGGTTTCTGTCTAGTTTGCTTTCTCTGGTAGTTGAGCTATGTTAATTAAATCTTTTGTTTTCTGTGAAAGGTTTCTTTAGCTATGGTGAAAATTGTTCTTTATTCCCTTTCAGTGTTTGATTGCTGTTTCTCCACCGATGTATTGGGCGAAGCTGACTACACAGAATACCTTGGTGGCATTGTCGTACAGCTACAGGATCAGTACCCAGAGGCGTCATTTATGGTGTTTAACTTTAGAGAAGGGGATCGACGGAGTCATATTGCAGACATATTGTCGGAGTATGATATGACAGTTATGGAATATCCTCGTCAGTACGAGAAATGTCCTTTGCTTCCACTTGAAATGGTTCACCACTTCCTGCGCTCTAGTGAGAGCTGGTTGTCGTTGGAGGGACAGCAGAATATATTGCTGATGCACTGTGAAAGAGGAGGTTGGCCTGTGCTTGCTTTTATGCTTGCAGGTCTCCTCTTGTATAGAAAGAACTATTCCGGTGAGCAAAAAACTCTTGAAATGGTATACAGGCAGGCCTCGAGGGAGCTTCTTCAGTTATTATCTCCATTAAACCCACAACCTTCACAACAGAGATATCTTCAGTATATATCCCGGAGAAGTTTAGGCTCTGATTGGCCTCCTTCCGACACACCTCTAATTCTAGACTGCTTAATTCTTAGAGTCCTTCCTTTGTTTGATGGGGGTAAAGGTTGCAGACCAGTGGTTCGTGTTTATGGGCAGGACCCTGTAACAAAATCTAGTAGAAGTACTAAGCAGTTATTTTCATCCTTAAAGACCAAAAAACAGGTTCCCTATTATCCAGAGGTATATTCCAAGTTTTTGCCCCCTTAATTTTAGATAATGATTTGATAATTAATAGGTTCAAAGAGCTAACCTTTACTTGTGACTGCAGATAGAGTGTCTCTTGGTAAAGTTGGATATTCGTTGCCGTATTCAAGGAGATGTTGTTTTGGAATGCGTCCATCTATGTGATGATTTTACAAGAGAAGAAATTATGTTCAGAATTATGTTTCACTCATCCTTTATTCGATCAAACATTTTGTCTCTCAACCGTGAAGAAGTTGATGTCTCATGGGATGCAAAGGATCAGTTTTCCAAGGACTTCAAAGCAGAGGTAAGTTGTAGATGTTCTTACAGATGTCATTTTTCCTTAAGCGATGGGGGTTGAATGCATACTTATTACCTGTATCAGGTACTCTTTTCGGACGTTGGTGCAGTTCCAGTTATAACTACAGAAGTTGAAAGTGATGATGACCATGAAACAGACAGTGCTTCACCGGAAGAATTTTTTGAAGCCGAAGAGATCTTTAGTAATGCTGTTGATGCTCAAGATGGGAAGACCGACTTTGATGCTCCTTTGTGTAATGGCACTTCTGTCAATGTATTAGGAAAACAAAAGGAGAACAGAGAGGCCCCTGGATTTGTGGATCGTGCAGAAGAAACAGGGGCTCATAGTCGGGACTCAAAAGCACTAGTGGAGCTTGAAGCAGTGAAAGACATAGGTCTGGATGATTGGAGTGAAAATTTGCATCGAGATGTCGTATCTGATCCTAATGCAGTCAAAGACATTCTTATGGATGAAACGAATCAGAGAGAAGATGTTAAATGGGCTGTGGATGATAATTTTTTGCATGAAGGGGATCCCAAATATGAGTTACCCTATGATCTGAATGAAGTGAAGGACATTTCTTTGGATGGTCAGGATAAAGAGGCAGACATTGTGATTGTGGATTCAGATACACTCATAAAACAGAATATCAAGACTGATTTTGTAGATAGAAACATGGAGGGAGAGCTGGATGGCAAATATACTGCAGAGGATAGGGAAATGGAAAAGAATTCAGATAACAATAGTCTGCAGCAAAAGTTGAACAGTGATGTTACTAAGCAAAAACAAGAAAGAGTCCTGCAACCTTCGCCCAAAAGGCCCCCAACATTTAATCAAAAGTCAGCTTCTGATTCAGCTTTGGGGAAGCTCAGAGGGAAACAACAAGATGCAGCAGGGGATAAGTCTGGAAAGGCAAAACCGGCTGAACATCGCTGGATACCATCAAACAAAGGCTCGTACACCAATTCCATGCATGTGGCCTATCCACCTACCCGGGTCAATAGTGCACCATCTTCTTTAGGAAGTACAAAAAATCAAGTGAAAGACACTGGTTCTGTTGGAAAATTGAAGGATCGTACTGGCAGTATTGATCTTGGATTTGGTGCTTCTAGTATTGACAGACGTCTGCATAAATTTCAGGATGGAAAGTCTGTAAATCCCGTGGAATCTGCCCAAGCTTCCCGCCATGAAACTAATGATGATGGGCTTTGCCAAGAAGATCCTAAATGCTCTCCTCTCTCAGATAACTTATATTTGGTTGATCCCTCCGCCCACCGTTTAGAGGACTGTCATGAGCTTAAAGAAGAAACAAAGTCCCCCTTACCCCCACCTCCCCCATCATATGTTCCAACAGTAGAGGTATTACCACTACAAAGAGCACCACCTCCCCCTCCTCCTCCTCCACCTTCACCTCCACCTCCACCTCCACCTCCACCTCCACCTCCACCTCCACCTCCTATCAATTCCCATGTCAATTTGTCTTCTCAAGTGCCTCCTTACCCGTTGCCTATTTTTGATGCATCTCATAAACAAAGTAGATATACAACCATGCCTTCACCACGTGCTCCCCCACCACCACCACCACCACCTCCTCTTCGTTCCACTAATACTCCTTCACCACCACCTCCGCCTCCTTCCCCACCAGCCTCACCCTATTCTATATTAGGAGGTCCATCTCAATCTTCTCATGCCACTCCCCCCCCTCCACCGCCCCTACCCCCACCCCCACCCCCACCCCCACCCCCACCTTCTTCATTGTCTTCATCATGTCATAGGGGGAAACCTCCTCTCTCGGTGCCACCACCTCCACCTCCACCGCCTCCTCCTAGTTCATGTGGAATCATAAATATGGTACCTTCTTTTACAAGAGGTGTCCCAAGGTTTTCACCTCCTTCTCCACCTCCACCGGTACATAGTGCAGTACATAGTGCTCCTCCGCATTCTCCAATACATGGTGGTCCACCTCCTTCAATGCGAGTTGCTCCTCCCCCACCACCTTCACCACCTCCCGTGGGCCGAGACCCACCCCCATCACCACCCCCTCTTGGGGGCCCAACTCCTCCCCCACCTCCACCACCTCCACCGCCTCCTGGGGGCCGAGCTCCTCCCTCTTCTCCCCCGCCTCCCCCACCTCCCGGGGGCCGAGGACCGCCCCCACCTCCCCCGCTTCCCGGGGGCCGAGGACCGCCCCCACCTCCCCCGCCTCCGGGGGGCCGAGGACCGCCCCCACCTCCCCCGCCTCCCGGGGGCCGAGGACCGCCTCCTCCTCCTCCTCCCCCGCCTCACGGGGACCGAGGACCGCCTCCTCCTCCTCCTCTGCCTCCCGGGGGCCGAGGACCGCCTCCTCCTCCTCCACTTCCTGGTGGTAGAGGTCCTCCCCCACCTCCTCCACCAATGCGCGCCGGAGCACCCCCACCCCCACCACCTCCTGGAGGTGGTGTTCGAGGTCCACCTGCACCACCTAGACCTCCAGGAGCTGGACCACCCCCACCCCCACCATTTGCCGCAAAAACAACTCCAGGAGTACCTAATGCTCCACCAGCTCTGGGCAGGGGTCGCGGGATGCCACGATCAGCACCAGGAGCTGCACCTAGAAAAGCAACGCTTAAACCTTTACATTGGGGTAAAATAACAAGGGCATTGCAAGGTAGCATTTGGGAAGAATTGCAAAAACAGGCAGGGTCCCAAATGTAGTGCATCTTCTTTCTTTTCCTATTATGAATTGCATACAGAATCTACATTTTATTTTAATCCTCTATAAATTTTGCTTTTGCATATTAACTACCTATTATTATTCTTTTAAGATTTTTTATATGGAGTAGGTCATAGAACTTCTGCTATTTCCTTTTGGGATCAAGCCTTAAAATGGTTGATCATGATTTATTTTTGGGATGTGAATTATATTTTGGAGTTATTAGATGTCTAGATCATGAAATCACTTTTCTGCAGGGGTGCATTTTGTTACTTGAGCACTGATATTATCCCTTTATTTTTAGTGCTGCAGAATTTGATGTTTCAGAGATTGAGAAGCTTTTCTCTAATCAAGTCTCGAAACCTGGTGGTGCAGGAGGGAAATCTGGTGAAAACAAAAAGGCTGCTGGATCCAAATCTGATATTGTTCACCTGGTAATTCTGCCTATTTGCTATATTATTTATTATGATCCCTTTGTTTCATATGTACTTGTGTGGGTTTTTTTGTATAAACATTATTGTGGATGTGTTTGCATGCTTAATACTAGCTCTATATGCATACAATGTATGTGGAATACTTCAGAAAGGGAAATTATTGGTGTATTTTCTCAAATCTATCAATTAGGGAACATTTACAACTATCTTTCCCGTTTTGTAAGAAAATTAGTGAAGGAAGGGTACGGTTGGTAGTTTGTTATTAGGACACCAACCTTTCATTCCTCAGGCATTCTCTTATAGTATAGAGATATATGCATTCCTGAATAACTTGGGTTTATTAGTTTGCTTTCCAAGTAGGTTTAATTTCCCATTAACTAATTTACAATTTTAAATATTTTTGGTACCTTTTGTTGCTTTGGTGTTAAATGTGTGAGCCCCTTATCTGATGCAGCGTAAAACATAGCAGAAGATATCTGTTGCCCTGCACCCATGACAGCAGGTCTTTTGTGTTTTATGTCTACAGTTGGAAACTTGCCTCCTTGAAACAAATTTTTTTTGTCTGGAAAATGAAAAATTCTTGTTTTGTAGAAGATTCCTCTTTGTTTGCTCTTTGGTATTTTATGAATTTTTTTATCAAGGGGCATCTTAAGACCTCCAGATTTTGGAGAAGTACCTGTATCCAGCTTTCTCATTATTTTGTATTTCTTTTGTGTGTGCTTCCCGCTCTACCTCACTTTTATTATTTTTTTCACTTTGTTCGTCTTCTTCTCCATTTTCTTTCTCCTCTATCTTCGCTTCTCCGAGAACCCCAACCACCAAAGCCTGCCTGTATGTTATCCACCAAAATAACTTCATTTTTGCTGATGCTTAAATCAAAATTATACATTGTAGGAACAAAAAATTACTTAAATCTTGAAGAGATATACTGAAAAAATTAGTGAATCTAACCATTCAAACCTGTCAGTGAAGAGCATGCCATTTAAGAAGAGACAGAGAATTGGAATCCATTTAGTGGAGAATTTCGCACTTATTTGTTTTTCATTTGAAAAAAATTCAAGGGAAACAAAAACCAAAATTAATACAAGTTGCAAATGAGCTTACTTAATAGTAGAAATACTATTATTGGTAGAAAGTTAGATGTTGAATCTGACTAAGCCATCAATTAAGTTTTTATGGTTGGGAACGGGGATGGTTTTCTCCAGGTAAATGTGGCAGCCAATCAATTTGAAGCTGTTACCCACAGCAATGATTTTATATTACTGTTGGCAATCATCCAGCAAATTGACTTGGGTGGGGGAGGAGAGAAAAGTGTGTGTGTGTGTGTGGGGGGGGGGGGGGGGGGGGGGGAGGGGTAAAGTATAAGATGGAGGGAAAAAAAGCTAAGTGAAGGAGCCCTTACTTGAATGCCAACTCGCTGGGAAATTTACTTTTTAACCAGAAGGTGAGTTAGGTGCTAGTCAAACATTTAGTCTCTTCAGGTTGAATCTCCATTTTTCTTTTTTTAAAAGTACTTCCTCACAAAGTTGAAGTTGAAAAAGGTGTTGTGACAAAAGAACTTGTTTTTGCAGCTGATACTGATGTCTTTTTAAATTTTATATCACCATATTATAGAAGACGACAAATTAGGACAGATGGGTCTTCTTTGTTTGTTTTACCCTCTCCCTAATACTTCTAAATAGCTAAACTGTAGGTAGATCTTGCTCCTCACTTCTGAACCGAGCTTTCCCTGTGCTTTATCTAAGTTAGTTGCATCGTGTAAATAAATCCACAATAGAACTTCTGCTTATTGACAGTTGTTGCAAACTAGTCTTTTATGTTGTTGTAAGACCAAATATATTTTCCCTCTTCCTGAAATATAGTTTGTGCCTACTTAAATGTTGATGACATTTGATGCAAATCACAAGTTAAAGGTTCAGATCAGACATTTTTCAGGTTAAAATCCTGAACTCAATGTTCTTACTGAACGGTACTATCATATGAGATCCTACTTACTTAATTTTGCTCCCTTTTGAGCAACTTATTTCATGATTAGTTGGTCCCCTCTATTTGGTATAATAACTGAACATGTAGGAAATGTATTCCTTTTTTTTCCATTGGTGTCAAGGGTAGTGAAATTCTGACTGTTTTTTGGGAAAATCGGAAGGGAAATCAACAAATTGTTTTTATACTTAAATTTGAATGGTCAATAATCCCTTTTTATTTATTATGATAAAGAAAGACACCCAAGCAATATTTGGCCAAAGGAAAAATACTGATCACTCAACTAGGGCTAAATATTTGAAAGTTTAAATTCAGTTTTCTTTTCCCGTTTGACATTGTCTCACAAAGAGTATAAATTAATTGAGCTACATACATATTTTTGATGTGCAAATTATATTAGTTGTAAATAAACAAAAGTATGATTTTTCTTTTTCCTTTATATAGCTCTCATTCAGAGGCTTATTTTTTAAACCCTGGGTTAATATTTTGGGGGAGAAAGAGCAAAAGATTGCCCAATAGTTTTGTGCTCGTCTCTGCTTGTGCACCATTGTAGTTTAAATCTATAGTATGTAAACTTCAGAGTTCAACTGGTCAAAGTACGCACTATCCAAAATTGGGTGACATTTGAGTTTTGGTGGTGGGGATAGCTCAGCTACTAGGAGATAAGTTGATTTAGGAAAGAGGGAAGAAGAGAAGATGCAGAGTAGATTCCTTGTCTGTGAATTGATTTTATGGCATTGCTGTCGTATGTGCAAGGAAGAAGGCGGTGTCACCATATAGGGCTATACTGACAAGAATGATATATGTCATATTCAACTCATTTGTGCCCTTTTCAAATGTTATATGGTGCTCCTATTTCATAAATTCAGAATCTTCTTTTAATATAACTATTCATATCCTGTTTTTACGTGTGGGGTTAAGGGTGAATTTGTGATATTAATACAAGAATTCAAAGTAGATATTGTTATTGCTTGAGTACATATGGATTTACGGACTGAATATTACGCCAGCATTATTCATGTTTCTGAGAGAAACATTATTTTTTATAACTTTGTGGTTCTCATTGATCCTTATGAAGCTATCTTTTCATGATAACAATTTTATTTTCTCAACTGTGTTCACCTTTTGTTATTTACTTGTTACTTGGAATCAATCTTATTTATACATACAAATGCATACTGCAGATTGACCTCAGAAGGGTTAACAACACAGAAATAATGCTTACTAAGGTTAAGATGCCACTTCCTGATATGATGGTATGCTAGAATTTTTTCCATATATGTTGTCAATTAGTAGTAGTGATGCACTTTTTGTAATGAATTTTCGGTAGCAAATTTACTTTTCTCTTATTTTGGAAAAATGGTCCACTTTTCTGATTTCAGTCACTTTCCATCTTCTTTGATAAACATTTCCTTGAATCTATTTAAGATAATTGATTTATACCTGCCCTTTAGCTTTTGTTTTCAGAGAGGCGAAGCTAAGTGTAGTTGCTGGTGCATGTTTCAAGTTTGTTCCTGCAAGTTGGTGGTGCATTCAGTTGATCATCTATATGATTGTAGTCTTGTACATATATTTCTTGATGAGAATGGACATCATCAAAAGTTCTTTGGACTTCTTTCATGGTTTCCAGATATCTTTAACACATTTAGAGGAGTAATTATATGTACTAAGAAGTGAAATATCTGTCATACTAAGAAGTGGAATATGTAGTTGGAAATGAAAAATCTGTCGTTTGTGGTCCAGTGGTGTAATCCTATGTACTATAAAGTGCAGTATCTGTCAATCTTATTGTGCAGAACAGACTTTCTGCGTTGAAGATATAGACATAAGGGCTAAAACCAAGAGCTGAAAATATTGCTGCCTTCTAATTCAATGAAATGAAGAGTTCTCTTAATATCCTCTTGATTTTTAAGACCTTGGAATGCAGTTACGAATCTTATGATGGCTCCCAGTTACCTTGTTCTTCTTGCATCATGAAAAACATGTATTCCATTTGTAAAGTAGCTACATCCTATTGCCAATCCCTCAAAATCTACTAGAATTATCTCTGAACTGCACTTTCTGACAAAGCCTTCAACTAAACAATGGCTTTTTCTGTAAATCCAATTCGAAGCTGGATGAACTTTATTTCAACATGTTCTAGTCTGTTTTAGTCACCTCTTTCTCCCCATGTGTCGCATCGATTTTGACTTTGGTCCATGAAGTGGTTCATAACCTTTCTTATTGTAATGATATGTGGTTGGTTTTATTCACATTTGAGACTGTTGAACTTTGCTTTTCATATTTAAGCATAATTTTTTCCCTGGCAGTTGATTATATCTGCCCATTTTGATTTTGGCAGAAATTTGCTCATCTTTTGTCCTCATAGTGTAGCCAATGATAACTTTATCTTAATAGAATCTTGTCTTATTTTCTTTCACTAGTTGAGAGGGATATGATTTTATGTATTTTTGTATCTATTCATGCCAAATTGAGTGTTAGCACTGCCATGAAATTTTTCGCAGGCTGCAGTACTTGCTATGGATGAGTCAGTTTTGGATGCTGATCAGGTGGAAAATCTAATAAAGTTTTGTCCTACTAAAGAGGAGATGGACACTCTTAAGGTCTTTTCTTAGAGTTTTTTTTGAAACTGCTGTTGTTATGTTTCATTGTTATGCAAGTCTCCTTCACCATTTTCCTTAAAATGTGTGTGTGTATGTGGGTGGGGGGGTTCCTTGCTATATCAATTATCCTCAAGTCTAGAGTATGGTAACTTATGCTGAAATTGTTGTTTGACTTTCTTTGCTATTGCTTTTTAGAACTATACTGGCGATAAAACGAAGCTGGGAAAGTGTGAACAGGTCTGTGATCGTTTATTTTGATTGATTGTTTATACTCTATTATTGTTAGAAACTTTATTTCTACGGGCCACATGTATTGCTGTTAGATCTTTTCCTTCATATTGTGCCTTAGAAAGCTATTGCGTTTTGAATATGAAGTAGTTATTTGCTTGTAGTGTTAGTCTAATAAGGGAGAGGCCTGACTTTTAATAGTCTGGTCAAAACATGTTCAAACACCATGTATTATTAATAAAGGAGAACAAGGAAACTAAAGATGACAGTGTTCTATCATTCCTTTAAGTTTTTATTTCTTTTGCTTGTCCTAGCTATCTTCTAGTGATTTTTTCTCTTTCCTTATTCATTCTGCTTTGAGAGACATTTGTGACTCTTAAGTATTCCTTATTCATTTATTTATTTTTCAGTTTTTTTTGGAGCTCATGAAAGTGCCGCGAGTGGAGTCAAAATTACGAGTGTTTTTGTTCAAGATACAATTCAACACACAGGTACTTTTAATTGGCGAGCTCCATGGTTAGCTTGTATCTGTGACCTTTTCTGGTTTACCGAGTTAGAAGTGTGTCATTGAACCCCTGTTCTGTTTGCAGGTTACCGATTTCAAGAAGAGTCTGAATACAGTAAATTCTGCATGCGAGGAGGTACTTTACTTTTACACTTATGCCCCCTGTATACCATTGTCATGCATGTTCTAATCTCTTCACTCATGCTTAAATTTTGTTAATTAGGTGCGAAATTCTGTGAAGCTGAAAGAGATCATGCATTTAATTCTTAATCTCGGAAATTTATTAAATTCTGGAACTGCGAGAGGTATGAAGTTCAATCTTGTAATTTACTTTTTATCAAGATTTTACAATGTAGTTGTATGATAGAAGATGTACGAGGTTAGGTTTTACACTGTCCTGCTTGATTCATGCATCATAGTTGCATGATTGGCCTCTATGCTCTCCATGTTACTTGGTCATCTGTATTAAGAAGATCTAACTTCTGTCGAGCCTTTATCTTTTCCTCCTTCCCTAACTGCCAAGTGTAGGTGTGTAGCATACTCTTTTCTGTTATAACCAGACTTGTTGAGAGGCTGAATCCTCAAGTTTTTGGAAGAGCTCTTTGTCTATTTGTCACTAGCTCTCACTTGATCTGCAATATCTACTATGAAATATGAAATCAATGTCTATGAACTTTTAATTAATGTCTAGGTTTTACTATTGCCTAATGTCTAGCAAGTTTGCTCTTCTCTCACCAAAATAATGCGTGCATATTTTAAACTTGCCTCCACATTTAACGCCATTGTTATTGTTAATTAATTGGCTATATGTGAACCTGTGACAATTTGATATGTTCTTTGCATGAATATAGAGTATTGGCTTAGTTGCATGCTTATATTCTGAGAATCAATGCTTTGTTGGACAACCCATGGCACAGAAAGTCCATCTCTCTTTGCTGGACAAGAAATACAATGTTAATGTGCTTTCATCTTCTTTGATATCCATTTTAAAGATATAAGGGATTTTATTCACCATTATTGACGTGATTCTCTTGCTTATATATATATATATATATATATATATATATATATATATAAGAACCATGCAAATATAAGAACTCATTTATAACCGTTAATTAAGTGTATTTTGATGGATGTGATTAATTCTTCATTCTTGGCAAAGTTGTAAATATAGAAAAGTTTAAAATTGATTGACAGTTGAGAAAAATTCGCACCCCATGATTATTGGGTAGTTTCCAAAAACATCTCTTTATATTCTTAATAAATCAAGCTTCCAATGTCAACTTGCACAATTTTTTAGTAGTTTCCAAATTATTTCTATTACTTTATATTTGATTTTCATTATTTTTTCAGTAATAAATCAAACACAAATATCAAACTTTGGAACATCTTATAACAATAGAATAAACAATAGATTTAAAACAATAGAATAAACATTTAAAACATATGTGTTAAGATTTAAATCACCAGTACTCAACTTTAGAACATCTTATAACAATAGATAAAAGTTTAGAATATATGTATTAAGCTTTACAGCACCAATATTAAACTTTAGAACATCAGTATTATACCTTAGAACAATAAAATTAACATTTAGTACATATGTGTTAAGATTTAGGACACCAATACTCAACTTGAAAACATTAGTATTAGACCTTAGAATAATAGAATAAACATTTAGAACATATGTGTTAAGCTTTAGAACACCAGTACTCAAATTTAGAACATCAGTATTATACATTAGAACAATAGAATAAAATTTTAGAACATATGTTTAGGTTTAGAACATTAATATTGCGTTTTAGAACATCAATAGAACATCAGTAAATAATGAAAATGAATATTAACACTAGTGTTCTAAAAAGTTACACTATTGTTTTAAAAATTAAGTTTATTGTTCTAAAATTGTATCCTATTGTTCTGAAATTGAATTATATTGTTTCAAACTTTTACAATGTTGTTCTGAATATTAATACTATTGTTCTAATTAGTGCTTCTCTTATTCTAAGGTTAAATTTTAATGTTCAACTCTATTGTTCTAAAGTTGTTATATCTTTTTTTAAAATGACACTATTGTTCTAAATAATGACACTATTGTTCTAAATAATAATGCTATTGTTCTAAGGTTGTTATCACTTGTTCTAAACTTTTATTTTATTGCTCTAAACTTTTGCTACGTAGTTTTAAATATTAATTGTATTGTTCTAAGTAGTGATAATATATTCCAATGTTCGATTCTATAGTTTAACTCTATTGTTTGTATGTTTAGTTCTATTGTTTTAAATACTAACTCTAGTGTTCCAAAGATTTACATTATTGTTCTAAGAATGTATTCTATTGTTCTGAAATTTAATTTGATTGTTCCAAACTTTTGCAATGTTGTTCTGAATATTAACTCTATTGTTCTAATTAATGATTATCTTATTCTAAGGTTCTAAATATTAACTCTATTGTTCTAAACACTAACACTATTGTTCCAAATAATAAGTCTATAGTTCTAAGTTGTTATCTCTTGTTCTAAACTTTATTCCCTTTGCTCTAAACTTTTTCTATGTTGTTCTAAATATTAAATGTATTATTCTAAGTAGTGATTATATATTCTAATTAAGGTTCGTATCTATAGTTTAACTATGTTGTTTGTATGTTTAGTTAATTTGTTCTAAATATTAACACTAGTGTTATAAATATTAACATGTATGCGACGTTGGAGAAGGACACTGTAGATTGCTATACTTCTCCATGCGAACCATTTCCACCTTTTGACAGCCTTTAGTTTTCTTAGCAGGCGTAGCCATGATGAAAATCACTAAAAAATTGAGTGAGTTTCAAGAAAAAGTTGATATGAATGATGGAGCAAGGGATTAGGTTTACAAGAGAAAATATTGCATTTTGAATATAGAGTAAAAGGAAGAATATGGAAACTACTGATTTTTAGGGAATATAAACAGACGCTTAGGAAACTCCCTAATAATCATGGAACAAAATCTTTCTCAACTGCCAATTAATTTATGATTTTATGATAATTACAATTTTACCATTAATGTAGATTCAATCACAACCATCTAAATAAACTACACCAACGGTATTAGATAAGTTCTTATATAAGAAGGGTTCCTATATAACTAAGGGGTTCTCATATGATCCCATTTCTATATATATATATATAAGTTTAGAACATTAGAATAGAAGTTTAGAACAATAGGCAGAAGTTTAAAATATTAGAACAATCATTTAAAATAATAGAATAAATTTTAGAACAACAGTATAAATATTTGAAACAATCTGTACTAATTTTTAGAACAATAGGATAAATAATCAGAAGATGAAAAGTTTCCAATATCACGAAAAACAAGGTATTGTATGTACATCATGACTTTTGAAAAGTTAGGGGAAAGGTATTATACATTGACAGTTGGAATATAAAAATGTTCTAATAATTTACACTTTTGCCATAGAAAGCTGAAACATTTTGGTTGTTAGATCTTTTAATCAACGGTGGGAGATGAGTTCCTATATTCTAAAAGGATCCCACATAAGGGGAGGGTTCTCACATGATCCCTCCCCTATATATATAGAAAGCTCATATTCTTCATGACAATCATAAGTAGAAAGCTCATATTCTTCGGCCATTGATAAACAATTTGTTGGACAATACTCAGCTCAATTCCCACAAAATATACAAATTCCGAAATCAATTCTGTAATTTAGCAATCGTTTCTTGCGAATATCCATTTCCAATTTCCAATCAACAACGGGCAAATCTATATATATTACTATCTGTGCTACATCTATGTACATTTATCTGAAGCCTTAACCCCAAAAGTGAGTCAAGTTTTTAGAAGTAAGCTAACTGCACCCTAGTATATATTTTATTACTACCTTTGCTACATCTTTGTACATTTATCTGAAGCCTTAACCACAAAGCGAGTCAAGTTTTTATAAGTAAGCTAACTGCACCCTAGTATTTTTTTATTTTAAAAAAAACCCTAGGTAAGTGTTTGATGTTTATTTGACGAAGTGTAAAGCTTCTCTAGATAATTATTCACCTCTTCTCGTCGTACAGGATCTGCTGTTGGCTTCAAGTTGGATAGTCTGCTTAAACTCACAGATACCCGTGCTACTAACAGCAGGATGACACTTATGCATTATCTTTGCAAGGTATTTCCATGTTCTTTTAGAGGGTTTGTTTTCTTTACTGAGTCATTAAAGCAGTTTGTTCTCTACTTGTTTATCGTGAACAGAGATGGCAACGGGGTCGGATCTGGATTGAATCCAGTTTCAGATCCATTTACAAGGATCCAAATCCAGAACTGTTGGGTACAGAATTTAGATTTACATCCAGATCCAACAGATATGAGGATCTGAATCTGAATCTATTTCTTAAATTTTTTCTGCTTGAAAATATTCTTTTTTTATTTTTAAAGAACACAATTTGATTGATAAATCACACAAGTTCATTTAAACTACTTATAAATGCTACCATGGTTCCAAAATGTTAAAACTAGCACATGGATTAAACAAGTCAGTATTCTAAGAAAATATAAATACCATGAAAAATGCTACAAGTTGTTAATTATTGTAGCAAAGTCAAAGTAACTAGTATACTTGTATATACTTTTTTTCTTTCAAAAAAAAAAAAATTAATGTATAAATTTTTAAATTTATTTTAATAAACGGATCCATGGGTTGGACCTGGATCCAGATCTGATCTGTCAGAAATAGATCAAAATCCAGTTCTGTCTGGTCCAAAACTTAACTATCCAGATGCTGTATATCAGATTTGGATTCACCAGATCTGGACCTCATCCAGGATCCATTGCCATCTCTAATTGTGAGGCAGTTAGGCCTACTGAAATCACTTGGAATGGGTGTGTGTATCTTATTCATCAGTCCTTGTCACAGACACTCATGCAATGCATTGCTACTAAATTTCCAACTTAATCTTCTCTTTCTTGGTTAAATTTGCTTCTCCATATATTCTGTGATGATAATGACATGTCTTTGTTTTCCCCCTTTGTGAGTGGTCAATCACTCTATCAGTCAATGTGTTGTGGATAGGGTTGGGAATCTATCGTTTCCTGTTCTCTCTTTAACTTATTTAAGCATTTATGTTCTCCAAATTGGGTTATTATTCGAAAACTTATTACCTTAACCATATGTATCTGTCTTTCCTTCCCCAAATAGGCACTTTCCATGTCTGTTGTACAGTTGAATTCCATTCTGTAGATTTCTTTTAAGAAAAAAGTACATTAACCAGTTGAAGAAAAGAATACAAAACAAAAAGGAGATGTCCTCTTAAAATTCTATATTGACTTAGTTTCTATGAACATACGTAGAATCGAGTATCTCTTAGGAGCCCCAGCTGTCTTAGCCCATAATGAATAAGTGACTTTATCCTGGTTCAAGGATAAGTTAGATAAGAAAACATGCAAAACGTGATTTCTCTTCTTTTCTTTCCATGGACCAGCTTATTAAATGGGTTGAACGAGTAATGATTAATGGGCTTCTGTTCTCCCAGAAATCCAAGTAGTCAAGTATCAAAGAAATTCAAGATGAGGTATTTTACATTACCTGTTGGAACATTTTGGGTTTATAATAGTTATCATCGAGTCAGTCTATTAATGGGTATGAATTATAGGGGGTGCAGAGTGAACCTTCCTATTCTGACGGCAATGTAAAGAAATCTTCTTCACCAGAGATTCTCGCACCAGGATATGGTTTGAAAACTTCTCGTAGGGAGAGTACTTAAGCTTGACCAGTAGTTGGATTGACAGAGTGAAGGCTTAGCTTTGAAAGAAAATAAGATCTTGGACAGTAAAGGCTCAATCTAATCTGGGTATTCCCTATAGTAAGCAGTCTACTTTACAGTAAAGAAGGGAGTCGTCTTACCGCGTATAACTTATCACTGAGTCTTGGGTTGACCCAAAGGCAAGGGAATGAAGACTCGGCTAATGCTTGATCATTTTTTATCATTCCTTTCCTAATGCATACCGCGTATATATTATCACTGAGTCTTTGAACCTTCCTTTCCTAATGCTTGATCATTCTAGTAACCTACAACTGTGGGCCTTTGGCAACTCTATCCCTACTGGGACGTGACCGCCCATTCTTATTCATCATACAACATGAGTCACATGGCAATACTTGTTGTAATGCTACTTGTCCTAGTTCCAATTTCGTAGTTACACCTGATTGTACCTGGAAAGAGGTAAAGCAAAGTAAAAATTTATGTTTTAGATGGTGATTTTTGTGAGTTTAGTTCCAATTACATGAGGCATCTAAATCTTTTCCTTGGATATCTTTTGTCCTAGTGGCTTGCTTAGGAAGGTTTTCTCAATATATGCCTTAATCATGACTTCATAATAGATTGTATCTGATTTCTCAGATCAATTCATGTCATCGCCTTCTTTGTCAAGATTTCTAATTTGTAACAATTCGTGATTTCAGTTTGTAGCAGAAAAGTTACCAGCATTGTTGGACTTTCATGAAGATCTTCTAAGCCTTGAAGCTGCAACAAAGGTTTTATTGTACTTCATTGTGATTCATTATTATTATTCAATGATAGTTATTTTATTTTAGGTTGAGTTATATCTTGTTTTGTTACAGATTCAATTGAAGTCCTTGGCAGAGGAAATGCAGGCTATAAACAAAGGTTTGGAAAAGGTTAAGCAGGAGCAGTCTGCATCTGTAAATGATGGTCCTGTTTCTGAGATTTTTTGCAAGGTGTGGATTCACAATATATGATGTTTACTGTTTTATTCTAACTGTATGAAATCTGTTGCACAGCTCCAATTGACTTTCAATCCCCATTGTCTTGGATATTGTTAGTTTTCTTTCTTGGGGTGTCCTTTTTCCCTATGTTCACTATTTGTTGGGCTGACACTTTTAAGTGTTGAGCCATTTTCTGTTTGTGGAGTTTGCATTTGGAATGTGAACCGGGTAGGCCATGAATCCTCATTTTAGTGAGCTAATGCAAGAATGACCTTTAAGATTAAAATTGACTTAAAAATCTAAAAAGATATTAAAAGTTTTTTGTAATAAAAAAAACCAATGAGGAAGCAATGGTGGGGAAGGGTATAGGAAGGCAAACAACATAGCCAAACATTAATCCCTTAAAGATGGGGTTGGCGACATGAACCAAGGGTTTATTTCACCTGATCATTCACAAAAATCCTCCTTTATTTTCTCTAAATCTTCTTGGAAACTCATTTTCTCGATTTTTTTGTTAACTCCCTCCATCCTAATCATCTAAATATGTTTCGACAGTGTTTGAGATATCCATAACCCCAAACCTCCACCTTCCTCACCGGTGTATTTAACGCTCCGCGTCTCATATGTCCAAACCATTATACCCGATTCTTATCTTATCTTTAATATTCGATTTTAACTTTCTTTCATATATCCTCATTTCTATTTGGTGTTTTGGTACATCCACCTAAACACACGCAATTTTTGTTACATTCATCTCCTTAACCTGCTCCTTCTTGGGAGCTCAACACCTCGACCCATACTAAAATGTTGGTGTAATTGTCGTCCTATAAACTTTTCTTTTAACCTTGAGGGTACATTGCGATCACATAACTGATTTTGTTCTATGAATGACATTTTCATTAATGTCCTGGAAGAACTGATCCTATGTATTTGAAACAATTTATTTTATCTAAATTTACATTATTTTTACTTGATTTTCTCCCAATGCTAAAATAACACTCTATATACTCTCTTTTAATCCTACTAACTTTAAAAATTTTATATTTTAATATTTCTCTTAATTGCTTGACCTTTGCATTCACCCCGTATAAGTCTTGTCCACCAAAACAATATCATCCGCAAACAACAAATGCACGGGTGACTCACTTTGTATTAACGTTGTTACTTCAGCTAACATTATCTCATAAAGGAAAGGGTTTAGGTAGATCTTTGGTGTAGCTAATTGTAATAAGAAAGTCTTCTAACATTTTTTGTTTCATCTTGATACATATCCTTAATTAGGTCAATATACTAACATAGGATGCCCTTTTTTGTCATGGTCTATCAAAGTATTTCTTTTAGTACCTTGTTATATACCTTTTCCCAATCAATAAACAACATTTGTAACTCTTTCTTCCTTGCGTGATAATGCTCCAGTGTTTACCTAACACATTGGATAGCTTATGTGGTAGATGACGTGACATAAACCCAATTGGTTTTTTGAAATACTAGCACACTTCCTCTTTTCATTATTTCATTGTGTGATTTATAAGTTTTATCCCCAATTTTTTTACCACTCTTAAGCATCGTTTTTATCCCTATGAATAGGTACCAAGGTGCTTCTCTTCCAATCTCGTGACATCTTATTTGTCTTCCAAATTTTGGAAAATCACTTAATAACAATCTTATGTAGGTATCTCTAAACCTCAATATGAATACCATTTAACCCAATAGCCTTCCTTAATTTCATTCTCTTCGATGCCTCCTCTATTTCCACATTTTGTATCCTATACCCAATAAACTTCATTATCCACAAGTAGTGTTACGCACTTACTACAAATATTCTCGGTAAAATTTGTCTCCTCTTAGTTATCATATACATCTCCTTTTTTAATCCTTATACACCTTGTCCCTAACCTCTTAAACAACTTCTCTGGCCTTCACTTTAGCTTCCTTACATGTTGCCATAGTTTCTTCATCTCTAGATTTTCCTGTCCAAGTAACATTATCTCTTCTTTATGAATGCTACTTTTATGTCCTCATTCTACCATAATGTGTCCTTGTACACCGGTGGTTTTCCGCTTGACTCTCCAAGTACTTCCTTTGCTACTCTATAAATACACGCCTTCATCTTAGGAGGGTTTTGTGGGAGAGGCAAATGGGGAATTTTCAAAATTTTCCAATTATAAAATAGGTTTTTAGGTTCCCCATGATAAAAATTGCAAATAACTTATTGTTGTTATCTTTTGCGTTCAATGTAATGTGTTTTTCAAGTTAACGGTTATCACTGATTCACAGAAAGGGGTGAAAAAGTGAGGGTTACCTAAGGAATAGTCTGGTTCAGAGTTATCTCAGGAAACTTCCCTAAATGTTTTACTTCGTGATTGATATCATTTTATGTTCTTATCCCAATTTAGAAAGATTTCTCGATGCATTTTCACAGAATTACAATAGCATTGTGTTTTTATTTTTAAAAGTTGTTTTTGGTTTGAATCCTTGCCCTTCCTATTTGCATGTCTTTCTCTTGTTCTAATAAGATGGACAGTGCATATGAAGTGCATCATATTATTTATTTTGAAAAGAGGATTTGCATTGGGGTGGATTGCAATTAATAATAGGGGGAAAAAACTTTTTCTTTGTAGTGAAAGAATAACTTCTTCCTTTTGCTGAATTAATGGAATAGAATAGAGTGTTTGCTCCAAGTCTACTGCTGTGAAATACTTTGGCTTCAAATTCCCATATGATTGTTTTCTAATAAGTTTACCTATGGCCAGTTCAGTTTAAAATTGACTTATTTCTGGAACATGTTTTCTTTCACTATTGAATTAATTTGTAGGAAAAGAAAATTTTCTAAAGTAGTACTAATAATCAGATGGTTATATTTTGAGGAAATACTTAGTTTTTTTTTTTTTTTTTGGGTGAGTAAGCACCTTTAAAAACAAAATATTCTAAGAGAAGTTTCTTATTTTACTTTCCTGGCCAAAAAGATCGATTTACTAGCTGCTGTCTTCTGTTTTTCTCTATTTTTTTCCTTCTCCCTCCCTTCTTTTTCAGCATCTCCTTCTCTCTTCTTTTTAGAATTGACTTAGTAAATTTGTATTTACTTTTATTATTGTAGACTCTGAAGGAATTTGTCGGTGTTGCTGAATCAGAGGTGGAATCTGTACTGAGCCTTTATTCCATAGCGGTATTAGTTTGTCTACGTTTAACTTCTCTATGATTTGCTTCTTGTTCTATTTTTTCTAACTTATTGTGAGACAGGGCAGGAATGCGGATGCACTAGCCTATTATTTTGGCGAAGATCCTGCCAAGACTCCTTTTGAGCAAGGTATCTAATTGAGTTTCGGTTATACAGCGTTGTAAAGCTCCTTTGTTGCTTAGTTGTTTTTGTCTACGAAGATAGAAGGTTTTTTACGCATGTTTCCTTTGTTGAGTCAAACCTTCTTCCTTCTCGCTTTTTGGCCTGCAAGTTGTGTGGAAGTAAATCGGGTTCATTTCATTGTTTCTTCACTCTGAAGTACCCATGTTATCAGCAATTTCTTTCCGCATTTGACCGGATCTGTTTTATATTTTGGTTAAACAAGTTCTATTGTTTTTCTTGCTGGGAGAATGTTTATTTAATTTCTTTTAAAAATAGTTTAGATTAAGTTCATTGGAATATCTCATATCTCGTACAATGATGTATTAATTTAGCCCCTGATGCTTGAATGTAATCTTTTTGGTCCATCCAAAACATGTCTGGTCTTCGTATAATGCACTGTTTTTTTTTTAAAAAAAAAATTTCCACATAACGTGAATGATTGTTTGTGATTCGCAAATATAATTAATTTCTATTAAGTTAGCTCACCTTTACCCCAATTTGCATGCAGTTGCACTGACTCTGTTAAACTTTACAAGATTATTCCGGAAAGCACATGATGAAAATTGTAAGCAGGTTGAGTTGGACAAGAAAAAAGCAGAAAAAGAAGCTGAAATGGAGAAGGCAAAAGCAGCCAACCCATCCAGAAAGGGTGAAACGTAATTGAAAGATGGCCGTTATCTCTCATGAAGCCAAGAGTTGCACCATGGATAAAAAGGTCTCGTTCATTCAAAAGTAAAGTTACGCTTTTGACTCCACTATATGCAGTGATTCTGAACAACATTTGAGGTGAAACAGAATGAGACGCAGTCAGTCCAGGCCTTGTGATCCTTCGGACTTTTTTGTTGTCCATGAAGAACTCTCAGTATGTTCAACACAGGATGCCATGCAAGTCAGTCAGACGTTTGTGGCTGAATGGACTGTCAGATATATCAAAGCAGTATCAATATGTCTGTCCCTCTGAAGGGAGATATTTCGCCATCCACAGCTCAAAAATGGATTATAAATTCCTACCAAGAAGAGAGCACTGGCAGATGATGCTAACTATCAAATGATTCTCCAAAGAAGGTGCCCTCAGGATGGTGATCTGTATATCTCACCTATGTACCATGCGACCTTGTACAAAGCTCTAACCAGTAGGTAGGTCAGTACCATAATAGGTTTGGTTCCTAATTTTTAACCCCCACAAAATTGAATAGTTAGTGGTTAGGATAGGAGATATGACAAACAGTTTTGTATAGAACTTTAGGGCCTTAGAAAGGGAGATTAGGAGGTGAGTGGTTTTGGAATTGTTCATCGTTTCCTCTATATATAGCTCATTGTAACTGTAATATATCAAGTGTAGGGTTAACCATTTAAGAGACGGGGCATTTCTTGTTTCTTCGACTCAAATAAATTGATTCTTCCGAAGCAGGATCATTTCTCATTTCCTTCGTCAAGTACGTCGTATATTTTATGGTGTACTTTATGGAATTTCTGAATAAAACGTACATATGCCCCAAAGGCCTGTTGTAACTTGTAAGTGATCATTTGGCTCATTGCCTGTAATTGTTCAATGATGCGCTTTTTTTTAGTACATTGCATAATCAAATTATCTTGTTTTCTTCATAAATAAGGAATAAAACGTTGCAAATGGTCATGAAAATGGAAGTACAATGGAAGAGGAAAAAAAGTGCTTGTAGTAGATACTAGTTTATGAGACGTGTGATGCACAATTTATTGGAATTTATTTTTACTACATGTGAATAGTGTATAATATCTTGATATGGTCAAAATATGAGTTCTTTATCTCAATGAAAATGCTTGTAGATCGTGCATATTTTTCATGTTTATTTTATAAATTTGTAAATTAAATTATTTTATGCATATGAACATTATTTTATGACTTAACTTTTAAACAAAAAGCATATTGAATAAATAATTAGTCATTGTTTCTGTCCGAGGAATCAAAAAATCTTACTCGAGGATCAAGTAATGAATGAGAGGAGATTATTAGGGGTTCCCTTAAAGCAGACACGCTTCTAACCTCTTCACGCCTACACAAAGAGAAAGAGTTACTGGCCAACAACAATCTTCTCTCATTCATTACTTGATCCTCAAGTAAGGTTTTTTTTTTTAATTCCTCAGATAGAAATAATTATCATATATTTAAGTTTTTATGGGATTATATATTTTTTTAATACTCATCACATACTCCATTCCTTCTTTATATTTTGAACGAGGGATAATTTTAATAAAGTCATCCACTTCTATTATCTAGTGGAATCTATCAAGTGGAAAATAATAAATTTTATGTTATTCGTTGTTATTGGGATATTAAAATAATCTTATATGTTATAGGTGGGGATATATTTAAGAAATCTTACCCCCTCTGTTCTTTTTTATTCTTCCCGCTTTCTCTATTCGAAAATTTTAGAATATTGTTCTCATTTGGAATCCTTCTATTTTAGTTTAATATTGTAATTGGGTGAAAAAGTTTGGTAGGAATTACTAGCCATGTGATATATAGCGAATTGGTTGTTTTTTTTAATTGTTTAAAGTCATACACTTTAGAAATTTCATTACTTATTTTATGCTCAATCCACTTGCATTATTTTTAATAGAATTTATTCTTATTTTTAGATTAATTTAAAATATTTTATAGAACCTTAATAATATTTAATACTATCTTGGTTTTTTCCATGATTTCAAATGAAAAGGGAAAAAAGAACGGATGGAGTATTATTTAAGTGTAAAAATGATTAATGCAAGTGAGTGATACATAAGAATTATAGTAAAATAAAGTTACATAAATGAAAAATATTTAAAATACGAAGAATATTTAGAACATATCCATTTTAGAATGTGGGAAGATCATTTACAAACAGTGGAGTATTTTTGGATCATAGACTAAATATTTATATTTTAGTTCCACTTATTGTAGCAGATTTTTGGAGTATGGTTATTGTATTTGAAAGATGTTCCATGCCTATGATTATAATTACAAGTTAGAAGCTACGAAATTTCCTGATCGATTAAAATATTTCTTTATTTTCCAAAATATCTATTGTACAACAATATCAAGGATAAATTTTTTAGCTAAAATAATTGTTGTTAGAATCATAATCATTGATATTGGGCAATAATTACTTTATTAGGGATATTTTCCTTTTTCTAAAAAAAAATTATAATTTTGTTGGAATATTAAAAATGGTGGAAAATAGGAAAATATTGAAAAATTCTTAAAAGTATGGACAATCAAATAAAAGGATTTTTAAAAAAATAATAAAACAACACACAAAAATAGAGAAAAAATATATTTTTAAGGTGAATAAATATCGTTTTGTTGGAAAAAAGTATTTGTCAATATTTGAAATATTTAAACATTTGAAACAACTCATTTTTTGAGTTGTCTAGTCTACTCTTATGGTGGAATAATTACATGCCAACATGAAAATAGACCCAAAAGGATATTGATTGTTGTTTATAAATATCCTTGTATAACCATAAGGTACGTCTAATAGTTCTCTATAAGTTTCTAAGATACTTCACCAAAAAGGATATAAATTATTTATTATATATAGTTTTCAAGTTATAGACATTTTTTCAGTCACAAAAAAGGTAGGTGCTAGAGATGTTAAGAACCCTATTTATCACTTCCAATATGTCATTTCAACTATATTCCATGATGAATATAACCAGATCCCAATCATTTTCTATGAACCCATTATTAAGACAACTTTCTCTTATGATCATATGAAGCACTCGATATCATTAGGACAATATAAAAACTAGAAATAATTGAAAAACAATGTACTAAATTAATATGGTCATTTTACCTAATATAAGAAACTGAATCGAACCAAATCTCCTCATATGATCATAGAAAATATATAATAACTTCATTTCAATTTTAGAAATTTTTTGAAAATATCCTTTTAGAAAATTTTGGACCCAATAAGATAATATCTTGATATACTTACCAAGGTTCTTATACGGTCATATTTATCTCAAAGAGTGATTGAAACCATCTACTTTGACACTAAACACCAATTTCAATCGATTTTCAAAATTCATATAATTAAGTCTTAATTAAACTTATTGTTAGAGCCTTTGGAGACCGAATATATGGTATTAAATGGTTCTAAAATTTCTCATATAACCCTGAGTATCAAGTACTTCTATTTCAATTTTGAAATTATCTAAAAAACATGAGTAACTATCATAATTAAGACATTTGAACAATTTATTGGTGAGAGAACATATTGTTAAGTTTACAATGGGTCTTATATGGTTGTGTTAGGCTATGTGAGTGATAAAAACCATCTAACTTTATGCTAAACACCCTTTTCAGTTGATTTTCAAAACTCATACAAATGAGTTCTAAATTCGTTATTAGGGCCTTTAGATACTGGATATAAGGTATTAAATAGTTACAAACCTCTTCATATGACCCTAGGAAGTACATACCTTTATTACAATTTTGAAAATATCTCATAAAGTGCATAGTAACCTTCTAAATTCTTTCATTTTGGACAATTTGGACCCGATGAGAAAACACCTTAATATACTAACCATGAGTTTTATTTGGTTAAATCAGACCTAAGAATGATTAAAACCATCTACTTGGACACTATACACCTATTCCAACTGAGTTTTGAACTCTTACAATTTGGTCTTCATCTTATTTTCAGGGCTTTTATGTAAATAGTAAGGTATTAAATGATTCTAAATCTCCACAAATATAATTGGGAAGAATCTTATGCCTTTATTTAAATTTCGGAAATTTTTAGAAAATATCTATAAAATTACTGCACAATGACCTTTAAAGTTCAATTCTTTTTAAGATAAATCTATACTTGATGATGGAACACCATGATTTGCTCACTATGGGTCTTGTAGGGTCACACTAGTATCGAAAAATAATTAAAACTATCTACTTTGAACTTAAAAACCCATTTTGACCTATTTTTAACTCCTATAGTCCTATAATTGGATCATAAACTTGTTTTTAGGGCCTTTAGAGACCAAATAGAACGTATTGAATGGTTCCGAACCTCCTTATATGGCTCTAAAAAGGATCAAGTATCTTTAATTCCATTTCAAAAAGTTTTCTAAAATATCAAAAAAATAATGTATTTTTAACCTTCAAAATTCTGTCATTTTGCACTTCAAATCTAATGATAAAACTCATTAATGTGCTTACCATGGTTCTCATACAAAGTCATATCAGGCTATATGAGTAATTGAAACCATCTACTTAGAATCAAAACACCTATTTTAACTTATTTTCAAAACTATTATGTTTTGGTTCTAATTTCTAAATTGGTTTTTAGGGCCTTCGAAAACCACATATAAGGTATTAAATAGTTCCAAACCTCATCATCTATGTCATATTAGGCTCTAGGAGTGATTGGAACAATCAACTTTGACTCTAAATACTCATTTTCAAAGGGTCATATTTCCAAACTCCTTTGATTGGATCATAAGCATATTTTTAGGATCTTTAGAAACCGTATATAAGGCATTGAATGGTTCTCAACCTCCTTACATAAAATTAGGAGCATCAAATACTTTTATTTCATTTCCAATTTTTTTTCTCGAAAATATATAAAATAAACAATTTATAGTATCCTCCAAATTTGTTTGGTTATTTTGGACAATTTCAGACCTAGTGAGAAAATATGTTGATATGCTTACTATAGAGTCATATTAGGCCATAAGAGTTATTAAAACCATCTATTTTGAACCTAAACATCTATTTTACTTGATTTTGAAGCTCATACAATTAGTTTCTAAACATGTTTTATGAGCCGTTGGAAACTGAATATAAGGTATTAAATGGTTTAAAATCTTCCCATGTGACATAAGGAATCATTACATACAATTATTTCAATTTGGCTCAACTTAAAAAAGGATGAAAAGTTGGGCTTTTTTTTATATGGTCCGATCTTAGACTCGACTTGATATCTAAGCTCAAAATGGGGGCAATTTATGCCAATGAACTCTTCTGGACTGGAACTATCTACTTTAAACTTGAACACCAATTTTAAAATATTTTAAAAACTCCTATAACTAAGCTATAGAAAAATATAATATACTAAAGGGTTAAAAACCTTGATTTCAATTTCAAATAATTTTTGAAAATATCTCATAAATAGTATAAAATAACCTTTAAAATTCAGTCATTTTGGGCAATATTGGTCATATTGGAGAACTCACGTTGATATGCTTACCATGATAATAATAGGGTCATATCATGCCACTGAAGAGATTTGAACCATCCACTGACCTAAACAACTATTGTACTCGATTCGTAACTGATTTTCAAAACTCTTATAGTGGGGTCTTAAACTCATTTTTAAGGCCTTTATAAAGTGAATATAAGGTATTAAATGGTTTAAAATCTCCTCATATGCCTCAAAAAGCATTTAATACCTTTATTTCAGTTTCATAAATTTTTTGAAAATATCTCATAATCATTATGTTACCTTTAAAATGAGTAAATTTTCACAATTTCAAAAAACTTGTAAGAAAACCTTAATATGTTTACCATGGGTTTATAGGTCATATTATGTTGTATGAGTGATTGAAATAAATTTCATATACTTCAAAAAATTGTTCATTTTAGACAATTTCGGACCGGATTAGGAATCACTTTCATATACTTATTATGGATCTAATAGGGTCATATCATGCCTTAGGAGTGCTAGCTAGATTGACTTAATTATCATTTTCAACTAATTTTCATAACTCTTAATCATTTTAATAACTTATTTTAAGGACTTCTGAATGTGTAATGTCATTATCTTAATTTTTATGTATTATGTGTAGAGCTAGTAGTAAACTTTAGCTAACTAATGGACTAATTATACTCCATATCATGACCTTTGAGTTCGTTGAAATAGATGGTTGGGGTATTTGAACACAAGAACTTTAGATATGAATGGTTTATGGTCAATAAAAGTACTTACTCATATTACAAGGCTGAGGTAATAGGTGAAATTACATATTTGTTTGAGAAAAGAAATTTCAAGCCAAATTTAGTTATACAATATGTATAAAAAATGTATTAGTGTATTAGCCGGTATTGGTTGTGACATGTCGCACCATTTTATTGGGATGACAAACCTAATTAAACGTGCTGGCAAATAGGCATTAGTTTCGTGAGCATTAAATCTCACACCGCATTATTACATTCTACATTTCATTCACTCTTTCATTCCCTCTTTCATTCTCTCTTTCATTCGTAACATTTTTACCAGAATTATGGAATCTTACGAAACAACGAGTTTGAATACATTGCTGAAGAATTCTAACGAAGCTACAAGTTTGAAGGAATTGCAACTAGAAATAGATGATGTTTCTAAATCAAATAATGAAGATTTGAATACCTCAAGATGTGAAATTTTCTATCATATTTTTATACGATCTGAATATCTATCTTTAATTTTGAATTTTTATATCTGAGATAATAAATACAATTCCTGAGATCTTTATTTGTATATCTGAGATTTTTATTTCTCTAATTGAGATAATAAATTAAATACTTGAGACGTTTGATTCAATAACTTAGATAAAAACTGATCAAAACATAAAAAGAAATAAAAAATACAATACTGAGATCTTTATTTATATATTTAAGACATTTATTTCTATAACTGAGATAATAAATTTAATATCTGAGACGTTTGATTTTATAACTTAGATAATATAACTTATATATGATCAGAACATAAATTAAAATAAAAAATACAATACCTGAGATCTTTTTTTTTTTATATCTGAGACTTTTATTTCTATAACTGAAATATCTTAGAGGTTTGATTCTATAATCGAGATAATAACTTGTATACGATCAGAACATAAATTGAAATAAAAAATACTATACCTGAGATCTATTTTTTTTATATCTGAGACCTTTATTTTTATAACTGAGATAATAAATATAATATCTTAGACGTTTGATTCTATAACTGAGGTAATAACTTGTATACGATCATAACATAAATTGAAATAATAAATACAATACCTGCTATCCTTTTTTGTATATCTAAGACCTTTAATTCTATAAATGAGATAATAAATACAATATCTAAGACGTTTGATTCTATAATTGAGATAATAATTTGTATATGATTAAATCATAATATCTATAAACTGAAATGATAAATTTTATACCTCATATATAAATGAAAATACCCGATAGATCAATTTCTATATCTGATATCCTTATTATTACAATTGAGATAATAATTTTATTAATTATATTTTATAACCAAGATATACCCGAGGTTTATATGTGTATATCTATGTTTCATATTAACTTATATAATAAATTTATTTATAGATTAAAAATACTATAACTGATATATTAATTTCTAAAACTAAGATATCATGTGAGTATATATGAGATTAATATTATTATATCTGAGTGTATAATTTATATATCTAAAATATTTGGTCCCAAAGAGTTTTACCTGATAACTTATTTTTATTATTTACAAGATTCAATACAGAAATTACTACAAATTTGATAATATTGAAAATATTGGTGGATGTCTTTTGAATAAAACTGTGGCTAATTATGATGAAGCTTTCTTATTGTATAAGTCTCATTCAAAATTTTTAGGATTTAGTGTTAGAAAATCCACAACTAGAAAAGTTAATGGAAAATTAGTAGAGTGTTACTTTTGATGCTCAAAAGAAGGATTTTATAAAGGAAAACAGAAGAGAAATGAAACTAATGATGATGTTGATATACCTTTTATTGGATGTTGATACCAATTCTGATTTGAAAAAGAGAAAAGTAAGAGTAGTAAATGATACTCGGGTAGAATATAAAGCTTATATCAGATTCAAGAACTCTAAGGAAGGAGAATTCATTATTATTGATTATAATGTTACTCATAATCATGAATTTGTGGATAAAGCAATACGTTATCATCTAAAGTTTGAAAGATATATAAGAGAAAAGATTGGAGAAGTTATTGAGAAAATGGTTGAGAGTGGTATCAAACGTATGAGTTCATATAATTATCTTTGTAATGAACTTGGTGGAGAAGAAAATCTTGGACACACTAAAAGAGATCATTTAAATTACATTACAAAATACAAACAGTAGAAGGAGGAGATAATCAAGTCTTGTTAGATACTTTGCAACAAAAAGCAGAAGCAAATCCTAATTTCTTTTACAGATTGAAGTTTGGAGATTTAAATGATATAGTAGCATATTTTTGGAGAGATTCAATTATGTTGGAAGATTTAAAATGTTTTAAAGATTGATATTTGATACAACTTATAATAAGAACATATACAACCTGATTTGTGCTCTGTTTGTTGGCATCAAAAACCACTAGAGAATAACAATGTTTGGATTTGCCTTTATTACAAATGAGAAAACTGAAACATTTGAATGATTATTAGACACATTCAAGAAGTCTATGTGTGTTCTAGTCCCAACATCTATCTTTATCGATCAAGATCTTGCTATGTGCAAAGCAATAAAAACGGTAAAAATCTAAAACTTTATACCTTTTATTTAATATATAAAATTATTATTTTAATGATTACTTTTTATAGGTCTTCCCAACATCAAGACATCGGTTATGCTTATGGCATCTGCAAAAGAATTTTGTATCACATTTTGGTAACTTGAAGAGTGATGATGATTTCAAAGCAATGTTTGATAAATGTCTAATGGGATGTGATAAGGAAGAAGAATTCAATGATTTGTGGATGAAATGATAGAGAAATATGATTTGAGTGGCAATGAGTGGTTTATCAGGCTACATGGCTTACGTTAAATGTGGTGTATAGCATTGAATAAATATATGTTCTCTACTGGCATATTATCATCTCAAAGGTTAGAAGTAACAAATCAGATCATCTATTTCAAAGCCAATAGAAGTACCATTATTTTTGAGTTTTTTCACATATTTAAAGATTATGTAAAAAGATGGCGCTCTACTGAGAAATTTGATAACTTTAGGTGCGCAACTGAAAAGCCAAAGACTTCACTTCTAAAGTGTAAGTTATTGAAACACTCAGTTGAAGTATATACATTAAAGATATATAATGACTTCTTATATGAGTTTAATTTGAGTATAAGCTCATATGTAAAGCCTTTATTGGAAGAAGGTGGTTTTAGATTTTTTGAAGTTTTTGAGAATGAAGATATGACAACAAGCAAAACTGTTATGACTACTTCTGATTTTACAGAATTACATGCTCATTTATGTGCTATCAAGAAATTGATTTAATATGCTATCATATACTCTGAATAATGCATATTCATTCAATTTTCATGATTCCAAAAAGATATGTTAAAAAGTGTTGGACCAGGTTTGCAAAATCAGGGGTTTGGGAAGGTATATTGTTTTGCAAAATAATTAATTATTTTACATTATTTTTTTTGAGACTTCTTTCAATAATAAAATAATATTTTATATTTTTTTAAAGGTAATGATTGTGAAGATTCTTCAGCAGTTAATCAATCATCTACTATCTGCACTCCTTGGAGACAAAATATTGTTCATGTATTCTATGATCTTGTAATAGCATGCCAAGGAAATGAAGAAGCAGGAAAGAAATGTGACTAATCTTTATCAGATTTATATAGAGATGTGAGACAAATAATGCAGTATGAATAAGTTATTAAATAATCTGAGCTAAGTGAAAGAATTTCAGATCTAAAAAAGGCGAAAACAAAAGGTAGAACAAAAAAAATAAAGAGCTTGATAGGTCATTTTGACAAAAACAAAACAAAAACTAGTCATCCTAATGAATTTGGAACGAAAACTCCAAATAAACACATCATTTGAATAATATCATTAGTTTATATATATAGATATAGTTATTATATCTATTTTTAACTTATATATATATATTTATCTATGTAAGATAATCTTTTTATTTGAGTTTTTCATAACTAAGATATAAATTTTTGTCCTTGATATAACAATATCTATATTTGAAATAATATTCTATACCTTAGTTAATAACTTATATTAATTTTAATACTTTCCTATCATCTTCTCCAATGATCCTAGCTTGATGAATATCAGTCAATTCAAGAGAAACTTTTCCTAGAAAGGTATTTTTTTTAGAGGAGTTACTCTTAAAAATACTTGAATTATTTCTATATTCCATAGGAGTTGTTGGAGCTGCTATAATTATATCTATCTGTACCAAAAAAGGAGCAGTATTATAATTATGTTTAGTAGTATTTTTAAAAAACAAAAATAATATAATATAAATAATTAATAACTTACTGATGCACAAAAATCCACTTTCTTACTAAACTCTTCTTGAAATTTATTCCCTCTTGCCACAGTTACATCAATGACTTCTCAAACGTTAGGATCATTGTATAAATTTTTTTCTTCATGGGAAAGAGAATCTTGAGATGATTTCTTTTCAATCTTTTCCTTCAAAGCTTCGATTTGCTTTAAATAACTTAAAGTTGCTATTGATATTTCATGAACAAGTTTGTTATTGAGTTTAGAAATAACATCCAAAGGCTACAATGATCCAAAACAAGAAAAAATATTATTCAAATGAACAAAATTATATACTATTAATATCATAATAAAAAAAGCAAATCATAAAACACAACTTACTTTACTTGTTTTTAACTCATTAATATTAGTTTCAGTTGTATCAACTTCAATTCTTTCAGCATCCATTCTTAAGAACTTATTGCTAACACATCTATCCTTTGATGTGTCAACTTCATTAAATTTTCTTTTCCTCTTTTCAAATTCAATGTCCTTCTTATCATCATTATCTTCTAATACATTTTTTATGACATCAATTGGTTTTACAACACTATTAAAAGGAGGTATCACTACAGGAATTTCAAGACCAATTTCAAATTCTAATGATTTGACTTAATTAAGAACTCAACTTCTTTATATCCCAATATCAAATAAATAGAGGCTTCACAAATAGAGGTTCACCATACTGAACCCTATGAATGTATGCTATCAATAACACAGGCAAGCACCAATTAATAACCTTCAACTTTATAATGTTAGATATATCAACCTTTTGCCTTTTCCTCCTTAATAGCCTTCATTTTCCTAGCCTCTGTTTCTTGAAAATCTTTTATGGATTCACATGGAATATCCATAATATAAGCACACCAAATGTAATGTTTGATATCATCAACATTAACCGATGGTTTTACAATATTCAATGTGGTTTTATCAAAAACTGGGGCAAGAAATATTATCATTGCAAACTGTACAAATATCTTCTTAAACACGAATCTTTTCTCCAATTCTTTAAACTTGGACTCCCATAGATACATAACTATTATTACCCTTCAATCCAAAAAAAATCCCTCCAAAACTTTTTTAAAGGATAATTTGGATTTATAGCATTATTCTTCAAACCACTTACTAACTCAATTTCTTTGTTAGTATAAGGTATTTCTAACACAGAATTCATATTAGTAGCATAAATCTGAATATATTTTTTTGTTTGCTAACTTTAGAAATCGACAATTTGGATTATAATTCCTTATCAAATATGGATATAAAAGTCTTGGCACTTCCTTGAGCTCTAAATCCAACAAAAAACCAAATCCTATTTCAAAAATATCATTCTTTTGTTCTATTGTAAGATTACTTACAATCAATTGATAATTAGAACAACTAGACAGTGATTGAACTTTAATTTCTCCGTCTTTGTAATAAATTAATAAAAATAAATTACTTTAATATAATATTAACAGTTATAAATAATAACTAAGATAATAAAATCTAATCCTTAGATAACAACTTCTATAAATAAGATAATAACATCTTATCCTCAGATAATAAATCCTGAGATAATAAATTCTATATGTAAAATAATAACTTTTTATTTTTAGATAAATAGACATACCTAATATAATAAATCATATAATCTATAAATTTCTAATCTTGAGATAATAAATTATATACCTAAGATAATATCTTCTTAACCTAAGATAATAAATACTATACGTAAGAATATAACTAAGATCATAACTTGTATTCCTAAGATAAGAACTTCAAAAACTTAGATATTAATTTCTTAATCTTAGATAATAATTACTAAAACTGAGATCATAACTAGTATACCTAAGATCAGAAAATATATAACTGAGATATTAATTCTATATTTAAGATCTTAATTACTATAACTGAAATCAGAACATCTATATCTTAGATATTAACTTCTATAACTTAGATATTAATTTCTATATCTAAGATGTTAATTACTATTACTGAAATCAAAACATCTATAACTTAGATATTAATTTCTATAACTTAGTTATTCCTAAGATCAAAATATCTATAACTTAGATATTAATTTCTATATCTAAGATATTAATTACTATAACTGAAATCATAACTGATATACCTAAGATCAGAAAATCTATAATTGAGATATTAATTTCTATTTCTAAGATAATAAATACTATAACATAGATTATTAATTCTTAAAGCAAGATTCCTAAGATAAGAACAATTATTACCGAGATATTAATTTCTAATCCAAAGATAATGAATTCTATATCTTATATCTCATAATTTTTCTTCTTCTAATTCTTAGATTATAAATAGTATACCTGAGATAGTAACTATGTAAACTGAAATAATAATTTCTATACTAGATATTATTACTTCTAAAATATGTAAATACAAAATAAATAAATAAAATGTGTAATTCGTAAACAAAAAACTTGCTTACAACTTTTCAAATTCAAGTTTAGGTCTACGACCAAGTTTTTTCGAATGTACTTCTTGACATTCAACCATGATGATTTCGTGCTTTTCATCTTCAATTGCTTTTGATTTCTTTTGGTTTTGTGTATAAGTATTCAATCCCTTCTCCATTGAATACTGAAAATGCAAAAAAAAAAATTTTAACTACAAAAAATTATACACAAAATCAGTTCCCAAAATATGTTCTTCTAATTTTTACTATAACTATTATATTAAAAAATATTAACAAAAGTGACAATAATTTCAAGAAATAACTCACACTATACTGCGAGGCAAAATTGAGAAAGAATGCGAAAATTATAAGCAAAATTGAGAGAGAATGCGATATTTGTAGCCGAAATTGACAGAGAATGCGAGATTTTAGTGCAATATTGACAGTGATTAATGCAAAATTGTAGAAGGTTGTAAGAAATGAAACTAGGAAGTGTAGAATAAGAAAAACCTAAATTTTAGCGCGGGATAAACTTTTTATACTTTACTAATATCACACCATTTACCTAATGTGACGAAATCAACCAATATTTTCATATTAATGTATACCAGTATATTTTGTGGCAGATCACTCGAAATTTCAAGCCAACTTCAAGGCATTAAAGAAACAGCAAATTATTGGTAATAACGTTGGCCATTAAGAAAAAGGAAAATTAGCTTCAAAGATACTTATTATTGTTGGTTGGTGCTAAAAAAATACAATGTTTAGCCGGAATAGAAATATAAAAAAAAAATCCAAATATTGTTATATTGTTAATCATAAAGTTAAACTCAATTTATTTTCTAACAAATAAAATTATTAATCTATCTCACCAAAATTAAGATTGGCTAGTTAATCAATTGTTTGGCTGATTAGTCAACTATTAAAGTTACCTTTGATTTGTTTTGTAAGTAATTTAATATTTATGTTAGCTATAAAACTAAATTAATAATTTATTACATAAAAGTGAATATATATATATATATATATATATATATATATATATATATATATATATATATATATATTCATAATAAAAAGTATCTCAATCAGAATATTTTTCTTATTTTCTTATTTCAATTAGCAACATATCGTTTAGCACAAAAAATTGAATATTGGTACACCGTATTATTTAAAGCAAGTTGCAAAAGTCCTATTCATCTCCAATAAAAAATAGTTGGTATTATTAAAAGCAAAATTTTTCAAAAATAACATTTTGCAGTTTATGTAATTTACCGATATGAAGAGTCTTATATATCAAATATCGGTTAGCTATTTGAGGCAGAACATTGAACGTTGACTGGGTTTAGCAATCTCTAAATATTAATCCCCAAACTTGTTTTTTATGATATTGAGTAGGAGTAACATTTACTATACTTTGTGATAGGCCAACTAAAATAGTCAACACTAATTTCTCTTCACTGTTTTACCAAGACTTTTTTTTTTATTTTAAATTTCCCTATTGAATGGGAGTACATGGGATTCGAAAATGCTTTGGATCCTTTCCCCTCCTTTTCACTAATTTCATAATTTCATAATTTCATTAGGGATTACTTCTTTGCTCAATAAAATGATTTTTGTTTTATTTCAAAAGTTAGCTATTTCAATTCTGTAGTCATGAATTGTACACTTGTATCAGTTGTCTGGTTGGAAAAGCATATACTACCTCTGGTTATTAAAAGTTGGAATATTTACCATTTTTGAATGCTAAATATAACATGCAACATTTTTACATTTTTTACCCTTTTTAGTAAATTTTTGGAAAAAAGGCCCACCACCACTTTTAATTATTTCTATTCTCTTTCTACTTTATCACATATCAAATTTTGCCCAGGAGTCCGTATTTTATGTGTTTGTTGCAACTTATACTAACCGGAAGTAGTATAAAAAGTGGCCCAATGTAATAGCATAAAAAAGGGTGTAATTTAATCACCACATTTCAATTATTTAATTTTATCTGAAATCATCTGATTTTATTTAAACTTATTAAAATTTATTCGATCTTATCTAATCTTATATTTTCATACAAAAATGGAATAGAAGAGTCCCGAAAATTATACCTTAATTTAGTCTCTTTTTATTTGCTTATCCATGATTCAATTTATATTCGTCAATTTTTCTCAAATTTCATAACAAAATAAAGGGAAATGGGGATTGGGGAATAGTGAGTTCTTTTTAATGTAGAAGATTTTGAATTCATCAAATTGTTTTGCGATGAGAATTGGAAGAAATTGGACATAGAAAAAGCCTAAAACTTGCTCCCATCACATTAACTATGTGATGACTAAAAAGCCTAAACTTTTGCTAGAAATGACATTATAATATTATATGTTCTAGAAGCTCTTTGTATGCTGTTAAATGGAAACAGACACCTTTATTCGCTTCCCAATGATCAACACTAGTCCTACATCACTGTTAGCTGCTGATTATGCATGACTTCCTTTTAAATAAATTGATGTAGCCGACAAAACCGTCGGTATGAAGCTGTAGCTTGTGAAATATATTCAGCAAAGTCAAATATTTACCAGTGAGTACTGTTGTTTTTAGATGCGTACGTGCTCCTCTTATTTATTGTGAAATAGAAGACGGTTTCTGCATATCAAATCAGTACAGATGAGTTTATTAAAGTCATCGATCCGTCCCTTAAAAATTACCCCATTTTGACTAAAAAGCTGTCACAAAAAATGATTAGACGAAGATAGTATATTACTTCAAAATTATGTACTAAAATGGTATTTGATCCGTGAACTTTAACCAAAATTATGCGATGTTTAGTACTTTTGATTTGGTAAGTTGAATCATAAAAAACTTGCTTTTGCATATCTTAAGCAATTACAGCTCTAAACATACCAATCATGCATCCTTCTTTCTCGGAACTCGTGAAGAAGCAAAGAGGCCATTAGGTGTTGATTTATCTCAGATTCTCAGCACAATTATTTAAAACCATTACCCAGGGTTCCTTTAAATTTTTGGGCAAAGATCATTATCAGCTGACATTCAAGCAAATTTTATATCATGAACAAAGTTTAGCAGTACATACAAAGCTGACAAAAGAGTAATCTTATATCATGAACAAAGTTTAGCAGTATACAAAGCTGACAACAGAATTGGTCATCAAGTCATAGACGAAAACATAATGCAACAACTTTAACAAAATATATCATTTTGCTAATCTTGCTGATAATGACAGAAAGATTCTCAATGGAATAGACCTGTCATTATAGACAAAGTTTCAGATTGATCCCTCCTATTCTACCCAACTACAGCCTAATTCTTTCTTCAGATCCCTTTGTTTCATCTCTGTTCTAATGTTTTCTGATTCATCCCATAAACCCTTTGCCGCATAGACATTCGACATGAGCACGTTCATCTCAGCGTTTGAAGGGCTAATTTCCAGAATCTTCTGTGAAATTAATTCCCCTAGTTCAAAATTTTCATGTAGTTTACAATAATTCAGTAAGGTCTCCCAAGGATAAGATGGGACATCCGATGGCAATTGTTTGACTAACGCATAAGCCTCATATAACATGCCAGATCTTCCTAACAGATCAACCATACAAGCATAGTGCACAGCCCGTGGAGTAATGTTCCACTCACTTTCCATAGACTTGAAATAAATTTGTCCCTCTTTGACTAGACCCGAATGAGCACAGGCAGTTAAAATGGCTAAAAATGTAACATGGTTAGGTTCACAGCCTGATTGAACCATAGAAGAGTGAAGTTCAAGTGCCTTACTTGCATGTCCATGGTATGCTTGCGTCACTATCATGGTATTCCAAGTCACAGTATCTCGGTAATCCATGCTTCTGAACAAAGTAGCAGCATCATTTATCAGTCCACTTTTAGAATACATAGACATAAGTGAACTAGAAAGCAATGTATCATGCACATAACCCGTCTTAATTGTTTGGAGATGGAGTGCTTTCCCCCAACCATGTAGAGCAAGTGAACCGCACATAGATACAACGGTTACATATGTAGTTTGATCAGGCCTAAATTCACGTCTTCTCATCTCTGAATACAAAATCAAGGCTTCCTCTGTTTGAAACCCTGATATAAATGTGTTCCAGGAAGCTGTATCTTTATGAGTCATATTTTCGAAGAAACTCTGAGCGTTTATCATGTCTCCCGCTTTGATTAACCCATGCAGTATTGAATTTGATGAAATGATATTTCTCTTTGGCATCCTTCCATAAAAATCTAGAGCCTCTTTCAATCTACCATTCTCAACAAGCCCACTTATCATACAGTTCCATGCAACAATGTCTCGATTGGGCATCACATTGAATAATTTCAAACCCTCATCTACCATGCTATTTTGCATATAGCCTCGTATCATAACAGTCCAAGCTTGAGCATCCTTTTCGAGAGGAATATCATCAAACATGGTCCTTGCCTCATTCATCAACCCTTCTTTTGCATAACAAGTTAGCATATTAGTCCATGAAGCCAGATCGCGTTCAGGCATGCTAGAGAATAGCTCATACGCTTCTTCAACACATCCCGTCTGTACATAACCACTCAACATTCTGTTACAAAGTCCTATATTTCGACTACGACATCGATCAAACAATTCTCTAGCCTCATCAATTCTTCCATTTTTTACGTACGCATTTAACATAACATCCCAGCAAACATGGTTTCTCATTTCGTTCGGTATTTGATCAAACAAAATTCGCGCTTCTTCCAGCATATCACACCCAATATACCCACTAAGCATTGCAGTCCATGAAACAACATTCTTGGAAGGCATAACATCAAAAATGTAGCGAGCTTCTCGAATCATGCGATTCCTACCAAACCCAGAAATCATACAGTTCCAAGTCACCACATTTCTCTGCGGCATTTCGTCGAACAGTTTACGTGCAGAGTCAATGTCGCCATTTTTAAAGCAATAGGTAATCTTCGTGTTCCAAGAAAAAGTATCATGTTTATTTGATGAGAGTAGCGAACTGCTCCTCAAACAGCGAAAGAAATTGTTTCTTATAGCATAGAACGCGCTGCTCCGAAAATTAGCAAACATGGCAGCTCAAAATCGACGAAATATGTTTTATAAGAAGCAATAATTTTATGAACATAATAATTGGAGCAGCAAGTGTAATCTTTCAGAGTATTGTAATTAATAATTCTCTTGGAATGGGTAATAATTCTCTAGCCCATGGCATGGGCAGTGTAGAACACCATTCACTTCATTGGTTGCTCCTGATTTTAGAAGTGTCGATCATATACACGAGTATACAACGAGTTGGGTATAATCATGGGTATTTTTTACAAAGAAATATATTTGGGATACATTTAGCTTTAGGTGTATTTATTTAACATACGTACATAAAAAGTGTGTCTGTACCATAAAATTTAAGAAAAGGTGATTTTACTAATGATAACATTTGGACATAAAACACAATACGATGGCCACAATGTTTTCAATATATAATTTCAAAATTTCATTCATATTGTTTCACTGCACGCTTGTTTGATTTATTATCCAAATGGTAGAGAATGAATAATTTTTGTCCAAAATTGGATCATTTAAAAAAGAATTTGAAAAGTCACAAGTAAAATACGATGGACTGGACTACAGATCGTTACTGAATTGGCTTCTTGTTGATTGACAACTTGCAATTTTCCAAATTTTTTATTTATTTTACCATATATTTTATACAAAATAATTTGTTGATCAATCACCATTACTTGAATCATGTATTTAGGAGCACTGAGTGAGCACCAAGGGTTGCGCGCTCCCTTATTGGTCCTAATCCACGTACATGTAAAGAAGTGTACGTGCGTGAAATGGAGTATGAAGAACAAGAAGGGAAACCTTATCCTTATGTTCAAAAATATTATTCCGTATGATTCCATACTAAACAATTTCTCAAGATTGTGGAGGTAAGAAACTTCAAGAAATTTCTAGTACCTATTCAATCGCAAGTATATAGTTATATACACAAAATCTTGTATACACACAAAATCTTATATACACACGGAATACAAAAATTACTCCTTAATTTAATAAAAATTACCTCTTAAAGTTAATAAAAACAGTAATATGTTTTGTTGAAGGATAAATTTTAAATCTTTTGAATTATATAAGAACGTGTTATAATTTTGTAGTGTTTTTGTTACACCTCTTGAAATTGTTTAGCATAATTGTATATAAAGAGCAAGAACACCATATCCATGCACCTAGATAAGTAAGTTAACTTTCTCTTCAAGATTCCGGTTGAAGGGTATAGTGCGACTGCAAAAAGTACCCAAGTATAAGAGCCTTATAAACCACTCAACCCATCCCACTTTCTTTCTCTATTGCTAGTCACAATTAAAGAGAAACAACAAAATTTAATTTTAAAAATAGGACGGCCCACTAGTTTTGCTAAACATGGTAATTTTGAACCATCACAAATCTGAGATGATAAACCAATATGTTAATATTTAGATTATTATAACAAAATGCTTCCTACCAAATTAAATTATCATTCTTCAACCTACTTTCAATTTATTAGGTAAAATCTCACTTCTTTAATTTATTTTCATGTCAAAAACCAAAAAGAAACATGGAAACATCATGTACCATCTAAAACTTAAATTTTAAGCAAGTCAAACCATACATCATGACACCCTCAACTTCATGAAATAATTATAATTAATCTTAAAGTAATTGCAGACAAGAACTTTTCTTGATTTGGAGAAAAAAAAAAGTAAAATTTAATTTAAATATGAAAATCAAATGATTTTCCCCCATTATAATAAACTAATATATTTTCTTTCCCTTTAATCTCTCTATACAAAATGCTCTTTGTCCAATTCTATTGGAGTTCAATAGTAAAAAAAAAAAATGTAAAAATCTACCCTTAATTTTTTTGTCTCATTTTTTACCCTCTGAACCATTTGAAATTACACAAATTCTTCTAAATCTTTCACCTTTTCCACATTGTAAGTATAATAACAATGCTCTTCAATTTCCATCGTGCTAGCATCTTGATCATTTAAGGCATACCCTTGAGTGGTTTGTAGAAGTAAAACTTGTTCACTTTCGCAACATTGGTAGAACATACAACTCATGATAACATCGAGAACTAAGAGGATTGAGTAAATGTAGGCTATGAGCACGCCTTCGAGTGCTATGAGCCATAGCGAGGTACTACTTGTAGGGTGTTGAGATGTTGCAATGATTCTAAAATGAAACAAAGCTTCCACTGCGGCCAGGCCTAGATTAGTAGGCACGGCTAAGGCCAGCGCTGTCGAGGTCTTACCACGTATCGAGACGCAAGCTTTAAGGATTGATAAGAATCCGCCACTTCTCTCGATGCCTGATGATATCAGTGCCAAGTTACACACAACGAAAGAATTTGCAAGGATGATGGAGTAGAATACCGCGCCAAGAGCTGAGAAGACGAACAACCATTTCGGGGTGTCGAGGTGGGAGCCTTCGAGGAAGGTGTATGCTAAGAAAAGAAGGGAGAAGCAAGTTGCATTGGCGGCGAAGATGATGAATGAGTTGCAAAGATGGGTGGTGAGGATGGGGTGGTAGAGGGTGATGAAAGAGGAGGAAGGAGGGGGATTTTGGTGATTAGTTTTGTTGGTGTAAAAGTGTATGATTGAAGCTTTGGCTAAGAGAAGGAAGGAGAGGGTAAAAGGGAGGGTGACAATAGATGAGGAGATGGTTTGAGAGAGTTTAAGGCTGAGTAGGGAGAAGAAGTCGGAGTATAGAGGGAAGCCAGCGGCGAGGAAGAGCGTGTGGAGGCGGCCATAGACGGCAGGGAGGAGGGCGATCGAGCGAGGGACGATGGCTTGAGAGATGAGGACAGAGATGGAGAAAGGGAGAACTATGAAGGCAGCTGTTGAGGTGAAGTATTGGTAGTATTGTAGAAATGTATGGATAGATTTTCTGATGATTTTTCCTGCTCTTGCCATTGAAATTGATGGATTTTCTTCCATATTGTATAGTTTTTGAGATGATTTATAAGAAAAGTGGGTTTCCTAAGAGGGTGACGTGATGTATAAATGAAGCCAAAATGATGTTGATATTAGCTTACAAATGAGGGTATACGCATTCCCTCTGTGTTTTTTTGGGGGGTGTGAGATGTAGAAATAAGCAAAGGGAGTTGATGTTATTTGTACCCTTTAATAATGTGCCAATGATGGCAATTTCTCTTTCTTTTCTTAATTGTTGGTGGTAGTTTGGAGGGGGTGTTTGGAAAATGGTGGTTTACTTTGAATGGATATGCCAACAACTAGAGTCTTACATGCTATTAGAGGTGTATTTGGTTTTATTTTATTCATACGGATAGATTACTCTCCTTATTCTTATAAGAAAGTCTTATTCTATTATTTGGAGTCAAAGTTTAAAAAGCTTGACCATAAATTCTCATCATCTTATAAGAAATAATATAGTTAAGTGAAATATTATTTGATACATCTCAATATAAAATTTTCAAATATCAAATTTTCATAATTTGTTACCTTACAAATTTGAAAATAAAAACGTTTGAAGTCGGAATCACAATTTGTCTAATGGAATATACAAAACAAATGTTTATGCTTGTGGGGCCCTTTGAGAAATAGTATGGAATATTATCCTTTTGTTTCATAAAAAATTCTCAAGTGTTTCATAGATTGTATATCATGTTTTAAAATTTTATGCAGGTCTGAATTAGAAAATAATATGATGTAATAGATATCCAAAAGATTTTTGTTAGTAGAACCATGGTAAAATTGATTTGAGATAATATTGAGATATTGTCCTATGAGTAATTAATCTGATAATTAGCGACCCATTTTTAGTTAGATCCCTTATAGGCCTTTCGGGGTGTGGACTGTGGAGTGGTAAAGTGGAAGTACTTACATTACATTATGAACTATAGTAGTTACAGTTTTACAGTTTCTTTTCCAAAGAAATGGAAAAACCATGTCAAATGGATTGACTATCACCTAACTTCATGGAGCTTTGCTAAATGCTTATAATTTGAAAAGTTGCGATAATGTATTAATGTTCGTGCACGTACTTTTATTATTATGTATGAATGCTCAAAACTTGAACTATAAGGATAGTTACTTTAAGTTAAACAATATCATTCTTTCGTGATTATGGTTTAATGCAAAATGTGAGCTAATATAAGTCTGCTCATTTATGGATTAAGAGATCAATTAGGAGTTGCAACTGAAAAAGGAGAGCTTCAATCTGATATTTTAAGAGCTATTCTTGCATATATGGCCTACCATATACGTATTTTTGATAATGGGCTATTCCCTACTTGCAAGAAAAAAGAAAAAAAAAATAGTGGCTTACACCAAGGAGAACATGAAAACGGATCACAATATACATAAGACTTTTCTTATTTATATCTAATATAAATTATATCATGATATTAAAATATCAGATATCGGTATTATTATATTAGATATATAAATTATATATAAATGCTGAAAAAACTCTTATCAACTTTAGACATTATGATATTAAATAAAGAAATAAAATTATAAAAATACCTTTAGTATATTTATATCAGATATAGATTAGGATTTTCTCCAATATATATTCACAATCATTTTTTTGGGATAATTAGTTAGTCAACCAGTGCTTCAATATGGACACTTTATAAAAGTATACTTTTTAAAATTGTTTGGAAATCTAAGCTATCCTTTTATTGTACACATACTTACCTATAGCCTCTAGGTATACGGTACAAGGGTTCGCCCAACTCTAAAATACAAAGTACACATTTGCTTGTCGAATTATGAAAACGGATAGAATTAACACAAATTTGGTCCAAGTCATGCATATATTTTTCTAGGAATACTCATTCATATACGTAAGAATTTAAATTTGTGAATATAAAGAATGCCTTGAGCGCAAAGATATTATGATACTCCAATATTAGATATGCAAACTTGCATACAATGATGAAATAAAATCGTTTACAAAATAACATATAAGATATACTTTTCCTAAGATCTTTCAAACCCATAAATATTCATCCATTGATATTACTTGGTCCGCTTATTAATTGCAAGCTATCTTTTTCACACTTATTTATAGAGGTGCCATGGTGCGGGGACGATCGAGCTGGGTCAGGTCAGGCTGGATAAACTTGAACCGGGACCGAACTGGTCCAAGGCGTGGGCTGGTCCGAGCTGGGGTTGGGGTTTTGCAATTCGTACCGAATCGAATCGAAAATCGAATAACAAATCCAATCAAATCGAATTCACGAATCAAACCGAATCAAATCGAATTTCACATAATGACATTAGAAATTAGAAGAAATGAATTGTTTTGAAAGTAATTAAATATTTATATTCATGAGTCACATAATGACATTAGTTGTAAACTTTTATATTCGACTAATCACATTCATTTTTCATTTCGTTTGTCGATATTTTTCATATTTCATTACATATTTATATAAATTACATATAACAAAAAAAGATAAATTCATATTTGATTTATATAAATTAAATTATATTCAGCTAAACTAACATTCATTGATTCATATAAACTAAACTATATTCAATTAAACTTACATTATTCATATAAACTAAACTGTATTCAACTAAATTAACATTTATTGATGTATATAATGAATAAACTAAATTATATTTAACTAAACTAACATTCATTGATTTTTATAAACCATATTATGTTTAACTAAACTAACATTCAAACTAAGATTCAATTAAACTAAGATTCAATTAAACTAAGATTCAACTAAACTAAAATTCATTGATTCATCTAAATTAAACTATATTTAACTAAATTAATATTCATATAAATTAAATTATGTTCAACTGACTATATTAAACTAAATAAATATTTATATAAATTAAATTATGTTCAACTAACTACATTAAACTAAATAACATTCACTAATTCATATAAACTAAATTATATTCAACGAAACTAACATTCATTGATTCATATAAACTAAACTATATATAATTCAACTAAACTAACATTTATTGATTCATATAAACTAAATTATATTCAACTAAAATAACATTCATGTAAACTAAAGTATATTTTACTAAATTAACATTTACTAATTCATATAAACTAAACTATATTCAATTAAACTAATATTAACTAATTTATATAAAATAAACTATATGTAATTAAACTAAACTGGCATTCATTGATTCATATAAACTAAACTATATTCAACTAAACTAACATTTATATAAACTAAACTATACTCAATTAAACTAACATTCATATAACTAAACTAATATTTAATGAGTCATATAAACTAAACTAAATTTAACTATACTAATATTTATTGATTCATATAAACTAAACTAACACTCTTATAAACTAAACTATATTCAACTAAACTAACATTCATTGATTCATAGGAATTAAATTAAAGTATATTCAAATAAATTAACATTCATATAAATTAAACTATATGCAAATCAACTAATATTCGTATAAATTAATTTATGTTCAACTAAACTAACATTTATATAAACTAAAATACATTTAAATAAACTAAATTTTATAAAACTAAAAGATTTAGGCAGGCCGAATAGGGTTGAGCTGGGCCGGTTCAACAGGCCAAACCGGGTCGAGCCGAATCAAATTTTTTCTCAAACCGAATCGAATAGAGTCAGGGTTGAGAAAATGGGATTCAAATTTGGCCCAATTTTTTAGCGGGCCGAACTGGGCTTGACCCGGTTCGTGGGCAGGGCCGATCTGGTCCGGCTTTAACCGGGCCTGTCTGGGGCTGGGCCGGGCTGAATCGGCTCAGTGGCCACCTCTACTTATTTATTACATCAATTTCCTTGATTATAAATAACAAATATAATTTAATTATATCATTTGGATTAGTGTAATACTCTAAGTGTTCTAACTAATCAAACAAACCAAAGGATGAAAAAAAAAAAAAAAATCATTTAAGTGTACAATGGAGTATATTGTAAGTCAACTTCTTATTTTGGCAAGCAGAAAAGTTGTTTTTATAGTTTGACGATCAATATTTCCAAGATTACATCCTAGAGCACCTTAGAGTAGTGGACACCCCTTAGCTTCTAGGAAGAACCCCCACCAATCTACGGCTACAACCACTAGCACGCTTTCGCAAAAGTCTAAAATCAACCAATGCATACACCAATCATCACAAATTGTGAGCAGAACATCCAAGCCATTGTAGGCTTATCGATCTTTGTTACATGCATTCTTCCTATTACACTTTTTCTTTTTATTATTATATGTTCTTGGCTCTTATTGAACCTCTGTGCATGCACTTTTCGTGTATGACTGTCATCTAGCTTCCCCTAGCTAATGCATTGTAACTTCTAAGTCAATTTTGAATTGGTAATAAAAAAATGCTAAGGATAATGGATCGCATGTCATGTTGGGCAATCAGCTACTAATTGAATTATATTAGTTGTTGGTTGATTTGGTTGATTTTCCTTGCTAATTTGCATTAGTAATAAATTTATGTAATGATGGTTGGTTTTCATGATCGGATGTTCTTCCATTTCTTTTTTTTTTTCTTCTTTTTTAGAATATATAGATTTTAGAGTCAAACTTTGGTCATGAATTCTTCATCATCTATAAGAAAAAACATAATCACATGAGGTGTTAAAAGATTAATTCGTCTCAATGTATACTTTTCAAATATCAACTTTTTATAATTTTTACAAATATGCAATTGTACATATTTAAAATTTAAGTTTACTTGAAATGTATGTAAAAAAAAATTGAAAAAAAAAGAAACAGAGTAGTAATTTGTTGGTAAACATGCGTCAAAGTCTGATAAAGTTAATTTAATGTCATGGAGGGAATTAATCCCAGATCATGTACATGTTCATGAGATCAACTACTAAGTATAGCTAATTTTTCTAGAACTTTTTGACCTAAGTCAACTCCTACTTTATCCTGACCAAAAAGCTGTTAAAAAATAAAAGAGGGGAGCATGAATGGGCTATGGCTAGTTGTTAGGATCATGTCAACAATACTACTAACGGAATCTTTTGATGTATTATTGGAGAGCCAAATTAGGGAGGAGGTAGTGGACTCTATGACTAATCTTATAATAAAAACAACTTATGAATAATAATAATAATAATAATAATAATATTTTTATACTTTGTATTATATTTTACAAGTACAACTAATAAAAATCAAGCTCGATCAAAATAGAAAATTTTGGATTAGGAACAAGTGAACAACCATTTTTTAAGTCAAAACCGAAAAAGTTGAACTTGTTAGCTAATGGTACGTACAGTTCAACCACACTAATGCAACACTAAATTTGATAATTGTTACACATTTCACCTCTAAAAACTTTTGTGATGGCGTGGTATTATGGAGTATGTACTAAAATGTGTTGACCCAAGTGCTGGTTAGTTCAACATCTCAAATTGTTTTGACTATTATGGAGATATGCATATTTTTTACATTAGGGAAACAATACTGCCTAATTTACTTGCATTCGGTGCAATTTGGTGCTTGGCTACCTAAATCAACATACTCTCCACCGGTCAGATGAAAGGAAACAAGAAACAAGTCGCCAATCCATTATTTTCATTCAATACTTGTTATTGCTTACCCTTCATTTTCAACATTAGTTATAGCTCAGTTTATATATATATATATATATATATATATATATATATATATATATATATATATATATATATATACTCGTACATTACATGGTTTAATGATAAATAAATTTATTAAGTATTTTAATTATAAGAATGTTTTCATCCATTAAGACATAGAGAAAAATGTCAATATTATTTTGTAGTTTTTCGATTATTGTCATCTTCATTGTTCAACTTAGGCCACAATAATATTAATTCAAAGTGTGTAAAAAAATTAAAGAGAAAAAAGAAAATCTTGAGTTGTATTTTATAATTGCAATTTGATAAAGTAGGATCTAATAATTGGGCTTATAAAATTAAAGAAGTTAGTTCTCTGGAGAGATGAAAGAAAAAAAGATGAAGTAATGATTTCAAAAGTTATATATGAATTACTGTTAATCATTAAACTTGAGGAAGAAGAAAGTTAGCCATTTTTTATCTTGCTGTAAAATATTCAAATGATATCAATCTTCAACAGCCAAAATCAACGATTCTCTATAGCCATATTGGAGGAAATCTTGCTAAAAGTATTAAAAGCAAATCTGATTTTCAGCAGCCTATTTTGAGCCTTCTTTCAACGGCCTTAAGATCAAGTTCAGTATATATTCCCAAGCTTTGAAGTTGAAGATGTATGAGACAAAAAGTGAAACAAGAACAGAAGCTTAAATCGAGAATATTAGTCACATGCTACATCAATAAAGCTTCATTATTTTCTCTCTAGTTTCATAAACCTATCTTGTATTTAGATTGAGAGAAAATCAAGTATAAACTCTTGAGTGTTTAAAAGAATATTTTGAGAGAGTGTTATACTAAGAGTATACTCATAATACTCAAACGTATAGAAAAAAAGAGAAAGCTTTTTATTACTAGGATCCGAGATGCTAAAGTGTAGCTGGGTTGCTATGGAGTAGAAGATGGAGATTAAGATCTTCTAGGGTGCTTTAGGTCTCTAAGGGAAGTAATAAAAGAGCGAGTTAAATCCTAAGGGTTGGACAACCCTAGGCGGAGACTTAGGCAAATTAGTTGCCGAACTTCGTATCAAATCTCCGTGTTTTATCTCATCTTATTTCTATCTTTATTGCTTACGTTTTATGTTTGTTTCGTTCATCAATCAAAACAGCGAACATTCAAAGCCTGAGCAAAAGCCTTTGAAACCAATTTCAAGGTGTCGACATCCAGATTCAAAGATAAGTCTCAACGCTTATATTCCACCTTTGAAAGTCAGTTTAAGACTTTGAGATCCTGAACGCGAAAATTGGTTATACTCTATTCACCCTCCCTCTAGAGTATAATTAATCATATTCAATCTCCCTATTGATTCTTCATTTTAAAAAAAAATATAACATTAAGATTAATAAGGCTAGAAAACAAAGCAGCACATGAAAAAAATGAGATGATATCGTGCTTCATTATAGCAGGAAAATTTTACATGAAAAAAAATGATATGAACATTAATGATTTCATTTTGATTATAGTTAGACAAATAAAAAAAACATACCGTAGTGATCGTGTCCATATTTAAGAACTAGAAGACGAAGTAATTAATGGTTACAACAGTCATATTCATATACCAACACTCACACTGCTACACACCTGAGTATCAAACTATCAACTATCAACTATCAACTATCAAGTTTGCGTTCATATACGCAAATAAGTAATGTCACTACCATATTTAAGAAAATATACGTGTATACACATTATGTTTATCCCTGGCTCCCTGCCAATTTATCCAACAAAACATAAATATATATGAATGTCCAGGTCTTTTTTCTTTTTCAAGAGGAGGGTCAAAACAAATGATAAATACATTTATTTATGGTAATTTTGAAACCATGTCAATTATATATTCTCTTTTCTTTCTTTTTCTCTCTAGTTTTTTTTTTTTATTTATTTTGTGCATATTGCTCATGTCCTTAAATAATAAAGTTTGTGTATTTCAAAAATAACATATGAACATTTGCAAATCGCAAATATATTGTAATTAATATCCTCACAAAATGAAATTTTCATTTTCTTCCAGTGTGAGCAAGTGTACTATATGATGCTTTATAATAATTGGAGATTATCAATGTACATTTTGAACCTGCTATTACTTCTGTTTCTATGTACAATTATAGGTTAGTCCGAGGCATGAAAACGAGTAAACAAAGTTGTCAATATCTAAAAAAAAAATAAAGAAATCCATACGATTAGTACTCCCATTTGTTTTTGCGTATATTTCAAAACAAACATAAATTTTAAATATTTTTAATTGTGTGTTTGTAAAAATTATAAAAAGTTGATATTTAAAAAAATATATATATATATTAAGATGAATTTTTTAAGATCTCATATGATTGTATTTTTTCTTATAAATTAGGAAAAATTCATGGTCAAATTAAAGTTTGGCTATAAAATTCATAATTTTCAAACACGAAAAATAAAAAGAAACAAAAAAGAGTATTATTTTGTTTAAAGTATCTCTTTCAAAGTAGGTTCATCAGCAAATTAATTTCAGGACATCTTAACGACCAACCATAAGTTGTATTAGCCATATCTCAACAAAACCTAAAAAATAAATTAATTGATCAACATCTTAGCTTGTTTGTTTATGATACAATCACAAAACAACTTGTGTTGTACTGTATGTTATGTAATACAATCACAAAACTTTATTTAATAATTATGAAAGTTAAAGAATTAAAGACTACAGTGGGGCGAAGGATGATGAGATATAATTAGATAAATTTAATGGAGAAAATTTGAAAGCAAGTTCAATAAACAAAGGGAGTAATGTGTATTAGGCTAGTCAAGTAAATGTGCCAGCACATACGATATGTTTTTGCCAACCTTGAAGAATGTAATCGTATGTATGTAAAGATGTAAAAATTCAACCAAATTCGAGAATAATATGACAAAACATGAAAGTGACATGAATTTACATCGAGTCTAGCCGTATGCATGGACACTACCTAGGAGACCCAAACCGACCCAACTCAACCTAATCTGTACCACCCACTTCATTTAAAGCTCTACTCACACGATAATAGAATTTGATTTCCGTTTGAGTTGAGATTATGGCCCTAATCTCAAGGACACCAGAACAATAGTCAATAACAACCCTACCCATCAGTCATTTGAGTCATCACTGGTTCAATGTAAACATATTACCAAGTAGATGGTGTCCTACTTATATTTTTTCGTTATTTTGAGTGGTTTTCATGGACTCATTATATGGGTCGATAATTATTAGAATTTCTTATATATACTTTGCTTATAAATAATTGAATAAAGTTAGCACCTATATCAAGATATATTCGAATGTATGTTAAATGCTCTTGGTAATTATACCATGGGCTGCATTTCTATATAAATTGGGTCATGCTGAGAAATTGAAAGGCTAAGTTTGGGATTGTTTAGCATTGTAGGAACAAGTTTTGATTCGATTAACAACATAACAACGCAGCAAATTCCCTAATGATAGCCTGTGAAAAGGTCCACTTGACCCCAAAACCCAACACTGGAAAAAAAGTGGACATGTCCAAAATTTTGGGACCGGTTTTAATTAACATCTGAACGATTCAAAGGTTTTTGGGTCGCACCCAAGTTGACCCAAATAACCAATTGATTTGACTTGGACGTGTTCACAACGATCTATTTAAATTGGCCAAATTTATTTTTTGATCAATAATAATTGTTAAGAATAAGTTTTGACGTTTAAATTCAACATTTTATTTGTAAAAATAAGTTGTTCATAGAATTTTTTTAGAAGTAAAAATCAAAATAACCATATGCAAAAAATACAAAGAGCTTTAAAAAAAACATTTAATTTACAAATTTGTCTCATTATATTTTATTATATTTATTTCTCTCGAAATAATTCATATCATATTAAGTTATCAATATATTTCTAGACACTCTCTATTATATTATAGGGTGATAAATAAACAAAGTAGCTTTAACTCAAACAAAGTTTGGTCAAACAAATCTTGACTTGAGGCTTAAACAAACCTAGCCGAGCAATTCTCTACTCACCTAAAAAAAACTCATGAAGTTTGATTAAATTAATATGTGAAGGGTACTTAAAATTATAAGGATGAGAAAATATCTTGGCTTTCATCTCCTAAATCCAACGGATGATATTTTACATACACATAGTAATCCTTTTTTAACTCATAGTGACCAAATAGTTTTTTTTTTTACTTATAGTGACTCTTTTTATTGTATAGTAACCCTTTTTATTATTATAGTGACCATTTTTTATTATTATAGTAACCATTTTTTTACGTGAAATTTCTAGCGTTGGATCTTACCATCTGAATAGTCAAGATCTCTTTTATTCTTCTTATATATATAGGGGAGTGATCCAATAAGAAGGGTGCTTAAAATAAGAAGAATAAGAAGATATTTTAGCCATTCAAATCGTAAGATCCAACGTTTGAGATTTCATGTAAAAAAAAATGGTTATTATAATAATAAAAAATAGTCACTATAATAATAAAAAGAGTAACTATAATAATAAAAAGAATCATTATAAGTGAAAAAAATTATTTGGTCACTATGAGTTAAAAAAGGGTCACTATGAGTACATAAAATATCATCCGTTGGATTTAGGGGATGAAAAGTCAATATGTCTTCTCATCCTTCTCATTTTAAGTATCCTTCCTATTTTAACTTTAACATATATATATATATATATATATATATACACACGCGCGCGCGCGCGTATGTACGTATATATGTATGTGACTATCAAAATATAAATAGTACATTTCAATAAACTGCCCTAACTATTACTTCTCTTAATAATAATTGAAACTAGCAACTTCCAAATGTTAACCTATGGACATTAAATTGGAGTTTTAGTAAAGTTTAAGTGGGTAACACAAGTGCCTTAATATCATCAAAAAGGAGTGAAGTGGGTTGAGTGTATGTTTTATCAATCTCGAGCACGAAAATTTTGAAATTAATACAAGGGCCAAAGTTCAACAACAGTTTACAGGATTTTGACCACGACCTGAACTGAAACTTTCAAACCAAACTCATTTACAGTCTCATTATGTTACTTACACAAAGTATAAATATAGTCAGGACACTGAAAAACTTAGTCAGACGTATTCAATAAATAACATGCTTCTAGCAATAGTTCAGTAAAGTGTTTGAGCATGCTTGTAACCTAAGCTTACAGGGAAAAAAATTTGATCACATTTGTTCATCACTAACAACAACTCCTGATTATTTACCCCCTACTAATTGTAACTCTTAAAGAGCAAAAAAAAAAAGAATAAAAAAAAAGAAATTGTGTGAGCAAGTCTCTAATTCTATATACACAACTTTACTCCTCTTCTACAAATAAATCATTGTTATGATAAACTCAGGATGGTTAGATTCAAGAAATAGAGACAAATATCATGGTAATCTTTTTTATGTAACTTTATTTATTCTTCTATGCACTTTGCCAATTAATATCATAGAGATACAAGTAAGATAAAAGAGGCTTTCCTACTTTATACCTTATATAAATTATATTAGGATATTAAAAGATCATATATAGATATTGTTATATCAAATATATCTATTATTATATCCGATATAGAAACATATAAGATATAAAATTTCAGAAAAATATTTTTAGATATAGACATTATATGATCTCATGTATAGAAATGAAATTACGAAAATAGCTCATGATATATTTATATCATGTAGGAATTTCTCAAGATAAAACCATGCTAATTAATACTAAATGAAACTAAACTATTTGCAAATATAACCGAATAAGTTTATATATATATCAATTCTACTACACATCTCCCTTTGATGGCCTATATATCGACACCATAATGGCATAATCTTCCAAGCATTTCTTACCTGCAGTCTGCAAAGCTGCCTCAACCTACTTCTTCAAAGACACAGGAAAGTATACACATTGAGATCCAATATCTCCTGGAATAGCTCTTTTCTGTAGTTGACATGGCCTACTCAACAAAGTCTTAACATTGTATAGAAGAAAATATCTTGGAATTATTGTATGAGAAGTAGTTACACTTGCCTTAGATGAGAATACAATCGAATAACAGAGCCTATACACACTCTTACAAGTTAAAGTATTGTCCTTAATCGACAAACATTGTATGAAGAAACTAAGAAAAAAGTACAGTATTGCTAAGAAATCTGATAAAATGTGATCAAGTCATAGAAAATTTTCCAACAAAAAAGAACCTCAAAAAAAAAAAAAAGAACAAATTTACGAGGTTCAAAATAGAATTGCTGTGTACTGGGTGATCTGCATTGATGATTCAAGTTCAACCTGTAATGCTTGAGCAGCTAAAATAATCTTTCTTCTGTTGTCTTTGAAGAAATCGAAGTTCCATGAGTGAATCCCATGTATGTAAAAGACCATTTATCTGCCTTGAAAGTTGGCTATTTGAGAGAAGGCAGACGCCCCAATTTCAGTGTGATCGTCAGTATTTGGGGCACTACTACTTTCTATTCCATTTATACCCATGATTGGAGCTGTTTCTAAGGGGATCAACAACGAGCTCTTCTCCTCGGCTGCCTCAGTCTTCGTGCTTGCTTCTTGGAGCTGCAACGCGTACTCCAAGTTCCACAACACGTCTCCCATAGATGGCCTATCAAGACCATACTCTGCCAAGCATTTCTCGGCTGCTTCTACATACTTCTTCAAGGAGCCTGAGGATATTGTTCCTTGCAAATTGGGATCGACTATCTTCTCAAGAAGTCCTTTTCTGTAGTTCGACATGGCCCATTCAGCCAAGTTCACCTGGTCCCTTGGCAAGGCCGGGTTTATGGCAGGACGTGCGGTGAGGACTTCAAGGAGGACTACTCCAAACGAATACACATCTGATTTCTCGGTGAGTTGTTGTCTTCGAAAGTACTCCGGATCGAGATATCCAAAGCTACCCTTCACGGCTGTACTCACATGGGTTTGTTCAATGAGACAGGCCGCTTTGGAGAGGCCAAAGTCACTCACTTTGGCCACTAAATTTTCATCGAGAAGAATGTTAGTTGTCTTCACATCCCTATGGATAATACAGTGGGCTGCACCCGTGTGGAGGTAGTGCAGTCCACGGGCAGCCCCTATACAAATCTCAAGCCTCTGCTTCCACGACAACGGGGCATTGAGTTTTGACCCATAGAGGTGCTCTCGTAGTACTCCATTCGACATATACTCATATACAAGGCACATCTCCGAATTCTCATCACAATACCCAATGAGAGACACAAGATGCCGATGCCTTAGCTGGGAGAGCATCTGAATCTCTGTTTGAAACTCAGTGATCCCTTGCTCAGATTGTGGATTAGCCCTCTTAATAGCGACTTTTGTACCATCGTCTAATTGACCCATGTAAACTTTTCCGAACCCACCAACTCCAATCACTGCATTCTCATCGAAATGGTTACTAGCATCTTGCAACTCACTAAAGCTAAAGAATTTTCCAACCCCTTGGTTGGTCGAGGCAAACATACTGCTCTTTCGAGACCCAAACAACGAGCTTTTCCTCGAACTTGTGATCGAAGTACTCTTGTTAGAGAGGAAGCTGCTATGACTAGTAGTAAGAGGAAGGAGCCAAGAGGAGAAGCTGTTATTCCTCTGGCAGTTAAGGGGTCGCTTTTGCCACCTTAGGAACGTGACTACAACTAGCAGTAAGGCCACTATCCCCATCACTAGCCCTGTCACAGCTAAGACCTTCATTGTTTTTGATCCCGTGGCTGCCCCCATGTAGATCCCTTCGACGTTGAACAACCCATTCAGGCTGCCTGCAGAGTTGCTCATCTTGATCATCTCCACCCCATTGAGGATTGCATTAGGATTACCCGACCCACCTGAGGCTGGCCCTACTTGGATCACAATCAGTCCATTTGTGATCGTTGTGGAGTTCACCACGAAGTCCCTATCAAAATATAATGCATATGAATCAAGGGAGTTCGATGCATATAAATGTTGAAGTTTCCAATATTAGATTGAAGTTGCCTTCAAAATAATACTATAAATACTACTATGTAACACTTAATATTTAACATGAGTTACAACCATTTCAGTTTATTTTATGTAGACAAAAACAAATTCCACGAGTATAAACATCAAAACTTATACTTAACATGGGTATTAATAAGGCGGATGTATTGTTAAATTATTTTTTTTTGTAACGTAACTTTTCCATCTAACTTGATCATATCTACTACAGGAAATTAGTCCCATAAACAATGCTCAAAGATGAATCTTTTAAGACAAGGTGCCTAGAAAACTACTGCAGCACTGTTTTGAATTACAAGTGTACACGTACATACTAAATCTTTATATATATATATATATATATATATATATATATATATATATATATATATATATATATATATATATATATATATATATATATATATATAAACTCAGATGTTGAAAAAAAAAGTTCATTGATTACCTATAGTATGCGGTGGATAAAGCAGACGTAAGGGAGGACAAGTCAAGACTAGCAGCACCCATCATGCCATTCACGTACACATTGAAGTACAAATCATTCAAACCAATACTCACAATATCACAAAAATGGAGCCTAATAAGGTAGTCATATGAAGGGTCAGCAGGCATCTTCCATGTAAGGTTAAAGTTGGGTTCCATAGTATCCGCATTCGCCATCTGAGCCGCGGTAGCGTACACCCAGGGTGGTGCTATAAACCGCGTGGCTCCGCCATCTGGATACTTAACCTCCCCCGGGTTAATACTAGCGTTCGTAGCTCCTTGAGGGAAAGTGTTGAACGTTTCATCTGGATACCAAGTCCTCCACAATGTGTCATTCCTAGGCGACACAAGGGTTCCACCAACATTCAATCGTAGAGCCACCTCGAACGCATGGAGGGCCACTCCGTCGACGTTTCCAGCAGTTGGGACAGTGTAGGCAGTGTCCGAAATGAGGTTATCAGGGACGGATATGACCTCAATAGCATTGATGAAAGCAAAGGAGTTCTTCTTAGGGGAGAATTTGAGGGTGAGTGTGTCTGAAGTGAGGTTGAGGAGGTATTCTCTGTAGATAGGGGTTGGATTAGGGACCGTAAAGTCATGCAGGAGAACAAAGTTTTCAGTTGTAACACGAAAAACCGCTGTTGAGAGATTGTAGGAAGAGTGAGGGAGAGGGAAGAAGTAAAGACGGATGAAGTGGAAGCCTGTTTGAGAGATAGGGAACTTGTAAGCAGCTGCGCTAGGGAAGATCCTTGCAGAGTTGTACAACAGTAAAGGAGGAGGTGGAGGTAGTTTCAATGGTGGAATGACATCGCTAGGCGGTGATGGTGGGAGTGAGCCTACATTAACCTTAACATCTTCGTCACTACTCAAATAGCTAACCGTCGATGGATCAGACTTGAATGTACGGCCATCAGGGAGAGCGGTGTCCGTTTCAGCTCCGCAGGCGATTCGAACATTGTCTTTAGGGCTGTATTTTGGTGTGATTGAGGAAGAAGGCGTGAGGGAGGGAGAAGGGGAAGGTGCGGTAGGAGGTTGGCGTTTGGCATGAATGTGGGTGGGTGCGGAAGTGATGAAGAAGAGACAGCAAATGGCGACGACGAGTGGGGAGATCATGGTGTTTAATTATGGTAGGTTATGTATGGTTATTACATGCGGATTTATGGTGTCACATGGTCATGTTCGAGGTCTTGGACAAGGAAAATTAAAGAGCTAGATAACCAAAAGATTTGAGTTGGAGGAAACTTTTATGGTTTGATTCATGTTGAGTAGGATTTTTGAGGGGTGTATAGCAAGGCTGTGTTTGGGAAATGTGGATGGAAGGCAGAGGAAGAGGGGGAAAGATAAGTCGTGGGGAGCAACTAATTCAAGTATGAGGAAAAGGACTTCGATCGAAGAACGTGCCTCATTGTACTATAAATTTGATGAATGTTAGTGTTGTGTTTCGTGGCTTTGATGTTTGCTTTGTATACTTGATACATTTTTTATGCTTATTAGGGACAAATTATAAGACCTGTTAAACGAGAAGGGGGCAAATATTTGTACTGTGGGGCCCTTGGGCAGGCTTAGTTAGCTGGCTCGTATTCTATCTTAACTTGCCACTCTTTTTTATTTTATGAATCGTTGACACAGGCATGAGGATGTACATGTGTAATAAATGTCAAACTTCATTTAGTTGCATCCCACTTCCATATGAATAATCTCTTCCACTCGTTAAATTAAAGAATTTGAACACTTATTGAACCACTCGATTTTATTTATACAAATTACTGTATATATAAGGGACATAATAAAATTATTATATTGTATCTAATCCTTTAATATAGCAAAAGTTATTTCTCAAAGTTGATAAAGATTGACGTATATTCTGTTGAAAAATAACTTTTGTTATATTGAGGGGTTACTTTTATTGGGACACAATAACTTTATTTCCCGTATATATACAATACTTTTTGTTTTATTTAATTTTAAATTTTGCATAGGAGACCAAGTATTCTTTGCTAGCTAGTGGTAGCCTGGTAGTAAGATAGGAGCAATAAGTATAGATAATTGCATTAATGTGACGCCATTCTTGTGAATCTACTACTGTATAGTTTGACTTAACATTTGTTGCCCACATGAGAGGATGATGGATAAAACCGCGTTTGCAGGAATTATGGGAGTATTTTTGCTTCGATTCTCATAAACCAAAATAACTAATAGTCCAAGGGTTCTTAGAACATTCATTGACAATGATTTAGTACAATATAAAATATATCTCAAGTGTTAATTGAATGTATAATTCGGATGGAGTTTAGGTTAATGATAACCCAATCCCAATCTATATTACGATCCATCTCAAGTTCAATGAATGAAATCCTACAAGATATTATGGAAAATTTCGCCATTTTCGCGTAAGTCAGTCATATGTTTTAATTTAGTCGCACATTTGTTCATAGAATGAGTTTAAGTATACGAAGAATTAGTACTGGCCCTCTCGTATGCATGAAGGGGTAAATAAAGGAAATTCTCATTATTTTATTTTTTAACTGTATTAGAAGTTCTTATCTTAATTGAGAAATAGAAAAATATCGGTGAAGTCCTAATTACTTCGCATACGGCATACTAAATAAACAAACAAGAAAAACAGGAGTCGTCTCTTTTTCTTGTTTTGTTTTCCCCCAAATCCTTGGTTTTTCCTCCAACACAACATTGCCAAAAGAGCATCTAACAGAGCATTCCGCCATCATAATGATGGGATGTCCCACAAAATTAGCCAAGGAGGGCAGGCCGGCACTATGCAACATATTAGAGAAAACAATAGGAGAGGTAACATAACAGTATAAAAATTATGCCCTTCAATATCCATGTGGTTTACATAAAAATGATTTTGTTACATTCTAAATTACAAATTACCTCAAAAAAAAATTCTATTTATTACAAAGAAACTCAGCTTGGGGATCCACAACTATCAAGTGAATAAAAAATGGACACTTGAACAGCCTGTAAATAACACTCACTGAATTTTCTTTTGAATTGGATAACATACAGTACTCGATTACTTTATTTCCTGTTGTAGTCGACAGCCTTGCTCTTCTTGCCTAAGATAAATCAATCCACGACCAATTCTCTGCACTCAACAAAAAAAAAGGCACAGAAAGAAGGTTGGTGTTTGAGGCCTAAAGTGAGAAATCCCTTAAATATCTAGGTTAAAAGGAATAACAGAGTTTTCAACTTTTAATACCTCCTTCGTGTCTTTCAACCGCAGAAGTTCTAGTCTCTCAGATGGTCTTCTCTTGGTTAATGTGGTTAACTACAGTCACAAGCACCATTGCAGGATTACTATATTTGAGATGAGTGACAGGAAAGTAGGAGAGGAAAAGATGAGCATACCCAAAAGCTGAAGTGCTCGGGATCTTCTTTTGAGGGCATCATTGCTTCCACGTTAAGGAGTTCTGCAAGACGTCTTCGATCTGTAATCCATAGAAAAGAGGGCACTCAGAAAACTGCATCAAAGCTACTAGAACCCATACAGAAGTCACAAATATAACAGATGAGGGCCATATATCGTAATGAGCTGTTTGTTGTTGCCTCTTGGCTGTGGTAGGTTGACTTGGCTTGTCGGACCGTATGACAAGTTGGTAAGATTGGTTATTTGGTAAAACTAGACTCTGCGTGCTAGCTTCAAGTATTATACAAATAGCTTTTGGGCAAAATAGAATTATAGTTTTCATCTTACAGAATATGTTTCAGGGAAAATAAGTTCAGATAAGGGCTTGCCAAATTCAATTCACCACAATACATTAGTTCTGATAAGTTCCAATATCTCCTGCCAAGTTCTAACCAAATCCCACAAGGTTTGACAAGTTCAGATAGATCAAATCACTCTTTTATAGGTGAAAAGAACAAACTATAGTCATTCTTAATTCTAATACACGAAAAAGCCATTAGCCAAAAGAAACCCAGCTGCTCCAACCAACCTATTTCCTTTTTGGCTTCAAAGCTAAATTCTCAACCAATGGGAAACTCATTTCCAAAACATATATTTTATTTAGCTGATTGACAACATGAACAAGCTAAAGAAAAAAACTCCAAAAACTCATGATGTCGAAGGATGGAGGAATAAACAGGAAAGAAAGGTTCATATTGCCCTTGAAGAAACCCATTGTCATTACCGTGTCTTGTAGCTTCTTTTGCCCTTACCATCCACATTTGAGCATATTCAGCAGCATTAATCGTCAGTTCCTGCAGCTGTTAATGCCCAGGAGTCAAATCAATCAAGACCAACACCTGGCCGATGCAAAAAACAGCAATTCAATCATGAATCGATACCACAGATTCCCAAGTCCCAACCTGCAGGAGTGAAATAAATTGGACCCTCAAACTTTTAACTTTTAATATGGTGAAATAGAACTTTGGCTTCAATTTGGGAATCAAGTATGCCTAAAGATCCTCAAATTTTCCTATGACAAACCACTATAAGGCAGTTCAAAACTCACTCTAAACATCAAAAAGAATATACTGAATATGAGTTATGAACAGGGACCTTCAAGTGATTCAACAATGATCTACTAGCTGCTTAAAGTGCTTAACATCACAACTAAAGTCACTATATCTAAAGTTTGCCTTAGTCTTACATCGGTTCTCTCTCTTGTTCCTTCTGGTGGATTTATATCCAGTATCCATTCTACTTCTGCAACACGGTATCTGTCAAAAGAAAAGGGTTAAAATTCACATAATAATATCTAAAGAGATCCATATCTAGCAGTAGCAAAGACAGAGGCAACTAACCCATCTTGATCCCAGGATCGAATAATGCGAAATCTTCGACGTCCTTCAACCTGCAAAAAAGAAACATATATATCAATACTATCTCCTAAATGTTACCTCATAAACTTCAGCAGAAAAAAACCAAGAAAAGACAAAAAGGAGATATTAAAGATTTGGAAGAGGGATTGGAAATAACCAGAGAGCTTAGTGAAATTAAAACACAGGACTGAAATCAAGCAGGATCTCACTTTTTTTAGCATACAAATGAACCAATCAATTGAAAATTCATCATCGTTGTACACCATGCAGGAATTTATCCTAATTATGTTATACCTTTTTTTTCTAAAATTAGCATCATCACGTGAAATAAAAAATGGCTCATTATAAAAGGAAAACTAGCATTCCCCACATTTCACTATGACATACTTATTTTACCATTAAGGGTTTGATGTCAATAACTCAGTCAATTGTTAGAAAATATATTGTATTGCCTTTATTGATATTAGTATAAAATATTGGTCATCTGTTATTATTCCAACCAGAGGGATCGGACGATTCTCATGAAATAATTTACCTGTTCCCTTATACAACATTTCTATTGTATCAAAATACATTACCCATTATCCCTATGACATTAATTTTTTGCCTTTCCTCAATAGAAAAAAATACCCACTACCTCCAAGCAATTACTACTTAACTCACTGCTTCAAAAAAAAAAAACTACTTTTACTCATTTCTCAATTAATATTACCCATTATATATTGCCTCCTTAATCTCTCTGCCAAAAGCAATGTGTACGTCAAGTACTGAGAGACAGGAGGAGTATATGACCAAGACAGAAACATTCAAAAAACCACCGGTTTATCCTACCTCTATGTAGAAGCGCCCATCCGGTAGTGGTTCACATCTGCATGAATAAACGTAGACAAAACATAAATCAAACGAGTACACCAAAAAGAAACACAAAAGAAGCAGAGAGCTATTGCTGAAACATACTCTGTTATCTCCACCTCACAAGCAAAGTCAGCTATGTGACCTGTAGTGGAATCAAGAGTTACCTACATAATATAAAAAAGAGTAAACCCATAGACTATGAGAATCCTGACTAAGGGAGGTAAACACAAGCCACAGGTTTCAAGATTCTACCATGCCCATCCGATGACTTCCTTCCATAATTCTCCTAACCTGTTGTTCAAGCAACAAGAGAACATAACGTCAGTTGCTATCTACTAATATTTTATAACACAGAAAAACTATAATCACAACCAATGAAATCTATCAGATGATATTTCATAAAAATATCCACCAAGTGCTTTCAAGTGCTGAACTGCATCTAGGACCTAAGTGGATTATAAAAAATTCTGTCCCAAATATCGAGAGGGACAAGACACAGTTCTAGAGACTTCAACATTAGCTACATGAAGCCAAGAAAGGATGTTGGCTGAGTTAGAAGATCTTATTCACACCAAATATGCAATCCAATCAGGATAATAAGAAATACATGATATACAAAACTATCTTTCCTAGAAGGTATATGCTTCCTATCTGGATGAAAATAAGAAAGAATGGTACTATCCTATAGGTTGTAGTCAATTCCTCAAATTTTCATAAATTTATTGACCCCACGAATAAGGGATTAAACCCATATAAAAACAAAAGACTACCTTGCATTCCTTGTCCATGTTATCTCAAAATCTCAAATAGTGATCCCTACAATCACTGAAAACCAATTAGCCAATTCAGGGTCAGCATTTTTAATTGTTGCAGCTCCTATTTAATTGCTATTATTTTTTCAGCAAATGATCCATGGAAGTACAAATTAGAGCAGGCTCTTCAAACACAGCAAGATACAAGGAAAAAGATGTGTGGCATCGAGGAAAATCAAGAATCATCAGCATATGAATATCATCATTGAGTTAAATTACATAATAGTACACAAATTTCTATTCCCACAAAACTCACCATAAGCCTGTAGCGAGGTTCAAATATATTAAGTGCCAACTTTTCACAAGGAATCACAGCATCCATCACAAAAAGCGGAATTAAATCAACGCCAAGCTTTACCAAACTATCATTCTCTGATTTCCTTTCATCATATTCCTCTGGGAAATTTTTCTGAATAATGTTGTTCAAAGTTACACTGGAAAAAGAAAAACAAAGAAAATTATCACAAAATACTATACCAGAATTATATGTGTACAAGTAGAGCATCAAAATAGAACAAAGGGTCAACATTCCTCGTATCATGTTTTAACAGACATTTCAAAGTGATAACAACAATCTACCGAAATGCTTGATCATGAGGTCTTACTATCCACAGTTAGTGGTTGACATATTTTCTACTTGTTGCCTAAGACAACCATAGTGAAATATAAATCCCAAAATAATATAAATCAAAATCTGTTTCTCAACTAAGCAAGGTATGGTGGTTATCCCAATGAAAAAATATATTCACAAAAAAGGAAACCAAATCAGAGAACATACCTGATGGCACATGTCCTTGGAGTGATAAATAGAACAGTTCGACAAAGGGGACATTTATTTCCTACAATTTTATTCAGGGAAAATCATGGGGCATTAAATATAAATAAGTAAATTTTTTTTGAAATAAACCATTCAAAGAAATCTCATGGGGCATAAAATATATGTAAGCAAAAAAAAGTGAAATAAACCATTCAAAGAAATCAATCTTACTCCGGTCCATTGATTGAAATAAACAAGAGCGACAAAATGAATGACCGCATGGAGTTGTGATTGGCTCATATAGTAGCTTCAAGCAAAGGGTACAATCAAAGTCATCACTGCGTTCTGGTTTCTCACGGCTTCTTCCACGAACTACACCAGAACATGTTCTCTCCAGAATCGAAAGAAGAGCCTGTAGATGGGTGCTGTCAAAAGAAAAAAGAAAAAAAATGTGAAAATAAGACTCATCTAGCAATTGGGAGGTACGAAATATAATGAACATGCACTTCAACAACAATATAGAGAAAAGGGAGTAGTTCTTACCAAAGTGGATCCAGCTGTAGACCAGCAATAACAGTATCACGTGCTAATTCATATCTTTCTAACTGCCCATTGTAAGGATTTCAAGATGAGAAACAGAAAGTATGCTCTTATACAACTTATTCTCTTGTTAACAAATCAGTGAAACATGTAAATATGTGATATCTGTCATACAAGCAACTTTTACTGCTACAAATTTTGAAATATGCTAATTACAACACTATTAAGACCAGAAAAATTATAGAACAGAGTGAAAGTTACATTGTATAGATTTCCTTTACTAGTAAACTTCAACATAATCCAACACATCTTACAACTAAAACAAATATACATCCAGAAAAAGGTACCTTCCTCAACTGCCATAAAACAGAACAAGGGTATTGGATCCATGCATAAAAAAATACAGGCATTAATATACCTCCAATCCTTACCAAAAATAGAGCATCAGTTTGCAAGATGTAAGACTTGACAGAGTTGTTTCTGCAGCTCATGACTTTTTCAGCATCCTTTAAGGCAAGCTGCATTGATTTAGACAAACATCTTAGGAAGTCTATGGTTTTTTATCTGTATAGTTGAGAACTTGAGATCTGTCTCCTAGTGTAGGACCTGGACTTAATGGCCCAAAACGAACTGACATATCAACTGTTAATAGAAAATTCACACACCACCCCCTCCCCAACCCACCCACACACACACACTTACTTTCATCTATGTATTGTAGCATGCCATCACAAAGGATGAAAAAACATACCAATAGAAGAAAAAACTTTGTAGTTACCATTCATAGTATCTAGAAGGTCGTACACAAAACAAAATGAGTCATGGCTATCACGGCATGAATCTACAAGCAAGAAATGTTTTGACTTCACAGTTTCATTATAAGTCACCCTTATTTAATATCCCTACATAAAACTCAAAATTGTACTTTACAACACCTTACTTTCTTGTGTAGCAGATAAAGAAATGAGAAATTCTAAAACAGTGTGACCACTATTTATGTAGTGCCCTATATGTCAAAAAAATAAAAGAATAAACCATCAGTTTACCCTCTCAAAAAAATTAGCCTAAATAAGCAGGCAGCCAACCATGTTGAAATATCCATCTCTCTCCCCCTCTCTCTCACTTAGTCCCACCATTCCATATTCAGAATATCTTTCCACCACATATGAAACTTCTATGCTACAAGTCATTCACATGTGAAGAACAGAATAGGAGCAAGCTGTCAAAGAACAGATATCCAAACTTTAATAGAAGTATCCTAGTTTTAAAACTGCCAATAAATTAAGGATATTTTTTTAAGCATAGCAAATAACTACATATGCAGAAAGAAAAATTAATGAAGCATACCTCAGCATGTGTTGTAGGATCCAGTCCATATAATGGACTATATTCAGAAGCTGAAGGCGCACGACTTTTCAAATAATGGCTTAACCTGAAGAGTACCCATAGGGGGCACAAGTTGGAATATTTTAAACGATCACATGTACAAGAAGGAAAGGGGATGAAAAATAACTTAAACAGACATCAGTTTCTATGCAGATTACCTTATATAAGCAGCACATCTATTACTCAGAATAATAGGATCACCTGGTTTGACAAGAGTGGCTTTTGTATAACAATCAATTGCCTGAATAAACAACACTAATCAACCACTGACCAAGCAAAAATGTACAATAAAAAGATCCCATCATGTAAAACTATTAAAAAGAAAAGAATAAACCAACATTAAACGTCTTATTTTCAAAGTGTTTAAAAAAATTCTAATTTATAATGCTTAGAATTTACTGATCATAATGGTGACACTCCAAACACAGCACTATGAAGTATAAGACACTAAACGCTCCTTCTAAAGCTTTCCAAATGCAACTTTTATAATATCTCAACCCAATAAACCACAAACAAAGTCAAGTCTTAATCCCAAAAGATGGGGTTGGCTATATGAACCGAAAATGTATCCCACATGATCCATTTACATAAATCATCCTCCTCCATTCCCTCCTATTTAGAACTACATCTTCTTCTAAACCCATTTGCTCCAACTCTTTTTTAAGTTCCTCTCTTAAAGTCATGTTTGATCTAGCTCGACATCAATTGAGGTCTCCATTACCCTTGACCCTCCACCTTCCTCACCAGTGCATCTACTTTTCTCACATGTCCAAGCCATCGTAATCGATTTTCTCTTATCTTATCCTCAATATTTGCTTTCGGATATCCACATTTTTAATTTTGTCCCTCAAGGTATTCTCACATATCCAACCTTATCTTACACATCTCTGCCACATTCATTTTCTTAACAAATAAGATGCAAAAAAAAATTGTCCAAAATAAACAATTTAGAACAAAGATGCGTAAGCATCTTCAGTTCTCTAGAACTAGCATCACTACATCACCAGCCAATCAGTCACATCAGTAATCATACGTTCCAAATGTATAAAAGACAAACTTCTATCACAAATTGAATGTGTAGCACACAACTTGGTGTAGACACTATACAGTTTTGAATATGAACAAATGAACAATCATCAGTTAGGATGTTTGAAGATTCTGCCTCATAAAATATAGCACCCCACTAAGAAACAAGTACCGGTAGTACCCCTCAAGAAATCCGAAATCAGTATGCTAGGAAGCAGCTAAACAATTCAGGGCCGCACAACTTCCAGTTTCTTAAAAAACAAAACCAGAGGATGGTCTAGTCCAAAAAATTTATGCTATTCCACAGAAATTTTCAATTCCTTAACACAACATACACATCAATCAAGTAGGGTAAAATCCTTCATCTAGAAGAATGCTTTTGTTAAGCTTCACAGAAGTAGCTTTAGGCACAGACTTGAAGTAAACACATATGGGAGAGCAACTACGTATTATGTGCACAAATGCCTAAAAAATTGATTTTGGATCTTTTGGTGTTGACAGCCAAATCCGACAGAAGTTGTTTGAAGTCAACTTCAGAGTCAAAAGGAAGTAACTTTCAATATGTAAGCAGCAGTATATGTCTTCACGATAATTGGATAACACTTTGTGTGATTGCCTGGAGCCTGATTCGATAACGCTTATGAGCAACCTATCCCCGACTTGAATTCTATGGAGGTTATTCCTGCTCTGTCAGTTTCCGACTTTCCATAAGAAACCTTGTTATTGCCTCAACTGTCACAAAAACAGAAAATACACATCCTAGTACTGACCACGACTTAGCCACATTGCCTATCCACACAATATCTAGAGGCATTTTCATGGTAAGACCAAATTTAACGGACTGACGGAGCATAAAAAATGACTAGAAATAAGAGAACAACCCTTCAGGCAGTTTGCTACTCAGGAAAGACATCCAGCATGAGCCCCATAAGCATTTACAGCCGAAAACTCAACAAACACTCCTTTCATCCAACTCCGCAGTTAAAATGACATTGTCCCAACCCTTCACAATAAACAATACACAGTTTCGCCAACTGTAAAATTTAAAACCTATCTATCCTCTCACAAATAATCCACTCCAATAGCAGGGGACGTACACGTGCTGAAATAAATCAAATTCACTTAGAAAACAACACAACAATTTTCCAACTGCCAAATATTCATGCAATTTATTTCAATTTCAATCAAACCACTCTCTCCTTAAAAATCATCCAAATAATACTACCATGAGCAACATTTAGAAAATTCAATTAAATTATTCAATATTCAACCAAAAACGGTGCTATAATTAACCCAAAAATTACAAAATTGAATTCAATTATCCACAATTCAAACGAAAAATCAATCACCTCTTCGAATCGCGCTCGACGAAACGCATGATTACCGTCCTTGACAAACTCGAAAACCTGATGAAACCGCTCGTTCGACATCGACGATTCTCCCACATCCGCCTGCAATTCCCAACACCAAACACTTCAGAATTGAGGAAATTGAAAAGGGCAGAGTATTCGCAAAATGAAGAGAGAAAAACATACGAAAACGAATTCTTCGACGTCGTCGATACCGTCGGAGAAGTTCCTGACCGGCGATGAGTGATAGGAGTCAGACATGGGTTCGAATAGTTCTCAATTCCCAAGGATTTCGGAAAGTTACATATGCTGCGAGTGTAGCGCACACAGAAGAAGAGAGAGTAGAGGAGAGGGGGATGAGAAGCGAGAAGAGAGAGTAGAGAAAGAAGGGGAAAAGGGTAAGAGAGGACAGCTTCGTGTGCAGATTGGAGTCTTACATTACACACACGGACTGTATCCGCTTACGTGGTGTACCCCGGAAGCGTATGGCCGTAAGGGTATCCTCCCTTTCTTCATCCTTCTCTGTGTCGTTAAAAATCTTAAAATCAATGTCTTTGTGGATGGTGGTTAAGGCAGGGGTGTTTTTTTTTTTTTTTTGAGATATTGGATCAGTTACCCGATCAAACAATAAAGTGGGTTATGGGTTGGGTAAGAGCTCATTGTAAGTTATAAACCAGACCAAAAAGAAAACAAAATAAAAACGACAAAAATACCACAAGAACCAACTCCAAGCCTCTTCAACCGAGACCAGTCTAGCTATGGTGAGTGAGCGGCACCACTAATATCCTCCAACGAAATAGTACGAAGACTCACTGAAACCGCCTCAAATAGGATCAATCGTAATTGTACATAACCTGATTTTTGGGTCCAACTGATACCTTTGCATGTGTCGTTAATTAGTTAAAGTTTTTGACGTATGACGTTTTCTTCCAATTGTAGAAGTCTGTATCTTTACACCTAAAGCATATGTTTACTTTATCCATAAATCATTGCTCTAAGTCAATAGTCATATTTATAACAATCATGAAGAAATAATACTTAGTTCATACAATTTAAAAAAACTATTTGACTCAGTAACAAAAGTTGTAACAGCTCTCAAAATATAACTTCTTGACTCCGCTATTGTGTATACATGTAAATATTAAGTATAGGATACAATAGCTTAATAATTCACAAGCAATGATCAATGGTTTAAAAAGAGATACAGTGATTAGCAAGAAACTTAAAACATAAAACATAAAACATAAAAATAAGAACCTATATGAAAGCATTTGCTTAGATATTTTCACAATAATAAAATACGGGATACTTTCTTTTTAGATGAGATAGGTTTCTTTACCCGGGCGTCGAGACATGATGTATGAAGGAAGAGAGAAAAAATTTTGAGAAAATATTTTTTGTGGAATGTATTTAGATGATTTAGGTATTGAGATTGTTAAGTATATAAGGCTATAAGGTCATTTCATGTGAATTTTGCGGGTAATGTTTAACGATTTACATAAAACATTATAGAAAAAAAATAATAAGACCACGTATGATAGCATTTGCTTAGATATTTTCACTAGAATAATAAAATACAGATTACTTCCTTTTTAGAATTACAAAAAACTGAGTACTTCTAGTACGAATTCGGAAGTTATAGTAAAACAACGAGATCAAATATTATAACCTTGTTCTATAAAATAATGGCCTAACATTTTTAATTATTCAATTATCAGACTTTTTTTGGGTTAACATACAACAAGATGGAGGGATCAATGGATCATCCCCCATGTTTTTGCATGTGGCACTTCAGTTCCCCAGATTTGAATTAGCTCAAGATTTTTTTGAGGACCTTTGTTTATTATATTAGACATGATTCTTGTGCCAAGTTACTTGTTGTTTATTGAACGCTATACTATATTTGTTAATAAAAATTTCATTGAATAAAGTTGTACGAATTAAGTTTACGAGAGGCAGAAACTAGGCTCCCACTCCCCCTTTCATCCTACTTTCTCCTCCAAACTTCAATACCAAAGACAGGAGTTAAGTATAGATTCTTTTCTCTATTATCTGTTCATTCATATTGTCACTCGTTCTTTGATTCACAGTTGTTTAGTGAAATGGGTTATATGAGCACTGCTAGTAGTGTAAAGATCATAATCTTGTGTGGTCTAGTTATCATCATTGTACTCAGAGGTACTATTGGCATTGGAAGCATATCTAGATCCCAATCCGAAGTTGAGAATCTAGCCTTCAACACTAATCTTGTCAACAACAAATCTGACCCTGATAGTCAGAACAAGTCACAGGTAACTCCCAATGAAATTCTTTTCGTCAATAACCAATCTGACCCTAGTAGTCCGAACGAGTCACCTATCATCCCCAATAAGAACCATATTGACAAAAACCTATTTGACTCCAATAATCATAATAAGTCATCCATCGATAGTCATAATAAGTCATCCATCAACCCCAATGTGCCTTACACAATGGGGCCAAAGATAGATAAGTGGGACACCCAACGCCGAAAATGGCTTGAGAAAAACACGGGCTTTCCCAACGTGGTAGGTGGAAAAGCCCGGGTTTTTCTCGTGACGGGTTCACCCCCTAACCCTTGTGAAACCCCATTTGGGGATCACTATTTGGTGAAGGGGCTTAAGAATAAGATTGACTATGGTAGGTTACATGGGATTGAGATCATGCATAATATGGTTTACTTAGATGAGGAGATGACCGGATTTTGGTCAAAATTACCATTGATTAGGAAGTTGATACTATCTCATCCCGAGGTGGAGTGGATTTGGTGGTTGGATAGCGATGCAATTATCACTGATATGACGTTTGAGATTCCACTAGGTAATTACCAAGACTATAACCTTGTAATACATGGGTACCCCGGTTTGTTGGAGGAGAAATCATGGATTTCACTCAACACCGGAAGCTTTCTCCTACGAAATTGTCAGTGGTCATTAGACTTGCTAGACGCTTGGGCACCCATGGGTCCTAAGGGTCCGATAAGGGACGAGGCCGGTAAGCTCTTAGCCGCAACTTTAAAGGGAAGGCCAGTTTTCGAGGCAGATGATCAATCCGCACTGATATACGTGTTGATTACACAAAAGGGTAAATGGATGGAGAAGGTATACGTTGAAAACTCTTACTACTTGCATGGGTTTTGGTTGGGTTTAGTAGACACATTTGAAGAATTGGTTGGGAAGTATCACCCTGGATTAGGGGATGAAAGGTGGCCATTTGTGACTCATTTTGTGGGTTGTAAGCCTTGTACTAGTTATAGAGATTACCCATTTGAGAAATGCTTCAAGGGTTTGGAGAGGGCATTCAATTTCGCTGATGATCAAGTTCTTAAGCTCTATGGGCTAAGGCATGGAAGTTTGTTGAATCCTAATGTCAAGAGGATTAGAAATGAAACTGACAAACCTCATTAGTTTGTGGATGAATTTGATATCCGTAGGCATAGAGTAATTGTACTATGAAAGAGTTAGTAACGTCATTTTTTTGGCCGATGGGCCTATTGATTTACGAGAAATTCCTTATTTATACTCGAGACATTTTTGTTATTTTATTTCTATATCTGATATCATAATATCAAAATCTGATATGAGTGTTTTAATATTTTATATCTTCTGTATTTTTATAAGTGTTTTAATATTTTATATCTTCTGTATTTCTATATTTGATATAACAATACATATATCTGATGTAACAATACTTATATATGAGATTTTAATATCCTGATATAATTTATATCATATATGATTAGAAAAACCTCTTGATTATTGTACTTATAAGTTAATTATAAGGCATGGTTGAATCTCACCCAATTCAGAAATTTTGTACGTGTTTGGTGATATTAGTTCATACTATAGTTTATATTAGTAATGTTTTGTTGTATACTTGAAGGTTATGAACATTCACGTTTGTTAACACATGTACAGTATATATCTTTTGGTCTTAATAATTCAAACAGACATTTTGGTCTATATAATTCAAACTGACATTATGATTAATTGAGGGATACTAATCAAGTATTGTATAATATTTGTGGATAATTTGTAGTATGATTTTTCTGTCATGATCTTTCTATTACACCTTCCTCTCAACAAAGTTTATCACTTTTGCTCAATGGGGTGACAAAATTCTTCATAAATTTATAATGTACATCTTTAAAACCTTCTAGCCCTTTGCTAATGCTTTTGAGAACATGATAAAGTGATACACATCTTGCTAAATTACGCTATTTAAGTCATAACTCATTTATCATTTTTTCTTACCTAATTAATACATTTGGTAAGATCTTCTCATGAGCTGTAAAATCTAGGACAACTTACGTGAGAAGATCTTTGACAAATCCAAGCTTGCTCTATGAAAAAAGATAAATCCATCGATGAGACTGGATCAAAGCGTCTCTCAACCAATTTTCTTCTCCAAACACCCACAATTAAGTTATAAAGAATTAATCCCTTATGCCAATTAATTGCTTAAATATGTATACGATCCTAAAAATATTTCCTAGATTTCCTAACATAATAAGTTAATGAGGCATTGACCCTTGAGTAACATGAAATTTCATTAAAAACAAATACTCGTTTAAGTAGGAGTTCTTATCCATCTCTGTTAATAACTATGATATATATTATTACATAGATAATTCAAATAAGAAAGATCTTTAATCAGCCCGTTTATAAAATGATATAAACAATTATGGGGCTTAATTGAGTAAATCTTTTAAAGGGTCATACTTTATTAGTTATTTAATAGGCCAAGTTGGGTTAATAATAGACTAATAGTTTATAAGTTTTTTAAACACTATCAGATAATGAATGTTTTTCACTTACTAGCCAATGATCCACTGCCAAAAGTTGTATCACCCTGTATAAATAGAACTATACTCTCTTTAGACGGCTTGCCCCGACTCGACCCGTTTTGTATCTTTTAAGGTCCGGCCTGTCTCAACTCGTTTTGCATCTTTTTTAGCTCATCCCGTTTTGCATGTGATCTATCCTGACCCTTATTCGACCCATATATACAAGTCCATTAATAGGTAATGGAAGTGGAATTTGGGATGAGTCATATTTATAGAGGCACGAGGCCTCCACTCCACTCCTAGTTGTATTTTAGGATAATAGATTCATAGATTGCAAAAACAATGAAGTACATCGTAGAACGAGTGAATGACAACACACTGTTCACTTCACACTTGTACAGTGCACTGAGCAACGGGTGAGTGGATCATAGGCACAAAATTGGAGCATGGAAGAGCAGCAAGATGATGAAGCCACCAACGGATTCAACGACTGGGAGACTCTCCCCTCCACCCGCAACCACCCTTCCTTCACCTTCTCTCACAAACTAACCACCCATTTCCGCCACCACCATGACAACCACCTCTCCATTTTCCCCCCCACCAACCACGAAGGTCTCCCCATCCTACCACCACGTCCTCCGTCGCACACGTCGCTCTCCTTCTCCAATTCCAATTCCGACTCTAATTCTCCTTCCTCTTCCTCCCTTCCTCTTCCGCCCCCTCCAAAACCCATCTCTTCCCTGCTGATCAAATGGTTCCACTTCGCCCTTCATCTCTGGAATTCCAATCTCCACTCCTCTCTCTCCCTCCTCCGCTCTCGCGGGCTCTTCTCTACTATTCTTCCGGTGTCGTTTCTGGGGTTTTTGTGGTTCTGGGTTTGGTTGCGGCGGAGGCGGTTGCGCTTTGGTGGCGTGGAGGAGAGTATTGAGCATTTGAAGTTTGTAATCAAGGAAAAAGATGAGGTTGGTTTTATTTTTTCTTTGGTTCTCGTGTTTAGGCATGCCCACTACGTGTTTGTAGAAATGCGTAATTCAATTGTGTAAGAATTGTGGAAGAAGTATGTTTGTCTATTAGACATTGAATATTGCTCTTGCAAATTACTCGGAATGCTTTTGTTAGATTATGATGAACTCCGTAATTGGAGATGTTGATCAGTACATAACCGGGTTACACATGATGTTAGTCTTAACCGTGTTAGGAAACCTAGTGCATTAGGAAAACATTTACATCAAATAATATCCTAAACCCATGACAATGTTAATTGTATTAGTTTTGTTCATTTACTTGGTGGTAGATGATTTCTCTGCTCTATCTTCTCACAATGAAATGTTCCAGCTATACTTGTTATGATTCTGTTGAGCATGTAGATACGACAGCTTACATCATATGTGATGTAAAGGAGTCGAAATCGTAATCGTTGTCAAGTCAATAAGAGATTCTGTTTGACAGAAACTGGGAACAGATAAACAAAGGCTAGTGGTGTTTTTGTGTGGTTTCTGATGAATAGGGTTTAGTTTTATAATGCTTATTTGCTTAATAGCAGGGCAAAAAGAGTTTGAACTCAGTGGCTATTATTTTGGACTTATCTGAACTCATCATAATTTGGTTGAACTTGATTTTTAGTTGCTTAATGAACTTGGTCGCATTTATTGTAATGTCTTTGCTTTTGAATGTCCCTGCATTTCAGAATGGGATCTGGTGGAATTTGAGTGTGTCTTACTTGATAAGTGTACTTTGGTTGATGTTATGAAAGAAGGGGAAAATGTAGAATCAAGGACTTGAGGTATGCTAGTGTAGGAATGAGGATAAAGGGATGAGAATAAAATAATGATCAGCTTTGGATTCATAGCTATAGTAGCTAGCTATTTTTGCATTTATACAACATTAAACCCCGTCTACTTGGTTATGCTGGTGAAATTTGTGGTTAGTACTGTGTCAAGATTGATGGTTGCTAATCTTTATTGCTAGAACGTAAATGAAAGATTGAAAGGTCACTGTACTTGAGCAACTTAGCCTGTGTAAGAAAAAGGGCGGTTATTTTTTGCTTTTGATATTTGAGACAGCCATGAATTGTTCCATTCCTGGAAGGCTGAAGCACTTCATGTAACCCTTGTTTCATGCTATGAAATGATTCTGCCAAGTGTTTAAGCTCTAGTTGCCATTTGTTTGAGCCTTAGTTCACATGATTAAAATGCTTGAGCAGAAACTGTCTTAGACAAAGTGTACTGGATTCAGTTTCTACTAAGAAACTAGTCCATAAAGCAAAATTGAATCAACTCAAATGTGTGCACTTTCGATGCCGCTACCTAAGTGACACATATATGCTTGTAGGATTCTTTAAAAGCCTTGCTCTAGAGATTAGTCCAGGATTTCTGTTCTTATGAAATCTTGAGGACATGTGATCTCTTAATTGTACAGTGTAGGACTTTCAGGTAAGTAGGACTTCTATCAAAGCCTTGCTCTTGAAAATTTGCTTGTGATTATGCATGAAGTCTTGTTGGGCTCTTTTGAAGGAAATATGTTGGTGACAAAGGATTTGGTTACCATTTGGTTGTAAAGTGGTCAGCCTAAATTTTCTTTTGAATATTACCATAGGTTTAGTGTCTATTCCTTCAGTACTTATTGCATAACATATCATTTGCAATTAAATCATTACTCCTCAGCTGCGAGTTTTAGTGAAGTAGAGAACACCATTCAATACATTATCACCACCACCTTCTTTTACTTGCACTTATTTGATTGTGGAAGGTTATATAATATAAATTTCTGAGGACAAAGTTCAAATATTTTAAGTGTATAGTAATATAAAAATAAGAATTGTTATGGGACATCCTGAAAAGAGAAAAGTTGACAGCTTGTACTGAACAGAGGGAGTATGGAATATACTGAAATTTTGCTATGAGCTTGGTGTCCTATTGTTAGGTTGAGTTTATATTTGGTAACAGAAAAATCTTATAAAGTGTATTGGAATTTATGATATACTAAACTTTCAAAGTAAGCTTGAAAGTAAATATATCGGTCTTGCTTTCTTGTTCTTATGTAAATAATGTTGAATGAATAAGGTTCATTTTTAGCATTTTCAATATTCAGGGGTGGGGAAGAAATAATAGATCTGGAAACATTTAGACTAAGGACAATCATTGATGTATAATCAACCTTAAATTGTTGTAATAGACAATTGCAATTTGCAAAAAAGCATGGTCTTCTACTGTTAGACTGAGTTATCTAGGGTTGACATTGTCTTTGATATCCACGTAAGTCCCAATTTTTGTGTTTTGGTACCATAATCATTAATTGTATCTATAATTCTATATTGCACATAAATTCCATGAACTTGAAAGTACAATTATATGGTTCCAGGATATTCCAACTTAAGCGTTCTTGTATGTATCCCCTCCCTATTTTGGATGCATTAGAAGTGTTAGTATATAAATATCTTCCCCTATAAGTAATATGAGACTTTTTCACTGTGTTAATATTTTTGTGGAATTTGGAGGCTAGAAACAAACTAGGCATCAAATTAAAACTTGTCAACTAAATAAAGTTCGTGCAATATGGTACTTCTTTGTCTTGAAAATTGAATTTCTTTCATAACTCTATTGATAATGACATTTACATCCCACTGTTTCTGCTTCTCTCATCGAAACTTTTGTGATTTTGTAAATTTCCTTGTTTGTGCTATCATGTCTGCATGCTTTGATCTGTATCATGTTTACTGTATTTCTACAGTTATTGTTTTATTTCATTTTACTTGGACTAAAACCTGTATGTGTTTCATATGCAGAAGATTATTCAGCTATTAGAGCAGATTGCTCTAATGAATAAGGTATTGTTAGCGCGATACAGAGTCCCTGAATTAAAGTCTAGCTGATTATCAGAATACCAGAGCTGCTTTTAGGAATATGACTGGTTAATGGGGACCAGCAATCAGGTGTGCATCTTTTCTATATGTTTTCATTATCATTATTTATCCTTTGCATAAAGTCATTAACTACAAATTGGCCGAGTACATCATAAGAGTTATATGTATATAAGTTTTGTTTTACATTTTAGTTTGAGATTCTTGTCGTACTACCATTATTGTTGATAACAATGTTATCTCTTTGTAGAAGAATTCTCTTTATTGGTACTACTCGTAGCTTTATTTATGTTGAATATTATGTTGATGGTTTTGGGAGTTAGAGACTTGTAGTTTTGGTTGAGCTGCTGCTATTGGCTAATGCCAAGCAGATCTTCGTTGGCATTCTTAATTCGTCCTTGTATTAGTTGTCCTTCATTTGAAAAGAAAAATTCAGTACAATGTAATTTCTGCTGAATGATGGCCACCAAACTTCGCAATGGAATTTCCTTTGAACTTAGAAGTAGTATGATCTCTATTTAGTTATGTGCCTGGCCGTAGACCATTTCCCGGCTTAACTTTTTTAATATTGCAAAAGTACTTCCTGTTCCTGAATGTTGCGTTTAACAATGACATTACATCCGAGGCATTATTATATGATTTTTAATGGGCAAAACTGATGCTTTTCATTTACTTGTTTCGTAGTTTTTTTAGAATTCTCATTGATTGCAATCACGTTTGAGCTGTCATTATTATATTCACGAAACGGCACGTATTTGAGTCTGCTTGTAAGTAACATATTAATATGCGTTGTTGACAATCTATTTTACGAGTCAACTATCCAGAGGTCTCATCTTTGGCCTATAGTTTTAGGCTTAATATTGGAGAGCTTTTGGACCAATGTTTCCAACCATAACATGAACTTCTGCAGCATTAATTTTGTAAATCTTCATTGGAGTAGAATTTCTGTATGTATTTGTTTACAGTTAAGACTATGAAGAGGAATGTATTATTGTACAAAAAAGTATTGTCTATCAATGAATCGGAGTTTGTCTGACAAAAGTTGGTGGCTCATTAACCAAAAATGTGCAGTACTAACTCTTTGATAAACGAATGGCTGTATGTCTTCGGATGTCGAGTTCGTCCACGAACTTCAGAGGTTTGTCAGTCTCATTTCTGAGTCTCTTGATGTTAGGACTCAATAAGCCACTATGCCTAAACCCATAGAGCTTGAGAACTTGATTGTCCGCGAAATTGAATGCCCTCTCCATACTCTTCAAGCATTTCTCAACAGGGTAATCTCCATAGCTACCACAAGGCTTACACCCCACAAAATGAGTCACAAATGGCCATCGTTCATCCCCTAATCCAGGATGATGCTTCTCAGCCATTTCTTCATACTTGTCTACTAAACCCAACCAAAATCCATGCAAGTAGTAAGAATTCTCAACAAATACCTTATTCATCCATTTCTTTTTCTGGGAAATCAACAAGTATATCAGTGCGGATTGATCGTCTGCCTCGAAAGCTGGCCTTCCCTTCAGATTTGCAGTCAGGAGCTTCCCGGCCTGATCCCTCACCTGGCCCTTAGGACCCATGGGTGCCCAAACGTCTAGCAAGTCCAATGACCATTGACAATTTCGAAGGAGAAAGCTTCCGGTATTGAGTGCAATCCATGAGTTCTGCTCAAATAACAAATCAGGGTACCCATGTATCACAAGGTTTGAATCTTTGTATTTTTCCAATGGAACCTCAAACACCATATCAGTGAAAAGTGCATCACTATCCAACCACCAAATCCACTCAACCTCTGGGTGAGACAGCATCAACTTCCTTATTAACGGCAATTTTGACCAATACCCACTCATCTCTTTGTCTAAATGAGCCATATTATACATAACCTCTATCCCATGCAACCTACAATAGTCAATCTTATTCTTCACCCCCTTCAACAAATAGTGATCCCCAACTGAGATGTCACAAGGGTTTGGTTGTGATCCAGTCACCAGCAAAATCCGGCCTTTTCCACGAACCACGCTGGGAAAGTCCGGATTTTGCTTGAGCCACTTCTTACGCTGAATATCCCACTTGTCAATCTTCGGCCCCAAAGTGTAGGTCACATTTGGGTTGAAGGGTGGCTCGTTCTGATCATCAGGATCAAATAAGTCCTTGTCAGAACGAATTTCAGCAAGTATCCGATTGGTCTCCTCAATGAGAGCTCGATTCTCTGCTTCAGATGAGGAACCAGTGAGGCTCCCGATTCCGATAGTGCCCCTAAGCACAAGGATGGTTATTAATCCACACAAGACGGTGATCTTTATGTTACTAATAGTTTTCTTTGACAGTCGCCATCGTAGGAACCCTGAGCTCTTAGGCTTCCCGTTGGCATCATCTACATGACCCATTTATCAAATGAAATTATTCAATGAATAGATGTTTGTGAAAAAATCTTGTGTAGGAGAAAGAAAGTGTGGCGGGAGCCTATCTTATGGCTTTACTGAATTTAAAAGTTCGTTGAATCTGCCCACTATTTAAGAACAAGGTTTTGAGAATGTGAGGGGTTTAAATTGTTATTTTATTTTTTTCTTGAGCTGCCAATGGATCATCCTGTGTAAGTGGAATGGATCATGGCTGGCCTTGACGCGTGAAGGGTGCTTAGTTGATTGTTCTGCTCTTTTATTCGTTTCCAATTTGCGATTCTATGTTCTAGTAAGTTGTTAGTTGTAAGTTAGTTGGGTACCATTACCATACCATTAGCCCAATACAATTTTTGAATGTCTGTCATAGGTGGGAAATTCTAATATGAATACAACTTACTTGTATTTTATTTTATACTCTCTCCATCTTTTTTAACTTGTTACGTTTCTATTTTGGGAGTCAAACTTAATAAACTTTGACCATAAATTCTAATTATGCTAAAATAAATAATATATTCAAGTGGAATCTTACTATATACATCTCTATGTAAATTTTTAGAATATCATGTTTTTTTAAAAAAAAAATTATCTTACAAATTTAGAAATAAAAACGTTTTAACACATGTCTTGAACACTTGAAGGTCGTGAAAAGTCAAATTTAGCAGTAGAAAAAGAGAGAGGGGGGAGTACTTGTAATAAATCCTCAAAACTAGATTTTTATGGACATTTGTCACATTATTAATCATAAAAATAAGAATTTATCGCTTATGATTGACTTTTATGCTTTTTTTTTTTTTTTTTTTGATAAAAGTAAACTTTTATTAAAATAGAACATGTCTATGAGGCCGCAGCCAAAACAAGCCCAAACAGCACCCAACACTTATCGCTGCTCAAACCAAATCACCTCAGCGCTATTACCTTCCCTAGGCTATAATTGAAAATAGTCGACTTATACACTTGAACATGTAAAGTATGAATTGAGGTAGGAAGTATTTAGGTGGCAAGAAATCTGAGGCTTTTCAATCAGCTAGTCAATCTTTTAAAAATATATAAACTAAAGTTGATTATTAAGGCAGTAAGTTTTCCTGATGTTTCCTTTTCTGCATGTAAGGGTAGCACAGGGATCCCTGTATTTTGTTGTCAAAATGATGGATTAGTGGCGAATATATTCTACAGAGAAGGAACCAACTATCAGCTCTTGTGCGCTCAATTGGTGTTGGGTCTTGAGTTGATCAAGTTTTTACATCTGCCGTAATTTTACTCTTGTAGTCAGTCATATGAGTATGAGTATGAGTATGAGATGAGCGGTGGATGGATGTTAAAGTAGTTTATCATAGATTTCACAAACTATAGAAAGAGGAAGAACACAGTAGCCATTTTGCATAAAGTTCGAAGAAGGAAAAGACGGTGTCCCCTTGAATGTCAGTGTTTAGAGAGCTCTAAGAAGGATATTATGTGACCAAATGCTAGCTATGGGATCATAGCAATGCGTAGCTTTTTACTGTCTTCCATGGTTATCAAGCTAAGAGAGTTGAATACCGTGCTGTTTGTTCAGTGATAGCCTATATTATTGGGAGGAGACATCGCCTCTTAAATTATTGTCTCACTAGTCCCTACTTAACCCAAAATAACTGAGAGTGCACGATCGTCAGGCAGGGTTCACTTTTCAAAATTTAGCTATACGGACTACTTTGTAGTTGAGATAGTTAATTAGGAATATTTATTGCGTGCCTCTCTCGCCTGTTCAGGCTTGATGTCACTCGTGTAAGTGTGTTTATGTTTGGTGCGTGAATGAACCCTGAGACGCCCCCAACTCGTGTGTGTGTGTTGTCTGTGTTCAAATTCCCATATAATTTCTCGTACTGTTTTTCATTTTGCTTTACGTGGTAGACATATAAGACTTAACACATAATATTGCAATTTTGTTTGATTTTGAACTTTTGGGGTTTTTTTTTAAAAAAATTCAAAAAATAATTGTGATATCAAATTCTTTTGAAAAATAATCATGCATTTAGTTTCGGTATAAAATTACTCTTGGTCAGCGACTTCCTTTTTTATTTTTTGTTCTTCATAACTGAAAAATAAACTATTAAAAAATATTGAAAGTTATTGTTTAAAATAGCAACTTTTTGGTTTTTTTAATGAAAAATAACCATTTTAAAAATAAAAAAACTGAAAGTCGCTATTTGTTTTTTTCTTTAAGTTATTGTTCAAAAAATAAAACTGAAAGTCGCTATTTATTTTTTAAAAAGTTATTTTCAGTTAAAAAAATAAAAAGATTGTCTAGAATAGTGACTTTCACGTGAAAGTCATTTTTTCAAATCTAAATTCTGGGTAATTTTTAAAATAGTTTAATTTGAAAGTTATTTTTTATTTTTTTTTAAAAAAAGGTTTTAAAAAAATTCTACTTTTAGGTGGAGATAAAGATGAACTTTTTAAGAATTATTTAAAAAATAATAAGTTTAAAAATGTGGTCCGAACCAAAATATTTTAAAAAATAAGCATTTCCAAATTTGAAAGAAAATAGCTACTTTAATTTGAATTGAACTGACCCAAATGTAATTTATATATATTTTTAAAGAATTTAAACTATAACAGTTGTTATAGCCAACGATTTTTTTTAATTTTTTTCTAATTTAAGGAAAATCATTGTATTTACGTGAAATCACATCGGTTTAGCAAACCCAGCCCTATCCCAAATCTCCAATCAAACTAAAATCATTGTCTTTCATTTAAATTTTTTTAAAAAAAAAATAGAAAACACTTTAAACCAGCCCAATTTAAGCTTACCCAAAATGGCCTCCTCAATTAGCCATATTCTCCCAAGTCAGATGAGCTGCCATATATTCTGGTTCTTAGAACAAGGAAAGTTGAGATCTGTGCGGAACCATTTTATATTTTATTTTGGTAAGAACGAATCTTTTGCGGACAATAAGGAAAGATATTCCATAACGTTGTTGATCAACTTAAGAGTGAAATTTTGTATAGTAATAGGCGGGCACGTCTCAAATAATTTGGAGGCCCTTTGTAAATTTTAAGACTTGTGCCTCTGTAAAATTCAAGGGGTTTATGATATACCTCTTCAGCAGAACTGGTTGCACTGTCTATGGTAATTGGAATAGTTGCCAGAAATTGTTGCACTTCGTTGTTCAAATTGTAGAAACACAAAAGAAGCTGAAACACGTACGCTTACAAATAGCAAAATTACCAAATACAGAAGAATGCACAAATATTACCTTCTCGCGGGCTTATGGTCGCACAGATATTTAGTAAATTTATCAACATACTGACTGTGTAAACTTTTGTCAGCAAAGATGGCACTCAGTTTATGTGCCTCATCTTTAAACATCTTACCAGCTTCGTCTTGCAGCACGAGCCTGATTGATTCGGCTACTGAGCTTCTATTAAATGATCCATCTTCCTCATTTCTTGGTATCTCAGTCCCAACTCTTTTGTCTTGGCTCATGAATCTTGCATACAACCCATGATCAATGGCCAATGGTAGCATTATAAGCGGCTTTCCAAAATGAAGCGCTTCTATGATCGAGCTCCATCCACAATGCGTCAAGAACCCTCCTACTGACTCATGACTTAGTATCCTTAGTTGCGGTGCCCAACTAGTCAAAACCATCCCACGATCTCGTGTTCGCTCCTTAAATCCCTCTGGTAGTTCCCCTATAGACAAACCTGACCTCCGTAAGGCCCATAAGAAGGGCGACTCGGACTGCTCCAACCCGAATGCCAACTCATTGAGTTGGTCTTGACTTGGTTCAAACTCACTCCCAAAGGCTACGTACACAACGGATCCCTTGCTATGTTTATCCAACCAGGCAGAGATTAACTTCCATGCATCGTCTCCAAGACCCTCTTCCAAAGAGGGAGGTAGCAACCCCAAGGGAAGCACAATCTTCTCATCAAGACTTTCTAAAAGCTGAAGATATTCAGCTTCAAGCTCCATGCAGCTGCGTACAGCAAGCAAATCACAGCCATTGACGCAACTAAGCACTCGAAAGACATCAGACACACCAGAAGATGTTATCTGGCTCGTACTTTTTGATAAACTTCTCGCTTCATGGGGAAGTAAATAGACAGAGCTTTCAGGGAAGGGGATCCAAGGAGGAGGCCTAGAAAAGTTAGTCCAGGCACCTGATTCTCCTTCTATTGGCTTTGTAGGTAAAATAGAGAGTGTCCTAGCAAAATATATAGAGAAGAACACTTTTCTAATGCCGAGTTTATCAGCAATAGGAGGGATCCAATAGCTACAGAAGTCATAAATGATCCAATCCAAGGAATATGGCGTAGAAGAAGTGGATTCAAGAAATTTGGCCATGGGCTCTTGTAGACCATCGTAGGCCTTCTTGAGGATATCAGTACCTACTTCGAAGCCAACATCAGAAGTTGCCTCGGCGTTGGGTGGTAGGTTTTCGACATGGGGCAACGGAAGAGGGACTAGTGTGATCAAAGAGGCTAAGATCTCAGGGATTTTCGGGAGGCGCTGGAGGTTTCGAGGGGTTGAAACAAAGAAAATATGGTGTCCCCTTGTAGCTAAGTTTTTGGAGAGCTCTAAGAAAGGTATTATGTGACCAAATGCTAGCCATGGGAACACGACTATGCGGAGTTTGTTACTGTCTTCCATGGTTTTCAAGCTAAGAGTGGACAGACTATTATTGCTTTGATTTTGTTTGATGATGGTCTATGTCAGGAGGCAAGCTAGCCACTATTCTATTGCCACTTGCAACTTATCTCAAGAGTGGATCAAGCACTATTAAGAGGAAACATTTGTCACTATTTACACTTATACACGTAATTGCAATTGCTGACTCATCGCTATTACTGAGTTGACCAGATTTGGAAAAGGTTGGAGCCCTTAGCTTGGAGGAAACTTTTGTCCAAATATGATCTTTCAAGTTGTATGTGGAGAATGATGAAGATGAACCACCCCATTATCTTTGTGAAGATGGGCACAAGAAATATGAAGCGGGCACAAGCAATATGAGAAGTAAACATTTTTTTAAGCTTATTTTTTAAAATTATTAGGGAAATAATTTTTGTATCAAACTATTTTTAAAACTAAACTTTTTCAAGCTATCGTTGTTAATATAATGATTTTACTGAATGAAATGACAACGACTGGGCTTGAATTCGAGTTTGGTTGATATCATACTTCACATAAACTGGTGTTACAGACAATGATTTTTACTTCTCAAATACTTTAAAAAAATTCCAATAGAAATTTATAGATGTGTAGATTTTGAAAAAATATACCATTTCAAATAAAAAAATCACCCCTCTTAGAGTCCCAGATATAAAGTTTTTGTCGAGATTTCTATATCAGCAAACTAATCGTATAGTGCCATTAAAAAATAAGGGATTTCAATTTTAAAAAATTTCACCAATTGAACTCTCGGATTAAAAGATAGACCTTTGGAGTTTTACATAACCTTCAAAATGTTCCGAGAATGAATATATCGTTCATTTCAAGCTGATCCAAAATCACTGCCTGGTGTAGCGATTTTAGTGGAATGAAATTACTGGCCCATGCAACGATTTTCATACGAACCTACAAAAATTTATTTATAAAATTATTTTGGTTTGAAACTTGTTTTTGAAATAAGTTTTTTTAAAAAAGCTTAAAAAATTAGTCTTATCATCTATATTCAAACTATTGTTATACGAACCTACTGTTAATCATTGCTTGATAAGATCAAAATCCAATCCCCTTGTAGCCTTACTCGATCAATTATGGGCTACAACCTAATCTCTATCAATTCATGCCAAAAACTTAACTACTTCTTTCATTCCTTAATATTTTTCCTACTTTCATTTTGTGTGATCTCTAGCTCATATACATCTTTAATTATAGTTATCTTTAGTTTTATTTAATTAAAAATTATAAAAGTTTATTTTGTGAATCTTCAAGTTAAATTACATCTAACAAGATTTTCACATGACAATGTTTTACATTATAAATAAATCATAATAGGTGGTAAAAAATTTAAAACTTTCCAAGTGAATAGTAAATAGGAAGAACATTAATGAAAGGAGGTGTACTTAAAATATCTACACCCACCACCAAATGTATCCCCCAACTACACATACCTAGAGGTTATTCGTTTGACTTATGATTGACATAATAATTTGGTAATAATTATTACGTATGTTTCAAATGTCCGATTTCCTTGCACAAAAAGAAACTGTCCAATTTCCAACTTGGTTAGATGGTACTACTCCCTCCGCACTAAATTTGCTATATTTTATCATGTATAATAAAAGTAGATTTTCGCAAATGTTATAAAATTAGTGACACAGAGGGAGTATATGTTTACCTTTGTCAATTGATATGTTTTGTGTTCAAGCTGCGAAAGGCTCTAATTTGTCTTTGTATGAAGAAGTATGTATGTCATACGGCCATACGGGAACTAAAATGGAAACTATACCATTTATAGCTCACCACATCATTTTTCTCATGCATTGTAACAATTTACAAACATTTGTCAATATTTAAACTCATACACAGTAATTGCAATTGCTCACTCATCGCTGGTACATTGAATGGACCAGATTTGGAAAAGATTGGAGGAACATTGGTCCCAATATATGTGAGTATGTGGAAAAGGTTGGAGGAACTTTGGTCCCTATAGGGTGGTCCCAATATATGTTATTATGCTCCCAGCAGATTTTGTTGAATCAATAGATATTTTACTTGGATTTGTGGCCTCCGAAAGAGTTGAAGTCGCTTGTTCAAGATATTAAATTAGAATCTATTAATTTTTCTTTCTTTACTTACTTTAAAGTTTTTAAATGCCTTGGTGTCAGAGCCCACAATCTAGTTATATCAGCTATATTGGGGTAATTGTTCTGTTTGTTGTTTTTTTTAATTCCTTTCTTTGCCCAAAAAAAAGATGAACTACCCTATTATCTTTGTGAAGATGGGCACAAGAAATACGATAAGCTAATTTTTTTTAAGCTTATTTTTAAAATTATTATAGAAAAAAGTTTTTTATCAAATTACTTTTTAAAACAAAACTTTTTTAAGTTTCAGGTATTGATTTCACTTAGTAATGGTATATACTCCCTCCGTCCCAAAATAAGTGCTACATAGAGAAATTCACGGTTATTAAGAAATGTCATTGAGTGGTGGTGTCCCACTTGTGATTAGTGGAAAATAAAAAGTAATCATAAAGCAAGATGTTATTGTTAATTTTTGGAGGGAAATTTTTGGCTCAAAATTTTGGACAATTCTCAATACCATTTTTGGGGTTTATTTGAAATTTTGGCTCCAATTTTATGAATTTTGACCTTGGCTCCAAAATTTCAACTCACTCTCCATAAATGCCATTATAAATACAATGGGGGACCAATTGAACTTACTATATTTATTACAAATTTTTAACCAAAAAATCAAGGGAAAGAGTCATCAGTAACGAAGAGTCAACAACAAGAGTCAACGACAAGAGTCAACGAGCCATCAAGGAAAAGAGTCAACGGATACACCAGCATCAAGTGACAGAGCCACCAAGTGAACAAAGCCACCACATAAACAGAGCCAGAACAAGTGACAGCCACCAGGGGTTAGAGCCACCAAGGGGTCAGAACCACCAAGTGACAGAGCCAGACCAAGTGACAGCCACCAGGTGACAGAGCCACCAAGGGATCAAAATAAGCAAATAACAGAGCCAGACCAAGTGACAACCACCAGGTGACAGAGCCACCAAGGGGTCAGAACAAGCAAATAACAAAAGCAGACCAAGTGACAGCTACCAGGTGACAGAGCCACCAAGGGGTCAGAACAAGCAAATAACAGAACCAGACCAAGTGACAGTCACCAGGTAACAGAGCCACCAAGGGGTCAGAACCACCAAATAACAGAACCAGACCAAGTGACAGCCACCAAGTGACAGAACCACCAAGGGGTCAGAACCACCAAATAACAGAAGCAGACCAGTGACAGCCACCAAGTGACAGAGCCACCAAGGGGTCAGAACCACCAAAAGAACAAAACCAGACCAAAGGGATAGGACCACCAAATGGACAGAAACACCAAAGGGATAGAAACACCATAAGGTACAAATTATAGGATCACCCTCAGCTTAGCATAGTTTGCTTCATCATTGGGTGATTTCTTACTTGGGGTTTGGGAGTCCTCTATGGAATTTGTTAGAAAACTCTAAGTCGCATCATGTCATCTCACGTTGTGAATGACAGAGCATCTAAGAGCAAGACAACATTGTCCACATCAACTCTACAACCCATTCCAATCAATGTAGAGAGTCAAGCAGCACAAACAAGGTCAATTATTGACCTGAATATACCAGCACAGAGTGAAGAAGGTTTTGACCTCTTCACTCACAACTCAAATGCATTTGATCTGAATGAGGAGATATTAGTGACAAAGGAGGTGGCAGAAGCAGAGGAGGTGGCAGAGACAGAGGATGGCAGTAAGAAACAATGTTATGTGCTTACCAATGATGACAAAGCAAGCGTTGCAGAAAAGTTACTAGAGCATTGTGCAAATAATGAATTGCCATACGTAAATGGAAAGAAGCTACCAACAGGTTACATAAACAACCTAGCATGTGAGTACAACAAATGAAACAATCAATGTTCAAAACATGAAAACAGGGAGAGTAGGAAGGAAAAGAGTGTCATTTAACCCAGATGAGTTTTCTCTCATTTCACTACGGAATAGAACAAGCATAAGAGCAGCTGCTGCTACTATAGGAATCAGCAAATCAACAACACACAGACTAAAAGAGGAGCCATAAAGAAGCATACGAATGCAATCAAACCAGAACTCAGCATGGCACACAGGATAGCAAGAGTTATATGGTGCATGAATGCAATTGTACCATCTACAATGACAACATACTCGAAGTTTGCAAACATGTACAACGTCATACATTTGGATGAGAAATGGTTTTACATTTCACAAACATCAGCGAGGTACTACTTAGCAACAAACGAGAAAGATCTATATAGAACATGCAAAAGCTAGAGGTTCATCACCAAGGTAATGTTCATAGCTGCAGTTGCAAGACCACATATCACAGAGGGTGTTGTTGCTTATGATGGGAAGATAGGAATCTTTCCATTTACTGAGGTAGTCCCAGCTCAGAGAACAAGCAAAAGTAGACCAGCATGCACACTTGAAATGAAAGCAATAACAAGTGTAACTAAAGATGTCATAAAAGCCAAGATAATACGTAGTATATTTCCTGCCATTAGGGCTAAGTGGCCAACATGGGGTTCTAAGCAATTGTACATAGTCCAAGACAATGTAAAGCCGCACATAGCAGGAGATGATCCAGATTATATGCAAGAAGCAACTAAAGACAGATTCAACATACACTTAGTCAAACAGCCTGCCCATCGGGAGACATTGTACTCACATGCTAGGTTGTTAAAGGAAACGAAGCACTAAAGATGGATTCAACATACACTTAGTCAATTTAGTCGTTAAAGGAACAAACAGCACCAAAAACAGTTGATCAGCTAGTTCAGGCAGTAGAAGAAGCTTACAATGATTATAGTCCAAAGCTAATTAATCACATCTTCTTCACTCTATAGCAATGCATGACAGAGATACTAGAGGTCAAAGGAAGCAACAACTACCAGATACCACATATGAAGAAACATTCACTAGATATTAGAGGTGAGCTACGTAATGCCATCTACGTACCAAAGGACCTTGTGCAAGAATGTCAACTGTGGTTACAAGAGGGCCATATGTATGAAATGGATGAAGGATAAAGCACTCAGTATGGTGGAGAACCAGTAAATGAAGAAGAGAATACTTGTGAGCATGATAATTAGTGAATATCTTAAGCTACGCATATTATATGTAATTGCACACTTTTTGTAAGTAATTTTATAAACAACCTAAGCTTATTATGTGTAATTGCACACTTCTTCCATAAACAACCTAAGCCAATCACCAGAGAAGTACAAGAGCATCAACACAAAGAAGTAACAAAGAAGTACCAGAGCATGAGAATTAACAAAACCAATCACCAGACAGAGCAGAAGTAACAAAACTAACATAACATCAACACAAAGACAGAACAATCACCAGAACATACCCTAAATCACTAGAGCATTAACAGAGCAAGAACCCTAAATCACCAGAACATACCCTAAATCACCAGAGCATTAACATACCCTAAATCAACAGAGCAATCACCAATCATTAGACAGAGCAAGAACCCTAAATCACCAGACAGAGAACAAGAACCCTAAATCACCAGCATACCCTAAATCAACAGACAGACAACATACCAATCACCGGGACATCAACAACATACCCTAAATCAACAGACAGACAAGAACCCTAAATCACCAACATCACCAACATACCCTAAATCAACAAACAGACCCTAAATCACCAACAGACCAAACATTAATAACATTAAAAACACAAAATGAACCCTAAAATAACAAGAACCCTAAATCACCAACAGACCAAACATTAAAATAACAAATGAAGCACCAACATACCCTAAATCAACAGACAGACCCTAAATCACCAACATACCCTAAATCACATACATACCAAGAATCAACGAAGCACAAGGTAGGCACACACTGACGAAGCACAACATACCCTAAATCAACAGACATACCAAGAATCAACGAAGCACAAGGTAGGCACACACTGACGAAGCACAACATACCCTAAATCAACATACATACCAAAAAACAATGAAGCACAAACCTAAAGCAATTCAAGAATCAAATGAACTAAGGTTAATCAAATGAAGCCAAATGTATACCATAACCCAGACGCAAAACCCGAAGGCAAAACCCGGATGAAACATGATCCATAACCCGATAAAAATTGAATCAAAGTGATGAAATCAAGCCATATAAAAAGCATGATAGAACCAGAAAAACAATGAATCGAGGGATAGATCTTACTCCTTCCTATTAGAGAACCAGTATGAGTAGGCCGACCAGGATGTGAAGCCCAATGGCGGTGGTTCTTTGGTGGTCTCGGGTGAAGACCCACTTGGGTTAGGTGAAGGATGGAGATAGAATGCCCAAAGTAGGCACAAACTGACGGAGAAACGGCAGGTGCCAAACCACGGAGAATGGCTTGGAGACGACGCATCTCTTCAGGTGTGAATGGATCCTCCTCAAAACCAAAGTATTTAGGCTTCTTGCCACCAAATCCACCCCCTCACCCATGGAAATGCCCAATTCTCAGAAACCCTAAAATTAGGACAACAACGAAGGGCCGTAATTTGGGTATCAAAATGATCAGGATATGGTGTAGATAATTAATCTACAAAAAAATTGGGGGATTACAGATGCAGGAGGGTGGGAGCTGCAGATTTCAAGTGTGAAGGTGAGGGAGACAAAGAGAGGCAGAAGACAGAGCCACATAATAGAAAAGTCGAGAAGTAGGGTTAGGCTAGGAGTGGGTGGGTGTTAGTGGGGGTAAACTCTAGGTTTTAGTGGGTTAGTTGGGGTAATTAGTGGGATAAAGACAAAAATAAGGGTAATTTAGTAAAATTCACCATACTATAATAAGAACGTAGCAAATAAATTGGGACGGCCTAAAATGGAAATTGTAGCATATAAATTGGGACGGAGGGAGTAATTAGGAAAAATTCCACAAGAAATGTACAAATGTGTAGATATCGACAATATACCATTTACAAAAAAAAATCACCTCATTCGGAGTCCCAAAGATAAAGTTACGCCTTTTCAAATAATTTTCTCAAAATTTCTATATCCTTAAACTGAGGGACCTATGAGACAACATGGTTGTGTAGTGCTATTTAATCTGCAGATCCACCCCCTCAAAATTTCTATAAATATGGGTGGGTGCTATTTAATTAGTGGGGTAAAGATAAAGAAATTTCTATATCCTTAAACTCTAGATTTTCTTAGACTTTTTAATCTTTAAATACTATTACGTATAAGCCTAACTTTTCATCTATATTTATGCTTTTTTAAGTTTTTTTTTTATTTTACTAATTAGTCATTGACCAATGACCATCGCAAATGTCCGAGCTATTGCGTGCCCTACTTTTGGTAATTATCTAATATCAATTATCATTGGTCATCGTACCGATTTGAATGTAAAGAAGTTAGAGAGAGAAGGGCCACTTTTTTTTAAAAGAAGTTAGAGAGGTTAGTATATGATAGAAATAAAATTTATTAATATATTGATTATTTAAAATAAAAAGATATAGGAAAAATTAAAAATAAAAGTACAACATTTGACTCATATAGTTGGTAAAGGTTAACCTTTACTTTATTTCTAAAAAATACAACCTTCAGGGGACATTATATTTTAAAGAGTTAAATGACTGATTACCGGATAAAGTTGTCGCTACACTATTATCATTTACAAAGAAACCCCCACAAAGTCATTTCCCTTCTCCCTAAAGCCATAACAAATCACTCAAACCAAACACAATCACTAAACATTTCACTCCACTCCTCACTCCCTTTCTTCCTCTGCAGCTTTACGAGCTAAGCAATTAATAAAAGTTGTTTAGCTCTACACAACTCGTCGGCGCCGCCACCTTCCGATGCTTCACCACTATTTCAGCGGCAGTGGCGGCCGAGCATAGAAATTCAACAAAGCTTGGAAGAAAGCAGTGCCCCACTTGGACCCGCCAAAAGTTCCCCACTCATTCATCCAACCTCGCCCATCAATACTCAGCTCCATTACCTCTAAACTCACTCGTAATCTCTATCTTCCTTACTCTTGACCTCTCTAACTGGTAACCTTAATTATTGTATGATTTAATACTTTGATGTTAGTTAATATGAATTGCTTGACTATATTGGTCTGTTTTTATTTTCTATATTTATTTGTCAAAAAGTTGAAATTTTCATAATTTTCTTTGGTCAAAGTTAGGATTGCGTTGGTATGATTATTTTTGTTATTATGAATTTGGTGAACTATTTGATTAATTTATTTGTTTCACACCAACCTAAGTGCTTTAATACTCCCTCAACCAATTGTTTTGTTCTTAATTAGTTCTTTGATAGCTGCTTGTTTAATTTGAGCTACCTGTTTCTCCTCTAATTTATGGCAAGAATTGTTACAAGTAGAAAACAAAAAAATAAGAGGATTTTCATTTAACAGCAGCCATATCCAACGAGAATTATTTAGTGAAAACGAGATATACAAAAAATTAGAGAATGAGGGCTTTGACTTTGAACATTTGAAGAAGAAACAGAAGTGATGGTTCTAGGATTATAAGGAAATGGAAGGGAAGAAACATGGCTTTGATCATTTGCCAACAGACATAAATCGTCACATTAACATTATGACATGTTGGAAGCAGGTCATTTTTTCATTTATCTCTTTAATATTCAATAACATAAAAAGGTTATATTTTTCAAAAATAAAGTAAAGGTTGTCCTTTACCAACAATATGGGTTAAATATTGTATTTTTCTTTTTATTTTCCAAAGATATATAATGTATTATGCAATAAATGTTGTAATTTTCATATAAGTACAACATTTTGCATTTCGATATACAATTAATATTTTGAACTAAAAATACAATTAATATGAATTAGAAATTTTTCCGTTTTAATATTGTACGTAGTATTTGTATTCAAGCTCTTGTTATTCCTCTTTTTTCGGTTTTTCTAACTCATATAATTTCCCTTTTATTCACATAACATATTTTGTAATTATTGCTTCATATTTTTCAAATATCATCAATTTTCAACTTGGTTAGATGGTAGATGTTTAAGTTTGACAATTGATAAGTTATATGTTCAAGCTTTCAAAGGCTCTTGGGCGAGAGTACCAACACTATTATACCAAACTCTAATATGTTTGGGCAAAGACGAAGAGGAAGCCAATTCTTAGATGCACTTAAAATTGACCTTAACAAAGCTTATGACTGGGTAAAGTGGTCAATCATTGAGAATGTGCTTAAGCATATGAATTTCCCTTATATCTGGATCCATTGGATTGGATTCAGTAGTGCATCACCAATGTCTCCTATGCCATTTTATTCAATGGATAGCCCTCCCTTGAGTTATGCCCCTTAGTTGGAATGCGTCAAGGGGATCCCTATCTCCTCCTTTTCATCTTATGTACGGAAGTGTTGTTATGGAAGCTGGTTCATAAGGAAGCTGCAAGGGCGTTCAAGAAAATTAAAGTTGGACGTAGAGGACCTCAGGTGTCTCATCTTTTCTTTGCGGATGATGGACTCTTTTCTTTAGGGTCACCCCTAATGCTTGTTCTGTTATCAAATCCTTCATTGATGATTTCTGTCATATATTTTGGAGAGATTGTGAGTAGAAAAAAGTCCTTAGAAAATTTCTGAGATTCATATGCAAACCATTGATGGTAGCTAGTAAGCCGGTCATGAGAACCTACTTGGGGTTATCCATAGAAGTGAATGGGAGATCAACAAAAACCCTAAACTTTTTGTTGGAAAAAAATTTCCACCAAGATCTCATCATGGAAATTTTTGTTCCTTAACTAGGTTTGTTGCAAGATTGATCCTCGTGAATACAATCCTTATTGCACTGGTTGCGCATGTTATCTCAGTGTATTTTCTTCCTAAGAATCTTTTCAAAAAAATTTCCTTCCCCCTGCTCAAATCTTGGTGGTCTACGTCCTCTACAGGTAATAAACCTGTATACTGGAGAAAGAAGGAACTCCTTGAGCTGCCCAAAATATATGGGGGCATTGGCTTAAGAAATCTACAACATCTGAACTATGCCCTTGTTTTCAAGCAAGCATGGAGAGCTCATTCTCACCCTACCAGCCTAATGGCTAGAGTAATCTCGGGCAAATATGGGCAATCACCAGTCTTTGTGGGTATGAACTGGATGAAACCTGCTTCAAAAAGTTCATATGTGTTTCATGGTATGCTTAAAGTTGTTCACAAATTCAGTAGTGGCCTCATGTTTACGAGAATATTGATGGCTTCCAAAAGGAAAATTTTCAACTAAAGCAATTGTTCCCCTTCTAACCAAAGACACATGGTGTATGTTGCGGGCCTGATAAGGAATGACTAAACATGGGACACCACGCTGATCTAGAAATATTTCAAGTATGAAGATTTTATTGCTATCCTTTCCACGTACTTACCTAGACATGAATTTCAAGACGAATTCTTATGGAGGCTATCAAAGCCAAGTGATTTTACTGTGAAATCATTTGATGTTACACTCTTTCTAAAGAATACAACCTTCTAGGTAACCTTGATAGAACCACTCTTTCTAAATTTTAGGGGTTTTCTAGAAGATGAAATGCTTCAACAAGTGCCTTATTTTTGGATGGAAGCTCATGAATAGAGCTATCCTCATTAAAGCTACATCAAAATCTAGAGGAATTATCCAAGATAACTCATCTATGTTGTAACCTACCTATGAAGAATCACTCGAGCATATCTTTAGAGATTATCCTTTTTCCTCCATAATCTGGTATGCATCTGGCTACAAGATGAGATTAAACGGCATGGAACCTCTTATATCTAGTTGGTTATGAGACTATCCACAACTTATTTTAAAGGAGGAGACTGGGAACTCAACGAGAGCACTGGAATTCCTACTTGTTTTGTGGAGTATCTAGGTACATAGAAATAAAATTACATTCAAGGGAACTACGCTTGATCCTAACAGGATCCTCTTCATTCACAATCAGTGGAAACAACGGATTGATTATGCGACATTCAACGATCATACGCTTCAAGATATTAACAAAAGTGTTCATTGTTTTATCCTCATCTGGACAAGAGGGTCTCTTTAGGGTCATCGATCCAGATTCATGGAAACTGACGGAGCTTGGAAATCTTCATGCCTCAAGTCAGGTAGCTCTCATATTGATGCAAGTATTGGGTGGATTCTACATGTGGAAGAAGCAATTAGGTTGTTGGAAAAACCAAGGTATGGGCTTTGTCAGCTCTTCATGCATAATTATTGGCCATTTGGTGTAGACTACAAAAGGCAACAGAGATTAGTGATGACTGGATCATTAGAACGGACAGCTCACTAGCGATACAAGCACTTTAGTTTATCAACAATGAACCAAGGGAGCTTCATCACATGGTCAAGGACATTTTGAGCTTGACTTATTCACTTCTACTTGTTTCCTGTATTAAATTTGCTAGAGAGTTTGTAATCCCCTAAAATTCTACAATTATTTTTCTATTATCTATTTATTTTCCTAAGTAACCCGCTAAGCCTAAACTACCGAAATTCTATCCTACTCAAAATTTTACACTACCCAAAACTCTATCTTACTTAAGTTTCCCTAAACCTAAACTCTCTCACAAAACTAAAAATATAAAACACCTAAATAATAAACACAAAAAAACCTACCCATATAAACCTACCCCGTGTAAACACCCCCACAAAAACACAAAGTCAAAAAAAAACAAAGAGATTCCCCACCCTCACCCCGTAGAACCCCAAAAGCAAGAAAAAAAAAAAGAAACCCTTATGTTATGAAATTGTATATGGTTGTGTTGTAACTGATCCTTTGTTTTAAATTGTGTTGTCTTTCGCTTTGCATCTGCTTATAATTTTGCTCTAGATGCCTTCTAAAGATTATTATGTAGGTTGATTTTTCTATTTATCTGTGGGATTATTAGGGGTTGTAGCAAGGATTTGTTTCTCACCAAGAAGTTGACTTAAGTTTCTATCATGTAAGATGAATTTATTATCTTGATTGTGAACATCAAGATTGATAAATTCAATTTATGGGCTTCGTTTTTTTAGGGAAAGAAAATTGATAGAATAGAGTTCTAGAGAATGATGTTTTTACATAAGGTCAGAACCCCGATTCTTCCAGCAATAATTTAATAAGAGGAATATTTTGATGAAATTTGAGGGTTGTATAATGAGAAGGAGGGGATATAATTGAATTGGTAGGCTAGAGATGTAGTAGGTTGGGCACCTCTTCGATCCCCATTGTGTTTAACTTGAGTTTTGATGCCCTGTATAATGTCAAAATATAGTTATCCTACATCATTTACCTAATGTGCTTCTAATGTAATAGTTGTGTCCAATGTTTCATAATTATGGGTTGCACATGGTGCGTAAAATGAGTTTTATGGTTAATATTTGATGGCAATTCTTTTGGGTAGATTCATACACAATTTGAATGTATTATATTATCTTGTCTTCTGCAAGTCATCTAAAGGAATTAAATTTTGTAGATTTCAAAATGATTGTGGAGAGTTTATGCCGAAGTTAGTGTGGTTGTTGTAAATTTGGTATTGTTAGTATATTAATTTAGGTTGTATTATTTGGTATAGGAGAACAATTTGTAGAAGGTTCTTAAAGATATAGAAAGTGGATACCCGTGCATTTTACACCAGGTACGTACAAATTACGAAGAACATTATTTTTAATTAGGAGCATAACTTAGGGTGAAACATAAACTTAGTATCATGTTTAGGGAACCCTTTGAATGAGATTGTTTGGTTATCCATTTGAAAGAATTCGTGTTCTTTATATTAGGGGCATGTTTTGGTGTTATTTGTAAGAAGCCGTGATTTATTAATTGGTATTAATTGTTAATTAATCCATGAGGTTGTTTATTATTACTCCTTCATTACTGATAGTATGATTGGAGTAAAGGTGTATTTTATAAGTCTTAATGACGAGGTAGTTGACTTGGTTCAACAGTTTTATCAGTTGAGATTGAAATTAAAAAGTTAAAAATTACAGTATAACAGAGATAGATTGTACAACTGCTATGTTTATATATGTGTGCTGCGGTGATTGTGTTTATTGAGTTTAAATAGTAAATACTTAAAGAGAAAGAGGATAAGCAATAATACTCTAGACAACTCTAGGCTAGTGCACGTCTCGAGTATTGACAATCAGGGGTTGGAGTCCACGGGGTATTATCCGTGGCTTTTTTTGGAGGTCATGTGATCTACGAGTTTCTCTTTTATAAAGTTTTAAACTTAAAATTGGGGTTAGTTGATATCTCATCTAGCTATGGTAACAGAGTCGCGCCCATTTACCATCTGGATTTTTATACTGTATTTTGATGCTCTCCGACGGGAGTGCATGTGTTATTTAATTATTTAATGTCCAAACCAGGACATGGGGGAGACAACCTAGTCTATTACTTAATCTAAATCATTAATCAATTTATCGTGTCAGTTGAGTAAAATGTTGCATGATACGTTCTTACATTTTTATAGTTATTTAATTATCAGTTCAACTGTCGTACTTTGTAATTCGTAGTACTCAACTTGCTGATTACGTGCCTTGTGTGTTTTTGGTCATGACTTTCGCCTATAAATGACACTATAATGATCCAATACTTACATTTGTATTATTGGGAAGCAGATTATTAACATGTATCTAAACAAACATTCATGCATGGGCGGGTTGGAGAGAAACGTATTTTAATTTAGATTTCAGAATAAATTATGTTGGTTTGATTTGATTTTAAACTGTTGGATTTGAATTAGAGGTAAATATTATTTGGTATATTACAGTAAGGGCCGTAGAGGTTCCAGTTTGTTACATCAGAAGTTGATTTACGTTTAATGTTATTTCATAAGTATTTTGGTTTTCCACTGCAAAACTCTGTTTTATAGCCTTAACGTTTGAACACGTGGCGGTAGCACACCGATAGTTCCTAAAGGTTTGGGTTTCGGAAAAATGAAAATTATCGGGGTGTTACAGATTTTGTGTATAATGCCCACCACCTAGACATCTCGGCTCGAAAGGAGGTTTAGTCTCTTTTTCTCCTGCTGCATTGTAAAAAAAAAAAGGATGTTTGGGCAAGAGCCTATTGTTTTTGAAAGTTTTGATCAATTATGTTAATTTTTTTTTGGACGTAAGATATTAAGTATGTGCACTCTTTGACATTTTATAAATCAATTTTGAGTTAAGCTATCAATTCTATAATACATATGCAAAGTATATGTAAAATCATTCACAACTTAACTCCTTATGAAGCAACAAACATATAGTAGAGTTTTAAGTACAATTTTGAAGAGAGATGATTTGGATTATAAAGGCTATAAATTGGCCTAATTAGTAATTATATTCCCTTTAAAAAAAAAAACAAATTTATCCAATTTTCATTCAAGAACCACACCAAAAACTTAAAATGATATAGAACATATATTATATTCATGCCTAACAGAGTACTGAGTACTCCGCAATTATTACAAGGATTACTCCGTAACTCGATGATAAAATTTGCTATTTCCTCTATCCCTAATTATTTTTCTCATTTAATTTTTCATGATTTTTAATATATGATTTAAAATATTTCTATCTCCAAATTCGAAAGATAAAAATTATGAAAACTTAATATTATTAAAATTTACATTAAGACACATCTCATATTATTTAATTTTAATACATTATTTTCTATAAAATAATTAGAATTTATAGTCAAAATTTTAAATTTTTGACTTTATAAATAAAAATAAAGTTACCTTACAAGCAGTCTAAAAGTTGATTTTCGTGGTGATTGTACTCTTAATACAAAGTAGAGACGGCGCCCCTAATTACAGTGCCAAGCTTTCTCTCGCCTTAAATAAAACACGCAATGGCGGGAAACCCAATTTCCGGCGACGGTCTGGCGTCAAACCTTGCCGGAATGTCCAAAAACCAACTCTACGACATTATGTGTCAAATGAAGGCAATCTTTCTCTCTCCTCCCCTCAATTTCTTCCCAATTTCCTATATTTCAATTCCTCAAATTTTGTTGATTAAACCTGATTTTCTTGATTTATTTGCTTCCTTTTGTCATTAATTGTTGCTAATCATGCTATTTTTTTTTGTTGTTTTCAGTCGTTAATCGAGCAGAATCAGCATCAAGCGAGAAAGATTCTGATTCAAAACCCTCTTTTGACGCGCGCCCTCTTTCAGGTTTAAATTAAGGTTTTGTATTTGAATTTTTGTATATTAACTTTCCCAATTTGTGATTATTTTATCTGAATGTGAATTTGAATAACAATTGATTATAATTTCTGTATTCGGCTCTAAATTATAATCCGGCGAGTTTAATGCATTGTAATGAAAAGTTAGGTTTTCTTGGGAATTGTGATTTTCGAGTGAAGTTATATTCTTTCGTTTTGAAAGTTGGAATACTTTAATTGAAATGTCCTGGATGGTTTGGATCGTCTGTAGGATACAATTGTTTGTGATTTTGTTCGTGAATTGAAAATAGTGGAGACCAATTAAAGGGAGATAAACCCTTATATTGATGTATCGGAAGTTAATTTGAATGATGCGGAAGTTATCTCAGTTTAAGGATCCCTGATTGTTAATGGTTGATACATAGGAGGTAGACACATCTGTTTAGGCTTTTGGTCACTGGATAGAAGATTAGGCGAGTGGGTTTGGTATGGTAGGAGAAAGTGATATGTTGAGGCAGAATGAGGGAGGAAGCTTGGCAGTTGTTTATCCCTAAAAGTTGGTACAGGACACATCTGTACCATCCCTAAAATGCACATAATTACGTATTTAATGGTTGATACATAGGAGTTAGACATTTTCTTCCGTCCCTAACTTTATAGGATGGTACAGTATTTGATTGGGCAGTATGTAATTATGTACTTTTTATCTTGTTTCATACGCTTTTGGTATACATGCTATGAAAGTTTAGTTATGTGGTATGTCATGTGATGATGTGTTGTCTTCAGATATTGTGGCTGGTTATTGAGTTGCTCCTAGTTACTCTGCATTTTCACGCATTTGTCATCTAAATTGATATTGTGTTGTATTATTGGGCTAGATAAACTTAATTATACAAGAGTTTTCGAGGGAAAAACCTCATTAACGGATTTCATTCTAAACAGGAAACAAGAACACTCAATTGTTTGTTTTACCAAGGAAATAGAGATGGAATGGATGGATTCTAAATTACTTAGTTACACTACTAAGTAATTTGAACCTTTCTAAGATCACCTTTCAATGTCCCCAATTGAAGTAGCAAAGGAAATGAGAACGAAAAATTCTCTCTAATGTTTTCTCGGTTTCAAAAAAAATTAAACTCACTGAAATTTGATTTTAAATATTGGTCTTTTCATTTTATTTGATGCATATTTATAATACAAGTTGTTGCTCATCTGTTTTTCAGTTTGAATAAAGAAAATTACAAAAGAAATCCAAAAAATAAATAACTACCAACTAGTTGAAACTGAAATTGAACAAGTCAAATAGCTGTTGCTTGCTTCTTGATTCACGTTCATTGCATGCCACGATGCCATCTTTTGGAATCACGTCCTTCTCTTCATGCAAACTCTCAATTCCACATCCCAACTTCTTTACCAACATTTCACACTACTTAAGCTAATTCCAAAGCACTACACTACCACGTAGGCTATTTCAACGGGATGCAGACAACTCAAACTACTGAACAAAAATGAAAATAATTCAAAGTACATCAAAACATCCTAACATGAGTTGTAATGAAATAAAAATCAAATTAAAGGTTTTAAGACTCAATGAATTAGGTTTATGAACTTCCCTTTGTCCAAATTATCCATACACAAGTTAAGTACTAATGCAGCCATGTTGATGAGTGATAGATCCTTGGACATGTTCAATAGTGATTGATCGTGAGGAAATCCTAAATTCAAACTAATGGAGGAATAGGAAAAGGCATGTACAAGCCTTTTGATTAGTAGGGTACTATTTCATCACGAACTTAACATCACGTGCTATTCTTGGCCAATAGATTACTTAACCATTAGCGAGGTAGTCTTTTCAATGCCAAAGTGCCATGATAAGCCCCCTTCATGCACCTCTTTGACGAAGAACTCTCGTAGGCTATGCTTAAGAATGAAAACTCGGTTTCCTTTGAAAAGGAAGCCTTCAAAGATTTAGTAATCTCCAATATCCTGCTTTCGACATTTGGAATGTAACTCTTTAAAATCCGTATCTCCTTCATAGCTTTCCTTCAACATTTCCAAGTCAATAACGTTAGAAGATAAAAAATTCAAAACAAATCCCTGCTAAATAAGGCATTAACTCCTTTGTTCGTTTTCCTTGATTTGGGCTTGATCTTGAAGGATCAAAGAAACTTAACCCATTAAGCATGGTGTGGCAGAAGCTTTTGTTGACTTTGGAGGTACTTTAAGGTTTCATGGTCTAAGTACAAGATGAACTCCTTCGAAATGAAATAATGCCGCCAGTAATCAAGTGCACGCATAAGAGCACAGAATTCTATGTCATATGTTGAGTACGTGCGCTTTGCTTTATTCAATTTCTCGTTGAAGAAGACTATAGGATGTTCATTTTGAGATGGAACAACTCTAATTTCTACTTTAGTTGCATCGCACTTAACTTTATACACATCTTTGAAGTTTGGAAGTGCAAAGAAGGGGGTTGTTGTTGATTGCTTCTTTACTCTTCAAACGCAATTTGAGCTTGAGGATTCCCCTCAAATTTCTTGAGCTTAGTTAATTCGGTGAGAGCTGCCATTATTGTGTTAAAACTTTGAACAAACCAGCGAAGCCATGAAAGCTTTGGACTTGTTAAATGGTTTTAGGCATGGGCTATTCATGAATTGCTTGAACCTTTCTTACATTAACCTATACCCCTTAGCGGGTAACAATGAATCCTAAGAACACTACTTGAGATGTGAAGAAATGACACTCCTCCAAGTTTCCATAGAGCTTTTCACATGCCAAGACTTCAAAAACCCTGCTAAAATGATGTACATGCTCTTTATCTAAATTACTATACACCAATATTTCTTCAAAACAAACCACAACAAATGTACCTAGAAAAGACTTTAACGTTAACCTCGTGAACGTACTTGGTGCATTAGACAACCAAAATGGCATTACAAGCCGTTTATGCAATCGTTTCTTCGTTTTGATGCGGTTTTCCATTCATCTCCCTCACATATTTTGATTTGTCACTACTTAAATCAATCTTGGAAAATACTTTTACACCATAAAAATCATCTAACAAGTCCTTCATTTAGGAATAGGAAACTGATACTTGAATGATTTTGTTGATAGCCTTACTATTCAGAGACATGTGGTATTCTCCGTTCTTCTTAGGAACTTCTATAATCATGCATTTCTTCAACAATTCTACAACTTGCCTCTTTATCTCTTTGATTTCCTTGGGGTTAGTTCTATGGGCTGGCTTGTTGAGTAAAATAAAACCTATCTTGTGTTGAAATATCTTGTTTGGGAGGTAGGCTTGGGGTTATTTCATTGTTAGATGATTTCTATGGGCTGGCATTGTTAGTAAAATAAAACCTCAACTTGCCTCCACTACTTGAGATGAATTCAGTAAGGGTGTATTTGTGGAGCTAGGGTTTGTATTTTATCTTCAAATCCATCAAGATTTTGAAGCTTTAAAGGTCTCTAATTCGTGATATTTTGTTTTAAGAATGGTAGTAAGGGTGTGTGATTCAACTTTGGATGATTTGGATGGAGTTTTGGTTGGAACACTCTTGTTAGGCATAATGGGAGTAACAATGATGTGATTGCTGTCTTCGGTAAAAGAATAGGTATTTTTGTAGCCATCATGCTTTACTCTCCTAGTCTCCTATCAAACACCGAGGCCTTTCCAATAATACTCGACAAGCATCTATGGGTATAACGTCACACCATAATTCCTCCTCATATTTACTATCAATGTTAAAAGACAGTAAAACACGAGAAGTTACTGAATTCCCTTACCTTGATTGACCATTGAATTACGTAGAGATATGGATGTGGTGAAATGTTTGGCTTGAGCTTCGACACTAAGGTTTGAGGAGTAACATTAGTGCATCTTCCTCCATCAACGATCAAAGAACAAACAAACCCTCAATGGTGTATCTTATGAGAAAAATCTCCTCTCTATGCAACTAATATTCGGGGTTAGTAAGTCCACTTAGAGTCCTTCTAATTACAAGACACTCTCCTTTATTAGGGCCTAGAACTTATGGTTGGTACATATCCTCCTCTTTGACATTCTCTTCCTCCCGTTCGTTATCCTCATACTCCTCTTCATAAACTTCGAAGTCAACTAAGTTGACAACCTTCTCGTAAGGCATTATAAGCATCTCCTAGGGGCTTTTGTGATTAGGCAGTGGGGTTAGTTGGTGTGGAATGTTTTGAGGCGTTTAAAGGGGTAGGCCGAATAGGACGAAGGTTAGGCTTTTGAGATGTGGATGGTCAAGAGCATGTGCAGGAAAGGTTTGGGTTTTGAAATTTTGTTAGAGCTCTACGTTATGGGAAAGGCATGATCAAATCTTCAAGGGTTGAATATGGGTGCAACTCGGAAATCTTAGGGTCATGTCCTCTGAGAAAACGAATTTGTGGTTCTTCTTTTGCAACTTCACACTTCATCACGTAAGCTTCGAACTCCTTAGCATATTCTTCCATGGTTTTGGTGCCTTCTTCAAGATGATGAAACGTGGAAAAGTTCTCTTGAACATAGTACGTAGGTAAGAACTTCTGCTTTAAGAATTTCTTCATCTTCTCCCACGTTCGAACCTTAACTTTGCACTTACACTCGTCCACCATGTTAAAGCATACTTCCTCAACTTCAAGGCTACGATCTTTACCTTCTTCTCTTTGGGTGTTTGCTTATATTCAAACACTCTTTCCACCACTCTAATCCATTCAACAAACTCATTAGCATCTAGTCTTCCATTATACTCTAGAATATCGTTGTTGATTAGAAAAGGTTGATTGTTTGGCTGCCTCCTTCGAGCATTGAAATTAACAAGTGTTTCTTCACTCTCTTTGTCTGAATCAAAGGATAGGGTTTGATCACCTCTTTGGCATCGAACCCTTAATGATAAATCCTTCCATTGGTCCCTTGTCAAATTCATTTGTTGCCCCATTCCTCTCTTTTCCTCTTCTGAGGTAGAAACTATCTCTTGCTATTTCTCGAGGGTGCTGTTTGTTGCTTGTGGAAGCCATGAATGAACGAATCCCCTAGGATTAAACAAAGCTCTCATACCAAATGCTGTATAACTAAGCTAGTCAAAATGAATTATACAAGATTTTTCTAGGGAAAAAACCTCAAAATTGGATTTCACTCTAAACTGGAAACAAGAACACTTAATTGTTTGTTTTAGCAAGGAAATAAAGATAAAATGGCTGGAATTTTAAACTACTTAGTTATATACTCACCACTGAGTAATTTGAACTTTCTTAAGATCACCTTTCCATGTGCCAAATTGAAATAGCAAAGGGAATGCAATCGAAATATTCACTCCAGAATTTTCACGATTTCACAAGAAATTACTCTCAAAGAAATTTGATCTTGAACACGTGTCCATTCATTTCATTTGATGCATATATATAACACAAGTAGTTGATGTTTTTCAGTTTGAATTAAGAAAATTACAAAAGAAATCCAATAAACAAATAACTACCAACTATTTAGCTATTGAGCCTAAAAACTAGAAATCAGTTGAAACTGATTTTGAACAAGTCAAATAGCAGTTGCTTGCTTCTTGATTCATGTTCATTGCAGAATCACATCCTTCTCTTCATGCAAACTCTCAATTCCATGTCCCAACTTCTTTTCCAACATTTCACATTACTTAAGCTGATTCTAACGCACTACTACCACGTAAGCAATCCCAACGGAAAGAAAACAACTCAAACTACTCAATGGAAATGAAAATAATTCAAAGTACATCAAAACATCCTGAAATGAGATGAAATGAAATAAAAGTCGAATTAAAGACTTTAGGACTCAATGAACCAGGTTTATGAACTTCCCTTTGTCCGAACTAGCCATAGACAAGTTAAGTACTTCCGTTAAGCTCAATGCAACCATGTTGATGAGTGATGGATCCTTAGACTTGTTCAATGGTGTAGGGACATTGTAGAAGAGTCTTGCTTTAATGTAGTTAAAGAATGTCAGTTGCAGGGTTTTACATTTGAAGTAATCATGTTTAGTCTTCTAAGAATTGCGTATAGATGAACTTTGTACTGATCTTTGATGTCTCTAATTTTTTTTTTCTTTTAGTAGACTTTTTTAGTAATTTTTTTTGGCTGCTGATATTTTATTTATGTTGCATGTCCGTACAGGCACAAATTATGCTTGGTATGATGCAGGCACCGCAAGTGGTAGTAGTTTTCTCCATGTATTATAATTTCTTTCATTCAGTAGATGATATTTTGTTATAGCTAACAGACTTTGACTCAGGTACAGACTAATCAGCCTCAGGTATCATCGCAAACACCATCTCCTGTTCAGCTGACAAATTCCCATCCTACTCACTCAGCACCTAAGCAAGTCAGTTTGCCGGACCAAGCTAATATATCCCAGGCACATGTTCCTGTGAGGAAGCAGCAACAGAATCAACCTTCCTTGCCAGTCGTTTCAACTCCTGTGCAGGGTATATATTCTCAGAGCATACCTCCACGAGCAGTTGAGCAGCCTAGGGGTCCTTTGAATACTCAGGCAAGCCAAATGCCCCATCCGCAATCTTCTCAAGTTCCTAATATTCCCCCACCACCGATGTATTCTGGATCACAGCTGCCTCCTGTTCATCAACCTCCCATGCCACCTGTGCCTAGCCATTTACAGCAACCAATTCATACAACTGGCGTTTCCCATCATCATTTACAACCTCCACTTCCTCCCCAACCTAGGCCTCCAATACAGATGCAGTATCAACCACCAATTGGTGGAAATATGAATTTTCAGAATGCTGGCATCACGCAAATGCACCATTCACAACCTATGTATCATGTAAGCTGCAATTTTAGGGTGCAATGTTGGTTACTATGTCTTTGTTTTGTCTTCGGATATTTTTTTTTCTTTTCTTTTTTCTTTTCTGGGGGTTGGTTTGGTTTGTACCTTATAACCTATCACAGTTTTTATGATTATTTTTTATTTTAATTGTTATTTTTTTTTGTTTACATTTCTAGACCAGTAGCAGGCCTACTAGTGGAATGGGACCATTTCCTCAAGGGCAATCGCCTCCTCTCCCTCATCAGCCACTGTATCAGGTATCTACGAAGCTCATATATGTGTTAGTACAATGGGAAACCTTGATACAGGTTGATTAAGCTAGTAGTTGAATTGCAAATAATCTAGTTTGTTTTGCTCTTTCTTGGCCTTTATGTTTTTAAATGCATTTTTTGTAAAAAATTCTGATTTTTTGAACATAGTTACAATTGATTTCAACATTACCCCTTTTCATGTTGCTTATATAAGCTTTTTTGTCTAACCCAAGTATATCACTTATTCCTGTTTCTCTGAGTTGTTGGGGTCATGAAGTCATGGTGAAGCATTTCAGAAGAGATTGCTGTTGTATACAAGTTGGAGAAAATGTTGCAAGGGGGCATGTTTATTGACAAGCTGGGGTGAATCTTTATCTGTTCATAGGAAATTGAATTATCGAGATACAGGACACATTTGTAGAAAGTTATGTGCATTATATTATGTGTATATAGACATACAGTATTGAAGCATACTTTTGAAGTTATAAAAGAAGGATGATGTCCAAGGCTTTTGTTGTTACTACGTCTAAAATAGTCACTGCCAAAAAAAAGTCTAAAATAGTAGAGCCTAGCTAATTGTTTGCTTGGTTTAAAGGAAACACTGAAGGAAACTATGATACATCATTCCCTTTGCTGGTTTTTGTTTCAGTAATTTTCTTTAAATTTCTCAACTTCTCTCATAGAATTACCCTGAAACCCATTTTGACAATGCCTCTCGCCTCACTCCTCCCTCATCCTAATTAACTCCTAGGGTTCTATGGATTCTCCTGACCATAACCTGGAAATCCACATCCCACTTATCACTATCTCAATTATCTGCCACGATGTTGGCTCCACCATCATCTCCATCATGTTCTTAGAACCACCAGGACCATCGTCTGCAGTACCACCACCTTGCTGCTGATTGAGCCAAGGTTCTGCTTTGCTATCCTTTTCTGTGTGAACACCATATTTCCATCTTGAACCACCACTTACAACCCACAATTATGTCCTCTCTCACCATGACCCCCTTGATTCCTCTTCATTTGCTTTTCCCACCTCAAACTACACTTACCCTACTCCACCGGTCATGCCTTTTGCCACCTAGCACCACAAAAGCCACCACCTACCGCTGCCTATTCAATTTTCCACCATTTACAACCCATATTAGTGTCCTCAAGCCCTTCTCTTTGCCTAATTTTTCCACTTTATGCTGCAGCCACATTACTGATTTCCTGCCTAACTCTCCCAACACCACAAAATTTATCCCTGATCACCACATATTAAGGCAAAAACAAACAATCTGTCAAATGAAAGACAACCTGCTGGCCTTCTTCCTGTCCTTTGCCATTAAATGTTTTTTGTTAGGTGATGGTCCAATATTTCTGAGTGTCTGATCTGTACATCATATGCCGAGTTCTGGGCCTTTTTATCTTCAGTGTTCGGGCCTTGGAAGTGCCAGTGGATAAAATTATAGGCTGCTAGAAAAAAGGATAATGACACTACAGAAGGCAGTGACCGAAAATGATATTGAAGACACTTGTGGGAGTCATTTACTTGCTATACGAACCTTGAGCTAAACAGTATAGTAAAGAACAGAAAATCCTTTATTTATTCCAACCAATAAATTTTGGTAACTATGGGGTTTTGTTTTCTTTCCACAGTTTTTCTTACTTTTTTATTTTATTTAAAAAAATTTCATCTGGAAATTTGTAAAAGATACAAGTGACTGAGAGATACAATTGCCAGTATGGAAATGTTTTGAGGGCGTTAAGGTGAATAGCATAGGCATAAGCAAGGAAGATACACGCGGGTACTTCGGAAAATTGACGCTCATTTAGCCTTTTTTAATTTAACCCTAAGAACATTATTCAGATTTCAGAATCATAAATGTTTAAAATGATGAGCTACTGAAATAAATGAACGTTTCATAGTGTATAGTAATGCATCATATTATTGTTTCTAAATTCTGGATGGTTTTTGGGTTTAAATTAAGTTTGAAGCCTATCTAAGTTTCAACTTAGGCCCAGTTCTCTTCAATGTGAAGCATTGAACTCTATAGTCAATGATTAAAAATAATACATAGTACCTTTTATTAGAAAAAATTAATTCTAAACACTTGAGATGCTGTTTAAAAATTATTTTTTTTATGCCAGCATATTTTAGTTTTATCTGGTAAAACAAAGTTCAGTTGAAGCTAGGAAGGATTTGCAAAGCATTACAACAAAATAAAATGAAATCATTCTTTTTCCTTGGGTTTTGATGTAGTTATGCCTTAAGCCGAATTTCAAGAACATATTGGGTTTTTGGGAGTGTCTTTTATGCATGAGAAAAGGTTGGGATGAAAATTCGCCTGCTTTTGGCAAATTAAACCATTATTTAGGTGGACGGAGACTGACAAAGATGCCCTCAATCTAGAAGTATTACCCAACCTTTTATGCTTTGTGTTTTGGCAGATCAAGTTACAATGAAAATATTGAACTTTGAGAATTTGTGGTGGTAATGATATGGATCCATGATTTTTTTTTTGATGAATATAAAAAGAGCTTCATAGTTACCACATGTATTTAAGCTAATTATTTTCTACTAAAGTAAATTAGTTTAATGTGAACGGACTTTCCAGAACTTTTGCCAATACCTGTACTCTACTTTTGGTCTAATAATGAAATCATCTTTGGGTCCTTCCTGGTGATTTTAGTCTTAGATATCTTCAAGCACCTGTCATTGAGAGGGTAGCATCCTGGAAGTTACATTTGCAGACCTGTAGTCAAGCTACCTCCTAAATTGTGCTCCTATTATGCAATGTGAAAAAATAAAGTCGAATTGAGTAGATGAAGTCAGCAACTATTCTGGTAAAATTAGAGAAATTGCTTGCATTTTCTTTGTTTTAAACACGTGTAATAACTCACTCAGTTGGCATTTTATTTTTACAGTGGCATGCTTTGATAAGGTTCATGTAGGGATTGTAAAAAAATTTGTTCATGTAGGGATTGTACAAAAATTTGGCTGTTCAAACTGCGTAGACTAATCTGACATTAGTTTCTATCCAACAGTGCTTTTTACTATCCCTTAATCTATTCCATAAGAAACCAAAATAGACCTCAAAACTCTTTTTGTCAAAGTAATTAAAGAATTCAGCTCTGTTGTAGTTTTTTAATCAGTTCAAGGGTCAAGGCATGTAAGCTGATATTTATTCCCACCAAGGAGTTTTTAAATTTGTTTGGTTAAAGATCCCATAAAGAAAAGCTGTTTGGTTTAGAAGAGAAGCTAAATAAGCTTTCATGTTGTTTAAGTTATAAGCATTCCTGTACTGTAAGCCTAGAATAAATTGGTTCTGTTTTTTCATGCTTCTCATCTTGGTGATTCATTGTTTTTTTAGGCAGGAGGCTCACATACGAGTATGGACTTCAATCTCCAGACTGCAAACAAAATGCAAATGGAAAAGTCATCTCCCTGGACACCTGTTTCTCGAGAAAACACTGCTGGAACACAGCTCCCTGCACCATCTTTGGGTCCAGGACAACTGCCTGTTGGCAACCAGCCTTCTCGTCCAGCTCCTGTAAGTCATTGCAACTTCTGCCTTATACAGAGTATTTTGATGGTTTAGACTTGAGACATCAGCTAAAGAATCTTGAGGTTTGCACCTAGTAATAAGTATTTGATCTTGCAGTTAACCCCTGAGGTGGAGCAACAACTACTTCAGCAAGTCATGAGTCTCACGCCAGAGCAAATCAATCTCTTGCCTCCGGAGCAGAGGCATCAAGTCCTTCAGTTGCAGCAGATGCTTCGGCAATAATTGTAGACAGGCTCTCGTATGCATGTGGGTGTTCCGGTTTTCCGGTTTTCCCTGTTATATGAGTAAATGTTAAAAGTAGATGGTTAGTTTCACTTTGATCGATAAGTATTTTTGTTTAAAAATAGTTTCAGAGATTTTTTTTTTGTTGAGCACTTGATCTCCTAGTCTTTTTTTTTATTTTTTTTATTTTATTTTTTAGTATTGTGTAGTAAGAGAACTCAGGTCCTATGGAATACACCTAGTTGTCAACCAACAATGAACACCACCAGGTGTTGGAAACCCTTAATTTTAGTTTCTTGAATTATGAGTGAGGATGTGCGTCGCTATTGCACCAGAATTGGTTTAATGATGGTGAAAGAGATGTCCCAATGTAGTATTCATTGAGACCTCATTAAGGATAAACTTTTATGATAACTTAGATCTTTAGGTATATAAATATAAAAAAGTAGTGCCCAGTGGCCAGTGCAAGGCTTCCATTACCGTTGGGTCTAGGTGATTAGCTGATAGGATATCCATATTGTTCACAACTGCGAAGGCATTAACCAATCACACTTTTGGCGGGGCTCAGCAAATTAACGTCCTGGAATAACAAATCCAAGCACAATACTTACAATTTCTGCAACAAATGTCAGAGATCAACTGATTTGAGAATCTGAAAAGTTGTCTCGTGAATCTCTATCCAGGTTATTTGTCTACAGAGTTGCACTATGGTTTATAATCTATCGTGATCTGCCTCTTCCTTTAATTGGTCGTGAATTGGTTATATTTACTTTCATTTCAGACTTCTACATTATGCATCTCACAACATCCAGTACATAAATCAACTAATTCTATAGTTTTGTCCACAATGCTAGATTTCTTAACTATTAACACTTTCAGCCTAAATCTCTTCCAATAAAGCCAAAAATATCCTGTAATTTGAATAAGCCTCGTGCATTTTTTACAGCCTATTTTTATTTGACACATTGCTAGAAAGTATAAACTAGAAATTCGTACCAAAGTATATTGAGAAGTTTTAAGTCTGAAACAAAATCAAACCAAAGAGAGACCATAACTGACGTACATTAGACTGAAGATTCTTTCCATCATTATATTTTCTTATGCAATTTCCATCATTATATGAAAGCTACATTGAAATTGATGTAGTACTCATTAATCATCATTGGACATTTCAGTATAATCCTTCCCAAACGCTAGCTCAAGAAGAGAAGAGTCTAATATAAATCCGAGATCAGTTCCCCATTTGACCGATGTAGGATTTAAGTTTCATATCTTGCAATGAAACTTAACTCAGTGAAAAGACTTGCATCAAATACGAGATTGTATTTGGTTCTTGTCCTAGAAACATCATCAGAAAAACTTAACGACATAATCCCATCCTAGTGTCCACTATAGGTCTCAATATATTGATCTATATAAGTAATCTCATCGATCACTAAAAGTACGATTTATGATCACGAAGATAATCAGTGTTTATCACTATATTATTTGTGCCAAGCTTTCATCAGCAAAAATTGGACTACTTTTTTTGGTCTCGTCTTTGTACATCTTACCAGCTTCATCTTGGAGCACCAAAGTGAGCGTCTCAGCAATTGAGCTTCTAGTAAATGATCCATTTTCTGAATACCCATAAAACTCCGTGAGCTGTTTTTGACTCGATTTGCACAGAATTCCGAGCACCTCGCTCAAGTGAGCACCTGACAAAACCAGACATGTTGACCAGGAAATTAATCAAGAGAGCATCAGTTGGCATGCTTTCAATGGCTAAATTCATATCAGATATCACTTGTGAACACTGGGTGCCTCTAGCGAGAATTACACAAGACAATTCATATCAGATGACTTAGATTGAAGTCAGGAGTGAAGGGAAGAAAAACTTTTCACTGGCTTCCTCATGGGAAAGAGCGGGGAAGAATCCCTTACACAAGCATCCTGACGTTAATATATCGTATTGACATGCTCCAAGGCGAACCATTGTATTCTGAAGTCTGAAGTTTTTGAACAATTAAAACTTCGTTGAAACAAAAACTAAGGAATGAATCTTAACAGACCAAATCAAGCTAAAGCAGTTTTCTTCTTCTTGGACTTCCATTTCTGCTTTTTCCTTCTACGAAATTTTTGTTTCTTTACCATCTTTAGAGACCATTTACCCTTGCTAGTTTGAGTACCTAATTGTTTTGTGCCTTCGGGTTTCAGATAATTCTCCTTCCTTTTGGGCGGAAAAACCTCAGTTATTGAAGGATCCAACACTTCCCTGGAACATTGAAGAGATATACCCATTCTCTCTGCCTCATCCCAAAGCTCTTTCCCCCTCTCAAAATCACCACCCCTGCAAAGTTTTGGTATAAGAACATCATATACTGGACCATAATCACCAGCTGAGATTTTCTTCATACGATCAAGCAGCTCAAGAGCATAATTCACTCTCTCAACCCCACAAAGAACACCAACTAGATCATGGTAAAATTTTGCTGGTGGCTGGAGCCCTTCCTCTATCATCATATCCAGTATCTGATTACCTTTTCCAAACCTTTCTGTTAAGAAACACACCCGAGTAACAAGATAATAGGTGACCCAATCAGGAGCACAACCAGATTTTCTCATGGAATCAAGGATCCTAAGTGACTCCTTCACTCTTCTTGTTCTACCCAAACAAGAAAGTAACACATTATAACTTATTGAATTAGGAATGATCTTGTATGTTTTCATTTCCATGAACACATTCAGAGCTTCTGGCACAAGCCCGGACGGGTTATTTTTGAGGTTATGCTCACAAAGGCACCTTAGGTATGTGTTGAAGCAATAAAGATCCAGAGTAATTTTCCTCGACTTCATGTCCTGGAGGACTCTGCGAGTCTCCTTTACCTTTCCCTGCATAGTCCAACCATATAGTATACTCCTATAAACACTAGACTCTAGGCCAGATATCTTATCCTCATGATGATACAAAACCCCTTCTGCCCTCCTAGCATGCCCTTTGGCACAGAGCGCGTTGACAATAGCAGTGACAGTGGTTCTATCCTGTTCACACTTGAACAAGTTCAAGTTCTTGAAGATGCCCAATGCATCATCTTCCCTCCCCAACTTAACAAAGTTTTCAGCCACAATGCTGAAAGTGTGTGCTTCCAAAACTCTCTGATCCTTACGAAGATCCGCCAGCAAAATGTCGACTGCCCTGTGATCCTTCTTCCCTGCAAACACCCGAATGGCATGGTTGAAATCTTTATCCTCCAAGGCCGAACCCAAACTCTTGCATGACCACGTGAAGAAACGAAGCAGCCGCCTAGTGGATGCTTCCTCTTTACAATGATTCACTACTTGCACAACAAGAGAAGGGGTCAAGTGAACTTCACAGTTCTTGAGACTCGACTCCAAGTCATTCAGGCCGCCGATCGGAGTCGAAACAAGGGTGCATAGCTCTTGAAACCCAGGTAGCTTTTGTGGAGTTGAAGTAGCAGGAGGAGTTGCCAATGTGGTATACAGAGAAATTTGAAAGCATTTTAACTTCTGGGTATTTGTTCTTTTGAGCATATTGGTCTCTCAGGCATTTGATCGAACATGTGGTGAGCATGAACAGTGCGCCTAAATCTGATCAATAAGATCCTTAACACAGAGTCATAAGAGTAGCAAGCCCGGATAATCAACAATAAAAGTAGCTTCTTTTTGAAGCTGAAATGAAGGAGCAGCCTAACTATGGTTGATTGAGTCGAGCTTGACAGAGGGGTATATAAAAGGGAATTGGAGGTTTGGCTCAAAGTCAAAAGGGTATTTGTACAGTGCTGATTTCTTGTTTAATTACAATTGTACCACATTTTGTATTTTAGCCGCAGTATTGGTTTCAAGGCAACTGAAAGTCTGAAACACAGGCTTTTTATTTTATTCATTTCTGAATAAGAGAAACACAAAGAGAGGGAGTGTCTTAACTGTCTTTATTTATTCTTGGCAATAGGGAGGGCATGCAAAGTCTTGAGCTTCTGGGGTTTAATTATACAGCTGCATTCAACGCCATGAAAATTCAGTTCAACAAAAAAACTTGGATTATTTTCACTCTTGTCGCCCATGAAAATTCAGTTCAACCGCTTTCATGATAAGCTTTGTGCTAGATTCCTCATTGTATTTGATTCTGACACACATCACATGTGTACACGACTGTGTCCCTGGTCACTTCTGAGTTTTATTTTCCCAACAACTCCATCAACACCTGGCAGCATCCCTCTCCCCTACTACATCAACTTCATCATCATCGTCACAAGTGTATATGCATTCCAACTCCATCAAGACCTGGCAGCATCCCTCTCGCCCACTACATCAACTTCATCACCATCATCGTTACAAGTGTACGTGCACTTTGTAAGTTACTCCATCAATATATTAGTGATCTTTGCCGGTCTTTGCCTCTGTTTTTCCCTTCCCCAAAACCTTCCACTTGCAGATTCTCTCCTCTTCATAACTTTGCCCCAATCTTTGTTATTCACGCTCGGGATTGATTGTTGAAGGATAAAGTAGCCCATTTCAAGAACCATCAAGTGTACATGGATCCGAACTTAAGCGGCCTGGTAATATTTTTTATTAGTTGTTTTATGTTGATATCTTATGAGTTGAGTTTCTTTTTATTTGGAACTTTTTTTTTTGTTGATTTTTCTATGTTTTTTGATTAATAGTTAAAATAGGTTCGATTTACAATTTTTTGTAATCATTGCATGCCTGGTATGATATACATTACTCCATCTTTTTATTTCGTTTTTTCAACTTGAATAACATTTTGTAATAAAACAACCATTTCTAAAATATATCATACATTTCATACAAAATTACAAACATTTTTACAATGTACGTTTACTAAAGTTGATTGATACTTGTTGCAATAGTTGTGCATTATTTTGCTCTTTTAGAGTTTTAACAGGTAATTATTGTAATCTCCAACATTGATATTGTATATTTGTTGAAGAAATTTGATTGTCCGTCTAGCAGTATTTTATTGTGAGGCACCAAATTGAGTAGTAGGTGTTCTAATAAACCTCATAACACTTGAAATATTAGGAATATCATGTACATCGATGTATGCTCTCATCTCATCATTTGTTATCGATGAATTTTATACTCTGCTTTTGGCAATCCTAATTGCGTTAGTACATCATAGAGTATTATTTTGATATTTACTTCTATTACTCGACGTGGTTCTTCCATTGAGGTTTAGCAAGACTATACTATAAAAATATGTATTGAGTTATTGGATAAAGTGTGAAGATAATTAAAAAAATTTCCATCCATATTTATGGAGAAGCTATAGGACTATTATATATATCCATGATAAGTATGGATTTTGTATACGTGCCTAAAGTTGATGCATTGTAAAATACGTGTCAAATAAGTAGGTATTATATCAATAGGATTACAAGTGTTTTGTAACAGGATATGTGTCACGTAGATAATAGTTCAGTTTTTTTGTGAAGACAATTCATATTTGGAAATATTACTTAAGGGAAAAAGAATTTCATGATTATATGATTACAAAATATAAAGAATGTAGCGTAATGATAGGATTATTATACGCGTATATGATGTGAATGCATTTAGTTTACTTGTCTGAAGGTAAATATTTTTAAAACTACATGTCAAATAAGCAGATATTACATTATTATGATTACATGTGTTTAGTGAAAGTGTCATGTACATAATCTGTTGTTGTTTCTGTAAGGATATTTCATATTAAGAAATAATACTTAAAGAAAAAAGAACTTCATAAATTTTTGCTTACAGTATTTAAGAGAATATTGTATAGCGGTGGGATAATTATATGCATACATAATATGAATATTTTTTGTTTATATATCTGAAGGTTTTGAATATTGATTAGTATATTCAAAGAAATGTAGAAATATTAATGGTCTAAAGTCTATGTTAAGAACATATCATATTAGAAGATGATTCTCAAGGGAAAAAGAACACTTTATATGTTATAAGTAAATTTTTTTTTAAAACAATTTTTTTTTTCTTAAACATAGTTATTATTCATGTTGTTAGGTAAATGCTAACATACTTTACCATATGTAAAACAAATATTAAAAGGGTAGTAATTTGATGAAGTTGAACATATTCTATAGCTATATTAATTTATTTATAGACAATGACATCCAGTGTATGACATACAGTTCTAGTTCAAGGTTCGACACTCACAATGCGCTTAGCTTTCCAATGTCGTTGAGAATCTTCTCCAAGTGTATATATAGTCAATTCTATTCTCAAGGTCTTGTCATGGAGTGCTCTTATGCGGTTGTCAATAAAAAAAACCTTTTATCCTAAAAAAAAATACTTTGGTATTAAAATTTATATTTAATATTGAAAATTTATTATAATTATAGAATTAAAGTTAGTAATACCTGTAAAGACATTTTGTGAGCATCTACACTTAAAACTTGTTCAACAAGATGACCAAATAGAGTAATTGGTATGCTTTCGGTAGCATCTTCAAAATCAAGATGTAAAACACACCTAATATTGAATTACAAATGTTGTTAATACTTTATGCAAATTTCTAAGTGAAATATATAGTATTAATATTATGTGTTCGTTTGATTTCTAACCGAGGTTTAGATGTTCCAACATGTGGCCTTATAGTAGATGTGCATGTGAAAGTAGTATCTCTTGCTACATCACTTTTCCTGTTATAGATATTGCAAGCAATCCACACAATTGTGTCTGACTAGTGTGGCAATTTTTGTTTAGTATAAACAAATTGGCATTTTATTAGGTTATTGATATAGTTGTAATTTATTATAATTCTCACTAACCTTTCGTTCTTGAATAAGATTAATTGGGATCGACAAATCAATATGTTGGGAGAGTTGTCCTAGATCTGTTATGAACCTTCTTAGTATATGAGAAATGTCATTTGCGTGGTTTGCAGCCCTACAATTTAAAATAATAATTATCTGTGTGTTTTTTATGCGTACATAATTTGCAAGTAGTTTGTAGAGTAATTTACCAATCACGTAACAGTTGTACAGCAGGAGTATTGGTATTTATCTTAATTGTAGAAGGGAAAGTTGTGTTAAATACTTCACCTGTAAGATAATATTATACGATAAGTAAAGAAAGACACACACGTGCACATGTACATGCGCGCGCCCACACACACATATTGTAATAGTAATACATTGAATCTTGTATTTCATACCTTTGAAAGGATACGCTTTAACTCGTGAAACTTCTACAATAGGCAAGGAATGTATTATTTGGGCAACTTCTTCAGCTTCTTTGTCAACTAATGTGTTCCATACTTATAATTGGACAACAGGTTGTAACCTAATATTTTTATCATAATACATAATTTTAGATTGTAACCAATATTATAATCAAAGTTACATAGAATTATTTATTTGAAAAACTTTTACTCAAAATCCAACAGTTCTATTTTATGCACTGGGTAAGATATTTCTGTATCTCGTCTTTAGAACATATCTTTCTGATGCACATGAATTGATATATCAATAATATCTGGTAAAAAAACAATATAGAAAATAAAATGTTAAAATTACTTTCATTTACAATTTTCCATGTTTGAAGACATTAATGTGATATTAGGGTACGTATAGTACCTAATCGATCATTTCTACCAATGTAATATGCAACTACAGTAAGAGGCACAAGAAATGATGTTGTTTCAGATGCATTTCCTATTTCTTTGATATGTGTTCTTGAGTTGACAATCATTTGGTAAATTTGTTTATTTCTTACAAACATCTCCGAGATTCGGGTGATTGTGGGATTTGTTATTACATATTATTTTCCTTGGACAAGAATATCCTTGAACAACTCAATATCTTTTCCAAATACAACAACTTTCATCTATATACTCTGAAAATAAAAATGCAAAAATACATCTGATTAACAAGAACTTCAAGTCGTTTAATTATCATATCAAGTAGATGAATTACTTCATATTGTAAAAATGTACCTCTTTATTTTCAAATATAAGTTGTTGCAACTTTGCTTATCCACTGCGAGAAGTTGTAGGAGGATGTTTGCGTACTAAGGTGGTTGTTGTTGTGAAGTTTCCGCTCTGCTCTGTTAAGTCGCCACGCGCTATTCTTTGAAAAGTCATGCTTATTTTGTCTAATCTTCCTGTCTTGAGAAAAATATATTCTGCATAACTATAATCAGTTTTGGTAAAGTGATATACAAAATGTACATAAAACTAAATTATGCAAGTTATAGTCTATTTTCTTAATATAATACTCAAAATCTACACAATGTCAAATGTAGCAGATATAAATACTTAGTACAAAACATAATAATGGCGTAAATAAACATAAAAAATAAATAATGCAAACTATAATTTCTTTCTTCCATACAGAGCATGTGTTTTTGCATAATTGTTAGATTTATGTTTCTACAAGATACAATTTTACCACAACAAGTATTTTCTCATGTGTTTTTGCATAATTGTTGGATCGAGTTGGCATATATTTACCACAACAAGAATTTTCTCATGGCCAAATATATGTTGCTCTATCTCGTGAAAAAAAGAAAGTGATGTCATAATATCTATAATGCCAAAAACTTCAGTACCAAAACGTGAAATATAGTTTGCATACTTTTTTTTGTTAAGATATTATGTAATATATTAAGAATCAGTATTAACTACATTTTTTCCCTACGTTTTTTCTTCTTACTTTTCATAACTAATATTTGCTACAAAATAATGAAGTAAAATTGTATCTTGTAGAAACATATGTCTAACAATTATGCAAAAACACATGCTTTGTAAGGAAGAAAAGAAAGTATAGTTTGCATAATTTATTTTGTGTACATCTTGTCTACTACATTAAGAATTGTTGTTACGTATGCCTTTATTCCTGTTTTGTACTAAGTATTTATATCTGCTACATTTAATATTGTGTAGATTTTGTGTATAATATTAAGAAAATAGACTATAGCTTGCATAATTTATTTTTATATACATTTTGTATATTACATTACCAAAAATGATTATAATTTTGCATAATATATTTTTCTCAAGACAAGAAGATTAGGAAAAAATAAGCATGGCTTTTCAAAGAATAGCATGTGGCGAATTAACAAAGCATAGCAGAAACTTCACAACAACAACCACCTTAGTACGCAAACATCCTCCTACAACTTCTCGCAGTGGATCAGCAAAGTTGCAACAACTTATATTTGAAAATAAAGAGGTACATTTTTACGATATGAAATAATTCACCTACTTGATATGATAATTGAATGACTTGGAGTTCTTGTTTACCAGATGTATTTTTGCATTTTTTTTCTGAGTATACAGATGAAAGTTGTTGTATTTGGACAAGATATTGAGTTGTTCAAGGTAATTCTTGTCTAAGGAAGATAATATGAAATAACAAATCTCATATTCACCCGAATCACAGAGGTGTTTGTAAGAAATAACCAAATTTACCAAATGGTTATCAACTCAAGAACACATATAAAAGAAATAAAAAATGCATCTTAAACAACATAATTTCTTGTGCCTCTTACTCCAGTTGCAGATTTACATTGGTAGAAATGATCGAATAGGTACTACATTTACCCTAATATCACATTAATGTCTTCAAACATGGAAATTTGTAAATGGAAATAATTTTAACATTTCATTTTCTTTATTATTTTTTACTACATATTATTGCTATAGCAATTCATGTGCATCAAAAAGATATGTTCCATAGACGAGATACAGGAATATCTTACCCAGTGCATAGAATAAAACTGTTGGATTTTGAGTAAAATTTTTTCAAATAAATAATTCTATGTAACTTTGATTATAATAATGGTTATAACCTAAAATTATGTATTATGATAATAATATTAGGTTACAACCTGTCCAATTATAAGTATGGAACACATTAGTTAACAACGAAGCTGATGAAGTTGCCCAAATAATACATTCCTTGCCTATTGTAGAAGTTTCACGAGTTAAAGCGTCTCCTTTCAAAGATATGAAATACAAGATTGAATGTATTACTATTACAATTTTATAATATATATGTATATGTATGTGTGCGCGAGCGGGGCGGGCTGGCAAGGTGTGTGCGCGTGCGGGTGCTGCGGGTGCATGTGTACGTGTGTGTCTTTCTTTACTTATCATATAATATTATCTTGCAAGTGGAGTATTTAATACAACTTTCCCTTCTACAATCAAGATAAATCCCAATACTCCTACTGCACAACTGCTTCGTGATTGGTAAATTAATCTACAAACTACTTGCAAATTACATACTTATTAAAAAAGACACAGATAATTATTATTTTAAATTGTAGGGCTGCAAACCACGCAGATGACACTGCTCATATACTAAGAAGGTTCATAACAGATCTAGGACAACTCTCCCAACATATTGATTTGTCGATCCCAATTAATCTTATTCAAGAACGAAAGGTTAGTGAGAATTATAATAAATTACAACTATATCAATAACCTAATAAAATGCCAATTTGTTATACTAAACAAAAATTACCACACTAGTCAGGCATAACTGTGTGGATTGCAGGAAGATTTACTTACATCACCAATAAAAATAGCATCATATATACTGCTTGCAATATCTATAACAGGAAAAGTGATGTAGCAAGAGATACTACTTTCACATGCACATCTACTATAAGGCCACATGTTGGAACATCTAAACCTCAGTTAGAAATCAAACTAACCCATAATACTAATACAATATATTACATTTAAAAATTTGCATAAACTATTAACAACATTTGTAATTCAATATTAGGTGTGTTTTACATCTTGATTTTGAAGATGCTACTGGAAGCATACCAATTATACTATTTGGTCATCTTGCTAAAGAAGTTTTAAGTGCAAATACTCACAAAATGGCTACACTATCTTTACAAGTATTACTAACTTTAATTCTATAATTATATTAAATTTCAATATTAAATATAATGTTTAACACCAAAGTATTTTTTAGGATCAAAGGTCTTTTATTGACAATCGCATAAGAGCACTCCATGATAAGACCTTGAGAATAGAATTGACTATATATACTCTTGGAGGAGATTCAAAACAACCACATTGGAAAGCTAAGCGCGTTGTGAATGTCGAACCTTGAACTAGAACTGTATGTCATACACCGGACTCATTGTCTATAAATAAATCTATGTAGCTATAGAATATGTTCTACTTCATCAAATTACTACCCTTGTAAGATTTGTTTTTACATATCATAAAGTATATTAGCATTTACCTAACAACATGAATACTAACTATGTTTTAAAAAATCTTTTTTTTTTGTTTTAAAAAAGAAATTTACCTATAACATACAAAGTGTTCTATTTCCCTAAAAATCATCTCCTAATATCGTATGTTCTTAACATACACTTTAGACCATTACTATGTCTTCATTTCCTTGAATATAATAATCAAATATTAATAATAATCAAATATTAATAACATTCAGATATGTAAACAAAAAGTATTCATATTATGTATGCATATAATTATTCCACCGTTATACAATATTCTCTTAAATATTGTAAGCAAATATTTTTGATGTTCTTTTTTCCTTAAGTATTATTTCTTAATATGAAATGTTCTTACATAAACGACGACAAATTATGTACATGACATATCTACTTTTATAAAAACACATGTAATCATAACAATGTAATATATGCTTATTTGACATGTAGTTTTAAAAACGTTTACCTCCAGAGACGTAAACTAAATGCATTCACATCTTATACGCGTATAATAATTCTATCATTTTGCTACATTTCTTTATATTTTATAATCATGAGATTCTTTTTTCCTTAAGTATTATTTCCAAATATGACATGTCTTTGCAAAACCGAACTATTATCTACATGATTAAAAAACATATGTAATCGTATTGATATAATATCTACTAATTTGACATGTATTTTACAATACACTAACCTTTATACTTATCAAGTATACATATAATCCTATAGCTTCTCTTTTAAATATGCGTGAATTTTTTTTAAATTATCTTCACACTTTATCCAGTAACTCGTACATATTTTTACAATATAGTCGTGATAAACCTCAATGGAAGAACTGCGTCTAGTAATAGAAGTAAACATCAAAATAATACTCTATGATGTACTAACGCAATTAGAATTCACGCGGTAACAGATGATGAGATGATAGCATATATCAATGTACATGGTATTCCTAATACTTCATGTGATATAAGGTTTATTGGAAAACCTGCTACTCGACTTGGTGCCTCACAACAAAATGCTGCTAGACAGGCAATCAAATTTCTCCAACAAATATACAATATCGATGTTGGTGATTACAATTATTACCAGCGAAAACTAGAAGAGCAAAACAATGAACAACTATTGCAACAAATATCAACCAACTTAATAAATTTACATTATAAAAATGTTTGTTATTTTGTACGATATATAGATACATAATATATATGATATATTTTAGAAATATTTGTTTTATTACAATATGTTATTCAAGTTCATATGTATGTTTGTACATTTTTTAGATATATTGTAAATTATTTTATGCAAAATAAAAAATACCGAGTATTTTATATGATATATATTAGTAAAGTTTTATATTCAACACACAAATAACCATTATAAATCCATAACAGGTCGAGTTGACTGCCGAGTGCATAGCACGCAGAGGTCAAACTAGTATTGTAAAATAAGAAAGTAAATGGATTGCTAACATAAACAAAAGCCGCTAGTGTGTAAGGAGGATATATTCATCCTTATCCAATCTTTAATTTCCATTTTAAATCTTCATTTGATCATAGCTACAAAAAATTAGTAAGAAATTACCTTATAACTTATTTTTTAAGAAAGTAGCATAATGAAGATTTAATGTCAAAAAATCAACTTATATAATAAAAAAATATTTATAATATACTCTCTTCGTCCCTAAAAGAACGCCCCAATCCACTATTTGGAGTCAAAATTCGAAAAGTTGACCATGAATTCTCATCATATTATAAGAAATAATATATTCAATCAGAATCTTGTTGGATGTATCTCAATATAAACTTGATAAGTCCCGTGCGATGCATAATTTAATAATAAATTATTGTGTTAAATATTCAATTATATGAATATTTTATTCATTGGTGAAGACTTATAGGTGTTATAGAATTAAACAATAGTATTTTATATCTTTTAAAGTAAAGTAGAATATTTAATTGAAAAATTCTTATAATTGCTTGATGTGATTATATGCATCGTAAATTCAAATGCTCTCAAAACGAAGTGAAATGAATTAATATGATATGATTTCATCATTATTCCTACTTTTTCAAAACAATATGATTGATCGAACATAATTTCTTTACGGTTTGATAATGATAACTCCACCTTGATGTGATCTAACATGTTTTATTTTGTAGATGATGGAAGTCAAATGTTAAATGCTTTATTATACTACAAATGCATATTGCTACCGTATAGTTGCTACTTTTGTGTTGGTTTTGTTGTTGCTATTTTTCAGGATAACTATATTGCTATATTCATGGAACTCCTGGCTGAGTAAGAAGTTATGATAAAAATGAAGTTGCTGGATATCAATGAAATTCAAGTTCTAGTATTTGATAATCTTCAAACTCCAAGTTCGGTTCCTACAATTATGGGATAAGAAGTTTTCAACGGTTTTTCCTTGTTTCGTGGAATCTGTTATGGAGAAGTTAAATTCAAATGATCAAAGTTGAATTCAAAATGTCTAACGGGTCTTTGCAATAAACTTCATATAATAAACTTCATATAAGTTATTCCCTTGAAAGAGTGTTTGCTGAATTTATGGAACTTTGAAATATTCAAACTCAACTATTTTGTTTGGTTCAAAGGCAACGGTCCCCTTGAAGCTTATCTTTGAAGACTAACCGTTGTTACTCTCTTGTTGATCTAAAAAGAAGTCAGCTGAAGTTTCGAAGACAACCAAGTCTTTAACATGATATAACTCTGAAGCTACAACAACTCAAATTTTCTCTCTAGCACGTATTCTCTTTATTGTATTTTAGTTTTGAGAGCAAAGAAAGAGAAAGAAAAACAAGTGTATCTTGAGTGTAAGAAAGAAAGATCCAAAGAAAAGAGTGATATACTTTGAGTAAAACTTATAATATTCAAAAGTTCAGAAAAAGTGAGGTATCTCTTATTTTTAGAAATTGAGATTCTAAAGTATAGCTAGGGAAGTTATGGTGTAGAAGATAAGGTGAGATCTTCTAAGGTGTTTTAGATCTCTAAGGGAATAAATAAAAGAAGGTTAAATCCTACGGGTAGGACACCCTAGGCAAAGATGTAGGCACATTACCAAACTTCGTAACAAATAATCATCCCCTATACATTTGCACTTTCGTACTTATTTTGCTTTACTTAATTCGTACTTGTTTCAATAACCAATTCAATTATTCAAACTCCTGAAACCAGTTTCAAAGCCCTTGAAATCAGTTTTTTTCTTTTATTAAATAATTTCGCATCTGATAGTCATTTCAAGCTTTGAGCACCTATTTGTGAAAATTAACCATACTCTATTTACTCTCCTCTAGAGTATATTGATCTTATTCTATCTCTTGTTGGTTCTTCAGATAACATTTTATTATATAGACACACAATTATAAGAATATTTTTAAATAATTATAAGAATATTTTTCATAATTATTATAGTAAATGATTTAGAAATTTATATAGTCACACAATTTTCTATGTATAATATTTTTCAATCTAATATTAATGTAACATAGAAAGAAAAAACAGATGACATCATATATAAAAAAGGCGAATTTTTTTTATGATAACTTGACATGTGTCCAAGTTGACATAAGTAGGGTTTTGTTTTATTAATAGTTATAGATAAAATTTTACAATATTAAGTTTTCATAATTTTTTGCCTTACGGATTTGGAGATAAAAAAAGTTTTAAGTCGTGTATTGGAGATCGTGAAAGTCAAATTGGGGCAATTTTTTAGGGATAGAGGGAGTACTATCTTTTACCATAATTTTGAATTTGACCAATAAATTATGGTGTTAATTACTCCATATGTATCATTGCACATAATTTCAATGAGGGGTATTTTTTTTGGGTTTTCCACCATGTTTTCCCCTTCTCTCTTTTACCTCATAAAAATTGCATAAACATGAAAAGTATAGGGAAAAAAGAGAAATTTGGACATCCTTAAAAAATTACCCTCATTAAGCATCATGTGCATGCTAATGAATGTTGGATTACATCAATCGACCTCAAAATTTCACTAAATTATAGTACTTTCTCTATCCCTAAAATAAGTATCATTTAACTATTTTTTGTGAGAGTTTTTTAGTTAAAATGAGACTTTTTATTTAAGGACATAGAAAGTATTGCAACATAATTAGTTTTATAAGGTGTAACATTTTTCTATAAAGTTAATTTTAACAAAAAAAATTATAAAGTAACTTTCCACTAATTTACTTTTATGTATCATAAAAACGCAGGAGTAACCGAGTAATCCCAACGTGGGTCACCAGTTTGCAAAAGATTAGCTGGCCGCCATATATATTTCCAATAAGATTAACAAAAAAAAAGTTTGTAATAGTTTTTGCAAAATTAAACAGCAGAAAAACACAGGTGGAAGCTTCGTCTGCTGGAATTTTCCAGATACATTCGATCTAATTCCCCCTAATTCTCTCTCCTCCCAAAGTATTCTCTTTAATCGAACCCGATTGAATTTCTAGGGGTTCTCAATCCGAATTCGATTCGACTTTCGTAGGATTTCGGCGATTTTGTTTCGGATTTTAGGTTTAAGAGAGGACGAAAGAAGGGTTAGGGTTAGTGTTTTGAAGAAGATAATCGGAAAGATGAGTCAGGTGTTTGAAGGGTATGAGCGTCAGTATTGTGAAATTTCTGCCAATTTGACTCGCAAATGCGCTTCTGCTGCTCTTCTCAAGGGAGGTGATGATCGTATTTCCTTTTTATTTTATTGATGAATTTTTGTTATTATTGTGATAAATTCAGTGAGTTTCTAATGTAGTTTTTGGTTTTGAGGGTGAAATTTACATTATTGAATAATCCAATGTTTTTGATAGCGTGAAATTTGGATTTTTATGGTGTTGGGTTTTTACCTATGTGGTAATTGGAGACATAAAAAGTGCCGGGCGGAGCCGTGCTTTACTCGAATTCGTTAGAATTGGGTGTTAAACATGGTGGTATTGTTGGGTTTGAAGGGAGGACAAACACAATTTGGTGTGAAGTATCTATCTCCTTATTTTATGAACCTATCTTGATTCTTAGAACGGCCTTTTCTGGGGTTGAAGTAGTGTGCCACCTGTAGCGTACTGCTTACTATTGGATCAAATACATTGAGATTAGTGTGTCGTGTTCGTCAATTGTCATGTTTCTTGGCGGTTAGTTCCTAGAATTCCACCTTAGGACTGGAGAGTTGGCTTAATGACCCATTGATGTTGAGAGAAGGTGAATTCGCTTATTAAGGACTTGATCAAACTGTTATCCCTAGAATTATTCATACCCTATCTCTCATTGAGCAATTGCTCTTCCACTTGGCACCATTGGATTTCCTAGGAGCTACAAGTGTAGACTTGAAACTTTCCTGCTGATTGGATTGCTAATTCAGTCTTCACTATGTAATTGTTGTGGATAGTATAAAACTCCTTAGGTGTCGTGTTATCTACAAGGTTTAGATTAGGAATTTTATTAAGTTTATTTAGCTACGATTACTTGATTATGATAAGGAACCGGATGTTGTGAGCAATTAAGAGTTTCATTACTTTATTGCAAAAGTTTTGTTGAACTATCATATAGCTTCCTTTTGTCAAATAGCTATGCTATCAGACTCTATCCTCAGTTAAAGAGAGATACTTGTAAACTATTAATATACTAAAGTCTTTGTCAAGACTTAAGAGCTCTTTTATGTATGAATTATATGTTGCTTTGAATTCTATGTAGAAACATTTTTAATAAATCATCAGTTTGCTAATTATTTGTCGGCTTTTCTTGGTTAATGTTATTAAAATCTTGTGATAATCAAGTTTGTTTGTTAAGCATGTGGTCTTTATGGTGTTGTTTGAGGAAAGGGCTATGTTTTCATTTGATCCTTGATGTACATGTCAAAATGGGGGCTACCAAGTGATGACAACCTTTTTTCTAGACAAAGAGAGCTTGGAGTAAAATATATTGTACCCCTTAACGGGCAACTTTAGCAGTAAACTGTATTTAGTTTTCAATTATAATCTAAGAACAGAATTTACATTTAAAGCCAGCTGTGTATATGAGTTATTTATTGACAACTTAACAGTTTGGATCTCAAGTGCTCTTTTGCCTATAAAGATATGAAGGGGTTCTCTGTATTTCTTATCTTACTCATGTGGAGCTCGAAAACAGTCATTCTAGACAAAATCGCAATGTGATTTGACTATTTAGAAGTTGGAGCTTCACAACCTGAAAATCTCTGCATATTAAGACAGATCATACTATTGTCTGACTACTTTAGAACATATTTCTACATTCCCCAAGATGTCAATTAGTACTTGCCTTTGCTTATCATAATTTTTTATTATATCATTATTAGTTGGTCTGGTTATGGTTTCTGTTTTTCTTTGATTTAGTTTAGTGTTGCCTTACAGAACAGAAGAAACAGAAAATATCTGAAATCAAAAGTGGGTTGGAAGAAGCAGAAGCACTGGTATTGTATAAGATCCTTTCCGTTGCATTTATTCTTGACCAACATTAATGTGTACAAATATAAAATTTGCTTGATATTTGACAATCCAGATCCGGAAAATGGACCTGGAGGCTAGAGCATTACAGCCGAATGTGAAGGTTATGGTTCTTTCTAAGCTTAGAGAGTACAAAAATGACCTAAACAACCTGAAATCTGAGATTAAAAGACTCTCTTCTACTGACAGTCAAGCTGCTCGAGATGCATTGCTTGAATCTGGCATGGCTGATGCACTGATGGTTAGTGTTTGCTATGAAGTATAAATATATTTGTTTATCTCATTGTCTCTATGGTGAATATCTCTGGTCCATTACTGGACTATTATATACTTAGCTAGTAGAAAAGTTTTGTGAGTTAGTTGTAGATTATCATATATTATTGAGTGACTGCATGTATGAATTCTGTTATACATATCATTTGGTTGTCTTTGTTGGTGGCCAGGCTTCTGCTGATCAAAGAGGGCGGCTATTGATGTCAACAGAGAGATTGAATCAGTCAACTGATAGAGTCAGACAGAGCAGAATGACCATGCAGGAAACTGAAGCTATTGGGGTTTCTATACTTGAAGATTTGCATTCGCAACGCCAGTCTCTTTTGCATGCGCATAATACAGTAAGCAGTTCCTCCTCACTTTAAAAGCATCTTGGATGATTTTCATTTTCTTGGGAACTACTAAACTACATTAAATTTAATCTTCAGTGAGCAATTTTGCATGTTTCTCAAGGTGCTTGTGAGATGGATTTGATCCTGCCATCTTTGTAGCTTGTTCACTGATACAAATTTTGCTAATTTTTGTACCCAGCTTCATGGGGTTGACGAGAATATGGGCAGAAGCAAGAAAATTTTGACTGCAATGTCAAGGAGAATGAACCGGAACAAATGGATTATCGGTTCTATCATCACAGTACTGGTCCTTGCAATTGTTTTGATCCTTTACTTCAAATTGAGCCATTAGTTTGTCAACTCTGTTTACAATTACCTACAAAATCGGCAACATGCCATGCTGGGAGTCTGATGGTCATGATCTTCAGTGTGATTAATCGTTGTATCAATGTTCCTAAGTTACTTTGTTCATCAATTCATATTTAATGCTTTGCCACTTCACATTCTTTGGCCGGGTTTTAGGTTGGCTGGTGTGTCAAGGTTTGTTCTTCAATCTTATGTTTGTCAGTCGTCAGCTTCTCTTGTGTAAAGGTTCGCACTTGAATATGATGTTATTGAGCTATTACTACTTCCATAAACGAACTATTTGCCTTTGATGCGACTTGCCTAAATCTGTCTCCTATGGGAAGTTCAAAGTCATCGGATGCAAAAACAGAGAGATGACTTGAATTAATTGCTTGTATATAATCCCGCGGAATTGTTGAAATCATCCCAAAGAAAAAACACTGGATTTCAGCACTTGTACCAAATAAAAACTTGAAAATTGGGTTTGTTAACAACAGCAGAGCTATACGTAGAGAGCAAAAATGAACTTGTTCGAAACCTGGGGTACACTTGCATTCTAAAGTTATGTTTACTACCCTAGTGCATTTTTCCTTCCTTTTTTTTACAACTTCGTTGCACAGAAACCAAAAGTGAGTTCTTCCCCTGCTGGCCTTCACTAGTCTGCAATGAATTTCATGGGATGAAGATCTGTCGACTTAAGACACTACAAAAACCTGGAATCAAGAAACAAGATCATGGAGGAAAAACTGTTTACTTCTGAAATTGAGTATACATTACGCATGCCGAACTAAACTATAAAGTACATGTCTACACAGCTAAACGTTGACCAATTAAAATCTGCACGGACGTATACATCGAGATGTTCCGATGCCATTAAGTGAGCTAATACATAACAAACGTTGAAGATGGGCAGCCAAGAAAGCGAACTAATAAGTCAGCGTACGTTTGACGTTCAGTTTCAACTAGCCCAAATAGGGGAAGAATCATCTAAAGAGTGTGGATGCGTGTATGGTTTACGGGCAAACAGAATCCAGTAGAAATAAGATGATGTGTTTTCAACCCTTCTAGCATCATACATAACTCCGATTGTAGTTCTAAGGAGTAGAATAGCGAAAAGTTGAATAAAGCCTTTTTGGTGGTAAGTTAATCAAGGGCATGAGTAATTTCTCAGACAGAAGCCAATATGCCCCAGCATCAGGTTGCACATCAAGAGAGTGCCACCCAAACAAGTCAAGACACAGATTGAAAGACAAATCTTACAATTCACATCATAGGAATGAATACGCACAATGCTTCAGCTTTTTCATTGGAAGATACATCTGATCACTATGAGCCCCTATGCAATAACAGGAAAAAAGAAAAGGAAAATAAGGAAGATGAACCCTCCATTCGACCATTAAAGTGGCGTCTCCAACTTCATGCAGCACATACAGACGAATAAAGATTATAAAATACAAGCTTCATCAACCACCTATCTCCAGGTGAAATCTTTAGGCAGCTCCCTCTACAAGAAGCTTCATGGGAGAGCAGATGTTGAAGATGGAATTTTCCCATGCTCGTATCAATAACCCATGAAAGATGCTTTCACAAAGTCGAAGGTATAAGCTTGCAAGCTCTAGAGAGAAACAACAAATCCATGCCATTATTCTTTCACAAAGGACAGGAAAGTGGAACTAAAGCACAGAGATTTGCAAGAAACAATTATGGTGGGCAACAATTAGATAAATGCTTTTCCCCAAATATGTAGTCAAGAAGTGTCATCTTCAGGAGATGAAGTAGGATCATCTTCATCTTCCTCATAAAGGTCAGCAGATGGATCCCCATTAAGATCTACAGTCACACCATTCACCTTCCTCACAAACTGCCCACGCACACGTGGCCTTCTCTCAGCAAGCTTTTTACGGTTCACATACCTAATCTTTTTATCAAAACACCTCTCCTTCCTTTTCTGCCTAAATTTGATCAAAGCTGCCTCTCTCCTGTCAACTTTACTTAATTTAACTTCATTAGAAGATGAATTGCCAAATGATGTCACTTGGTGGTTCGCAGGCGATTGACCCTGAGGCAAGCACACACCCAATGGGTAGTAGGTAAATGGTGCCATCCCAGGTAAATGAGATGGACAATGTGAAAGAGGGTTGTAATGAGGCAATATAGCCGATGAACCATGGTTTTGAAGCTCTTTCTGATGCGCATGTGCTGATGATGGCATCATAAACTGGTTCATGACTCCTAACATAAAGTAAGGATAAGTACCATGTGCTGCCGAATTTGCATCAAAATGCATCCCATTTTTCGGTTGTATATGCACCTCAGATAAGCCTTCGTCGTTTGATTTATTTTGCATAAATTCCACAGTTACAGAAGGGGTGTGAGATCTTTCCATGGAAGTGGAATCAGGTACACTGGTACTACTGGGGAAGTCTTCTCCATGTGAGTTATTTTCCCACACCTCTCCATTTTCATATCTCATATTGACATTGCTTATATGCTCATTCCAAGTATCTGACTTGTCATCTGGTCTGGAAGATTGAGCAGCCATACCTTGAACATCAGTAACAGTTTGGCAATGGCCCTCAACTGTGCCAGATTTGACGTAAGTGAAGAATGCAGAACATTCACCAATCTTTAGCTCACTCTTCTTAGTAAAAGGTTCATTCTTTTCCAAAAATGGCTCACTCTTTTTTGAAAAAGGCATAAAACCTGGAAATCCAAAAGATTGATTACTACTAACGTATGACAGTGAAACACTTGCAAAAATTGAAATACATCTGTAGGGTAAAACACTAAGAACATCTGATTTTGTTAGAAAATTTTAAGTCCTTTAAATTGAACAATTCTAACTTAGATGGCCAAGGATATCTGTATTTAGAAACTACATCAACATTGCATCGCAGAGAATCAAACAAAATCCAAAGAGATAATCAGAATTCATAATACATGGCATTTGATTAATCCTTTGAAATGCAACAAGAGTCAGATTTCAATGTCAGTACTTATAAACTGACAATAGCAGAACAACCGAATTAATCCGTAGTGGAAATGAAGCATCTTAAGAGCCATAAGAGAGCACTATTTCAAATGCAAACAACTTGCCTGTTCTACAGTCACTCGATGCTGGTATAGAAGTCCGACAGTCTAATGAATTTGCAAGCACAGTATCTGATGTAACTTTGTTACACTGGGAAACAGAAAAAACAAGAGGAAAAAAAAGAGTGAGATAAAGAAGAACAGAAGATGTGATCTACAACTGTAAAATTTCATCGATAAACAAAATTAAGTATAGATGTGATCTACAACTGTAAAATTTCATCAATAAACAAAATTAATTATAATCAGAAATAGTTCAATGAATCCTTCATAAAAGTTAATTTCAAACTATTTCAAGAATTATACACATTACCAGATAAAGAAAATCTCGCATAAGTGACAACCTGAAAAAAAATGTAAGACCAAAGCCAAGTATACTTCATCCCACATAATTGAAAAATAATGCCAATCCTATCCAATCATAACATCCCATAAAATAGCCTGGCAAACATAACACCCATATATTCTTTCATGCCAATAAAATCAACTTAAAAAAAAGCTTTGGCTTAGCACCACACCATTCTCAGAGACTCAATTGAATTCACCACAAAAACTAAGTCGTGTCACCATGCATAAAAAGACTCCTACCCTCCCTACTATCAAAACATGAAAAATACATTTGAATAAACTGTTTTCGTTCAGTAAGATGGCTTGAGATAGGAAAATGAGTTAGCATAGGCAATAACTTGTAGGTTCTGTGAGGGCTCAAACCCAATATTGGACTCCAGACTCTACCACATCAGACTTCCATTAGCTTTTACCAATTTTTTTATAATTCAAACTCATACAAGAGTCTAATTTCATCCTTTACCCCCAAAACTCACCTTTTTTTATACAGGACCGCCAAAGCCACTTAAAGCTCCCCTAAAACACTACATATGTATTAAAACTTATTATTTCAATAATATTGTTTTTTACTCTTCATTTTTTTTCATAATTAGTCGAGTTTTCGTTAGTTGGCTGATTGGTTTGAAAATGTCCCATATGATTTCTTTTCACTTTAAAAATCTTACAAAGGGTTTGGTTTTTTATGATCCACAGCAAAACATCTGATTAAGTTAGTGGACTTAACTGTAGAAGACCACTAGAGTCTCCACACCAAGGTTTGTATCAAACCAACTGCCAGACTTGTGTTAACATCGAACTCGTAAGAATTCAAAAAACCCCAATTTGAAAACTGAAAATTCCATCCTACACAAACTCATTGTTCAGGGCACAATGTAATAAGAACAGACAATAAAACTACATCTGAGCCATTCCACTGAAGTTCACAATTTTTAAATTTTTTTTTTTATTTTGACGGGATTTGAAGCTCATAATTTGTTTCAGCAATTTTATGCCAAAGAGAGTTGAACAACCGAAGCCATTTCCTCATTCACCAAATACTTTCAGATGCAGATCCCAGAAAAACAAAACCTCTTAATAATATTACACACAAGGTCTCATACTAATTACAAATTTTCTCCTCCCTTTTTCAATCCAGGTTTCTATTGAAACAAGATTTGATTAAAAGTTTTGACTTGGAACCTTTATGGATGTAGTTCGGTAAATAGTTATGTTAAACTAGTAAGAGTGAGAGCTTCAACAGTATTCCAGCTTGCAATTTCAACTTTCCATCATGGTGCATTTTTTAATGGTTTGTGTGTGTGTGTGTGTGTGGTGGTAGGTGGGGAGCAGGGTAAAACTGTACATGAGAACACCCTCTTTTCTAGTCTCAAAGGTTAGGGGCTAACACTTCATACATTTTAACCTCCTCAGAAAACCCACCAGAAAAATAGATCAAAATTGGGAGCTATAATGGAAATTATTGTACACTTGTTTAGACTACCTTTCCAGAATTCAAGATGACATGACTTCAGACTCAAGATAAGTATCAATTACTTCACAGTTGGAACGACAATTATTTCCTATTAGCAAGCTAGAGCCAAAAAAACCCGCTGTACCTAACAAAACCTGTCCCGTCCTCACACCCATAATGTAAACAAAGAAAAAGACTGCCAATAATAGCTTCCACTGAGCATTTGTCACTTTGTGTCTCTTGCATACTGGTTACAAAGATAAAAACTAAGCATTGTAATTGACAAAGTTGGATATGTTTAACAAATCTATCTAATAAGACTTCCCAGGCTTCTCAATCATTGTTTTCCTGGAACTAGTTTTTATTCTAAGCATAATTGAGATTCACAGTTCACACATCATGCTAGGCAAAATGTATTAGGCACCATGGATGAATTGGGACATTTACAGATAGAAACAAAAACATAAAGAAAAGCACAAACTGAAACAAGGTTTGCACAAAACAAGTACTACAATTAGAGGGGTACATGGAAGAATCCAAGTACAAAATAGATCAGTGGAAAAAGTATGCACACTAACCTCCTCCTCCTGTAGTATTGTAATGCTCATTTCTGGATTAGCACTTCTACGGGACTTATCATCGGTGTCATCAGAGAACAGTGTTGTACTATTTGTATTAGCATCACTGGGATCTGATGCTTCTTGATTGAAGTCATAACACACAAGATCTTTCTCCGCAAGGCCAAGCTGCCAATATAGGAAGGAGCCACATTATTCAATTTTTTTGCGGATAAAATTAATAAATCTCCTAAATTGAAATTTTCTGCATGAGAAGACTGAAGTTCTAATTTTTTGCACAAAAATTGTAAGGTGTGTTGAACTTATATTATAATATGTGAGAAGTTAGGGGAAAGAAAGTTGCTAATAAAAGAATACTACTTTCCTTAATTACATATAAAAATGAAGTGCACAACATCAATATATAGAGAAAAGTGAAATAATATGAATCTAAAATATAGGAACACTATCCCATGATATGATGATCATGTTAAACCCACTATTAACATGATCTCAACAATGTAGGACTCACTAACACCCATTAACAATATGCACAAACCAATCATGTCCCAAAAATCAAGGACTGCTACCACAATAATTTTGAGCACTACTTTCAACAGGGATGTAAAATCACCCAAAGTCACTATCAAGCAACTGGGCATGCAAAATATTCAATACTAACCATTTGTCGCCTTCTCCACATATGAGTCCACAGGTTTAACAACTCATTCGTCCGCAAAGGCTTCACAAGGAAGTCCGCTGCTCCCAGCCTCAAGCACTTCACCACGAGAGAAACTTCGTCTTGAGTCGACATCACTGAGAAAAAAGATGACGAATATAAACAAATATTATTAGGTTCAAACAAATAAAGGGAACATGGCTGCAAACATACTGATCACAGGTATATGTTGCAACTGTTTGTCCCGCATTATGTACTTCAACAACTTGAACCCCTTTTTTGTAGGAAGATCAACCTCAGAAAGTATAATATCAATGTCAGACTCCTCTGCGTTAAGTGCATCAATAACCTGCCTAGCAGACCTGGCTGACGTCACTGTAGGCAAACAAACACAAAGGAAACAAGTAAACTCATTGGTGTGTAGCCAGTAGGGGGGGGGGGGGGGGGGGGGGGGGGGGTTATATAAACAAGAAAACAAGGTCCTGCATCACAATAAAAATTAAAAGCAAGATACACAAATTTAAGGGATAATGAGCAAAAAAGAAAAAATATGGGCAAATCCTAAGTCAAAATAAAAAATAAAAGCGAGATAGAGAGAGAGGTATAGTGTATTAGCATGAGGCTAGGCAAGTAAGCATATTCCTTCAGATGTTGACAAATTCAAATTTATTGACAGGCTTATTAAGTCTTAGGATTCGTTTCTCCAAACTAGTGTTACAGGGGCTAATGTCCATCCAACTATCATGGATACGTTTTCTTCTTTGGTACATTGTGCCGTGTATAGTTCACCCTTTACTTGATCTCTTGAATGGGATAGTCCCAAAGGACTGATTTTAGGACCTGTAGTAGAGAAGGTACTCAACCGAGATGGACGGGAGATGGTGTATTTTTGTTAGAGGAGTTGCATAAGTTATTTCATCCTAGTTCTTCCTTTTGAGACTTCTGAAGGGTTCAGCATAAAAAACCTGAAATAACCTATGAGAAAATTATTGTGGATTAAAGGTAGAAGGAACTTTTGAGAGTCTTTTTTATTAGAAACAAATCTATAGGCCTCTGGGAAGGAGGTGCAGGTTTCGGAAAGTTAGGGTCTAAACCATTTTTAGGGTGTAGCAAAAAGACTGAAGTAATCTAGAAGAAAATTCACGTGGATTTAAAGGTAGGCAGAACTATTGAAGAGAGTCTAGTTAGGATTGAGTAGTTACTGTGTTTCCAGCAAGAGCCTCATTTCAAGTTCAGTATACTATCCCTTGAAAGCTTGTTTAAGGTAGAAGTGTTAAACACAAGATAGGTAGTAATAGGTAGTGTATTGTTTATTGAAGGATTTTTGGCAAAGAAGCCGCCTTGTAGTATCTTATTTCGCTATTTTTGAGATAATCGATCAATCATCATAATCCTTCAGATTAATGGCTGTGATAATGGTGACTTTTGTTGATTTTCTCATTACTAACTTGCTGAGCATCTATGTTTGCTTTTCAAATTCCCAGGATAGGAGTGTGCGGTTGAATTTTTCAAGTCAAGTCTTTTTTGGTATTTCTTTCTACAACCACCAAAAACATAACCAAATTCACAATCTTTTCCTCTTAGCTTTACTTGAAAGGATAAGGTTCTGAAAATAAGTGAAATCTATAGCCGAAAAAAATCTAGTTTGGAAGATTTTAGTGTCAAGTGAATTGTGACAAAAGTATGGAGAAACCAAATTGCGGTTAAGTTGTGGGTAGCTCAACTTGTCTCACACCATTACAAATAATTTCTTAGGTGGTCCAATTAAGCTTGATGACATACACTTGGACTTTTACAAGCCATAGGGCAAGTGAAGTTCATGTAGGTTTTGCTATTGCTTTGATACATAAGTATAGACAATTACAACTAAAGAGAGCATGGACCTACATAATAGATAGATTATGGGTTATCATAAGCTTTCTGAAGCTCCTCTGCTTGGAGTATCATTAATGATAAAATATAAGGAAAATTTTGGGGAAAAAATTTCAATGTGATCAGGTATCAGAGTTCGATTCCGCAAGTCCTGATAGAATCTTTTTTTTTTCCCATGGGCCCCTACTTTTTCAATGCCTATTCCACTCATCATAGGCATGTCTGAAAATCTTGTTGACGAAAAGAATGTGCATGCTAAAACAAGAAATTGCTCGCCATAATTTGACAAAATTATGAAAGAACATACACGAGTTGAGAAAAGAAGAAAACAACCTTTAACACAAAATTAATTTCATTAGTAACTCAAAAAAGCCAAAAGTCAGTGGCAAATTCACAAAAGATCAACCCGGTTGGGTTGTTCATAGTCATTATACATTAAAAGTTAATTAAAAAAACACATTCAAAACTACTTCAATGCAACCCATTTGCAAAGAAGTGGCAGCTCTTTACAAAGCAAAACAAAAGCTCCCTTATATTGTTGAATCACATATGAAGTACAAAAAATTACCATCACACAATGTTTGTACCACTCACCAGTATGCTGTTGCAAGTACCTAAATATCCAAGAATCCAACAGTTTCAAAATAACTTTACTTTACATCTCACCATAATCATTAAAATCATGGTAAAACTCAACGCACCATGAAGTAGGTGATGGAGATAGTTTCTTGCCAGTCTCCTTCACATCAGTACGCTTGTCTCCTCCACTCTCCCCCACCACACTATCATCATCCCTCCCACAAATCACCATTTATAGCAACATCTTCCTTCCTATATCTTACCTTATAATGCTTCTCCTCACATCATGGAAGGACTCATTTACTCAGTGATATCGTAAACTTTGAGATTCAAATTAGAATGGAATTTCTGGTAATTGGAGATTGGGAGTTGTGAGTGTAGCTTTCCACCTTTTTTTTTTTTTTGTGTGATTTAGCATGTTTGAAAGGGCACCATCAATTTGAACGCTCAAGAATCTTCAGCACATAATCCCAATCCACTATAGTGAACGCTTTTCACGACACGTCTCAGACTCTCATATAATAATCTGGCCAAACCAATACAAGGCTAAACCAACCATAAAGTATGAATTAAGGACAGCATGATCATCTCCAATCTCATCTGGCCATAGTAGGAGCTCAAATCCGCAGGAACCAATAACTAGTTGGCAAGCTTAAAACCAAGAACAAACTTTGCAATCCCTCAATCACAAGAAATACCCTCCCAATCTCTAAATTCAATCTCATTCCAACGTATCATTAACGATCTAGATATCTTCATAAATGTCTCAACTTCAGCTGATCCCACAAAAGCATTTTTTGCCTCTAACAAAATTTTAACTTAATCATACAAATACTCTGATGATCGTAAGAAATACTCCCTCGATCCCACGGACACTAGTCACGTATACTATTTTAAGATATACTGAAAATTTACCCTCATCTCTCAACATAGCCTCCTAAACCAAACGGTCCAAAACCAACTTAAGAATAAAGTGATCGCAATTATCAATCAATACTCATAAGTCATAAACAGCATATTAGATCCAAATCATTATGAAAATCATATAATTAGTTATGGGGGGACGGGACAATATGACGAACGAATTAATCGTTACTAAGATACCACTAAAAATATCACAGGAAAAATATCTAAAGATATTTTCAAAAAGACACAAAACATTATATTAAACAAAAAGTACAACTTAATAATTAAAAACAATTAAAAAAATAATTAAAAAAAAAAATTTACCCTGATAAGAGCACTTGCAAAGGAGGGAGAAAACCTCTTGAGAGCTCTTGGAATCATTATCACACAACAGAATTCTGACTTTACTCCGATCAATGAACGGATCGTTGCTCGTTTTCCCGTTGCTGAGACCCACTCCATCTATCTCCATCTTTCCCCAATATATTATTCAACTCTAAAAATTCAAAAATGAAGAAAAAAAAAATCCTAACTTTATTATACTTTCATGGTTTAATTAATTGAAGATAAAAAAAAAAAAAGATAAGACACCATTTGAGTGGATATTATAGGACTTCCATTGGAATGGTTACTTGGCAGGATTGGGAAAATGGGAGTTTGAAGATTTTGTTGATTGGAGACGCCATTTTCATCATCACCTTATTTGTTCTTGAGTGAGAGAGAGAATGGAGGGTAACTATCAACATGCTATCCAAGAACCAGCCGTTTTTCGACGGTTCCGATTTGGGTTTGATAGAGTTTCAAGGGTTGGATGTGCGTTTGGTGGGTTCCACTTGGCGTATGTTAGCAAGAGGAGTAGAGGGTCCCATCCCCCCGACCAAACTCTTTTTTTTCTCTCTCCTCGCTTTTGTGTATGTTCATCAAATATCGTGAGTGGAGATCAAGTGTTTTCGTGTCTTCACTGGCTGTTTTTGACAATGTTTTGGGTTGAATTTATTCTATTAATTTATTTATGTTGTAAATTGAGTTTAATATGGGGGTTGAAAAAGATGTTTAAAATATCTCATTTATTATGTATTTTAAAGTGTTTGATTTATAAATATATTTTTTAATTTTTTAGGTAGAGTAAAAACTTTATTATGTTTAATTTTGTTATCATTGAATAACAATATTATAATAAATTATTTATCACGCTCTTACCAATCAATTCAACAATTATGGATTGATTAAAGTTTGACATGAAAATTTAACATTTGTAAGAGGGGGATTATCACATGGCATATAAATCTTCGAAAGAATATTTTTTTTAATATATTACTATTGATTATGTAATTTTTATATGCTTTTGCTGAGCCCAACTCAAAAGATAATCTAACCATAAGAAATCTCGTAGAATTTCATCCTAAATTCAATCAACTCTCTCTAATACAATTCATGTAAACAAAAACATGTATTTTCCCTTATTCCCTAGTAGGGTGCCCCAACTTAGTAATTCTACTTAAGCTAGCTGAAAATAAAAGGGTGACAATATATATCTTGAAAAGAGAGATTTGACGAGTCAAGCCCAAAATACTATAACAATTGACAATTAATAATACCACCATATTTGTGAAGATTATAAAAATAAAAAATAAATAATAATATTCAATATGTACCCAAATTAAGTAAGACATACACTGTAGAAAGAGTTCATGAAAATTATAAAATAGTGAAGATTTATTATAAAATGAGAGTGGTAGAAGAAAAAGCTCGAAAGAATTAATCAAATAGCAAATGTGTGATGAAAAAGTGGGTTAAGCAAAGGTGGGGTGGGGTGGGGTACGTGGAAGAAGAGGATTAGTGGGATTATTATAAAGGGGGTGAAGTAGGAAAAAGGGAAAGGCGCAATGTAGATGAGAAAAGAGTTGAGGACGTGGATAATAGACAAAGGACACCAGGGAAGGAAAAGTGAAGGAAGATGCTGGAAAGGATAGTTTATTTAAGATAGGGGGCTGGCCACGTCATACCAAGATCTACAATTTGCATAGATTTTTCATGGATATTTTCTCTATCTTTCAAAAAAGACACCCCTGCAAAATCAAATCCTTGTTTCGGAGAATTTTACGGTGCATCATCTAATTGAAGCTACGATGTAATAAGGTCCACTCATTATATTCTTGTCTATAGTGCTAATTTAATTATTAAGGTAAAAATTACTTTTTATATCCCTGATTTTTTTACCTTTTTTGACATTTTACGGTTTTTAATGTACGAATTGAAATGCTTTTATCTCCTAATTTGTAAGACAAAAAATTATGAAAATTTGATATTTTTTTTAAAAATTTACATAGAGATGTATCCAATGAGATCTCACTTAAATATATTATTTTTTATAACATGATGAAAAGTTATAGCTAACTTTTTAAACCTTGACTGTATAAATAGAAATATGGTAAAAATAAAGAAATAGGGAAATATTATCATGAATTTACTGTACTTTTATTTTTTATTTTTTTGTGGAAAAATGAATGTATTGTGTCTTGTATCGATCATAGTACATTGGGTACAACCGTAGAATTCTAACTTGACTAAAAGGATAAATCTAGAGGTGACCATGCTGGTTTGGGCTAGGGTGGCCCAAGACGGCCCGGGGGTGGGGCAGAACGAGGATTCTTGATTTGTAACTAGCTCACTTATTAAATGGGCCACACCTTTCCGAGCCGTGTCAAAATTGTGTCATGCTAGACTAGCTATCCTAGATAAATCTATACAAGTTTATACGAAAATAGAAAGTTTAACATAACATATATACTAGAGTGCTCGTGTCACAATATACTTTCTAATACTCCCCCTCAAGTTGGAGTTGTTCTAGTAAGGTGCATCTGTCACAATATACTTCCTAATACTGCCCCTAAAATTAGAGATGTATTACTAGAACATAATATCATCACGAACAAAGTAACAATCCACCTTAATATGTATAGTATGGTCATGAAATAATTAATGATAAAATAATGTGTAAAGAAGCTTGACTATCGCAAAATAAGCACTTAAGATTAGTATGTATTATCCTAACAGAACGAAGGAAGGACAACTGGCTCAATCACTAAAACAAAAAACATACAAACACAAATTGGAAGCATTGTTCAACAAAATACCTTAAGGTAGACAGGTAGTGGAAAACTTGTAGAGCAGCATCCTAAATAGCAAGCTTTGATTGACTCATAATTTGAGCAAGAATATGAACCGAGTATCTAAATCAGGGTGTGTTGTAGTAAAGATACATTAGAAGCTCAATTAAACGTCTATACTGCTCAAGATCCGAATAATCTGCATCCATACCTTACCAAGACAATGATTCTGCTCCATAGGGTTATCAGTTGGTTTACAACCCAACATGCCTACTTCCGTTAATACTTTGAAATTGCACCATTAACGTAGCTATATAGAGAATAACAAGCATATGACTATATATTTGAAACCAAAATGGTACTAATCTTAGCACACCAATTACGTAGAGCCAGTCGTAAACCATATGAAAACTTACCTTTGCATATATTCCCTAGAGGACCATTGTATCCAGGAGGTAATTTCATATATATTTCTTCATCCAAATCATCATAAAGAAAGGCATTGTGAACATATATCAATTTGATGAAATCCATTTCGAGCTACATTGCAACATTTTTATTTCAGGCAGCATTGTCAGAATGAAAAGCAAGCAATAAGAACTGGTACATAAGCATAAGCAACTAGATCTCCCTAGAAAATATTAAATATATCCCAATGAGAGAAAGGGTCCGAACCAATCTAATCCTAAATCCAAAATTTTAAAAAATTTCAATCCGATCCGAACCTAATCATAAAAGAATCCAATCTAGATTGTTTATTCGAATTTGGTTTGAATAAGATTTCGATTTTTATCTGAATAAATTTCACTTCTATTAGACAGTCGGGCTCATCATCCTCCTAGCTAAATCTTGTTTAATAAGCTAATTAAAGCCTCATATAGTCACATCCATCTATCATCCTTGTTTCATGGTAGTCGCCTTAAACTTCTTTCATAAAGGGTTCATTCATGGCGTTAATAATTATGAGTACTAATATATGAACAACTTAATTGTAGTAGTATTTTTTTTGTGTGAAGAACAACTTTTAATTGCCCTTACATCACAACATTAAGACAAGCATGTCACTACAACATAAGTAAACAAGGCATACACCTCGATCGGGGCGTTATTGACAAGTGACCACCTGAATGACATATCATAGCAAACCTACAAAATAAGACAGAGCAACACATAAAGGCATTAAAATTGGACATTATATAGCTAGCCTTGTATGATTCTAGAACTATACCTAGTTCTAACATCATTTGCACTATCCAACAACATGACTCCTCCAAACTTATCTCCAAATCCCTTCACAAAAGGGAGCACTTGGTTTTTGAGTATTTGTGAAGGAACAAACCCATTTATCGCAGCAGTCCTTGAAGCTGGCAACCCAACAAAGAACTTAATTACTAGCAGGGATAGATATTTGAGGTCCATGTTCTCCAAGAATTTTTGAACTTCTCAGGATCCCCTGCATCAAACTCACACTGAGGGTTGTTGTAAAACTGTATCCACACGTAGTCGAAAAGCTTGGTTTGTAAGGCGTGCATGAGCTTTTGGTTGGGGTCGTCGTAAGGGCACTGAGGTGCAGCACTTAAGTATACTTTCTTAATTGTTTGCTGAGCTCCACGGCTTTCCTTTCCAATGCAGCGAGTGAGTGCACATGTAATACTTGACTTCAAGTCAATTTTGATATAAGTAGTGTTGTGAAAGGGGAGGTAAATTTACGTTAGCTGTGACATTTGAGCGTTAAAATTGAATGACAATGCAAAGGGAACCGTATTCTGTCAGGTCGATCACTAAATTGCAGCCACATTTTCCTTTGCTGTTCTTGCTGTCGGAATGTCACTTTGGTAGGGGTTTCCTATACTTAGATATGATTCTAGTTTACCTTTTACCACTCACTTTTTTGAGCTTGACTTGACTTCAGTCGTTGCAACTTGCAAGTCATTAGCTTCCAGGAAATATCCCTAAGAAAAAAAGTGTTTCGGCCCCAAGAGGAAGGAATCAAACGTCTTATGTAGTTATACAAAAACCTTACCATCATTCAACTGTGTCTATCGTGATGCCAATAAGGTTATAGATCGAGTACGTATTGAAGGACCCATGGGGGTATATCAACAATACCCACAAGATTGACCTAAGACAATCAAACAAAAAACACTTCCCAATCTATATAATTGATTCACCAAATCAACCACGGGATGTCCACCATTTCTTCTTCTCTTATTATGATTAAATTGATGTCAAAATGAACCCAATGTAGTTCACATTAAATTACAACCCACCAATAAGTTCTTACATAAGAGAATCAACAAATAGAGAGTAGAAGGTGAAAAAATCACCAAAACAGAGGGTACTATTCAAATGCAAATATGACAAATCGAGGCTTAAACCAACGATGCAACTGGTAGTTGAGAATGAGGATCTATACGTCTTCAACATATTGACCAAATTAAATTTTAGCACGATCCGACGGTTGACACTCTAGCATTATACATTTTTGTGAAGGTTCTCGCAAAACCTACGAAAATGACACCACTTCTCTAACTTCTCTCTTGTGTCTTATGTGTCTCTCTTTTTCTCTCTATCTCTTTGTACAACACCGACTGCGCAACATCGTCAGCACAACATTGTCTGTACAACACCGTCTGCACAACATCGTTTGTACAACACCGTCTGTGTACACTTCACTTGGCCTGCCTTAGAGAAGCCACAAGGGATGGACCCATAACACATATTATTTCAGTTGTCTTAGAAAGGCATACTCCTATTTGAGGATAATTAGGTTAGGTTCTTAACGTCTTTAAATAATGTTAAAACAAAACTATGCAAGATAAGAATAATGTTACAAGAAATGGCTGAGTCGAGGAATTTGTCGCTTTCTTTAGAACATTCATGGCACTACCTTCAAGTGTGTAAGCAGTTCATTTGACCACCAGATGTTCCTTAGGATAAAAATAACTTCTTGAATTGTGACTACAAGTGGATTTGGTCTAAAACACTAGCCAAACAATATAGGAAAATAGCTCGAGCTTTTGAAAGAAAAAGAGAAGAGAAAAACTAATGTTGTTGTATTATTGTAAAAGTGATACAAAATACTTGATAAAAACAAGATTTATATAGGAGCTGAAAGGTAGAAAATTAGTCATCATTAAGCACGTAATTAAGGTTTGTAACAGGTCTTTGTTTAAAGAATCACAATCATTAAACACATAACCAGCATTAAACATAAAATCAGTGTTCAAAACTATAATCAAATTAGAATTAAAAATGTTATAAAAAGTGATTATGTCCACTCCATAAAGACTCAACCAGGCTCAGCAATGGCTCGGTTGTCGTTGGGTTGGTAAGTGTCTACATCTTTCACAAAAGTGGGTAACCCCTCAGGTCACTCCCAATTATATGGACACAACTCTATATAAAAGCTTTCAAACTCTCTTCACCCACCATTGTGAGATTTAATTATTTTGTAAAATTCACTTCATGTTCCAATGAAATTCACATCATATTCCGATATAATTCGCATATGTTCCAACAGATTATCTCATACTTTTAAATATATTTAATTAAGTACACGTACAACACAAGTGTAAACATAATTTGCGATGTGTAGATGAATTTGGGTAAATTTTGACAAGTTTTCTAGTCCATCAGTATTTAATTAAGGGAAATTCCAAATATAAATCTGAAATATGTTTATAAACATATATCACAAATTATAATAGTGTTATTTTCATGTTTTTTAGTACACAACTTCATATCCAAATAGTATAACTTAAAAAATAAAGGTAAAATAAAAAAATGATGAAATTATACATAACTTCATTTTCTAATAGTGCAATTTCATATTCTATAGATACAACTTTATTTGCAAATAATATAATTTTCAATTTCCTACTAATAGTGCAATTTCATATTCTATAAGTACAATTTCGTTTGCAAATTGTACGATTTCAATTCTCAAAAGTAGAGGTGGCCACTAGGCCGGGCTGAATCGGCCCGGTTCTGACCCGGTCCACTAAAGGCCCGGTACGGATTCAGTTCTGTCCACTAGCAAGGTGGGCCGAATACGAATCCAATTTTTCAAACCCTGACCCTATTCTATTCGACCTACCAAAAAAATTCGATTTGGCCCCGAATCGGTTCGGTTCGGCTCATTGAACAGGCCCGAACCTATTTGGCCCGCCTAAATCTTCTAATTTTGTAAAGTTTAGTTTATGTAATTGTTAGTTTAGTTGAATATAAAGTAATTTATACAAATGTTAGTTGATCTGCATATATTTTAATTTATATGAATGTTAGTTTATTTGAATATACTTTAGTTTAATTCCTATGAATCAATGAATGTTAGTTTAGTTGAATATAATTTAGTTTAAAAGAATGTTAGTTTAGTTTATATGAATCAATGAATGTTAATATAATTAAATTTAGTTTAGTTTATATGACTCAATGAATATTAGTTTAGTTATATGAATGTTAGTTGAATTGAGTATAGTTTAGTTTTAATGAATCAATGAATTTATATGAATCAATGAATGTTAGATTAGTTAAATGTAGTTTAGTTTACATGAATGTTAATTAATTAAATATAATTTAGTTTCTATGAATCAATAAATGTTTGTTTAGTTGAATTGTATATAGTTTAGTTTATATGAATCAATGAATAATGTTAGTTTCGTTGAATATAGTTTAGTTTATATGAATTAGTGAATATTAATTTTGTTTAATATAGTTTAGTTTATATGAATATTAGTTTAGTTGAACATAATTTAGTTTATATGAATGTTAGTTTAGTTGAATATAGTTTAATTTGGATGAATCAATGAATCTTGGTTTAATTTATATGAAAGTTTAATTGAACATATTTTGGTTTATAAAAATCAATTAATATTAGTTTAGTTGAATATAATTTAGTTTATTCATTATATAAATCAATAAATGTTAGTTTAGTTGAATATAGTTTAGTTTATATGAATTAATGAATGTTAGTTTAGTTGAATATAATTTAGTTTATATGAATCGAATATGATTATATCTTTTTGTTATTATATGTAATATATGTAAATATGTATATGAAAAAAGAAAAATATCGACAAAAGAAATGAAAAATGAATGTGATTAGTCGAATATAAAAGTTTACAACGAAAGTCATTATGTGATTCGTGAATATAAACATTTAATTACTTTCGAAATAATTTATTTCTTCTAATTTCTAAATGTCATTATGTGAAATTCGGTTCATGAATTCGATTCGATTCGTTTCGTGATTCGGTTGATGATTCGATTTTCGATTCGATACAAATCCAATTCCCCGACCCCAACCCCAGCCCGAACTAACCCTCCCTTTAGACTAGTCAAGTCTCGGTCCGCCTTCCCAGTCCGGCCCGATGGCCGGCTCGGACCTGTCCCATGGCCACCCCTACTTAAAAATACAACCTCAAAAAAGAAAATAAAGATAAACAACGAGGCCAATCAAAAATTGGGAAACTATGAATAACTTTATTGCCTAATAGTACAGCTCTATATTATATAAATACAACTTTATTTGCAACTACTATAATTTTTTATTTTCTAATACTTTAACTTTATATTCTGCAAGTACAACTTCATTTGCAAAAGTACAACTTCTATTCTCAAAAGTATAACTATTAAAAAAAAAAAAAAACTATTGATTTACCCTTTGAAATTTGCACCACTGCATATTTCAAATATATATTCGGATAAACTCTTTTAAATAAGGGTGTAAATTGGTAAATTGTGCATAATTTTCATTTTCCACTTATCAGAGTAATTTCATAAGAGTTAAAGAGATGGACATTATTGATTTCATAATATGTAAATCTGATGTATACTATATTCATTTCATAAGAGTTATTAGTATAGCATTCTGTTATTCATTCTGTTAGAAGATATTTATGCAGCTGATAACAACTTGTATATAAATAGAATGTATGATTGTACAGATTAATCACTTTACATGTAATAACAGAATATCATCATAACAACTTTCTCTCTCTTAACCCTCTTCTTCTCTCTGTATCTGGGTTTCTAACCCATGCATGAGCTTGCTGTGTATTCTGTCTCAAGCTTGTTTGATTGATACATCAATGGAGCAGTAACTTTCTTAGATGATTTATACTATTTAAATATTGGGACCAAATCTAAAAATAAAGATTTTCGCAACGATTTCAATTGAGGAAAATATACTTATTTCAAAATTTGCAACTTGGCCAAAACAATTTATGTTAGCAGTGACATTTGAGCATCAAAATAAAATGGCAAAGATCTTATGTAAAATTACTTCACTTTACACTTGATGATGATCATTTAAGGTCATAACGTAAAGATGGAATGGGAAATTTTGCAAGTAGAACATATTGATAACTTGCTCGTAGGCTCGTAGCTAGGATTTGATGCATACCTCCCTCTATCCTTTTTTTTGCCCCAAATATAAAAATTTACTTTTTTAATATACAAATGGGGCAATCTTCAGAGGACGAGCCAAAATGAAAAATTAGGTAAAAAAAAGGATGACGGGGGGAAGTATTTAGTAGAAGCCACTTGAGCAATTGTGCTATGTTATGTGGTCCAACGTATAACAAATTTCTAACATTATTGGCAAAATACGTACGCATACATTGACATCGTTACATTATTTAGGCTGAAGCCAAGCCATGATAACAAACTTTGGACGTACATTATCGTTGTTCATAATATAAAGCTACGAAGGTGAAGTTCACAGAATCACACGCAGTGTTGAGTACATACTTCACTTAATTATTAGACATTTAGACACTAGCCTTGATGCGAGAACTATAGCCAGTTTTGGCATCGTTGGCCCTATCCCACAACATAACTCCTCCATACTTGTCACCAGATCCCTTAACAAAAGGTAGCACTTGTTTCATCAAGTCTTGTGTACTAACAAACCCATTGTTAGCAGCATCGTCTGAAGCCGGAAGACCAACAAAGAACTTCCTAGCTGGGATTCTTGAGGTCCATGTTCTCCAAGAATTCTTGAATTTCCTAGGATCACCAACATCGAACTCACAAGGAGGATTGTTGTAAAATTGAATCCATACGTAGTCGAAAAGCCCGGTGTTTAGGGCACCACTGAGCTCTTGATCAGGGAATGGGCATTGAGGTGCTGCACTTAGGTATACTTTCTTCCTTGATTCTTGGCCGTGCTCAGCGAGCCTCCTTACTAACGGAACGTAATGGGGTGTTCCCAACTCGATGTCGAAATCTATGCCATCTAATACCGCATCACCTAGTGAAAATTGAAAGCACTTCCATTAGGAACCAAAGAATTATTTTCGTCCCCAAATTTTTACTCTATTTGACTTTTTACGATGTTTAAGACACAACTAAAAAAGTTTTTATTTTCAAATTCATAAGACAAAAAATTATGAAAACTTGATATTCTAAAAATATACATTAAGTTGCATGTAATAAATATCCAACTTGAATACATTATTTCTTATAATATGATAAAAATTTATAGTCAAATTTTTTAAATTAACGGTCGAAAATCAAATCGTTAACTTTGCCTTATAGAAATGAAATAAATATAAAGGACCGTGAGAGTACACACCTAATGGTCGAGAATCGGATCGTCCTCCAAGAAAATTATCCCACAAATAATCTGCAACACGTCTAGCATCGTCAGGCGACGAAAGAGAGTAGGTATCTGTACCACCACCTATGGAGAGCATGACCTTGATCCCCATGCCCTGGCAATTCCTGATGCCATTGCTCACACGACGGCATCCGCCAGAGGCAGGGTCACAGTGACCAGCCAAGTTGATTTGAGGAGTTTGGCCATTCCCGAATGTGGAAAGAAAAGCTATGTTAACATACTTATATAGCCCACTTCTACAAGTATCCGTCAATGTTCCCTCATCCTCATTTTGGCCCCAATATATAGCAATACCTCCAGCATTGGCTCTCAAGGGGCAGGGATATAATGAAAAGGGAGGAAGTTATAGCTAGCAATATTAGAGGTGAACAAGTTTTGATACCCATCATTTTTTGAACTTTGGCTGTTTTGTTTGATGCTATGAATTGAAGTACAAATTAATGTCTAAATTTATACTCGTGGATGTGGAAAATGGTAGCGATCTGACCACTGTTAAAAGTCAAGTCAATCGCGCAAAGATGCTTGACTTTATGTTGGCCAGTGTCCGATTTGTATTTAATAGTAGTGTGCAACTTGTTGTGCATGTCTAGGTTTAGGTATTTACTAAGAGATGAAATATAATCCTGTTAGAATTGTCTTAGAGCTCCTTTAATGGTGGAAAAAAAAGGTTTGTGGGAGCAAAATCATTTTTTTCCATTAATGGTGAACTTATAGTTTATTTATGAGTGAAAAACCCCACAAACACTTGATCAAACGATTAATGAAGCAAAACTTTTATGCATAGTGGAAGTGAGGCCCAACAACAAAGTTAGCATCCAAAGGACCAGTCGCGAATTGACATGTGTCGTTGTCAATTTCATTAAAACGTTATAATTTTATAACAGATATATCTTTAAAACTATAATTCAAAAAAAAATTACCAACATCTTTTTTTCTCTATAAATAGAGACCCATTTTCATATACTTTCTCCAACTTTAAAAATTCATTTTTTTCCTCGTAATTTTGTAATCTTCTTTTCTAAATTCTTGTTTATTTTTCCAAGCCCAAATTTTCCAATTTTTTTTTTCTATAGATGCTAATACTAATTGCAACACAAAATAAAAGCAAAAAAATATGGCTCAAAATATGCATGAATTAAGTTATATTAAAAAAAATAAGGTGAGGAAATGAATATTGGTGATGAACTTTTGTGATGATGTGGACAAGAGAAAATGGGTGATAGTTACCCATAAATATATTTTTTGTTCACTATAAAAGATGCTCTTATCATATTTTTCCATCCACTTTTCGTACACATTTTCTCTACTCACTTTTAATTGTTGGATGAGAAAGTGCATGGTTCTAAGTTGAGGAAAATGGAAATAATGAGCAATAGAAAATTTGTCTCCCTAGCTACTCCATATTAGCTAGTCATTCTATTGGTTATGAGTGAAATGCTGCCTAAGTGCCTAACTTATATTTAGTGGATAATTATGGTTGTAGACTTGTACACAAACAAGACCAAAATCCACGAAGTAAACCTAAAATACCCTAAAAAAAAGTCCTCACCCAACTTCTATCTAGAAAAAGTTGCATGAAAAGTTTAATTTGCAAAGAAAAAGTAAGATTTTTTTTTCTTCTTTTAACTCTTTTTTGGAGCAAAGTACAAAATTACAAAAGGAACGTTGCATTTATGTTGTGAAGTACGTAGTTTTGACGTCTATTTCCATGAATCTAAACATAAGACTGACTTAAATTTTTAGAGTAATTTGTATTTAAAAAATGTGACTAGATAAACATTTTTGGAATTTAAACTTATGTTTACTTGTAAATATTTGCATAAAATAATCTATAGTGAAGATAATGAGGTTCATTATATTGTATATAAGCTAGACTATATTTTTTAAAATTGTGTATAGGATATATTTATATAGTAATAAATGATATAATTAATTTTTCTTGCATCACTTGGTGGACTTACATGGTCCTATAGCATGCTACATGCCATACAACTATATTTTTTTAAAAAAAAAAAGAAAAATTTGTCAAAAATGTCATTATAAAGTTGATACTATGCGATAAAGAACCTAATAAAAAAAGTGAAATTATGAAAGAGGAAACTTGTTTAAATTATGATAGTTAACCACACATGTTATCAAAACCGACCTTGACCCGAAATAACCCATTTAGGAATCGATCTGATTTTACCAGAACCAACCTTGACCCGAACCCAAAATAACCTCGCTATAACCCGTTCAGGAACCGACCCGATTTTACCATAACTGACCTTGACCCAAATCTAAAATAACCTGATATAACCCGTTTAAGAACCGACCCGATTGTACTAGAACCGACCTTGACCCCAACCGAACTTGACCCGAACCGACCTTGACTCGAACCGAATACAACTCGAACCGAATACAACCCGACCCGAACCCGACCAAGAAAATAACCGATTTAACCCCGACCCGATAATGACCTGACCCGAACCGGAACCGACCCGATAATAACCGACCTGCGATGGGTCAACCCAAAACTGACCCGTTGACCCAATTTGACACCCCTAATGCTAGAACATGTTGTCATTAAACGCCTTGATTCCTGAGTAGGTGGTTAACTAAGGGTTAGACCCTCTTCAGTTCACCTTAAAAAAACGAATCAATAAAAATAAGTTTCTAATGGTAAAAATTAGTTTTGATCCATAGCTTTATAAATTAAAAAAAAATAACTTCAAGTGTCCGTAACAATAAAAAAATTTACAGAAATAAATAAGTTATGACTATTAGAAGATGGAACAAACTAATTTGAACTACCATCGTTTCTAGTTCCTAAATAACCAAGACTTTTCATGTCAAATTCGAACATGGTGGCAAAGTACACTCATGTACCCTATACTTCCATCTATATACAGGTTCGAAATAGGATGTAAACCTTGATTTTGAACTAATGTCACAGAGTGTAGTGTCACTTGGGATAGATAACTAGCTTTTCCGCCACTAACCGGATGCCTGCACTCTGCTGGTAATCATAAGGATCCAAGGAGATAAATGCGTCAACAGAAGTTCCAGCAGTGAACAAACTATCGAGTTCTGCGGGATCAAATTTACTGAAAAGAAGCTTTTGCTCAGCACCTGATGCCGCTTCTTTCTGGAATATTTCAGTGCCATATTTTGCAACATCCCCAGCTACAACTGTAGGTATACTGCAAAAAGAAACGGCCAAGAACAATTTCAATTTAGAAAATTTTCTTTTAGGCTGCCGTACAAAACAAAAGAAAAATCCTATGTTTATGAAGTCTATATATGATGTTCCCTCAGAAGGAAGTTAACAGGCACAAAACATGAGCCTCATCTTAAGGCAGTACTATGTGAGAGAACTGTAGATTTTTCAATACTCAATTACTTATCCTTGAGATCTTAGGCAAGGAAATGATTTCCTCTATTTCCGATTACAATAGATTTCACTACACTTTTCTGAAGATATTCTGTGCATTTCGATATCCTGTATTTTTTTTTTATACAAGTCCGTTGCAATGATAGTTCACTGTGATATACAAAGGGGTAAGTCACGAAATCTCCTGATATACAAAGCAATATACTATGGTATTAAAAAACAAAAAGACGAAAAGGAAGGGAGGAGAACAAACTTACTGGAGCCGTATGGTAGGGAAGTTCCAATATCCATTCTTTCTGAGTACTACAGGCCTCCATTCAGATGTGCTCCCAGACTCACTGAACCAGCTCTGCGCATGATTATCACATGCATCCAGAACTTGACATACGCTGGGAGGTGCATTTACCACAAAGCTCAATCTAGGGCGGCCTGCATGATCTACAAACTTTGTACTAATTCCAAATCGCACTTTCAGATAGGTGAAGTGAAGCTTTAATACTACAGTGTCATGCAGTATCCGAATCCTACTACTCCCATGATAAAATGGAACCAGAGATGCCCTGATTGAAGAAATCGAAACATCATCAGGAGTCAAAAAACCAGGCAAACTGCTGCAGCCCTCAGATATCGTTGACAGGCAAGGAATTTCACGGGACTCAGCAATAGATCTTTTCTCTTCAGGATCATCTTGTTCGATGGCATCGTCCATTATTTCCTCAGTAAGTCTTCCCATATCAAAAGATTCTGTTTCGGATCTACTGGGCTCCCCAAAACTGAGAGTCTGTTTCAACCCTAAGTTTAGATTTGGTTGCTCTTCAAGCATAGGATCGAGGTTGGGAGTACAGTTCAGTTCTAGTGTTCTCTCGTCACCACTAGTTGATCTAGCAATATTAGTTGGAGGAACCCAACCATCCCTTGTAGGAATGGGGAGACTTGACTGGTTTAAATGGTTTTCAAGCATGGAATCTGGGTCGGGAGCACAGTTCAGTTCAAGTGGTGAAATTCTACCACCACTACGAGTTGTTCTAGCAGTTGTAGTCGGAGAAACCCAACTTGTAAGAATATCTGGGAGACTTGACTCCTACACAGAGAAATTATTGCCAACTAATGAGAGAAATTCTCACAAGACATTGTTTACCTCATATACAGATCAAAATACCAAAAACACATTCTTTGCATAGCAGCCTGCAAAATACAAAGCTAACAAGTAACTACTCTTTCCACTTCAAGATAAAATGATTCCAAAATTTTCAAGGTCAAACTTTACTGGTAATTTTCATTGCCCAACAAAAATTGATGTAATAGAGAAAGAAAAATGTGAAGAATATCAATGGGCAGAGGGAATATTATGGAAGTACATTTTTCTTAAAAACTTAACCATAAACTTGTAATATTCATCCATCACTTTTCAGGGGAGTAAATTATCAAATATCAAAGGAGGGGGGTACAATAATTCCATCTCTTACAATCAACAGGAGACTGAAACTCTATCAAGTACTCTTTAAGACAACCTTCGTATTTCACATTGTGGATTAAGAATCACAAAACTCACTAACTTCCTAGAGTTATAAGCTAAATTCCCGCTGACTACAACTCCTTCCTCCATTATCTGGAAAACATAACAAACTTGTTTGTCCAGCCACCAACCAAAGACAGATTTACTGCCCCTCAAAAACCGTAAAATGACCCCCTCCCCCCCAACACTCACACACTACCTGAACAAAAATTGTGCTTCTGTCCTACATCTTATGTCAGTAAAATAGTAAAACATGGGATAACCCAACACCCACTTCTTAGTAAGAACAGAATGAGTGACAACTGACAAATATCTACATGCTGCTTAAAGAACCAGAAAGCAACACATATGGAAGTGTAAAGAATTAAAGTAACGAATTACCATTCCCTGAATGCTATCAAAGATATAGGGAAGTTGTTATTACACACTAAGAAAATTTAGCTTTAGAGTCGGCTACACAACATAACTAGCTGTTCTAGTTATCAATGATAAACCATATAAAATAGATTACCAAGAAGAGAACAGTTGCACAATACTTCAGAACTTCAAGATTCATACGCACATCATCCAGGCTCCTGAAATCATAAAAGAACAATCAAATGACAAAGAAACTTAGAAGGAATCCTAAAAACAGCACGATCAAAAGCAGAACATACCCATCAATCCCTGAACACTACGTATTTCCCAATATTTGTTATGTGTTCTAATACAAAGATTACATGAGATAGTCTTGTTAAGGATTTCCAGATATCTAAATCAAATAACAAATCTGTACATCTAACCAGCCGACAAACATGCAGAATATCTAGGTTAGGAAACTCAGTTGTATTCCAGGTCAAATTGACCAATCATAGCATGCATAACAACAAAAATGACGAACCGTGGCTTTCAATATACTGCTATAAGCCAGACACGATCAAAGATATAATAGGGTGAATAGCAAATAAATTACCTTTTGGACAACAAGAACAGCTAGATGGACACCAAAACAGGAAAGAATGTAAAAGAGAAGATAGCCTTACTCTAACAATCATTTAGCTAGTGAAACAAAACACTGACTTCCCTGGTTCCCACCCCTTTTCATCAATCACTATTACACTATTTGAAATTTCCAACACTACATACTTAACCACCCCTCCCCCACCCCATCCCCCCCAAAAAAAAAAAAGGAAACACCCATACAAAAATGTAACCTGTATGACAAAGACAAGTGGAATACAAACGAGGAATGGGCATATTACCTATGACTTTGCTGACCCAACCCAAAATAAGTGGCAAGAGTGGCCATCTGAAAAAGTATAAATATAAAGATATCAGTCATCGAATTACAGAATCTCAAAGCCAGACCATCAACTGCAAGTTTAAAACCAAACTCAATTGACAAACAAACAGATAATGTCTTTCTAGCCACATAACTTACACTAAAAAACTCTCATTGCAGCTCTGTTTTTACAGTAACTGATACTTTTGCTTGCAATATAGGACCATCAAAAATTTAGGATCATAAAAAAGAAGAAAAAAATGATCATTGAACACATGATTTGCCTTCTCCTGTCCAACAAGATATGATTCTTACCGCCAAGCATCAGAGCATCATCAACTTACTCACAACTATCAAGTAATATTAAGTATCCCCTTCATCCCTCAAAGATTGATCCAAAGTCAAACATGACCAAGCAGAGCAAGCCTAAGATTGTTACAAAAAACATTAATCCCATTCCAATTCTAGGTAATAGCCACCTGACAATGTGATAAACTAATAGGCAATGACCTTTCTGATGACACAAAATTATTTAGATCCCAACCATAGAAAACAACAGCCTTTATTTTGGTCCATAAACTATCAAATAGAAACCTAAAGATATGAATAACCACAGTAAGACTACACTAAAGCCCAGTAACAGAACAAACATTATATTATTCTTTGGAGGATAACAACTAGCTTAGTCAATTAAGTCTTGCAAGGGAAGAGCCAGAGACCTAGGATTAATCCCATCTACATCACCACATTTCTACACCAAAAAGATTATGTCTTTGCTTGAAATCAATTAATTGTTTCACAAAGAACCTTTAATTCAGTCCATGCATTGTCCTATATGATAGTTCAAATAGACACCTAAAATTATGATTAACGACACCCAAATTACACTAAAACCAAGCAATGGAACAAATATTTAAATCAATCTTTTTGCGGATGCCAACTAGTTTAGACTGCCAAAGTCCCGGAATGTAAAACCCAAGACCTAGGATTCAACCACGCTACATTATCACCTTTTTTACACCATAAAGATTAAATCTTTGGTAGAAAGAAAATAATTGTTTCAAAAAGAACGTTCATTTCATTCCATAAACAATCAACCATTCATTTCATTCCATAAAAAAATCAACCAAACACCAAAAAATGGTTAAGTAATCAAACTCAAAACATAACAAAACCAATTAATCAAAGTCTCCGAAGGTAACTGAACCTAAGACCTTGGATTTAATCCATCTACATCATCGCCTTCCTACACCAAAAAGATTAAATCCTTGGCAAAAACCAAATACTTATTTCAAAAGAACCTTCATTTCAATCCTTAAAACTATCAAACAAAAACCAATAAATAATTAATAATAAATCAAACTCAAACCATACAAAAAAAAACCAATAAATAAAAAGTCTCGGGATGACAAAACCCAAAATTTAACATCAAATTCCTACATCATTACCTTCATATTACCAGCACGGCGACCGAATTTCTCAGTGAGCAAAGCCAAAGAATCAATAATTCCCTTGGGCTCCGGCGGCGGCTGTCCAATCTCCGCAAAAGCCTCCCTAATTCTCGGACAATCAAACCTCAAAATATTATGCCCGGCCCAAACCCTCCCATCAAGGAGGTCGAAGATTTTATCGGCCACGGCAGAGAAGGTGGGGGCGGAGGACACGGCGGCGCGTGTGATACCATTGCAACGCTCAGATTTGGAGGAGATGCGTGACACGTCGGTAGGGCAGATGAGAGTGGAGTAGTGTTGGAGCTCAACGAGCTTCTTAGGGCAGACTAAGATAGCCCCGAATTCGAGGATAATGAAGGTCTCCCCCCGCTTTAAGGGTATTGTGGTTTCCAAGTCGAAGAATACGATTTCGGGTTTGGATTCCGCCATTTTTGAATAAGAATTAAGGTTTTTGGGATGGATTGCCTAATGGGGAAAGCGGCAAATGAGGAAAGGAATTTATAGAGTTTGAGATGGTGTGTGAGACTGTGAGTTACGTTTCTTGGTGGGTTTGCTTCGTTGACAAGTTTTGAAATTGATTGTGGGAGGAGTAGCCTTTGTTTGCAGGAATGTCTCTTCCGAGGTGGTCGGTCATTCCCGGATATTCTTTGACGAGGGAGGTTTTCGGGATATTTATACGGTAACGATAAACGTCCTCGGAACGTTACTTTTAACGCCCATATTTATATTTACAATTTTGTCATTTTTATTCACTTCTTTCATTTCTCTCTAAATTTTTTTTGTCAATATTTTTGCAAATAAATTTTGAATATGTCGACGCTTTCGATTAACATGTAATCGCAATTATCAGATATATTTGATGAGGTAAAAATAATTTTACGATGAAAATGGTCAAAACGCTCGGAATAAGCGTTTTGACCGTGGTTGGCCGTTTTGACCATTTTCACCGTAAAATTTTTTTACTTCGCCAAAAATATCCAATGATTGCAATTCCATGTTATTCGAAGGAGTCGACGTATTCGGGGTTGCTTTCCGAGAGTATTGGCAAAGAATTTAGAGAAAGAAAATGATGGAGATAAGAGAGAAATTAGAAAAATGGCAAAATCGTAGATATGTTGTTGGCGTTAGGAGTATTTTGTCGGGGACGAATAACAACTCCCTTATACGAGATTAAGGGTTTCGGATATTGATATTTGAAAATTTTTGGGTCGGATGAATTTATTGCTTTTTTTAGAAATTTTAAACCCAAAATTCGAATATTTTGATCTAATATGCATAATGCATAGCACTAGAGGAAATATTTCGAATATCATAGTTCCAATCCAAATGATGTCATGTAATATTGGGTCTAAAATCTATATTCGGATAGGATATATTGAATGTTGTTCGAATATACGAATAATTTTGCTATGCCCTATTATGTAGCGTTTTTGTAGAAGTTTGAGTAGGAATAGGAAGGGGTATTATGAAAATTAATAGGATACGAGTAGATAATAAGTCTATGATTGAAAAATTATGTGATTTTGTATTAAACAGTTATGATTGAAGTTGTCATGAATATGAAATATATACTTTATAAACTTAAAAAATTTCGTAAAATGACCTCGATTATTGACTTTACGAACGACAATCTATTGTGCATGAATAAGGTTTGCTTATTCTAATCCGTTGTTTCAATGAGGAGATTGATTTAATTGATTTTAAGCTAGTCCCAAATTTGATGAGCCAGGAAGGTCCACCTTTGTTATTAATGGATTATCGCGACTTGTGTGTGACAAAGAGAGATTGAGATGGCCTTTCAAAAGCAACAAATTATTACATGTATGCTAATTTGTATTATTACAAAACTAGGTAAGTTTCATGTGATGCACGGTTTAATAATAAATTATTTTTGTTGAATATTTCAATTATAAGAATAATTTTATTTATTGGTAAAAACTTATAAATTTTATAGAATTACCATAGAAAATTGAATTGGGATAATATTTTTTATCACATTAAATAAAAAAAATTATTATAGAAAAATATAGAGAGAAAACATGAAATAAATGTAAGAAATAAAGATCATTTTAAATGACTTAGAAATTTATATAGTAACACAATTTTCTATACATAATATTTTTCAATCTAATATTAATGTAAATTAGGAAAAAAAAATAACATAATCTTAAAAAAGAGACGGGAAAATTTTTAAAAGGAACTTGACGCGTGTTGAATATGATGTCAATAAGGGTTTTACTTTAGTAATAATTATAGAAGTACTTCAATTTATATGGTTTGATTTTATCATGACTTATTTATGTCTCTTATTCACACCTTAAAATACTAATGAAAAAATTGCTTTAATTTTTTAAAAAGTAAAAAATAATTTGACTTTTATCTCAATTACATTGTTCATATATAGTAAATGGGTTTTCAATGAATGAGACAAACCAATATCGCACCGTATTATCACATTTTCACATACTCAACATCTCATAAGTTTAAAACAAGATTTCTTTAAAAATTTAGAAAAAGATGCTCTATAATTTTTTTGTGTAGTAGTATATAAAGTTCTTAGGGTCCATATGTAGTCTGAAAGTTGATCTCAAAGCAATGCTAATTATCAAATACAAGAAAAGATGTTCAACAAGTTAAAGAACGAATCTAAACTAAGTATAATTCTTTGCTTTTCTTAGGATACCCTTTTTCGTAGTTATTCATTTTGGCAAGTAACCCATGCGAGTATGAAACAATACCTCTGTACGTTGCTTTGTGTATGTAATACTACTATGCCAGTGATGACGATTATTTTGATCCCTCTTGAAGAATGTCCCTTAGAGCATCTGAGCATGAGACACTTTATCGATGGAATATTACTTAAAGACTGTCCAATTACAAACAAGAGCTACCCTGCAGTAAAAGTACATAGGAATGTAGGATGAGTTTGATACAGTGACCATGTACTTCGTAACGTATTCTAGCATTCTAGCGAAAGCAAGTGGCAGCACATTTCACATCCCCTCCAATTTTGATAGGTGAGAGACCCAGAGTTTGATGGAGAGGATTGGAATGAGCTTTTATCCCGTCTCTTTTCAATAATCTCCGCACTATTGTTGGTGCCTGATTCTAATAAGTTTGTTGGAACTATCACCCTCTTTCTTCCACAAGTCTTGAAATGGCTCCTCACTATATATATTGTTTGTTTGTTTCTTTGTTGTTCACTGCTTTGCTCCATAACCTATTGATTGTTCTTCTGCGGTATCCATATTGTTCAAATACTTTCTTTATTGCTCCATGAGGTAATATGCCACCCACTTTCATGAAGAACACCTTGTCTCTTTTCTTCATTGAGCCTAGGCATATGATGATTTAGATTTGGAAATGGAATAAGAATGGGCTGTTGTGGTGTGATATCTGATGTTGATGAAGAGTCAGGTTTTACATTTTGGTTGCCAAAGTACCATATAGCATCCATGTCTTCTCCATACTCTTCATTTGATGTGAAGAAGTCTTTTTTTTAAAAAAAAATAAATAAGAACAGAGGCACTTTCTTTTGTTTTGGTTGACTGGAAATACGTTTGGGTGTTTTTTCCCCTGCTGCTTTCTTTATAGCCATAGAAATGTTTGAGTTAAGTGGAAATATTTAAATTTGGGAGGGAAATATTTTCCTTCCAAAATCTGCTACCAAATTTTTGGTTTGCTCCCCTGTAATCCATGTGAATTATTAGAGCAGCAATGAGAAATTATTTCTAATTTTTATTTTCACTCATGTTGTATACCTTGACAATCCACTAACCATCTTTCCCACTAACAACACTCCCCAACAACACATGTTAGTACCGACTTTTGTTCTAAACATGATAAACAAAAAGAAACATAGTATTTTAAAAAAATATATAGGAAATTTAAGAGCCTATAAATTTTGTTTTAATATAGTTTGCAATATGTATTTGCTTGTTTTAAAAAGCAATGAAATTATATTTTGCAAATATCCTACTCTTCGACTTGGTTATTAATTCTACAACACGTACAAAGTTGATCGTCTTGGTACTTCGGATGTCAGAGAGTCAACATTTACTTTTTACTAACTATTTCCTATTTCTAATTATTTGCTTCATATATTAAAAATCAAAGTCTTAAAAAAAATTACTTTATACCATCTTTATTTTTATATTCATAATTTATATTCTTACTAATTTTCTCTCTTATTAATTTAACCAAATTAAAATTTAATATAAATTTAATAGGAAAAGAAAGGAGTACGCTAATGCTTGGTTCATCATCATTAACTAGGAGCAAGGTGGGTCCCATGGAGGCCAAAAGTCACTAAAAGCCAGACAACTATTCCAGTCTCTGGATTCTTCTACCCCTCTATAACAAACCACATACGGTTCCCTTCCTCAACACTCTACAGAGTACACACCATCTCTTAGAAGCCTTTGATCAAACACATAGTGAGGAATGTCACTGATCCCAAGAAACATGTCCACCAATCCAACCCCCTTCACCCCATTTTCCCCAGACTTCTGGGATCGCTTCTTCTTCCATGACCTCCCCTTCCAACCATTCGCAAACCTCCCACTCTCCCCCTTTTTCTCTCCTCCACAGCCACCTCGCACACTTCCATACTCAGAGCTCGCGGTTGAAACCTCTGGCGATGTGAGAACCCGGCTGGAGTGCAAGGAGATCCCAGAAGCGCACTTGATCGTGGCGGAGTTGCCTGGGATTGAAAGGCATGAGGTGGAAGTTGCGGCGGAGGATGGTGGGTCTGTTAAGATTAGTGCCGTGGATGGGAGGTTCTCGTGGCGGTTGAGGCTGCCTGAGGATGCGAAGGTGGAGCTGATGAGTTACTCAGTGGAGGGTGGTGTGTTGACTGTTGTGGTTCCGAAATATGCGGTGGAAGTGGAGTGGGGAAGGGGGGGTAATAACGGAGGTGGACGAGATGTCAGGGTGATTGAAATCTCCGGTGAAGATGAATGATAATCAACTGATCGTGAAAACGTGACTGTCTGACTGATAGTTACTTAGAGCGGATCAAGAAATGAAATGTATGTAATGTAACGTAAGGCAAGAAACGGTCGTGCAGTGGTTTGTAGTCTATAAATAATAATAAGTACTACTTGTAGAATCAGTAATTAGCTGTGTTAATGTAATAGTGTTGTGTTGTGGAATTGTGGTACTTCGTCTATCGTTATTTCTCAACTCTCGAGTGTATGGTTTGTATTTGCCAAAAGTTTTATCTTTACTACTCTTATATTTATGTAATTATTATGTACATTGTATATGTAGTGTTGTAATCAGGGCTGTCTTAATCATTTTGGGGGCCCTGTTTTAAACTTTGAAATTGTGTCCTAATAAAAAATATACCGAAATTATCTCTATATATTATAATATTATAACAATATTTTTAAACGAAACACATACTCAAACTATTTTATTTAAATGATAAATAATATGCTTAATATCCTAATACAATCTCAATTATTAAAAATTTAAACTATTTAAATAGAGCTAATCTTCTAGCATTTTTTGAAGCAAATTCATCAACCATGTCTTTATATTCCACCTTCTCCAAAAGATCATTTTCAATTGGCGATTAATGCCAATCCATTAAGTCGTTCTTGTAACATGGTAGACTGCAAATAAGATTTCAACAACTTCAACTTTGAGAAGCTTCTTTCTGCAGAAGCAACTGTTACAGAAATAGTCAATAAGATCTTGTATGCAATCATTGTATTAGGAAAACAATCAACGCCTTTCAAAAATTTTAATATATCAATAGCTCCTAATTTTTTTGTAGGCAAGATATCTCTTAATAACTTTAACTCCACATATAGTTCATGTCCATCAACATCAGATTGCTCATTATGTGTTAATGCTTGCTCAAAATGACTACAACTTGACTTCAAAGATATATCATCTAATGATTCTAACTTTTCAGAAGTAAACATGAAACCAAATATACTTTCATATTCTTGATATTGCTCAAATCTTTTATTAAGAGAAACAATAGCTTGGTCAACAAGGATAAGAAAAAAATTTACTCTAAAAGATTCTTCCCCTAATAACTCAACTAAAGGGGTATTTAAATTCTCATCGAATTGTTTTTTTTCTTAAAATAACACGCCTTTGAGGAAATATTGGATCAATATTCATTTCATTAGCAATTTCTTTAGCATTATTCAAGGCAATATAAAATCCAGTATCTCTATATCCTTCAAAGTATGAAATCAACTCCTTTATTTTTTCCATAGCAACATCAATAACCATAATATTTGATTGCAAAAGCTTGCTAACCATATTAATCGCACACAATACCTCAAACCATATAATAATTGACACTAAAAACTCAAAATCACCTAGCTCATTTGTTGCCAAGGATTTAGCTTCATTACATATTTTAGAGTCAGAATCCTTGTCTGACACTTCAAGCAAAGCTTCTCTAAAATCTGACATTTGACATTTTATAGCTTTGACACTATCTATATGACTCTCCCAACGAGTGGATGACAAAGATTTCAGAGTTAACAATTTTACATTATCTTTCAGAATTTGTCATCTCTTAGTAGAATTAGCAAAAATTGTATAAATACGTTATACAACTCCAAAAAAATCTTTAGCTTTATTGCAAGAGTAAGCCATATCACACAATGTCAAATTAAGACTATGACAACCACAAGGAGTAAAAAAGGCTCTCGAATTTATATTTCTTTTGTACACCTTGATGCCTTCGTTTCATATTTGACCCATTATCATAACGTTGTCCTCGTACATCAAATATGTTAAGATCAAGATTTTTCAATTCATTTTGTAAAACATCAAAAAGTCCTTGACCAGTTGTATCATTCACATTCAAGAATCCTAGAAAAGATTCTTCAATACTAACAGAATTTGTAGAGACATCAACATATCTTATTATCAAAGACATTTTGTTCTTGGTGACTAATATCAGGAGTACAATCAAGTATCACAGAGAAATACTTTGCTTGTTTAATTTTTTTTAAAATTTTAGATTTAATTGCAGAAGCAAGCAAAAGTATTAGCTCATTTTGGATGTTATGCCCAAGATAATGAAAGTGAATCTCATCATTTGTGATACGTTTAACATGCTCTTGGATAATTGGATCAAACTCGGCTAACATTTCAATCAAACCTAAAAAATTACCATTGCTATTTTGATACAGTTTCTCATTAGAACCACGAAAAGCAAGACTATGTTTAGCAAGGAATTTCACTATTGAAATAATTATGTTTAAAACATTTTTCCAGTGATCCTTTTCTTTCTTAATTAGTCTTTGAGCCGTTTTATCAATGGTTTCATTCTTTTGGAGCCTTAAACGCAACTCATACCAAGTAGACATATTCTTAACATGTTCAATACATGTTTCATGCTCTTTAAGTCTCTCACCAATATGTGCCCAATCACTAAAACCATCATTAGCTAACTGTCCTCTACCAATTCCTTTTTTAAAAATTTTACAACAAAACAAAATACTCTATCAAGTTCTTTTGAATAAACAAGCCAATCTCTATCACATTTCTCTCCATTAGATAAAACTCTAGTATATAAATTAGCCGTAAAGCGTCTAGAGAATTTATCTTTAGGACCCTTTACAATGGAATAATCTCTTTTAGGGCCTTTTGTCACTACTAAATCAATCATTTTCGACTCAAGAGCATCCCAATTTCTTGGATCAAATATATCAAAAGAATATTCATATTGGTCTGGTTGTTGTTTATTATTATTATCATTTTCCTCTCTATGAAACAGATTATCCAAATCCTCACCATTATCATCATTAACATCAACATATTGATCATCCACATTTTCATTTTCAGAGGCAGGCACATTAACATCAACACTTTGATTATCCGAATTAATATTTTCATTAACAGCCATATTTTCAAAAATTTCAGCATTAACATCAATAACATTTGGATTTTCATCTACAATTTGCGGTTCTTTTAATAAAAATTTGTCAAGAGCCCCTCTTTGAGATTGAGTTAACTCTTCCAATTTTTTATTTTTCATACGTTTATCATAACCGGACAAATACTTTCTTTTAGGAGGCATAATTAAAATCTAAAAATAAAATAAAAATTGCAATAATATGTAGTAATTAAACAAATAGTCAAACAATTAACAAAAAACAACAAATTATGCAATTTAATCTAATAAATAAAAATGCAAAAAATAGAAAAGGATTGAAACAACCTGGCTTGCGCCAACTCTGTTTAATGGGCCGTCTTTGAATGACCTCTATAATTGATTAATTGCGCCTTGCCGGAACTCCATAAGGGACCATGACAATTGACAATTTGCCTCTTTCCTTTGCTCTTCTTGAGTTCTTGTTAACCACTTAACCCTTATACGGTTATACCCAATTTATTATTATCATTATAAAATTTAATTTTTTTAATTCTCAAATCTGAATAAGATAGGAGATTGAAACAAAATTTATAGAGGGCAAAAAAATTAGTTGTTTGATAAACTAAAATTAAGGGGTTTAATTGTGGAAAACACGAACTAAATTTCCCCATTGAAATTAATTTCTTCATACCCGTTGTAGTTAATGGAAGGTATAACATTTAATTTGGAAAATTGAAAATTTGGGGGGAAAACAAAAAATTAAATGAGAAAGTAGGAAAATTTTAGAGGAAGATTGAAGATTAGAAAGTATTTAAGGAATTAGGAGCAATTTACAAAGTTGAAATCTAGAAATCTGGAAAGTATGAAAAAGGGAGTGAATGAAGGAAGATGGGCGTTGGGCTTTATGTGTCTGAGTAAAACGCAGTGAATGAATGAAGGAACTCAAGGAAGATGCTTTTATTGCTTTATGCGTGTAAGACTTTCAGTCTTTCAATTTTTTTTTAATAATCAAGGTTGGGCTCCGAGAATATGGGCCCTCAAAATTTTGGGGCCCTGTGCTAAGGGGCTGTTTGCACAGGGCCAGCCGGGCCTGGTTGTAATATTATGGGTCGTCGTTTTATAGCTCGTGAAAATATGCTATCTATGACGTTACTGTGAAGGCCTGTGTTATGTAATTAGTGTTTAATATGTGACAGTAGTTATGCTTTATTATTTTTATTTTTGTTGTTATTTGTTTAGGTTAGGAAACTAGTCGAATAAAAATTGAAACCTTTCACTGATGATGTTAAGTTTGGTCTCTCTTTTTTATTTATATGTGATTTTAACTTGATATTTTAATGTTTTTTAATTATAAATTATTATAATCTACTTTTTTTCCTATTTGGAATTCTGGAAAAAATCAAGACTTTAAATAATATTTAGATATTATTGGAAATAAATACATTAATGTAAAAAGATAATTAAATTCTATAAATTTTGATTATAGTGGTTAAATAGCATTAAATGACATTGGGATATTAAAAAAGTTTATTTAATACAGTAAAAAAATTAGAAAATCTTGGCCATTAGATAAATAGTGTCACATATAGTTTCGATTTGAAAGTACATAAGTAGTCGAATCTCAAATATAGTATGCTCTTATAAATACAACAGCATGGAGATTTTGAATAGATCATTGCAATAGCTAAGCTTAATCATATACAAAAAATTATGTTTTTTTCTATAAAAAAAATTCAGGATTACTATAGCCTTGTATGGCTTCAATTTGAAAGAACAATTTGATTTCTTGGCTAAATAGTATTCACTTTATGAGTCATTTCCTATTAAAGACAAGGATGGTGTTGAAAAACCTTCATATTGTAGCTCGAATACAATATAGGGGGGACAAGGGGACTTAATACTACTGAATGCTGAAGAATTTGACCTCAACTTCCCACCACTATAATTTAATCATACTCAACCACAACCAAATCATTGTCAGCCGAGGCTTAGCAATCAAATGAGGTAACAAATTTTGTTGTGCTTATTAAACAACACGGTTTCATGTTCTCTTCCACACGGAGAGATTAACAAAATAACATCAAAGTGTAGATACAGTAGGAAAACAATTATTTCAATGTGGAACATAGCAAAGAAACAAATGACAACAACACAACCGTTCAATATGGATCACAAGTACCATAGGCGTGGAAGAAAGATATAGTAGCAGTGCCATACGATAATATTGCAAACATTCACATGTGAGACATAACACACATAAGAGATTTAACAAGAAAGTTATATCTTTGAAGAATGATCAAGAAAAGATCTTTGAAGCCACACACAAATGTCATATTGTAATCCCCCAAAAATTATGAGATTTCGATTATAGTTTATCGAAAATATTTTCTATGCATTAATATAATACATATACTTTACATATATACATACATATTTCCAAAATAAATAGCAAATTATTTTTATTATTTAATTAAATCCTAAAATTAAAATTCTTTTTCTACAAAATATATTTTATTTTCCTAAGAAACACACTAAGTCTAAAATACCTTAAAAACCTAGTACTACACTTCTATTAAACCTATACTTCCTAAATGTAAACAATTTACTTAATACTAAACTACAAAGCAAAAGCAAAAAAAAAAAACCCAAAACCCACCCCATATTCACGTACAAAAAAGGGGAAAGCACAAAGCTTCCTTATTGTCGTGAATCCCAGCAGCCGCGCCACCCTCTCTCCCTGCCGCCGTCCATCTGTTGCCTCCGCCATTGTCGATGAGCCATTGATCCTCCTTCCCCTTCTTTTTCCTTTGTTTTCCATTCTTTTCTCCCTTAATCATTACGCCCTAGTATACATGTTTATTAAGTTTTTTATGATTTTTTTATTGATCTTATGAAGGGTTGAATCTATATTGAAAGTATATATATTTTTATGTTCTATAATTTATTTTATGCATACTACAAGTTTTCATAAATTTTTATGCATAAATATTAATGTTTAGGCATTTTAGTATCATGAATTAGGGTTTTGATTCTAAGCTTTCGAGTTTTACATAGAATTGTAATTATTTTTTGAATCATCTATGGAAATTTTATGCGGTTATATTTTAAATGAATTTTCAGATTTTATAAGCATATGTTTTTAGTATAAATTTGTTAGTTTTCATGATTTAAGGCTTAGATTTTTATACTATTATTTGTTTCATGAAATTTTGACCATGGTATGATGCATTTTGATAAATATTTAATATTATGGTATTTGAAATAAATTTTCAGAATATAATATATATTAGATTATGTTTTAATTGTTGAGATTTCATGTTTTAAAGCTTGAAATTATATACTATTAGTATATACATTAAATTAAGGCTATTATATGATACAATTGGGAGTAATTTGAGTCTATATTGAATACAAATTTTCAAATTTAAAGGGTATAAAAATGGAGTTTTATGATATGTATTTTAATGAGTTTTCAAATAATACTTGTAGTATCGTGTAGAATCTACTAGATTATATTTTTTGAGAGACTTAAAAATATGTTTTGGATATGTTTTAAAACCTTAGAAAGCTTAGTATAATTGCTGTAAATTTTGGGTATTGGTGTATTGATTTAAGTTGTATAATTTGGTGTAGGAGAACACTTTGTAGAAGGTGCGTGATAGTAGAAAAAGTGGTCACCCATTTATTTTACTCTAGGTACATACAAATTACGAAAAAGTTACCTTTAGGAGCATGATTTAGGGTGAAATACAAACTTAGTATCATGTTTATGAACCTTTTTGGATGAGATTGTTTGGTTATTCATTTGAAAGAATTCATGTTCTTTATGTTAGGGACATATTTGGTATTTGGTGAGTTATAATTATGATTTGTCGATACTAATCGAAAAAAGAATTATATATGGTGAGAAATCTTGATTACTAAATTAGAATTAATTTGTTAATTAATCATTGAGGTTGTTTATTATTACTCTTTCATTACTGATCGTATGAGTTCAGTAATTTTCAAGTCTTAATGACGAGGGTAGTTGACTCTGTTCAACATGTTTAAAAGTTTAGATGGAAATAAAAAGGTTAAAAATTACAGTATAATAAAGATTGATTGTGTAACTGTAATGTTTGCATGTGTATGATGTGGTGATTGTGTATACTGAGTTTAAATAGTAAAAAATATAAAGAGAAAGAGGATAAGCAATAAAACTCTGGGCTAGTGCACGTCTAGAGTATTGACAATCAGGGATTGGAGCTTTACGGGGTATTATTCGTGGCTTTTATTGGAGGTCGTGTGATCTACGAGTCTCTCTTTTATAAAGTTTTAAACTTAAAATTGGGGTTAGTTGAGATCTCATCTAGCTACGGTGCTGGAGTCACGCCCGTTTACCATCTGGATTTATATTGTATTTGATGCTCTCCGACGGGAGTGCATGAGTTATTTATCTATTTGATGTCCTAATCAAGACATGGGAGAGACAGTCTTGTCTATTGCTTAATCCAGGTAATTAATATGGTTATCATTCCAGTTGAGTAAAATGTTGTTCTTGCATTTTGTGTTTATTCTTTATTTAGTTACTATTTCAACTGTTATACTTTAACTAGTGGAAAAAACCTTATATGCTGCGGTTTTTCAAAGGCTTTATGCTCCGATTTTGACCCGAAGTAGATGTAATAGGAGAATATACCAAAGGACTTTATGCTCCGGTCCTCTGAAAATCGGAGCATAAAATGTGTATTTTTTTTAAAAAATTTACGAATGCTAATATTAGTATTATTCAATGCAAATATTAAAACAATGCAAGCTGAAAGGCTTCCAATAAATATAAAACTAAGTTATTGGCTTATATTGGTATTAGAATTAACAATGCAAGCTAAAATGCTACTATGCTCTGATTTCAATAATACATATAACAACGTAACTACGAGTATATATAGAGATTTCTACAATGTATGACAAATATAAATACGGATCATGTACAATAATCTAATTTAACTACTAACCTAAATACATTTATTGGCAAGGAATCGTGCAAACTTGTCTCTTATTTCTTTGATTTCGTCAATGGTGAAAGACTCTTCTCTTGATGCGTTGTTGAAAACCTAAATGTAGCCACCATATATAATAAAATTATACAATTAGATTATCAAATCAATCTCTATTACTTGTTTAATTCTTATGAAGAATAAATTCATACAGTTTGAAGTATAGTCATGAACATTTCCTTAAAGTTATGTCATGAAAAATTTTCCATTAATTAAGTTTTCCGAAAAATTCGGCAGAGTTTCCTCTATAAAATGTACATTTTCCCAATTTTTAATCTTAAAAACATGTTCAATCCAATTTAACAATTCCACAATACAACACACAACAACTATACAACGCCATACCACATCAATCTTTTGATTGATGCCGGCCATATAATCCCATCCTCCATGCATGGTCATCAACATCTACGAATTATATTTCATAGGACAACTTGCCTAATGCGTATATATAAATAAATGTCAGCCAAGGAATTAGATATACCTTTTCTACATCATCGACTCCCGTGGTAGAAGTGGTCATACATGAATCTCATCACATAATAGCCATAATCTATCCCATTTTGTTGTTGTGCACACTAAATGGCAATGAAATCAATATTCATGTCAAAATCAAAGTAAATCAAAGGTTAGGCTACCATAAAACATTGTAATTCCCAAAAATATGTACCTTCACTGATTTCCATTTAGGAAATGTAGCTCTTGAATGTAATCCAAGACTTCCACGTAATTTCTTCATTGCACTACACTCGACAAGAAAAATATAGGTCATATTAATGTGATATTAAAGTGAATAATCAACTAAAACGCATTTGGTAAACATAAAGATACCTAGACAACATGGATTTGATAAGTAAATGTCGAGGGATGTAGACAAACAGAATCAAATTGATATACCGTGTGGGTTAAAGGACATATGACTAGGAGCAACCAATGTTTACTAAAAACATGAATTTGAAGTCAATAACGAGAAACATTATAACTTAGATAATGATAACAAAAGACATATATATAGCATGTTGGGACTAAAACATACTCTTCAATATACGGAGCCAAAATAAATTTGTCCCCATGTTTGATTGATTTTATCAAACTTTGTTCAATGTATTCTTTCACCTCGGGTTGGCTTGTCATGCATTGTGTGTCACAAATCTGTTGTGGACATAACCACCCAACTTTCAAAACAAACTTGCATTCATTCAAATCCTCGTGAAGTGCACTAAACTCATAAAAAACAAGATATGTTAGAATTGTACATAACCACTCAACTAAGAAGTCCACAAAATTAAATATAGTAGTGTAAGTATATTTCACCTCATGAAGACTTGTATTACGGATACACTCAACATTTCTCCTGATAGAAATTCATGAACATCCACTTTGTATACCCATGTTAATGTGTCCTCCATGTAGTGAAACTGTTCTTTTGCCAAATCAACTTGAATTGGCTTGTCATCAGACACATTGCTAACACATGTATGTAGCCATAAACAATATTTGCTTAGAGTTTCAAGCACTTGAATACTCATAAGTGGATCTCCATTTGTTTTTATCTATCGGAGTTGACCCCTTTGATGATATCACTCTCCTATTCTTACTTTTTTCCTTCGCTTCCTTTTCTTTTACTTGAGACCCCTCTTTGTTTGCCTCGTCTTTTTTGTTTATTGAAGCCTTATTTATTTTCTACAAAACCTAAATAGAAATTTAAACTCTTTTATTAATTGCAAAAAAACGCATACATGGAATAATAAAATGAAAAAGAAATATCATAATTATTACCTCCCTTGAAAATCGAACCCAAGCACATGACCATGTCACGAAACTACCTTGCGCATCCGATATTTTATTGAGGTTCCATTCTGGCCTTGGAACCGGGAGTGAGAAATCTTCAAATCCATTAATAATATTCTCTATGGACACACTTAATTGCCCACTAGAAACAGTCAACAAATGCACCTTTTGGCCAGTTATTGATGGTTCTGTCCGTCCATATGAAACCTCAATTAACTCATCACCATTGGCCACACCAATTTGGGGTATTAAAAGACAACAAGGGGTCTCTTCCTAAAAACATTGTTGGACATAATTAACATCACAAGTAGGCGTCATCCAATTAACTTACAAAATATATTAAAAGTATTTACCTCTAAAATAGGCATTGGTTGATCTACAGGGGGTCTCGGTCGGTCTTCAACTCTCGCGACTGGAGTTTCTGGGTCTTGTTGGCTTAATTTGTCCCCATGATTAACATCCAAGAATTCAACAACAGGTAATCCCATTCGCTCCAAGATGGTAGCAAATTTCTTGTTCATCTTCTCCATAACTTGCTCTTCTATCTTAGAAGTTATGGCCTCTAAATCTTGTGTTGTCATTATATTCGTAGTTGATTGTGATGCAACACACTCTGTTCCAAAGGCCTTTTTTACCCCTAATCGCAAGCCTCCTTTGCCTTTCACGCGTCCATTATGGTCTTTTCCTAGCACCATGTGTAAGGCATCAACATTGTCTTTAGGAGTGAACTCGCCTGTAGCCTCCTTGGCCTTCCAGCTCATCTACTCAAAGAAAATGAGGAATATCTTAGTTGATATTCTAATAAAGTGCGTATATTGTAGGTCACAATGTTAAGGACTCACCACTGCATCAGCTATCTTCTTTATTCCCGGCTCAGAAATGGTTCTTCTACCGCTTGAATCTCGAACATGAAGCGAACAATACCAATCAAGAACTTGATCTCCCTTATTCGTAACTATAGAACTAGTTGCCGCTGATGAGGATGAGCTTGGAGTAGGGTAAAACCCAGTATCAATCCACTCCTTTCGGTCCTCATCATAAGTTCTACGACCCATGTGATGATAAAACTTCTTTTGACTCGAACATTGTGATGCTTTACTACGCTTTTCCTAAAGAATCAATAGCAATCAAAGTAATAAAAGTTAAATACTAATTTATTGAATTTTAACATGAGTAAATATCATTTTTGACGCTACTGCTTAGACTTACAACTTCTTTTGGAGTCGTTTTTTTTGCGACAAATGCCTCCCATTCATCCTTAGTGATGTGACCCCATATTTTGTAAGGCATTGATTGTGGTTCTTCCTTACTACTGGGATCTCCCTTTTCATTTTCCATTCCTGTCTTCATCTTTTTACTTGACAGAGATCTATCTCTCTTCTTAGACTTGAAATCCCTAACTTGGACTTGGACTTGAAATCCCTAAATCTCTCTGCAATAGCTGAAAAGAAAATGTCCTTCTTGCTTTGATCGGGTTGAATATGAAATAAATTCTACAAAAAAAAGAAAATTTAGATAGTTAGCATTTAACTATGCACTCAAAGAATTGAATTCAATTAATCTAGCAACAATGCGCAGGTTAACATTAAGTACTTGCTTACCACTGTATCTTCCCATATTGATTTCTTTAAACCCTCTGGCACCTCACTCCATGTGTACAAGATGGAAATTTTGCGCATACAAATTCCAAGTTGTGTTCCATATTGTCTATGCCACTTTCCACATGGTTGACCCAAGTTATTGTACTCAAGGTGCATTGGTTCTATTACTTTTAGATTTTTTGTTGGACCTCTCCCTTTTCTCTTCTTAGAACCCTCTTTATTAGTGGTGGCAACTTGATCACAAACTTATGTTTGTTGAGGTGTCACCATCAAATCATGCTCCTTCGTGGTTGTGTCAAGTATACCATCAATTAGTGGGGCTTGTTCTGCCATCAACTCATGTTGATCCCACCTAGAAGAGACCTCATCGTAAGCCCTATCTTTGGAGTCTCCTTTATCCTCCATATCTACATTGTATTCCTTATCATCATTGCTATGCCCATCCTCAACATCTTCCTTCTCAGGGAATATGTCATCTCTAAAGAGATTCATTGTAGAAGAGATCTCAGTGTGAGTGACAACAAAGAAACTGCAGCAAAAATTTACAATAGAATCCCTGTGAGTAACAGCAAAAATTTATGTTCAATGCATCAATTAATCATAAAGGAAGATAATTGTATATCTAAACAAAGAACACAATCACAAAAGAAAGTATATATAACAAGTGGACACTCTTCTAAGTCTAAAGCCAAGCCAATTTTGACAAAACCAAATTAAGTTTATCATACCTTGTACATTACTACTCAAAATTCAAATGTATTCCTTTTGTGTGATCTACACGCATGTAATCAATGCTAGCATCTCCATCGTCTTCCACACTGGATTTTGGTTAAGTAAAAGGTGGGGAGTCCTCAAAGGCATCATACTCTTCTTCATCATCAACATCACCTATACCGAGGATACTCCTTTTTCCTGGTATAACAATAGACCAATTGGCATCATTGGGGTCTATAATGTAGAATACTTGCTTAGCATGTGTCGCAAGTATAAATGGTTCTTCACTATCGCGCAAATGACTCAAGTCTACAAGAGTAAATCCATAAGGGTCATCATTTTTAACACATCTGCAGTTGTTATCTACCCACTTGCATTTAAAAAGACCAACTGTGAAACTAGAGTAGCCAAGCTCCCATATTTCCTGTACTCTACCATAGTATAACAACTTGGCATCTACTGGTGAATGATCCTTAGCACTCGAGTAAAATGTAGATGACGCTAAAACAAAAACACCACTATTCTACAAGAAAGAGGACTTCTGATCTTGACCCTCAGTCCAAAAGGTGTACCCATTGACATCATAACCCTCATATTTGTTGACATCTTCGTGAGGACCAAAAGCTAACCACTTCACAATGTTAGACACATCCTCTAGATGTTCACATACTACTCGATTATGAAACCAATCAATAAATGTCTTATTATGTAACTGCATCAAGGCTCTATCCTCTTTAGAAGGATATTTGACACGTAATTCCTCATAATGCTCATTCAAAAAGGGATGGACTTCTGGAACATGGTGTAAGACATACAAGTGTGCTTGCAGGCGCTGGTCTCTAGGAGGTGTGATCAATTTTGAGCCAATTATTCCCTTTCCCTCAAGTCTCCTTTCATGTCGAGAGGTAGGAAGTCCAATAGGCTCTGCATTGGTCATATACTCAGCTATAAAATTACCAATCTCATCGCTCACAGTGCCTTGAATCATACTAGCCTCGGGTTGTGCCGGGTTCCTCACTTTGTTTTGTAAAACACCCATATGTCTTTCAAAAGGATAACACCACCTCAAATAAACGAGACCTAAAAGCTTCATTTCATGAATGAGATGGACAATTAGGTGAACCATAATGTCAAAAAATGAAGGTGGAAAATACATCTCAAACTTGCATAAAGTTTAAATCACATCTGCTTGAAGGGCATCGAGTTTCAAGGGATTAAGCACTTTACTATATATTGTGTTGAAGAATGAACATAGGTCAGTAATAGCATATCTCACATGTTTTGGAAGTATCCCCCGGATTGCAATTGGTAAGAACACTTGCATCATGACATGGAAATCATGGGATTTCATGCTTCCCAACTTCAACTCACCATTTAGGGACACAAATCTTTTCATGTTAGATGAGTATCCCGATGGAACCTTAATGTCATACAAAGATCACAAAAAAACTACTTCTCTTCTTTAGACAATGTGTAACAAGCCGGAGGTAAATAAACCTTTTCTTTACCCTTTCCTATTCCCTTGTTCTTGTCACCTCCTTCCTTGGCTCTATACCTTTTCTTTACCTCCTTAACCTGTGGCCATAACTCTGGGCGAAGCCCCTCGCATTCTAAGTAATCTCGCACGGCCTTCACATCCTTAGTCTTACCTAGAATGTTCATGAGCGTCCCGAGTATTGCATCGCATACATTTTTCTCTATGTGCATAACATCGAGGCAATGTCTAACCTGTAGATCTCTCCAATATGGAAGCTTCTAAAATATTGACTCTTTCTTCCATAGCCCTTCACCCCCTTGTCCTGGTTTACCAAAAACCGTTTCAACCCCCTTAACCTGTTCATAAACCTCATACCCGATTAACGGTCGACAAGTTATACGTTCTTCGACCTCTCCATTGAACGCCTTCTTTTTCTTACGATATGGATGATCACGTGGGAGGAACTTTCGATGGGGCATGAAGACATGTTTGCACTTAGGAATCCATGTAGCTTCCATGTCATTGATACAAATTGGGCATGCTTTCTTCCCTTTATTCTTATACCCGGATAAGTTACCATACGCCGGGAAATTGTTGACGGTGCATAAAAGCATTGCACGCAATGTGAACACTTCATTAGCATGTGCATCATACACAGAAACCCCTTCATCCCACATCTTTCTCAAATCCTCAACAAGGGGTGCAAGATATACATCAATATCATTTCCAGGTTGTTTAGGACCTGAGATTAGAAGCGTAAGTATAATGTACTTACGTTTCATGCACAACCAAGGAGGCAAATTATAGATAACTAAGAGTACCAGCCATATACTGTGTTGAGAACTAAGAGTCCCGAATGGGTTCATTCCATCTGTACACAATCCGAGCCTCAAATTACGGTATTCATCCCCAAATGTCTTATGCAACCTATTAATAGTCTTCCACTCCGGAGAATTAGCTGGATGTGTGAGGAGATGACCGTTCTTCACCCTATCGGCATGCCACCTCAAATTTGTAGCATCTTTCTTCAGAGAAAACAAGCGCTTGAATCTTGGAATTATTGGAAGATACCATAACACCTTAGCCGGAGGACCTTTAGCACCCCGAGCCCCTTTACGCTTATATCGCGACAACCCACAACGCGGACACTCTTCTAAGTTATCATGTTCCTTCCAATATAATATACAATCATTTCTCACAATTGTTATCACAAACTATCCAGTACCCATTTCTCACACAATCACGCACTCCCATTGCATACTATACCGCTATATATATATATATATATATATTCACTTCTCTGCTCTTATCACCTCATACTAAGTAAGCTAAGCTAAGCTAAGCTACGTTAAGAAAAAATTACGATTGTATACTACAACTTGTTGTTTAAGAACATACTCTAGAATTTGATCTCACCCATAAGCTTTGATGAGCAACTTTAGTTTTTTTAAGTCCCTTTATTTTTTCAAGAACACATAGATCATCTTGGATATTGTTTGGCAAAATCAAGGCTCGTAATAGCTATAAAATGTTATAGGAGTAGTTATATAGTATTTGTTACTCTGTACTTGTTAGGTGTCAAGGCATCCATATGTTTATTTCACTAGCTATTGAAGTATAAAAGCTATAGTCAAACACATCCTTATTAGAAAGCATTGCCTATGATTAGTCCATCTATCCATGAGTTTTTTCGCTTATGTGACATGAAATAGTTGTATGAATTTGATTATGTATAGTATTTGCTTCATTTGACTAAAACCTTTTATAGGCAAGGGAATTGTACAAACTCATACGCAAGTCAGGCTATATATCTATATATGCCTCCTAAGAAGACACTGGAATTGAACTTCTAAGTCTTAAGAGTCAATGGACAAATTAACGCAGATGATAGTGCATATCTTTGATCTTGAAGCTTTCACATTAGATATTTGGCTAAAATTGTGGAAAGACCTTAAAAAACTACACATGTTATACACTCGCGGTGTATGTTGATAAGTTAGACAAATGTTGAATAGCTAAGAGTATGTTAGTTAATTATTAATTCCATTTAAGTTGAATATATATATTATAGTTTCACTCCCTTTATGGTTCCATAGGTGTGAAGTTGTGCTTTAGTTGAGGTTTGATCTCTTAATGCATGAAGTTCTTTTCGTAGGTAACATTAACATTAACCCCAATTTTTCCAACGTAACATTAACATTCATTACATACTACAATTTTGCTTCACCAACCCCACCCCAACGTAACATTAACACCAACCCTAATTTTGCTTCCCATCAATCATTGCATACTACAATCGAATGTCATTGCATACCTTATCACTCATACTATAATACAACCGAAAAGAGAGAATGAGGCATAAAGTTAAACACAAATTTGAGGAACATACCTTAAACAATATTGGTGGGATTCTTTGTTGTCGTCGTCGAATTCAGTGGAATGCGCTTATTCGTGCCTCAATTTGATGAACGTTGAATGCACTTATTCGTGGCTCAATTTGCTGAACGTTGAATACCCTTATTCATGCCTCAATTTGCAATGGAAGCAAGGGCGCGCGGTTATTGGTGTTGAAGTGGGTTCGAGCGAGGAGGTGAAGAATGCACCGCGGGGAAGGCTACGAATTTGCAATGGAAGCAAGGGCGGTTCTTGGTGTTGAAGTGGGTTCGAGGAGATGAAGAATGCACCGCAAGGAAGGAAGGTGATTATTGGTGTTGAAGATGCCGGGTTTGAGAGGAGTTGAAGAAACTACTGCGCGCTGTTGCATGTGCTGATCTGCTAGGTTTTAAATTCTAGGTTATATGCTCCGGTTCTAATAATCGGAGCTTTAAACATAGTATATGCGCACAACGTAATTTAACTGAAGCCATTATATGCTCTGGTTCTAATTAACCGGAGCCTTAAACAACTTATATGCTCCAGTTCTAGGGAATTGGAGTAGCTTTTAATAAAAAAAACGAATCATCTTTATACTCCGAATCATCTTTAAACCGGAGCATATAAAAGGTAGTATTTGTGATTTTTTCCACTAGTATAAATTTGTAATGTGTATGTACCTAGCTTGCTGATTACGTGCTTTGTGTGTTTTTGGTGATGACTTTTGCTTATAAATGTCACTGTGATGATCCAATATTTACATTTGTATTATTAGGGACCAGATTATTGACATGTATCCAATCGAGCAATCATGCATGGGTGGGTTGAGTAGAGTAGTGCTTTAATTTAGTTTTTAGATTAGTTTGCATTTGTTTTGAATTGAGTTTAGACTGTTGGTTTTGGATTTGAGTTGAACATTATTTTGGCGTTACAGTAAAGGCCTTAACGGTTCCAATTTGTTATGAAAGAATTTATTTTACAATTAATGTTATTTTGAAAAGTTTTTTGGTTTTCCGCTGCAAAACTCTGTTTTATAGCCTTAACGTTTAAACACATGGCGATAATACACTGATAGTTTCCTAAAGGTTTGGTTTTTGGAAAATGGGAATTACCGGGGTATTACACATACACCTAGAAATTTCAGATGAGAACAAATTAGTAAGATTAGATTGGGTATTACATTTACTTCAACATGAAACTTTAACAATTGTCCTAACTTATTACACTATGTATGATTTTGTTCACATTGACAAGAAATGGTTTTACTTATTATCAAAGAAATCGTAGAAAAGTATATCTAGTAAAAGATGAGCTAGAGCCATATAGGTGTGGAAAATCAAGTAAATTTATCCCTAAAATCATGTTTACGGGTTGTGTTGCAAGACCAAGATGGAACAAAGATGGTCAATGCATATTTGATGGAAAGATAGGCATTTTTCCATTTACTTAATAATTTGCAACTAAGATAAAAGGAGACTATTATATTGGAACCAAAAGCCAGCCACAAGGGACATGCTAATCATTTACATTTTACAAACAATCAAGGCAAAGTGGCCAAATTAAGGGGGACAAAGTAATTTACATTCAGCATAATGCCAAAGCACACATTACACAAGATGATCAAGAATGGCAAGCACATTACCAACAAGATGGTTTCACATTTATACTCACACAACATCCCCCAAATAGTCTGCTTGCAACATTTTAGACTTTGAATTTTTTCAAAAGTATACAATCATTTATACACAAAAAGATGCCAATTACAATGACAATTGAGCAACTAGTTAAAGACTTAAAGTTGTAGAGTAAGCATACAATGAGTTACACGCGAAAAATCTAACTAGTGTGTGGATGTCTTTACAATATGTATTGAATGTGATATATCATCAAAAACATCTTTTTTTTTTCTTTTTTTTTCTATTTGAAAATTTTAAAATATTGTTCTTATTTGGAATTCTTTTATTTTAGTCTAATATTGTGATTGGATGAATTTTTTTTAATTGTTTAATGTCGTGGACTTTATAAATTTTACTATTTATTTTATAGTTAACCCACTTACATCATGATTTTAATAGAATCTAACCTTATTTTTAGATTAATTAAAATTATTTTTATAGAATTTTAATATTTTCTTAATTTCTTTTCGGATTTTAAATGGAAAAAAATATTTGAAGATATTATATACTACGGGTCTACACTCTACAGCATTGGGAAAACCACCCAAAAATTATTCTGCTCGTGTGTTTTAAGCTAAAACCCCTGATCCTTGAAAAATTCTGAAAATGAGAAAATAGCAAACACAAGTCTGAAGTCTTTGAACACTGACTTTCGACCTCCGCATATTTCACTGATATTCGTATAAAGGTTTGATCTTTCTGCTCTTCTCTTTCTCTCTTCTCTGGTTATTTATGATCTGTGTATGCATGGGTTTCGTAAATTATTGCTGCCTATATTATTATTTGGGCTTTTCTTGGTCATATATTTTATATGTTTGTCAAAAAAATTCAAATAATTCATATTCTTGCATTAATTTGTTCTAATTGTGGTCAATTGATAATTTCAAAAATTACTTTTTGGTTAACCAATTGATCAAAATCTGGTTAGTTTTGAGGATTTTTGGGATCCTTTGTTGGTGATTTGTGATTGTTTTGAAGGATGGGATGGGTGCTATGAGATCAGTATTCATGTTGGGAACTAATGTTAGTAAATTTTAATAGAACCCCAGTTATGCAAAATTTCCATCTTACACCCTGGATGTGGAGGAATGTGAAGGTGGAACCTTGTTGTTTGTGAGGAGTGGGGTTGTTTTGGTGTTAAACCTGGTAATGGATTTGGACGGCTGCAGAGATACCTGTGTAGATTAGACCTGTATTCATCGCAATGTCGATGTTATAGTGTGATTGGAGATTGGCCGATTGCAATTTTTTATTTTTCTTGATGAATTGCTGTATTTAGCTAATTAGATTAGAAGGGGCTATCTTCTGATTTGTGAGATCATTGCTTAGATATCCGGGTGATGGGTTAGCTTGAGTCTGTGTGCTAACTTTGGAAGACACGATGTTTGTATTATAGTATGGTGTGATGGAGAGACATGAAACAGTGAAAAGAAACCGTGAAGAAATTGTTAAGTAGATGCAAATTGTTGTATGTGAACTTAGTGTTTTTAGATTATATAAGAATTACTCCCTCTGGATTTGTTAGTGTTCTCTCACTAGTCACTACTTGGACTTATCCAGCTTTAAGCTAACCCAATAATAAAAGTAAATATTGTGGTCTTTAGAAGGGCCACATCTGTTATACAATGGGGGCTACCGGGCTATCATGATTCATGAGGTTGAGTGTTTGTCCAACATTTTACAAAGACTTTTACAACAGGTCATACTTTTGCATTTTTTTTTTCATTTTGTGCTGTACTGTGAACTTGAATGGGTAAGTGCATGTCTTTATACAGAATTACTTTTCAAATTATTTTAAGATACTCAATAGAAATAGTGGACAGCCAGACTGGTGTTTATAGGATAGCAAAAGTTAAAGATTGGTGAAATTAATGAATAGTGAAAGATATTCGCGATATCTCTACTGATAAAATGCATTAGTTGTTTTTACCATTAGATACTCAGTCATGGGAAAGGACGCCAAGAAAAAGGAGCCTGCTGCAAAAGGTAAGGGAAAACAAGCAGCTGGTGGCAGTGATGAGGGTGCTCCGAAAGGTGCTTCAAAGGGTGGTGGAAAGGGAGACAAGCTAGGAACTTGCAGTTTTGTCAAAGGTAAGCTAAATTTTTCCCTTTTCCTCTCACCATGTGCATGATACTCTTTTCACAATTAACTAAACTCGTAATTTTGGTTACTCGTTCAGCTAGGCATATATTGTGTGAAAAACAAGGGAAAATTAATGAGGTATACCAGAAACTGCAAGAAGGCTGGCTAGACAGTGGGGATAAGGTTCCACCAGCGGAGTTTGGAAAGGTATGATTGAATATATTGTTCAAGATTTAAGGTTTCACCAATGTTCAAACCTGTGTTATGGATGAGTTTGATATGGTACTCTGTGGGAAAACAATATGGCAAGTAGTGGGCTGTAGTATGATAGCTAGGAGCTTTGATATCGTAAATGATGGACAAAGGCAATGCGAGTTATAGAGGTTGGAGGAGCTGGAAAAAAGTGGAGTGTCAAATTAGTTGCAGGAGCATCAATGTTTGGATTGTGGCCAATTCTTTTTCGTTTAATAGATATAATAATAGACTCATTATTAGGGACCGTTCACCAAAAACTACCTGTCATTTAACTACTTGCACCCTTCCAATTGAAAATAAATATAAAAAATTTAACATCTTTATAGTTCATCTATTCGTCTAGTCATTTGCCAATTTATATTAATTGTTTCTATCAAACCCCCTCTTTTCTCCAGTGACCTTACCCTCCCCTGGCTTTCCTCAGACAACCTCCTTCTCCCCAGTAGCTTACAGGAAAATTTCTTGTTTTCTTGCAATACCAATTAACTTTTTGGCCAAACTTGACTTTGACATCAGATTTGATGATTGACAGCTTAGAGTAATGGGATTTGATAGTCAAGCTCTTCAGGAACATCTGCCCTTCAGAACAAGATATTAGAAAATTGAAAAACATCCTTCTTTATTTTTCATTTATATATTAAAAGAATTTTCCAATCCTTAAACAACGCTAGCAATTCCTATTTTAATTTACTCTTCTGGAACTTCGTTGCTACATGCCCATTGCTTTTAGTTGCCCATTGCTTTTAGTTGGATGTTTTACCATACAGATGTGAAGTATGCCCCTTTAATGGAGTTATGACAGTTCTTACAAATGGTAGTGATTTCATGACCTTTTGATTTCACAATATTAATGATTTAAATATCTTGGTAAATAAAAAGGCTTTTTATGAAAACCACCCACTTTAATTAGAAAACTAGGTTAAACTTGGATTTCTTGCTAAATTAGAGATTGATGCCTGATTGTAGTAGTTAAATGTCTTGGATTATCTTGTTTTTATTTTATTTTGAAAGGTAATCAACCATTACAAAGCAATGCCATTTAAACACGTATTACATGTTGAAATGTAATTTGTCATAGGGAAGAAACGATATGGTGGAGTTATGTGGAAAGTATCACCTTTAAATATATTGACTATTAGTGTAAATTATTGTGTAAATATGTCAGACTATCCAAGTGGGTGAGGTAATGAGACTTGTATATTTGATCATTACTTGATCACAGTGTTATTTGAAGGGTCATAAATATACTAAATTGTGAAACCATACTTTAGGAGCCAGTTTCATACCATGATTAGCTTTCCTCAGACGCAAATATGATTAGGAAAATCAGGATGTGCTAGATGTAGAAGCCCTGAGGTTGAGTCATTGTGCATCTTTCATAAAGCTCGCTATGAAGGAAAGCATTCTTGGCATCAAAGTTTTGAATAACCCAACCAAAAGATATATGAGTAGAAGTAGAGGGAACAAACTGACCGTGGTTGGTTTGACAACAGGACTAAAAATTCTAGATTATCAGACCTTCTCGCAGATTTAAGCCATGCACGACCCAACAAGTCTTACGCTTCTCAAAGTTCCCATGTTCGTGAATTTTTGTCCTATAAACCTTTTATATCCAACAAGTTCTTTGAAGCATCATACGATGCTAAGTTGGAATTGAATACTTCCACGGTGGCTTCACGCCATTGTGGATATTTATTTGTCTTTTGATCTGCATATTGGGTTATTTGTTAGTCTTGTCTTGGACAAATATACTTTATTTCTGATGCTTGGCTCCAGCACCTTGCTGGGTATACAAGTTCATGGTAATTTGTCTAATATTGTGTTGTGTTCTGTTTTTCTCACTTTTTTAGTAAAGAGAACACCTCTGAAATATCGAGTATTTACTGAAAGTTGAGAGTTAGATTCCATAGAAGATTAGGTTACACCCTTGCATTTCGACACATAAGTTGATGGGTTTATTTGTCGCAAATACCATATTTTGGGAATCTCACTTCTAAGAAGCTTGGCCAAAATACCTGCGGAACTAAAAATGCTACATCCAGTTGATGCTATCCTTCAACCTATTTGTTTTATATCGAATTTGACAAAATGTACAAAGTATGTGCTCTGTAATCCTTAGAAACTTCTGCTTCCTTTCATTTTCAGTTGGCTACTCAATACTCGGAATGTCCTTCTGGCAAAAGGGGTGGCGACCTTGGATGGTTCCCACGAGGAAAGATGGCGGGCCCTTTTCAGGATGTTGCTTTCAGCACTGCTATAGGAGCTACCAGTCCACCATTCAAATCAACGTAATTATCCAAAACTTATTTGTTGTTTTATATCTTATATTTGTTCTTTTAGTTTAGCTTTTTCACTCTCTCAGACCTTCCTAATTTTGATGCTTTAGGCATGGTTATCACATAGTATTGTGTGAAGGCCGGAGGGGATAGTGGAACTTGCTAACGACGCTTTTTCATCTGCTCTGATGATTGTGAATTGTGATGCTGGAAATAATCTATTTACTACCTTCAAACCCATGTAAGTTTTGAACTGGATATTTGCGTGATCAAAGCTTGTGAATCTTGTGATAAATTATACATATTAGTCTGACACGATTTTCTCCATTTCTACACGTGGGTACTAATTCTGATCTGCTGGTTTATGTTCATTGTAACTTACTCCAAGTAAGTGGTTTCAACTGTCAAACAACTGTCGGAGGCCATAGTTTCACCACCTGAAGTTAACCCGGCACGAGATTAATTAACCAGGATAAATTATGGATTCATATTGTGAAAAAGAAGACCCAAGTTTAAACTGATTTTGTCCTAACCGTCCATTATTTGTATTATTAAATATTGATTGATTACATTAAAAGATGAACTAACAAATTATCTAAATATAACAGGTAATTGAACTTGATTTATATGTCCAGATTGCTACTATGTGTACATTTTGATTGATTTATTTTATGCTTTTTTCAAACTCCACTGTTACATGAATAACGAAGTCTACCTAAGTTGTTTGCAATCGCTTCCATATTGAGTAAATGAACCTAGAGTTCGAGTTGAAGGTCCCGAATCAATGATATATAAGTTAGCTTGTACGAGGCCCTCCTGCAATTAGGCCAATGCCTCGTAAAAGGAAGATTTAGTCAATGAAAGTCCAGTAGTATTATTCACAGAGAATCAACAAATGACACACTGAAGAGAGATGATGCACCCAAAACATTGAGCAAGGTGCTTGAAATGTGAGGTTTGACCTTACATCAAAATAACCTATTGAATTTTGTGTTGCTTTCATTCATAGATAAAGCAACTTGAGTCTTTGAAAATTGATTGAAACGAATGTTTAAAGTCAAAATAGATGGTTCCAATCACTCGTTAGGTCTAATATGACCATATTAGGCTCATGGTAAGCATATAACAATATTTCCTCATTGAGTCTGAAATTGTTCAAAATGATCAAATTTAAAAATATAATTCACTAGTTTTGAGTAAGTTTTTCGAAAATGCCCGAAATTTTTAATGTTACTAAAAGGTTCCTAGGGTTATATGAAAAATTTGAAATCATTCAATACCTTAATTATATTTGGTTTTCAAAAGCCCTAAGAATGAAATCTTGACCTAATTGAAGGAATTTTGAAAATTGGTTGAATTGGATGTTGGGAATTAAATAATAGGGCTTCAATCATTCCTAGGGCCTGATATAAACCTATTAGATTCATGGTAAGCATATGAAGGTGTTATCTAATTGGATCTGAAATTGTCTAAGATAACCAAAATTTATTAGAGTTCTTTTTCGTAAAAAAAGTTTAAAATTGAAATAAAGATACTAAATGCTTTCTAAGACTATATAAGGAGTTTTGAAATTATTCAATACTGTAAATTTGGTGTTTAAAGGCCCTAAAAATGAGTTTAAGACCTCATCATCTATATTTTGGAAATAGGTTGAACGATATTTACAAGCAAAGTAAATTGTTTTAATTACTGTAGTATAATATGACCATATAAGATCCATATTAAGCATGTTATGTTATTTTTTCACCGGGTCTAAAATTGTTCAGGATGATCAAATTTTGAATGTTAATCATACACTATTTTTGAAGTATTATTGAAAAAAAATTATGATTGAATAATGGTACAACATTATTCTTAAGGTCATATGAGCAGGCTTGAAACTATTAGATATCTTATATTTAGTATTCAGAGGCCCACAAAATGAGTTCAAGACCAAATTGTCGGAACTTTGAAAATGATTGAAATGAGCTTCTAGAATAAAAAAGATTATAGCAATCACTCTAGGGCCTAACATAAATCTTTAAGACATGTAATAAGCATCTTAAGGTGTTACCTCATCTGGTTTGGAATTTTCTACAATGATCAAATTTTGAAGAATATACACATGTTTTTGAGATAATTTTGAAAAAAGTTAGAGATTGAAGTAAAGGTACATGATTTTTATTAGGATCATAGGAGGAAGTTTGAAATAATTAAATACATTATATTTGGTCTTCAATAGCCTTAACACAAGTTTACAACATTTTTGGAAATATGTCAAAATGCATGTTTAAAGTCAAAGTAGATGATTCTAATTACTCGTAAGGCCTAATATGAACTTATAAGATTCATGGTAAGCATATCAAATTGTTTCCTAGTCAGGCTCAAAATTATCCAAAGTGATCGATATTGAAAGTCATTGTATACCTTTTTATGAGATATTTTCAAAACATAAATATTGGTACATAATATTTTTTAGGGTCATATGAGGAAGTTTGGAACTATTTAGTACCTTATATATCTTCTCCAAAAGCTGTAAACACAATTACGACTTAATTGTAGTTGTTTTGAAAATAAGTTAAACTAAATGTTTAGAGTATGTAGATGATTATGATCACTCTTAGGGCCTAATACGATCTTGTAACACCCATGGTAAGCATATCTAGGTTACCTTACAAAGTTCAAAATAGAAAACGATACAATTTTAAAGTTACAATATTTAAAGTCATTTTTGAAAAAAAAAATGTCTAAAATTGTTTTAAGAATAATGAATACGTCATAAAGTTTATACCTTGTAATTTAGTCTCCTAAACCCTAAAAACAAGCCTAATATCTAGGAGATTTGGAAACAGGTTGAAATAGGTGTTTAAATTTAATGTAGATGTTTCTAATCATTTCTAGGACCTAATATAATCCAATAAGAAACCTATAAACATATCAAGGTGTTTCTCCTTGGGTCAAGAATTTCCCAAAATGACCATTTATTGAAAGTTCTTATGTAGTGTTTTTGACATATTTTTGAGATTAAAAAGTATAGCATGTTTTATAGGGTCATATGAGGTGTTTGGAATAATTCTATACTTTATATTTGGTTTCTTAATGCCCTAAAAATGAGTTTATAATCCAATGTAGCCAGGTTTAGAAATCAATTGAAATTAGTATTTATTAAAAAAGTAGTTGTTTTTGTCACGCCTAATTCCTAATATGACCTAATACTCAAAGTTAGTATATCAATACTTTCCTTCACCAAGTTTGAGACTATCCCAAATGATAGAAATTTTGAAAGTTAATATCATATTTTTTAGCTATTTTATATTTTAAAAAATGTCGAAAGTTATCTTAATGATACTAGATGCCTTATTGGGCCACATGACGAGGTACGAAATTATTTAATGTCAAATAATGTGTTTTTAAAGGGCCCTAAAACATGTTTAAGCCCTAGACATCTTAGAATTATAAGGTTGAAATAATAGTTTGGAGGTGATTAAGAGGGTTTCTATCATCCTATGACCCATAAGCCCTTTTTGTGTCTTTGAGATCTTATGGAAAGCATTGTGAGGTGTTACCTTTCTGCAAACAAAATCTCAAAAACATCTCAGATTTGAAGGCATAATTTGGAACCCTTTTGGAGAAATATTTTAGAAACTCACAGGGAACTATCAGATGTAACAGATGATCATATATTACTGTCGTTTAGAATCATAAAAAAGAACATGAGTTTGGTAAAAAGGTATCTTATGGAAGTCCATTTCATGTTAGGGATGAAATACTCTTAAGATAATAAACTTGACAACTCAAATAATTATTCACAATTAATCCCTCCTTTATGAGTTCTACTTAGTTACTATGACAACAATAACCAATGAAAAAAGAAAAGAGGGATCACACAAGTTAGTGATTTTACATTTAGGAGGAGACATATAGAAGTGAGGAGATTATTGAATATAATAGGAATATTAAGGGTGGGTGAGATTGAAAAACCACACTAAAAATGAGTAGAATTTAGAAAAACAAATGAAAACGAGAAAAGCGGATAGAAGTTAGAAAATCGAAGGGATTACAACGATGGGCATGCAACTTTTAAGTACTAAAACCATAGAGTCAACAAAGATAAAAGTTAAATATTTCATAATTCTATATTAAAAAAATTATTTGATGTGGATAAAAAATATTTTAACTCATAAATATTAACTAAACTCTAATTTATGATAAAGATTTTTTTTCTCTGTAATTTTAATTTGAGAATTTTTTAATAAGATAGATTATGTCCATACAACCATCTCGTAAGTTGTCTATACATAAAACCGTTCAATTTATAATTTTTCAAAATAAACATTCTATAAAATATACCGACATGTAGCAAGAAAAAAGTGAACCACCAGTGTAACGCATGGAACTCAAAACTAGTAGCTAATACACTACATGGAAAGTTTAGGCTTGAGCTGGGTTGATTGATGTGTAAACAAAAACATCAGGCCATTGACTGAAGTTCAATTGAGTGTCACCCAAAGGGTTAAAAAGGTTCATCAATGAACCTAAGACTCTAGGAACACCTTGCTATTGTGCAATGCTTCTTGAAAACAAATTTCAAAGGAAAAATTTGCGCCAACATTTATTAAAAGAACTAAGGGCTAAGTTTCACGGATATGGAGGCTTCTTAAAACAAAATTAGTTCCAGCAGAAAATAAAATGAAAATCATCATCAGAGCATTTATAGTAGGTACAAAATTGCATAGTGGCACAGACAGTCAAGCACTTTCCATTGCATCATAATGGGAGAAGAATTCTCTCAAGGCAATACAATCATAATTCAATCTAGCGTACAAATAAGTACCAAAATAACAAGCCAAAGGATACTCCAAAACTAAATTCCGGGACTAACCATCCAATAGCTTACAAGAGACAATAGAAGCGAGGCAATAACCTGAATCCAAGAATGAAGGTTATATCTCAGCTTAAGACCTTTCAAGTTGTGACATGGGACAGAAACCAGTCCACAAAGATGGAGCATAATGAGCCAAAACTTGGGCCCCGGCATGTTCGCAGGAAAAGAATCCCAGAATAATACTTGCATATTTTCTCGAGTGATTGACAGCCAACTGGGAGCTGAAGCAGATTAACTAATTGGAGTTCTCATGTAGCAGAACATATTCTCGACTGCAGAGGCCCAGACAATATATTCAGCCATGAAATAAACATTTTTCCAGGAAATAAATTTAAAGATGCCAGATACTCCAACAAGGAATGTTTTCTTTCATACCAAACTACATCTTACCTGCTATTGCCAAATTTTATGGTATCCTTCTCAAAGAGCTCATAATAACGTTGAGGTTCAATAGGATTCTCCTGTAATGATTGCAACAGACGGAGTCAAGCCATTTAGCAAACATCATCCATCAAAATGGAAGAAGGATAAATAGAATGGCTTACATTTATGAAGGTCTTATTTGTGCTTCCAAGGTCCATCAAGTATGGCCTGTCAAAGAACAAGGTTAAGATTAGAGGGCCATTGCATCCATGTTTACTCTATTGGTAAGAACAAACAGCAATTCTAAAATGGACACAAACATTTCAAAATCAATTGGAAAATTCATTTTAGTCCTAATTTTGAGCAAATTGAATCAAGTTCTTCAATTTTTTCATGAACATATAGTTCTATTTTTCATTTTCGATGTATTTTGCAACTTCAATTCATATTCGTTTAAACATGAGCACTTTAACCAAGTCCTTAACCTAATTTCTATAAATTACATTAGGATCAAAGAGGAAGGGAAAGAAATAGTAAAGAGTAGAGTATTGTATACACCACCAAAGAGGGTATCAGATGTAGATATAAAGTGGCTTATAGAGGTGTAACTAACTGATTGTTTCAGCTTTTGTGTTTCTTTTTGCTGCTGCTTACATTAGGTTTGTGAAGTACTCTTTTTTGAACTCTTAGGTAGTAAAAGACAGTTTATTGATGAAATGAAATCTCTATACTTAGCAATAAAAAAAAGGTCAAGGGGAAGTCATTTGGGAAAAAATTTCAGTAGTTTCAAATTAAGTTTGCACAAGTGAAAATATGGCAAGTAATCTGCTTCATTACGGTAAGTATTGAAGTATTTCCCTATCAAGGGAAGTTGAGAAATGTGCTTTACCTTACTTGCTTTGACATCATGCCATCAGGTTTCTCTTTTTCAACTTGCCTGACCAAAAGTACAATTTGTTAGGGAAGGTTACCGAAAGACAAGTTGGGGAGAAACTATATGTAACAAACATACCGATATTGAAGGACTGCATGTTGTTTGCTACAAGATGGATGATCAGTAGGGATATCAGCTACCCTTCTCTCTCTTCCAAACAGGTAACAACTCTGACGATGTACGTAAAGTGGCTCTGTTAAAAATGAGATGGAATGACATGAGAGCCCAGCATGATAGAAGTGCATCATCTAATAAGTATAGGAATGCATGCTGAATTGAGAGAATAATTATGAGCATTTAAAAGAAATTTCTTAGATAAAACTTAAAGTAAGAAAGAAGCTAGCAGATCTCAACAAAACTTTCAATCTTCTAGTCATCAAGTTCCCTTTGGCCTCAAAACAAAGTTTTTGAAGTGGGAAACGAAAGCACCGTATAACTGAATATGGATCCACCCGACTTTGACACAGCCTCATTCATGCACTTAAAGGAAAATCCTACATACACTGATTGCAAAAAAGATACTATTTTCTGAATAAATACTACTAGTTGTTTGAGCTATACTATTTTCTGAATAAAAACTACTAGTTGCTTGAGCTTAACATCTAAGAGACTCAAGCACAATGCTAATTTTCTATTGAGCTCAGGAACAGCAGCATGTTCCTGCAGAGGCAACAATGGTGGTAAGCACTGTCTGTCTACCAGGAGATGGGACAGAGCTGTATGCTTAAAAGGTAAAAGAGTTTCTTTCCTTTAACCAAACTTCAAGAAGATTTATTTTGTGCAATAGCAACCAAGTCTGGAAACAAAGAGGCTTTGAAAACAGCAAATCCCACACAAGTGAAGTACTTGGCTTGTGTCTTTCAGGTTTCACCGAAGAAGGATTTGCTATTAAATTCACCAAAATAACTACCCTCATTCCAAAAGAAAACAGATGGGCCAACCAAAAAAAGTTATCGATAATCGTTTGAAGGGTAGAGAAGGATAGTTTAAGGGTTTTTTCGTTGGGGGAGGGGGGTCAAAATGGTCACTCTCTTCCATGGCATGTTCTCCAAATCCTTTGCTCCATAGTTCCAAATCCAAATTAGCATTTGTTTTCACACATTATCTCAAATCTCAATACACATAAGATCTCAACTATCATATACCATCCGTGGTTTTGTACTTAAATCTTACATGTATAGGCATATAGCTAAAAACTTTGATTGTTTCAGGATATTTGGAATTGAGTAAGGGGTCCTATCAGGGTTATCCCTGAGTGGTAATCTTTTCTATATGATGAATTACATTCCCACAGATATAATAATAATTGGAATGAATTATGACTAGGCGGACAAAAAGACCCGTGTCACTACATATGCTGCTGCATACGCATAAAAGTAATAAACTGATCAACTTATTAAAAAACTTAAGTGGGGTCAATAACTTGGAACAGTTTCCATAGAACTTAACTTCAAGCCTCTAGAACATCCAGCAAGGAAAATTAAGAAAGAATGGCTAACTAGGTTCAAAATTAGGATCAAGGCTCGGAAAAAAGAAACCTGGTAAGCAAAACCTGAGGCCCTTCGAAGAAAAATACAGAAACAAACAGCTGCCACTAAGTTGTCTGAGATGAAAGATCAGAATTCAGCTAAGATCACCAATAAGCTAAGATTAAAGAAAGAAACTAAACAAGATGGATGTCATCTATATTACATATACTTGACTACAAATGTTGAACAACACAGATATATGTCTAGTAGTCAAACTCAGCCATTTTAAAAAGTTTTGGCACAATTTTGTGTCCAACTTTAAGTCTCAAGTGTGCATGCCTACTTCAGAGTATCAACTACCCAAGGGAGGCACTTAAAGTGAAATGAAGAGTTTAAGAAAAGTTGGCTAGCTTGAGTTGCATAAAACAGAAAGGACAATACAAAACCAAATTACCTTCCGACAATGAGAAAATAGAAAGAACATATCTTTAACCTACCATTTAACACTTCACCACCCTTGAAAACGTACAAGCGCCATCTAACACTAGGTTTCCGAGCATCAGGAGGTTCAGTAAAGAGAAGAGTAACACCTGCCACAAACACATCAGAAGAAAATTGAAGATTCACAATAACAGGTTCCCAGATGCCCATAAGAAGGTTTAATAAGAAGAAAAAAAATGACCCAATGTTGTCCAGATTTTATCTACAAAGGAAAACCATGCAATGTTCAAGATAAAATCAAATAATTTTCTACTCATAATTTTACTGATTTTTACAAATAAGGATTAAAGGATGGATATACATACAATGTCAGCACATGCATATTTTCCACTCTTCCAAAGTGCCTAATTGACAATAGAAGCATTTGATTTCCTCCTCATAAGCTGTTGAATCCTGGATTCCAGATTTTTCTCATTTCTACACACGTCATATTCTTTAGTATCAGGCCACGAGCTCGGTGGAATATTGAACATTTATAGTGTGATTGGTTTGAGAGCTCATGATACAAGAACCAAACCAAAATCATCATAGACAAAGCCCACAAACTTGAAGTTTCTTTTCTAGTGGATCGGATCCAGCCTGAATAAGTGGTTTTAGTATTTCAGTTAAACTAGCTAGAATCAATTTGAATAGCCAAGCTACATGCTGAATGGTAATGTGGTTAGTGGGATGGTGCTAATGCATAAATTATTTTGTCAATCTGATCCAAACTCCATGGACATGTGAATTAGTTATGTGAACTACTGCTATTCATGTGCAAACAATCGACATCAAAAACAGGTCAACATAAAAGTACACCACTATGATAAATACAACCTTTCTTAATTTCACTACAAGAAAACTCATCCCCCCCCCCCCCCCCCCCCCCCCCCCCCCTTGGCTCTCCATTTCCCTATGTTCAAAGTTAGAAGTCTGTCTTTCCCCCAAACCTTCCTTCAAACCAGTCTTCAAGGCTTTGCAGCATCCTGCCAAAATGCTCAACTCTTTCTTTAACAAAATCATAAAGTAGATCTTTCTGATGGCTTGGTCAAGGCAATATAATTTATATACAGTCTGGTCTGCATGATTAGTCAATAGACTGTGTTTGCAATTTTTTCCTTTCTTACACTGAATCTGAGCGTGGACAGATTTACCTTTTTGAGATACTTGTGATCGTGGCTTTTTCCATGTTAGACTTTTTTGAGTCGAGGGCTATAACTACTGTTTCTTCATTAATATAATTTAATAGCAGGCCACCATTTGTATCTTAAACAAAGGATTAAGTAAAATTGTTCCAATAACTTGCTAATATATTAAAATTTCTATGAAATTACCAAAGAGTTTCAAACCATAATCCATGAGGATTCGCTGTAACCAAGAATTTACAAGTAATTGTACAGAATGGAAGGACTTAAATGTTATATTTCTTTGTATATAACATAAATTGCTAAACCCAAAGTTCATTATAATAGATTATAAATGTCAAGAAATACCCAAAAATGCGGGGTCTGCTACATGGATTGAGAATCTAACTCATGTGGTCATCCACAAGGATTTTCCTCCAGTTACTCCTTCCAGTTACTCCTATCTAGAGCCACAATCTCTTGCAAGCTCAATTTCTTCATTTACTTTTAACTCCCTCCATCCAAATCATCTTTAGCTTTCCTCAACTATATTTGAGATCTCCATTACCACAACCCTCTACCTTTCTAATTGGCACGTCCAAGGGTCAACTTCTTACATGTTTAAAATCAATGTAATCAATTCTCTCTTATCATACCTGAAAATCCACGACACTTTCTTCCAAATATCTGCATTCCTATTTCTACCCCTTACAGTAATCTTGCACTCAAATCAAAAGTCCACAATGTATCCTATGGTTGGATGATTTTTGTTGAAATAAGTATACACAAGCATCACTCATTACCTCTTACAAATCGAAGCCAAAAGGAAGCTTCAAAAGAGACACAAAAATAAGGCAAGTTTATAAGGGGAAAATTCAAATTTTAGATAGTGTAGCTCGACAAGTTGTAGCAATGAGAATGACAGATAATTGAGGCAGGAAGAGAGACTGAGAAAAAAGGCTAAAAAAAATATTTGGGAAACAAACCTCTATTTCCCACCAGATGCTCTCAACCAGCACTCACATCGCAGACTAATTGACTTTCCACAATGAACCCCCACCCTAAAGAATAAAAAAGATTACTTATGACATGTTATGCCAAATTAGTGGTAAAAAGCTCCTTTCCCATCTCTTGTTGTCTCAGTCATTGATAGGGAAAAATGTCAGCAAAAGGGGCTTAGAATTAGGCATAAACCACTTGCTGCACATTAGACTCCACACCATGTGTCTGATTGGTCCTTTACAGGGGTCCTGATGATGTAAGGTCATGATGAGATATAACTTCCTCCCACTTATTTTCTTATTGTTGTCATTCTTTTGAATAGGTACTGATTTTTATCCTTCAATAACTCTTGCTTGATGTCTGCAGAGGAGGTTTTAAATAAAACTATGCCATAATCTCAAGGATGGATCCCTCCAATCACCTTCCTTTCCCTCACCCCCAAGTCATATACATAAATGGGAAGATGAATCCCTCGGTTCCTCTTCCTATCTTGCCCTCAAATTTTCCCTATCCAACACACTATAATCCATTGTCTGTTCTGTGTCAAAACTTCAAGAAATTCTACAAGAACTGAGTTACCGAAATTTCCGAAAAGAAGCACAAAATTGGGGGGTTGACAGTTACCTTTTACTCGGTTGGTTTCTTCAGCAAGCTTTCCGGAAAGCTCAAATGAAGGTTTTTGCTGCATATGACAAAAGATAAAAACTGCATAAGAAAGTTTAACAATCAGTCACGAAAAAAAAAAAAAAAAAAAAAGATTTTACAAATGAGGAAGAAAACCGATTTTACATAATTTGGAAAAAAAGAAAAAGGCACCAAGCTACATCAAAAACAAGACCAAGGGTTGGTTTCTCAAGTAGGAACTGTCCTTTGGTGCACATACACTGAAGCTTTCACGCCCTAAGAAAGAGTCCCACAATTAATTGTTGCAACGAATGCTTCTTTTGAAGTGAAGTGAAAGAAAAAATGCGAGTTCAGCTTGCCATATATATTGTAAGTAATTCAGTGGAAGTATTAAGAAGAAAATGTCTCTTTCAACTACGATCCAGGCCCCTTCTTAGTCCCACCCCTTCATCCCATGGATCAATCTAAAGTTTGAAAGGAGTAAAAAGTGAGAAGAGGGGAGATTGGGAGGTGAGTGCCTTTGGTTGGTGGCAAGGAATTGGGTTTCAATTATTAAGTTCTTGAAACATCAGTCGATTCTTTATTTACTTCAGTAAGAATACTAGTGGATGGAGTCATGAGAAAGCCCTGCAATTTTGTAGTGTTACGAACAAAATTCAGGGTCAGGCTTTTAAGATCAACATAGCTTAATTTGTCTTTATCTTTCCCCTTGATCGTTATTGCCTCCTATCTGTCAGTCTTATTGTCCTTCATTTTCCAGTGAGTCTAAACCCCTCTATTGAGTTCCAAGCATACAACGTTAAGCTGAGAATTTGCATTCCAATCCGCAAGGGACTTAATAATCATTATCAGAAAGAGTAAAGAAAAGACAGCAAGTTAAATACATAGTACTTGCTTGTGCATACTCAGTGAACTGCTTGAAAACCAGAAAAATCAAAGTCAATTCTCAAGGTACTGCAAGAACGAAAAAGCCTATAAACCATTTTCCAATGCTAAGAGAAAAAGGCACTGGAAGGAATAGTGGGACCAGCCTTCAGTACCATAGGTCTCTAGTGGTAAACCCAGCTACGTTAGACTCCTATTCTACCTCATGTGTCAACTAGCAAGTTGGGTGCTCTCCCCTTCCCCTCTATCTGAAGATTTCCTTGTGTTGAAGGTTGACTCTTTATTTCAAATAGAAATTGGAACAGGTAGATGCCAAACAGAGAATATCATCCATTAACAGAATAGAGTATATACCTTTTCCTTTTTTGTTAATGCCTGCTCAGCAGCTTCCATTTTTGCTAGTGCATCATCTCTGCTCAAGCAAGACAAAAAGAAAACAGAACACTGTCAAGGTCAGCCAAAAGAAGCAATGACACCCAAAAAATCAATCAACTCCCGAGAAATTAACAGCAACACAAACTTCCAAGGCGATATACCAATCAGTACCATCAAAAGAAATAGAAACAAGAAATTTTTTAAGTAGATTAGAAACTCGGATTCATAAATAGCAAGACTTCTTCATCACAACTTATTTAATGAAATACTCACTGGTGATCAGCTTCATGAAATTCTTCATCCTGAACAAAAACCAAAAGAAAATCAAACATTAAACAAAGCATCAAATGGTTATACAACAAATCTTATGCATAAAGAAAAACATTTAACATAGCACCTATGAGAAAAGTGAAAGCTTAATAGCCAAGAAAGACAGTTTGACCTAAACAGCTAAAATAATCACAGGATCTTAGAAAAAATTTTATTTTGTAATATCTTCAGTAAGAAATAAATCATTAGCTACAGTACAATCTCAGTTTTCTTGATCAATGAGTTCTTGTACTAACTTGGACATCCCTACATTTTTATCCAAATGTAAATAATGAGACATTTCACCCAGCACTTATCCAAATCATCGTGGAGTAGCAGTAGCTTTGGAATTCAGCATGTTGAACATTTTTAAGGAATAATCGAGATAAAATATCCAATTTTGCTATTAGTGCTACATCAAAGAGCAGCAATGTTTAGTAACTTTGAGAAGTGGTGGTGTGGGAAGGAGGTGATTTAAGAAATTGAAAATGACCCATGCATATCACATCATAGGTATTAGAAAAAAGAAACAAAAATTTGGATTCATAGTTAAAATCACATTTTCATCGAATTTCAAAGAAAGCCAAAATATGAATCAACTACATTACGAAGAACATCATTATTGCCTTCTCATATAGCGTACAGTAGGCTACTTTTTACTACACAAACCAATCACCAGGTGTTAAGAGTGTTCATATACTGCAGACAACTATGCCATTGATGACAGTTGATGATGACTTGATGGGTACATACTAAAAGACTTCATTAGCAGATAGCCCATGACAAGTCATGAATGCTAACCCTCTGTACCCACATACACAGAGTTACTACAAGAAAACTTAGCCAAATCAATCACCAATCATCCAAACATATCAAACTAAAAGTAGGCAAAAAGATATCTCAAAAGGATAGATACTAGGTTGCAGTTATTAATGTTTCCAGATTGCAGTTAATAAAGCGCAAAAGTAGAAACCATAATCAGGTATCAAGTCAAAAATAAAGTGAAGGTTTGGATATCACCAGACACCTCATCACGAGCTCTGGAACGAGAAGCTGATGGAGGTGAGCGTGAATGAGGCCGGCTATGATGTTGACAATGATCAGATGGTGAATCATATTGTCGGTGCCTTGACCTAGAAGATCCTTCTGCACCATCTCTAACTCTGCCTTTTTCCCTGTCTCTTTCTCTCTCCGATTTCCGCTCTAGTCTATCAGTGGGAACTTGTCTCTTGGAATCCCTTTCCTTGTGATTATTCTCATGCTTAGACTTATCATTTCCCTTCCCATGATTTCTATCATGTTCCCTCTCTAAAGATTTTACAGCATCCCTTTCAACCTCAGCTCTTTTTGAACGTTTAGTCCTAGGAGCTGGAGATCTTGATTTCTCTTGCTTGGGTGACTTGACACGGCCTGAATGCTTCTCCCTCACTGGAGAATTGCCCCTGTCCCTATGGGAGCTTCTGTGACGATTGGGGGATCTTTCTCTACGAGGTGGACTCCTACTACAGGAAGAGCTGGCAAAAGGGGATCGCCTTCTCCTGCGAAGGTCATTATGATCCCTCTCTGGAGAGACTGAACGCTTGGATGAATGATATCCTGCTGGAGATTTTCGAGAAACCGAAGGACTCATCTATGCAGCATTAAAAAAACGTACTGTCAAAAAAAATAAGCAAACAGCAAATGGATAAAGATACACAATAATTGATGGCTCCAAGCGAAATAAAGTACTCAGATAGATACCTAATTCAGGTTACATAATAAAAAATACGAGGATAGAAAATGGATGTCATGCCTACAGCTGAGAAGCTTAAAAAAACAAATCACTGCAGACCAATAACAAGATACAGAGTTGAATACCATTGCTCAAAAACAATTCGAGCTACAGTAAAACTACTTTCTTCAGCTTCTACGTTCCAGCATTTCACAGCTCATCATTCAACAATTTCCACTAACAATCCTTCTTCATACCCATGAATCCAAAATTCAATCTGCCAACCCGCAAAACCTAAATTTGTTAAATACACTCATGAAACAGAAGTTAATAACACACACAAAGCCAAAACTTAATCGACTAACAAAACCCACAAAATCAAACCTCATTAAACCCTTTTATATTGATGCATAACTCATCACACTACCTCTCAAACAAAACTAAAACTCATCCTTGAATCAAACAAACCGATGCCCTAATAGTTAAAAGTCATTGCCTTTGCCAAATACCTCAACAAAAAAAAAAAAAAAAGAACTCTCAAATCCTACATCCTATTCAACCCCCATCCCCAAATCAACCGTACCAACCAAACACTATCACAAAACAATTAGTCCCACCAAATCACTCCAACAGTAACTAGATTAACATCAAGAATCCTATAAATTAACACAAATTAAGCAATGAAATCAATAGAAACAAATGTGTATTAGCATATTTAAGACAATCAAGAAAACCGATATTCTAGAGTAATTTACAAGTGTTAGTATCAGAACAAAAAGGTTATCTCTTTACCTCAGAGGCAAAATGGGAAAATCCGGCGGCTAGGTCAGTGGGAGGAGCAAGGCGGGGCGGCGGGTGATGACGAGCAAAAGGCTGGCGTATCGGGGGGTGTGGTCGGAGCCGCGGAGGTTTAGAGCAGTGAGTTGTGAACGTTTGGTAGGATTACGATTACCTCTCGTTCTCTATACTGACTTCATCGGTTTTTTTTGTCGTACCATTTTGATATTTTTGGCAATTTGGCGATTACTAAGGACATTCTCAACGCTAATACTATGTTTCTCAATTTATAATTTTATATTTGGTAAATTTTTTAAAAAAACTGATTATCAGATAAACTAACATGTAAATTAATTTTGTAATAAATTACCATTTAAAAAATTCCACTTGTACAAAATTACCTTTTAGTAATTTTCTAGTCATTAACTGATATGACATTATATATTAATACGACTAGTACATGAGTAACTTAACAAATTTTTTCTTTTCTTTTTCCCCCTTTATTTCCCTCTTCTGCTGACTTCTTAGTCTTTGCCCAATTTACTTCCCTCCCTTCTTCTACCTCAAGCCATCTCCGCTCATCATTCTCCACTCATCCTTATATTATTGATTATGTTGTTTGGTTTTGGTGATGACATGATATGCAAACATATTTGATGTTTGTTCTAGTGTGTGAAGACTTTCAATTTGAGTTTCAAAATATAGCAAAGATAAGCTTAAAGTCATAAAGTCATCAAGGAACAAAGTCGAATGAGATCAAGTTATGGATAAAAGAAGTGAAATATGATTGGCAAGTTCCAGAGTAGAAAATCTTATTGAAGCAACATCAAGATAGCTTCAAGTTGTGAAGACTAAGTATAGTACTTAGGATTTGTGTAAGTGATTAGAAACTTAGCTATTTAGAACATGCGATATATTAAGCTTAAGAAATTATTTTTAAAGTTCCTTTTGAGTCATAAACGTGTTTTAGCGAAATAGTTTAATTGTTATTATGATCTTCCTAAAATTAGTCTAACTACTTTTGATGAGATTTATCTAAATGTCGTTTTTGCTTATGATTGAAAATGTGGGTTGTTGAGATAAAGTTGAAATCTTAAAAACTTTCCACCTTTAGTGGAAAGTTATTTTTAATCATTGCATGTACATTTGTATTCTCACGTCTTTGATTAAACCGACCATGTCAAACTACACTATTTAAATCACCATGATCTTAACTAAAAGATAGGCATGCATTATCAACCCCACTTTCACTCAGCATGGCACTAAGGTAATTCACATAAGTTAGTGAACATATCTTCCTAACATTAAGGAACGTATGGAAGTAATGGGACATAAGCATAACTCTACATTAGGACTTTAATCACTCATAAAATCAATACACTAACACACATACTAAAACGTTTTTTGAGAGAAAAATATTTGTCAATTATTCAAGGTTTAAATTTGTAAGTTTCTTTCTGTTCAATTCTAAAGTTACAAACTTAGTTTTTATTGTAATCTTTGAGAGTAGTACTGAGTTGTATTACGGTGACAAGATTGAGTGATCTTGTAAAAGATTTAGAGTTAAGTCTTAAGATAGAAAGGTGTAGAGAAAAAGAAGATAGCAAGAGAAAAATAAGAGAGCAAGAGAGATAGAAATAGGAACTCCAGTTATGAGTGAAACTCGAGTTAGAAAAACTAATAACTTATAATTGAAGATTGCCCTATTAGTGAAAGAGAGTTAAAATCCCGAGTTTCCTTTGCGTTGGGCACAAAGGGTTTCCACGCTAAAAATCTCTTGCATTTCTTTTCAAGTTCCTTTTGTTTACAAGTTCTTATTGCAATTCCGTGAAAAAGAGTCAACAATTTTACTCTTTCAATTTACCCCCTCCTGTAAGTGCTCACTTAGAATAACAACTTATATATCAATGACGCATATTTAAGCAAAATAACATTGCAAAGACAATAATGAACCTTTGAAAAATACCATTTCATTCAAATAACCCAATGTCATCCATTACATACCACAACAAATAAGCGTATAGGGGCTAACCATGTTCAAGTATATGACTTCAATATAAAGATAAGTGGAGAATGATAAGTAAAGATGGCTAGAAATAGAATAAGTGAGGAAAGTATGGAAGCAAAGACGAAAAAAGTCGATAAAAGGTGGAAAGAAAGGGAGGGAAATAAATGGGGAAAGTAAAATAAACTAAGTTAGTTACATGCTAATCACGTGACTATTTAACATCATAACGAGTCAACGGCCAAAAAACCACTAGGTGGTAGTTCCATATAAATGGAATTTTTAAAGTTTTAATTTCTCATAAATTTTTTTTATATGGTAGTGTTCTGTTTTTCACAAATTATTTATTTTTGTTTTATCTCTTACTAAAAACATCTTAATTTTCGACTTGTATAATTTTCATCCTTATAATTTATTTCATCAAATACTAAAATAGTTTGAAACATATGCATATAGACTATAGAAAAGGTTTTTTTTAAAAACAGTTTGATCAAAATAAGCCAATCTCAAAACACAAAGAACTAATGGTCTGCAAGATAAACTCAAACTAAGTGCTAAGCTTTCTATTAAAAAAAAAAAAAAAAAAAAAAAAAAAAAAAAAAAAAAAAAAAAAAAAAAAGTGATAAGCTCGTAGGAGCTCGACCTAGCTCAAAACAATAATGATTCATTGAGGTTGAGGCCTTGATGCCCTTGACTCCTTGAGGGTTACATTTCGTCCAATCTCCCATAGTCCCATAGATGGCGTATGAACACCACAAGTCCTACACATTCAAACAATCAACCATGGCTTTCAACAACCCCCAAGAGTGGGCCTCCTCCCTCTCCCTAATACCCCCATCAGCAATACACAACCATCCATTCCCATACTACAGATCAGATAAGCCAACTTTCTCTGGAAAATCAATTTCAACTCACACGTGCCTATCCAATCTCCATCCCTTTAATTTCTCTGGCTCATAGCAATTTCCCTCCTTTGCCCAAACCAACAACAACAACAGCCTCGGATCAGTGCAAATTAGGTGCAGAAATGAGTGCTTCATCTTTGTGCCAATCAACTCTTCAGTCCCAAATCAATGGGTTTTGTGGGGGTATCCGTAAACTGCAGCCTTCAACTTCCAACCCCAGTTCTATTACCTTAACTAGGTTTGATCTTTATGCTTGTTTTCATCTAGGTTTTGTCTTTTGAGCTGTTAATTTGATGGGTTTTTCATACTTTTGAGTAAGTATTCTAGAATTTGGCATTGTATCTAGTTTGATTGGTGTTTTACCATTACTGCTTGTTAAATAAAGTACTCTGATTATTGGGTTGTAAGTTATTGACTAGTTTAACAGTTGGCTGAGGATAAAAGTAGTGACTTTAGTTAATAACCAATCGACGCATGATTTTGTCATGAATTTCGAGGTTAATATTGTAAGGAAATGTATTTGATGCTTATTATGCTTTGCTCTTAGGCCTTAAAAGTTTAGGGAACGTGTGGGGAGGTTTGACGGAGGTGCACGATTGTTAAACTGATTTGTTGAATGTGGAGATGTAGCGTTCTATTTGTTGAACAAACTGGTCTGACAGAATGGGGAATTTGCAATGTTGCGTATAACTTTATATAATGAGCTAAATTTTTGTTCAATGATGTCAGAGGTGAACTATAAGTTGAGATGAGAGGGTTTTGCAATATAAGGTCTTGGCGAATGCCTTGAGCTTGGTGGTGATGCTAACTGGAGGATCTTGTACTTGGTTTGATAGATGATTGGGTGATGAGTAAAGGATTAATACGCTTCTTTTGTGTCTGTCGGCAGTCAATAGAAGTTAGTAAGAAATTGATAGAAGCATAGTTAGCAGTAAAATTTGGATCTTTCTTTTTTTGTAGTAAGATGTTGGTAGCTTCAATAGTGATGTTCCTTGTGGTTGTTGTATAAAGTGTGTGGAAGGACAAATTTCAATCACCTCAAAGTACTTATACCCTGAAAGGAATAGAAAAAGGAAAATTAGGTTGTTTTGATACCATGAGACGGCTTGTAACTTGCCAATTGACTTCTTTGACGATATGTTATCTCATAATACACAAGTAGACTGAACTACTCCTATAGGCTTGACATTTGAAGTACAGTATTGGGACAGTGAAACACAGTTTCCATGTATCGCCTTTCTTACTCTAACATGTTGTGACAGGAGAAAAGTTCAAACTGTGGTGAAGGCATCTCGAGTTGACAAGTTCTCTAAATCTGACATCATTGTTTCTCCATCTATTCTCTCTGCTAACTTTGCAAAGTTGGGTGAGCAGGTAAATTTTCTATATGTAGTCTTTGTTGGCTTAATTCCTATTAACATTGGAGTTACTCGTAGCTTAAATGATTTTCCTTTACAACACTTCCCTTATCGTTATTATAGAATTTTAGTTGGAGTAGGTAAGTGTTCTTACTTTTGGTGACTTCAGGTAAAAGCAGTTGAGTTGGCTGGTTGTGATTGGGTCCATGTGGATGTAATGGATGGTCGTTTTGTTCCAAATATTACCATTGGACCTTTGGTGGTTGATGCATTACGGCCAGTTACAGACCTCCCACTAGACGTGCATCTGGTAATCTCTATTCCAGATGTGCATGTTTTGTGATTTGTATTGGTATTATGGGCTATGCTTACTTGAAGTTGACTTTTTTGTAGATGATTGTAGAACCCGAACAGCGGGTCCCAGACTTCATCAAAGCTGGTGCAGACATCGTGAGCGTTCACTGTGAGCAATCATCCACCATTCATTTGCACCGGACCGTTAACCAGGTAAGTTGTTGATAAAGTTTTCTCTTTCTTGGCCTGTTTTTGTTCATTTCTTGGAATTGTTAGAAAGTATAATATTATATTTCAATTCTCATTTGATACTTAATATATGTAAAGTCTTAAATATAGGTTTATATAATAAGATGGTTGAAGTCACCCTTTATTTAAGCTTTGTCTGCCTTTATATATTCTTTGTGTACAAAAGTAATGCAATTTGATGTGTTTTCTTGGGTGAAGAATGATGTTTCGTTGTGAATACAATTGGTTGCACTCTAGCTTATCCCAACAAATGAAAACTTATTGGCGATAATGTGTGATATGCTGTTCGATGAGGAAAAGCATGTGGAAACCATGCTAGAATGTTTAAAGTTGAGAATTGGGAGGTAAAGATGAGTTGAGTATTCTGGGCGTTGACCTAAACGAGTTAGGACTCCATACTTTTGCTAGAAAGAGTTGCTATTAATAGTATTATCCTAAAGGGATATGGAGCCATTGTAGATCCCTTGTTTTTTTTTTTTAACTTTGCTAAGAGGAAGGTCTGGTATGGTGTGAAAGAAACATCTATTGTGATGATGGAGTTGTCTCTAAAATCTGTTCCTCACTAAAACATTTAATGTGCCATGAAATTGTTACTAGTGATTATCTTATGCTTTATGCAGTTATTTACTGGAGTTTATTTTTGAAAAGATTTATCATCCAGCTAATCATGTAACTCTAGTAGTCAAATTTTGCTACTTATTTGGATGTTTATGCTACTATGATTCCATGGATGTCTTAGCTAGATCTTTGGTACCCTAGTTAGGATACGACAGAAAACTTGTGTGGAACCTAGACAAATTTTTGGGAAACTTGAAAAGGTTTTTGTCCTGTTGTCCAACCACAAGTCCACAACACAAATACACAATACAGCACTTCCCATTAGACTATTTCACTTGCATACCACCAACATCATCCATACTTCTAAGGCACCAGCACCAATGAACATGATTTGGCATTAAATATAAGCAAACAAGAATTTAATCTGTATTTTCTTGCTTTCTTTATCAATCATTCTTGGTACATCTCTTTATGTCAATCTTTCTATTTTAACTCAAAAATAAATTTTATCTGATTCAGATCAAGAGTCTGGGCGCTAAGGCTGGAGTTGTCTTAAACCCTGCAACCCCCCTAAGCACTATTGAGTATGTGCTTGATGGTAAGTTAGTATTTTCTTGGTGAATTAGGCTGAATTCTAGGCTTTTGAAATGTAGGACTCTTTACCATTTTTTGGGTGTGTCTGATATATTTGTATGATGAAGCATTAAGAGTGTAAGATGGTTTGACTCTATTTGTTGAAATTAACAAAATAATAGTTAAACAGGCAGGGCATGCCAACCCTCTTGCTGACTTATTCTTGTTTTCCTGACATAGATAACTAGACGTGTCTTCTCATGCTAAATTCTATATGTGGTTACACATTCATTTTAGTTCTTTCAGTAATTGGCTCAATGGACATGATTCCTTGTGCAATGCAACTTATGATATGATCCTTGTTTATAAACAGTGGTTGATCTGGTCTTAATAATGTCTGTAAACCCTGGTTTTGGTGGACAAAGCTTCATTGAGAGCCAAGTGAAGAAAATATCAGATCTGAGAAGAATGTGTGCAGAGAAGGTATTTATGGTGTTTCTTCTTTTGCCTTTTTTCATTTAAGTTTTTTTGGTTGGTTCATTCTGGATCTAACAATGTTTGAAAATCCCATTATAATTGTTGGCAGGGGGTGAACCCATGGATTGAGGTAGATGGTGGAGTTACTCCAGCAAATGCATACAAGGTAGCTTTTTCAAAAATCTTCCTTCAGTAGTTAATGCAAATTTGTGGAAGTTTAAGTCGTTGAAGGGGGAAAGTAAAAGAGGCAGTGCTCATGTCGGTTTGTTCCTTGGCTTATTGAGATTCAGGCAACTGAGCCCAAAGCTTTTTTACTGGTGTTCTGCATTAATTATTTATGCACTACATTTTTTCAGTCAAATTGACTATATGCAAGAATTTGGTGAAGTTACTTTAGCAATCTTTCTTTATCATTTTAGGCACTATTAGAGGTCATATAAATTGCTATCAGTCTTTTGGCATTCTAATACTTTTTATTTATGAGTATTAAGAACACTTCCTACTGTTAGAGATGTGCATATTTGGAAGCACGTCTTGGTGAGCCCTTCCCCACCTCCTTCCCGACCTGATCCTAACTCCAAACTCTGGCACTTCCACTTGCACTTGAAGAAAGTGTCTTTTGAGTTCTAAAATTACTACGTCAATCTGCCTCATAAACCTCAATGTTTTTGGTGTTAGATTTGGGGCATAATGAAATTTTATTGTATAAAATATTTCTGCAGGTCATTGAGGCTGGAGCCAATGCTTTAGTTGCTGGTTCTGCAGTCTTTGGTGCTAAAGATTATGCTGAAGGCAATTACACTTACTTACACTTTTCCATGTCTATTATTATCATTGGTCCATTTAACTTTATTTTAAATCTTGTGCAGCTATCAAAGGCATCAAGAATAGCAAAAGGCCAGAACCTGTAGCAGCCTGAGGTTCCAAGTGTAAAATTTTGATGAAAATCAGATTGGGAATTCCTTATACTTTATCTCCTGTATGTTCCCTTCTCACTCTTTTTAAAAGTTCAGCATAATATCTTGGCTAGTTTGAATTCATTTGTTATGGATGATGAATAACTTGGAACTAGTTCGGTTTTGTTCCAAGAAATTAAGAAATACTTCGGTTTTGTTCCATAGATCTTTTAGAAACTAAGTTCAAGCCTCTCGGGATAAGCACAAATAAACTTCAGGTTAGTTTAGATAAGGGTACACAAATTTAATTCTCAGTGAAAATAAGTTTTGATAATTTCAAAAAAGTTTCCATAAATTAGATTAGTGTTTACCAGATTAAAAAGTGAAGCCTGAAAAGAAACACACTTTTCTGAGTATCAATAATGAAGTATGAAATTGGAGACCAGCCATTCTATTACCCATGTGTGTATATGATTGATCATGTGCATGGGCTCTGTATTATGGAGTCCTGCGCACACTTCTATAAAAAGAGGTTATCTAAAATTCCTTTTAGGGCATATGTCATATTTTGTTAATTTAAATTAAAAATGAATCGAAAGTCTAGGGGGTCGTGATTTTTGAGACATTAACATATGGTCCAGTTCTTTTGATGTTAATTTGAACCATGGTTAAATGTGATTCTCATTTCTTTCTTTCTGTCCACATTCCTAGGCCTCTAGCAGATTTACACTGCAGCTGTTTGGAATCATTGTATTCTCGCTTGAAGACGAGGCCCAGCAAGAGTGCTTGTAGAATAGAATTATGTAACGTGTATTGTTTTTCACAGTCCCCTAATTGTATGAAGTGTTAGATTTCGCTGTACAATATTATTCATTCATAAAATCTGTGCGCATGTTTTTTATTGCACTGATCATTTATCAATAAGATGGATGAACGTTCAAACTTGAGAAAGTATTTCTAACCTACCAATTAAGGCAACAATTTTGAGAAGCCAATTGTTATTTGATAGTTGAATTATTAGGTTGGTATTCAGAACTTAGCCTCCTCCAAATGGGATAAAATGGTATATAAAATTGATGGGCATCAAATTCTCCAGGTAGCCCGTGAAAATAAAAGCTACCACTGCAAGCCAGAATTAAATTGATGCTAATCTTAGAAATTGTTAGCACTTCCCCAACACTGAAGAAAATATAACTACATTCCGGATGAGGGGAGGAGGCCCTCTGGGTTCACTCGGTGCACGCTAGATATTTACAAAGCTATTACACAAAACTCAGCATAAAGATGGTGATCATCCAATTGCGACAATACATATATACATCAGAGCATCAAGATTAGACATCCCTTCTACAAACAGGGCAGGAGTTTCGTGTAACAAGCCACTTATCCACGCAGTTTTGGTGGAACATGTGTTTGCAGTGAGGCAAGCTTCTTGCAGTATCTCCCACTTCAAAATCCTGGCACGAGTTTTAAATCAAATTAGCCCTGTTCTTTCTGTGTGGTTGGTTTTTAGATGAAGCATACTGTATTAGATCACACATGAATATTGGGGTTAAATTGAAGAAGAAACTTTTTGAACAAAGATAGACCTGCAGACATATGGTGCAGCAAATGTTGTCTGTTGCTTTCTTCGCATTAACATCCAAGATCACATGGCATGGCAATTCCTTAAGTGAATCCCCAGATAATCCTCTTGGTGCAACATCACCGTAAACATCATAAACATCATCATAGATGACGTTGGCAAAGCTTGCCTGAGTTTGCAAAAGACATATATAAATTTTGAACTGGATATTAGATGACTTGAAGCAGCAAGGGAATAATGGTGTTCATGTGATAAATATAACGTAAGCAGGTGTAACTACATTTACCTGTGTAGAATGCGATACAGCTTAAGTCAAATTTCAGAAGATGATTAAAGTTATCTACTCGAACAATCTCATGAGAAAAGAAACAAAAATGTCTTAACAATTTTTTCGTAGGTCATACTATAACTTCAAACTTTTTGACACTGAGTTACCTGCCAATAGTACCCAGTCAGCACCGCAGGTGGTAACTGTTCCTCAACAAATCTCCCATGGAGTAATTCCTCTATAAAATCAGCCTGAAAATTAGAGGCAAAGCAGCAATAAGTACACTACATAGACGTACAGCGTAAACAATCACTGTTTATTTTCCTACTGATTTACAAGGTGATGCTGAGATGTCAATCTAGGAAACAAGATATCTTTCCAAAATTCATACTGATTCAAACATATTGTGAATCATTAAAATACATGGGTCAGATTCATACTTCTTTCGAAGTGATATAATATTGGAAAAAAAAAAAATCAACATATCACACTATGCATCACAACCTGATATCAGTCCAGAAACATGAGGTCTTTTTTCACATACAGAAGCTATAATATAAACTATGAGCTTCTGATTTATATACCCTATTATGTCAACCTCTCAGGCATACAAATTGTCTAGGTCGATATTCAGAAATTGATAATAGATAGGCCTCATTTATACTAACCAGGGATGATGAACTAAGGAAACCAGATTGCTGTGAACACCAATAAGCACGAGAAGCCTCCAAAAACTCCACGGAAAGAACAGCGCCAGCCACAGCACCCAGCCCTGCACCTCTCAGCAATCCACTATCAGAAGCCCTACTAGCTAAAGCTCCAGTAATGGCTCCAGTAAAAGCACCCGCTGCAACATGATAATCAGAAAAATAAAACCAAGTCAGCAAGCTGTCTTTGATCGCATCCTCATCCCCTCATTCTTAAGAAAATGGAACATAGAAATATAGAATTAAAGAAGATTAACTATGTACAAAAATTAAATATGCCCGCGAACATTCACAAGGACGTTATAACCTATTTCACCCTTTAAAACGCCAAGCTACGCACATTGCATGTTTGATAGAGGTCAATTAGTTCATTCCAGGAAGACGCACAAGGTTGAAGACTTCAAGGACTTATCACAATTCAAAAGAAAATAATAAAAGTTCCTAACCCAAATGGCCAAATTTTCAAAGCTCCCATCCACATAAGGGTTGGGGGTTTAAAGTGCATACATTTGCCACTAAAATGCAGAGAAGACGTTCAGATAAAATTAAGATCATAGGTTAAAACAAACCAATCCAGAAATAAGAAACAGGCCAGTTGACATTTTATTAGCCAATCCTGCAATGCAAGATAGGAGACTACCGCCTTAGAAAACATAACATTTTCTGCAAGGAATAAACCAAAGCAATTATCCCCCCGTCAAAAATTGCCACTGACATAGATTTGATGGCATAATACGAGTATAACTCAAACTAGCAATGTGACAACTAAATTAGACGGAGGCCGTATCCCTAATTCCCAATTATGAATTTCAGTTCAAACACTAGATCCTTACAAAGTTTAAATCAAAGTTATTTCCCTCTATTCATTCATCCCCTCATAACATCATCTTATCCTTTTACTATTATCTAGAACATATCACCAACCTCAAGAAATACAGTGAACAACAATTTTGAAAACCCATCTAATCAAGTAAATTTGAGAAATTTATTTCAAACTAAACATGATTTCCATCATTCGAGACACATTAAATCAAATTAGTATCTAAGAACCCATTTTTCATCAGTAAAACATCAATTTTACCACCAAAATCACAAATCAACTCAGAAAAGAATTTAAACCTTATAACTCTAATGCAAAATTAATCCCCAAAAAAAAATATTTAAAAAAAAACACTAAATTACTTTTAACAAGAAAAACATTATAAAAACTATTAAAAAAAATAGAAATTTATACCAAGAGCAAAGGCGCCAGTGAGAGCACCATTAACAGCACCACTAATGAACTTGGGTATGTAATCATACACCTTAATATCACTTTCCTGAACAGATTCATCTCCAAAATCGTCCATCTTTTTAGTTCGGTGGTCTACAAGCTCAAAGTTGGACCAGTAGAGTATTCCCAAAAAAACCTGCAAAAGTTAAGATAGTTAAGAAATGAGCTGCAGGTGTAAGCAGAAGAGGTACCGTCACATCCATGATAATAAAAGTAAAGGAGAGATATCATTTGTACGTAATGGGGTTATGGGGTGGTAAATAAATAATGTTTATTCTAATTGGTGAGATCCACAGAATTTAGGGAGCATTAAATAGCCGGCATATCTAGGTGCTGTTCACAATACTGAAGGTACGTACCTGACAGGAGGTGACTCATAGTCCGCTCCAGAACTATCTGTGGATACTGTGATAGAGTGGAGTGATTTAGTGTACCAAATTGGATTGAATGCTTTGGGGACGGAGGGACTACTAGCATTAGTAGGTGAATTATTAGGGTGGTATCTTGAATGAGAGATTGTGTATTCGACTTATATATATATATATATATATATATATATATATATATATATATATATATATATATATTGGAAAAATTGACTGATTTAATTCCACATTTAGTTGATTCACCAAAAATAAGTCAATATACGAATTATTTTTAAATAATCCAATCTTTAGTCTCACTTTTTTTACTAAACTGTTAAGTAAAAGTTTAATAGGTTAACCTTGGCATTTGAATGTAATTTTCGTTCCAAAAATACACTCACCCCCTCAAATACAGGTGTGCAATAAAACCGTAATCGTTAATCGGGTATAGTCGGTTCATGTTAACGGTTATTTTACCGAACCGTTCAGAATTAACGGTTACGGTTACCGAACCGTTCAGAATTAACGATTACGGTAATAAATTTTTTGTAACGGTTAACCAATTTTATTATTTAAAAAAAAAAACTAAAATCTAAAAGCTAAAAAACCTAAAACCTAATATTAACTCTCAAGCGGCGGATTGAGTATCTAACATTACAACTCCCATTTTCTCCCAATTCCGATATCCCCATCAACGTTCCAGCCTCGTACTCTACTAGTCTACTCTCCACTTCTCCAGGTATATTTCGTTCTTGTTTTTTTCTTTTTAAATGAAATTTTTGACTTGCTGACTTGTTGTGGCCTGTGGATTGTTAGTGAAATTTATGAAATTAACGGTTATGACTTATGAATGCTGAGCCATTTCCTTTCAACCACCCTTTCAACACCCAATCCTATTCATCTCCCTACAAACCCAAGGCCTCAACCCCATGTCCTGCCATGGTAAGAGCACGCAACATATCATTCCAAACATAGATAGTTCTCATAGGAATCATCAACAAGGTTGCGATGAATCGCAAAGGCCAATTATCTTGAAATTTTGATGCTTTAAGAAAAGGCAAATTAGTTGCGTAAAAGCTATTGAAGTGTAGCCGTTCATGGTACGATGCAGACATCAGTAACTGTCAATATCAAGATGCTTTGTAAATGGTCCACGCTAATACCTCATGCCCAGTTAGTCATGTATTAGGACACATTTTCTGTTAGATCAATTTGGAGTCAGAGATTACATGTATCCTTGCTAATGCATCACCACATGAAATATTAGATTAGGATTAGAAGCTTTCTTGAAAAGTTGTAAATGATGTGCTTTTGCTTCTGTTCCTTTCGGAATTTGAGCTAATTGTGCTGATTCATCGTATTATCTGATGATACTATGTAAATTTCTAGATTGTTTTACACTCTTCATTCATACCTGTTAGTAAGACATGGTTTGTTATGAAAGAAATAAATTAAAGCTAAAAAATATCTCAAAAACATAAACTGTTACACGTCATCGGTTTAACTTCTGTTACAATTTAATGTACATGAACAAAGACAAAGACAATAATATGTTGGATGATTAGTTCCATTGAGGCATTGACAAAGTGATTTTAAGCGGTTCCCAATTGGAAATAGGAATATAACCCGAAATATTCAATTCAACAAAAAATATTATTATATATACACGAGATATAATAAAATTATTTAGGTAACTTTAATTATATTACATGGTCACTTTTACTAAGACACAATTACTTTATTATTGTGTCCCATGTGTATACAATACTTTGTGTTAACTCAATAGTTTTGTCATTGTGTGCCGATTCTTCTTTGAAATTGTACCTTAGCTTAGAATAAAATGTGTATGACTGTACATGTATTTTTCAGAATTCCACCGTATGAGAACATTGTGGCCTTTGTGGGGTTGCCTTGCAACTATCGGCAGGGGATTGCGACAGTGGAACATTTTAGGGAAGACGTTCCGCTCCGTATTCAACTCCAATGATCAATTCATGCCAGCATGCCATACCTGGCCAATGCAATCACTAACTAATATGAATCAGACTCTGGTCTACTCCACATCAGTAAAATAATATACAGTCTGAAACTAGTGTTGTATACTGGATTCCAACAAGAAGGCAGAGAATATCACAAGATTTACGATAAATAACTTAAATTGTAATAATTTACGATGACATTTGACGAAAACCCTGTTGATTGGATAATCAGTAAGCATGACCCAGATAGATGCCTTCTCCAGGAAAACTGTAATACTTCAAGTTATTCTCCTTTTGGTATTCCATCTTCCAAAATTGGTGCTAATTAACGTGATTCTACTCAGCATCTGAATCTGAAAACTCCATTTGATAAGCATCTTTTGGTTCCTCGTCAGTCATTGAGGGAGGGATGTCTGCAGTTGCTCTATTTCTTCTTCGATTTCTCCATTCTTTTGGGATTTCTTTCTGTCGAAAGGTTGTTAGATTATTACAAAATGATCCATAAAGAAGAAAGACATACACCAGGAAGAAACAGACATCATATCTGCTACAATCTTGGCTTCTATAAACATTAATTAGGGTATCAACCCACAAGAACACTCACCTTGGTGTGGGTTTGTTGTGACTGACTAGATTCATCTGAAGGAGTTGGTTGACTGCGATGGAGCCATATACCACCAAAAGACAGTAATGCACCAAGAAGTAACATTGGACCAATCCTTGGATCACCAGAAAGATCACGACACCCAGCTATGACTCTCCAAAGTCTATGTTTTATTCCATCTCTAGTAGACAAAAACTTTTCACCACTCACAAACCAAAGTGGATCAGGGTTCTCAGAAACCAACTCAGGCGTATTTGTTCTCTGCAAATTAAAATATTAATTTCACTCCGGCTAAAAATGGAAAATAAAGATTACAAGGCTAGAATTTGGGAGAGCGTTGAGCCTGTCAGCTTGGGAAACATAAAGATTTATACACATGCCAACATGTGTTGTTCACAAAAGACACAATTGCAAAGTACCACAACTCCACAAAACTTACATAGAAAGGAAGTTTTGCCGAGTCACCATCTTTGATATTCTTCGAAATCCATTCAATAATCTGCAGTTGGATAAAGTCATAAGAAGTACATAAATAATTGTTCAGAAGAAAATACATGGAATTAATGGCTCTAATGCCCAGCCTTCAGAGCCCTGTAAGAATATGTCCAGGACAAAAAAAAGTGCTGAGACTAATCAAATTATTGAGCCAATTATAACTGACCTGTAAAGGTTCAGTTGAGCCATTGTACCGTGCTACTAGTTGAGATACAGGATCCACATCATCCTTAAGACTGTCCAGAAAACCAGTGGAGGATCTCTTATCTTTAGGATTATCAAAGGAATCATTTCTCATGTAACGCACCATAACCACCTGTGGTGCATCTTCAATACCTCGTCTTGGACCACAACAATCCAGGCTAAGCTCACCACCAATGTAGAACATGCACAAGCTCTAAGAAAAAATAATCAAAGTAAGCATACTCTATTGATTATCATTTCAAGCAGTGGCAAGAGAAAAACGGAAGGCATATTTTGGTATCCGCATACATAATAAGGCCAAAAGCTTTCATAAGAAACTGATGGCGACATTGTCAAACCAGACTCGCATCTGATAGAAAGATGACAAAAGCCTCGGACTAGGTATCTGCATACACAATAAGGGTCAAGTCTGGGGCTACTCAGGTCAGGTCCCCGTTAAAAGTTCTAAGTCTGACCCTAAACTTTCAGAAGAGAATAAACCCAACAAGTTCAAAAGCATTTCCTATATATTATATTTTCCCTTGCAGGTAGTAGAACGTCAATTTAAGCGTCCTTTGTGCTCATCATTTTTGCAAGATTCAATCGACAAATGTTACTTGTGTCCTTCACACTGTTACAAGTGGTAGACAAAAGTGATTGCACTTTGGCAAGCACTGCCCTTGAAAAACTGTCCGTCAGACCAAGGCCAGCCCAGGGAACAGAAAGGACACAGATATAAGAGCGAAAGGAATGGATTTTTGTAATGTAAGTATAGGATTCCATCCTTTCTTTCCACAAACTACTTTCTACTTTTGCTGATTATCTGAATTTTTTGCCTTTGACCCGTTAAGTCGAGCTGTCAACAAACTTACAGGTATGGGTCATGGTCACAACTGGGTTTTGAGTTTAATGATCTAGTTTGAAAGTAGAAAAAAGAAGAGATTGAGATATAGGGTTGGAACATTTTTTGACAGGTCCAATTGGTCAACAACCTAAATGCCAAGAGACTCCCCTCAAGTAAAATATTGGTCAAAATACTAGTTCAACCCATACTTAATTGTATGGGGTTCTCCGAAACTCAAAAGTTCTCGGTCCAGTTTTTACTAGATCCACACACTATCTATGTGAGACACAAACAACCTTTCCTATCAGGCTATCAACAACATTGCTGTATATGAGGAAACTGGGCATGTGATAACTGATAATATATCTCTTTAACGACCTTCGACCAATAAGACCGTAGTGCTATCATAACCTTCGCGATCAAAATAAAGTCAGATATATAGGTACATCTATCACTCCCAAAAGAAAGTGCTTCCCCCCCCCCCCCCCCCCCCCCCGAAAACAAAACAAAAAAACGATATTCTGCTGAAAAGAAGTTATTGTTAAAATACAATTTAGAAGAGATGTTGACTGTAGGACTGACCATGTATGCCGCAACATTACCAAAAGCTAATCACATAAGACTAGTGGAGGCTATCATACAACTAGATGTCGCAAAATAAAAGTTGGAAGTGGCAACAACAAACGTATTGGGCAGAGAACTGGGGAAGTGAAGGGAAACCAACCTTTTGCACCTCTCCATCCATCCAAGTTAAAGTTAATCGCTTGTCTTTAAGTGCAGTGGCTGAATGTGCTGCAACCTCTTCAGAATCAGGTGCATACTGATGACTCTTGTCAGATAGTGTTTGTTGGACCCTGTGCAGAACCTAACCCCTCAAGACAATTTAATAGCCATAACAAAAAAATAAGCAATTAGTGTTAGCAAAAGAGGCAGTGCACAAACAAAATATGAGAATTGTCAGTAACTCATAAAAGGGTCATGTAAAACTTCTATTCTTGAAACTTGATGCTATAGTTATTTTAGGAATACAAAGTTGACAGTTTGACACAAAAAAACCTTAAAAGTTCACAATTATATGCATAGTCTGCTCTTTTATACAGAGAATTATAAGGGTCAAAGTTGGAAAAGAAGAAACAATCAGTGTAATTGGAGAATCACCCGAATCGCAAACCAAACAAATCATCAGAATATCAAAGAAGAGGGAATATGATCTGCATGGAAGGCCTATATTAATGTGAAGGTTTAAGAACATATGTAGATTACAGAATGGGAAAGAGTGAAATTGAGAAGACATAACAGAGAAGGACTAGATCCATTAGCAAGATGCATACAGGTAATAGTGGCAGTGATGCTTGTGAACTGTGTTAAGAGTAATTAGGGGCATGATATATATTAAACAAGGAGCTCAGCTCAATGAATGACCAGAAGAATGCCTTGTTCATTTTACTTTCAAAAAATAAATATGAAGGAAAACAAGTTCATGTAAGGGCCAATAACATGGAATAGTTCAGATAAGGGCTGCCAAATTTATTTTACATCTAAATATAAGTTCCAATATTTTAGGTGATTTTATACAAGTTAAGATAAATTCTAATATCCATTAAAAAGGAAATAGAAAAAGAAAGTTTTAATAAGTGATTAAGTGCTGACCATAATGAAAAGAATAACGTCAGTTATATGTTTCATATTAAAAGATTCAGGAATTCATCGTAAAATGGAAAGCTCACCTTACGCATTTCGTTCATTTCTGGGCTTGACCTTCCAATAACAATGACGCAATACCAAATTTTTGTATTGGTTCCCGCACGGGAATAGCCACGTGAGTCACAACCTAACTCCATTGAAGTCAAGGTTCTCAATTGCGGAAGCTCTAGAGATGCAAAATACTTGAAATCAGTATAGTTTTTAATGCAGCAAACTAGAACTAAGAAGAATAATTTTGTGATACGCTAAAGTCACAGCAGATAAATTGTATGATTAACAGAATTTGAATACAAGGCTAATCAACAAACAAACTATTGAGTAAATAATTTCAGAATTATGCATTTAAAATTTGGGCATTATGGCACAAAAAATGAGGTGATGATCTAAACCCATAGAAAGATCAAAATGAAGACAAAAAAGGGAAAGCATAACTACTGTCAACAATAGTAGGAATCTGTTCCAATGAGAGAATCACTACGGCAATCCATTTATGAACCAAAGAAAAAAGCACATCTTACAACATATATATACTCACAAGCACCACCACAACCTTAAAGAATAAAGAAAGATAAACCAGTAAACAGGAGCATTACCATGGAGTTTATTATCTTCCATGACATCAACAAACCATGAACTATTTACAGCCCCTGCATGATGTGAAGAATGAAGAGAAATGATATAGAAACTGTTACAAAAGTAACATGTGAATTACATATATGAGATAAAAGTATAAATCTGGTATACCAAAATACACCAGAGGTTTGGTGCCTGGATCTCTCAAAAAGACAGCGGCTGGAGCTGATTCCACATCATATCTGTAACCACCAATAACAAAGTCAAAAGACCCTCATGTCCTACAGAAAAATATACCTTTAACTGACAAAGATTAAGATAAAATAAAAATTTATCTGGAAAGAAATGGGAGGGGTAAAAGTGAGGGAGGGAAAACTCTTTTAAGAAATTTGACGATTTGGATAAGAGATTATAATCTAAAGGGGTATTTTATTTCTCCCTCTTCCCCTCACTAGAAACGGGCAACACTGTCCAGATTTTTTAGTTAATTTCCTCCATCCACCATCTCATCACTAGCAACACCCAAATAAGAAGAGAGAGAAGACTGAAACTTGAGATTTACTGTTTGAAGAAGGGTAATGTGGCAAGGAACTAAAGGAAGGATGGGGAGGGTATCCAGTCACTCTAGTAATTATACCAAACCTATGAGATAAAGGAAATAAATCCTCCATGAAAAATTTCTCTGGAACTATCACCTCCTTTTACTACTACCCCAATAACAGGTGAGCCACGATCGAAGGATAGTATTGCAGCAGCATCCGATTATTGAAACTTTCAGAGACAGTACTACTTGATTTTGGATAATACATAGATCTGTTTAACAATACTAACAAAAAAGCCTGTGACAAATAGCTGAAGAAGAAGAAGAAAGAGATACTTGCACAGAATGGAAATCCATAAATCATAACAGTATATAACATTAGACATGCCACTTCTATGTAATTTGCACAGGATGCTCAGAATATGTAGACTTGGTTGGGAACAATTATCTAGATACAAACATCAAACTAGTGGCAGAATAAGCACATTTAGATTGGACGTGCACTTAAAAATTCTTATTTAATAATAAGTATTTATACAATTTAAATCTTAAGAAAACAAATATTATGAAAAGTTACTTAAAAATATCTCTAAGTATTAATTACAAAGTATAATACGATTATAAAATGTTAGAAACAACTATTAGAAGAAGGTCTTTTAAAATGTGAAAACCAATGAGAGGGAATAATATAGAGGAAGGTTAACCAATTAGGATAAGGCTTTTTGCCAAAATCCCATTAAGTCATTAGTTGAAACAATGACATAAAATTCACAACGGATTAAGTTGATTTCAAATTATCTTACAGTTTCATTACATTGTCTTGGATAACTTTAAATGATAGGTGTACAGTTTATGCAGTATCAGGTTTTTTCTTTTTACTTCAGTACAACTTTAAAAAACTATTTTGTCGTGCACATGTAGTGGTACACCAATTTTATATGCTACATCTGCACATGCCTCAAACCAAAAGGTTTGCGAGGCCTACATATCTTGATAACGATAGTAAACTAGGTCATAACCTTACCTAGTACTCCCTCTGTCCCTTTTGTTAGCCCCACTCTTCTCTCAATTCATTAAGAGTTGTATTGAGTGTGTGGATAGTTTTATCTTTTGGGGATAGGGGAAGGAAGTAGAAAGGAGAGATTGTGGGGACCTTATCAGCAATAAGGAAATGGAGAAATCCTTTAGGGGCAAACTTTTAGGACGGAGGGAGTATAACATTTCTAAAGTAGTATTCTGCTTTTGACCTGGTCCCTGGTCAATCAATCAACACAGACACTGAATTCCTGCCTGTACATTGAACCCTGAAAACCTGACTCTGCATGTCAAAAAACTACAGGACACAAAATGATCACTGGGTATCAGTATCTCTTGATACAATATGACAAGTCAAAACCCTATAACATCATGGCACATAGCAGTCTAAAGACTCTCAACAATTGGAATATCAGATTACAGGCCATTAACCAAAATCTTTTAAGGGAGTCCACTAGCATGTCAACAACAAATGGGCAATCACACTACTAGAACTTTCTTCCTTATAAACAGTGACCAAGTCTAGACTCTAGAGCATTCAGTACAATTCACAGAAGAACAATATTGCTAACTCCAGAAAGTAGAGAATTCATTCACATTGAAGAGACAAATAGCCAATTATTGTTACAAAGAGAGAAGAACACATACATAGACGACCAATAGGAAAATTCCTCTTCCCTCCAAAGGACACAAGCAAAGGAAGCATAATCCTGATAATTCCTGGCAAGTTGACGCACAAAAGGTGTTGCACGCATCCCTGTGTCCGAGAAGAACATGACTTTTACCTTTGAACCAGAAATATGGGGAAGAGTAAGTTTCAGTTTCCAATTGAAAATATCAGTCATGGAAACAGGAAACGAGAATCATCACTCATGCACTATGCACAAGGACACGGGGATACAGTTATCCAGAAGGATCAACGAGGAGCTGGAGACACTTATAGAACAATATTATGTCATGGAAGTTGTTATGCACATAGGAAATCTTGAAAGCTTGCTCCCATTGGATTTATATTAAGTTATTAGATGTGAATGTGTATCCATTTAAAAACCCAATAAAAAAGGAAAGAGATTACAATTGGTAACCAAATTACTTTTGATATGAAGAACATACCTTATGATAGCTACTCTTAGCCAGAAATCTTGGTCCCTGGAATTAGGGGAATTAAATGGTAATTATACAACTGTTTGTATACTTCAGAAGCATACTAGTTAAAAACTTGAAAACATAGTAATATTTGTAAGTATAAAGATATAGCCAAGACAAATACAACAGCCTCATTTCATATTTTTTTTTATAAGGGAAAAAACAGCCGAAATAAGAGTGCAAAACAAAGAGGACAGGTTGTCCTCTGATCAGAAATCAAAATTTCATATCAACCCAGTTTCCTTGAACCTACCCATCAAGTAACTCTTTATAGCCTAGCCCATCACAAAGCTAAATAAATGATTTCATCTCCATAACCTTTTGAAAGACCCTTGAATTTAGGTCCAACAACCTCATTTTTGGAAACATAAGAAGCAGTTCAAAGATTTTAAACTTGTAGCCTATCCTCAATCTCCAAACAGTTGACACAAAATAAGGAAAATGGGCATGAATTTCTTCACTTATCACAAAGGTATGCATAGGAGTTAATATCCCTCAAATGCCGTAATAAATGTGTTTGGATATGAACTTCTTAGTTCTATACGTCTTCTAAATGAAGTTTGTACTGAGATTTCATTCTGAAAACCCATAATTTCCAAATTTAATTCAAGGTCTTAACTCTAACATCAAGAGGTAAATTTCAAAAAGCAGAGAATTTTGGAAATGACACTCGTCAAATGGCAATGGAAAAGGAAAATGGGCCGAGGGATCAAAATTCAAAATTAACATAGAATATCTCTGTCTTATTTAATCATAATAGAACATTTAGTGAAAGTTAATTTCAATATAAACACAATGAGAGAAATATTTCCTGAGATCTAGAAAAAAAGGCACTAGAAAAAGTACTGGAATTTGAAAGCCATTTTTCCATTTATAATTTATACAATGCACGATAAAAGCCATATGCAAAATAATGTCCTTCATCGCACATCTGTTTTAATAATACTGTGCATATTATGAATTTTTATCAGTACACTGTTTTCTGATGGACAGTAATACATTTAGTGTCAACTGGGAAATCTTTTAGGAGGTTTGGTTGAAAAATCTATTAAGAGAAGTAAGAAGAGTGCCGATATCCTTTAAAGTAAAACGATAACATACCAATGTGTCCTTTGTATAATAAGGAATGCGAGGTAACTTCAGTATCATTACTGCAAACCAATCTGTAATTGCATCAACTGAGAGATCTCCTTCATACCTACACAAAAATCAAGCTCATAATTCAATTGCAAAACATTACAAAAATAATCCAAAAAGAAAATTTGATGAGCGTGAATAACGAAGCTCCATAAACAAGAAAATAATCCACATGTTTGTCAAACATATATAACTCAGAGCTTACCTAACAAGACAATGTGAAGTACAAATGCTACGCATATAACCCAAACTGAAACTATGATGAATATGAATAATGAAGCTAACAAGAGAACAATCCACATATTGGTCAACCACACATAACTCAGAGCTTACCTAACAAGACAGTGTGAAGTTCTACATCCTTGAGGAAATGCAATCAGAGAAGGAAGCCCTGTAAACAAAACAGGTAAGCAAACTAGGGAAAACATAGATCATACATGAGAACTCCAAAGAAAGTATGACTGACAAGTGACAAGCAACATGGAAACAATGAACCTATATTTAGTTCTGATACAACCCAGCAGAGAAGCCAAAAAATGACACAAAATAATTGGAAAAGAGAAACAATGGCTGGTGCCATGGAAAAATGTTCAACCATAGGGGTTTAGAAGCTGTCTACAGCTGTTACCCTATCGTCCGGGAGTACCAGCTATCTTCCTCATAAGAAATTGATCAGTCTCTAATACAACTAATATGACAGACCATACTAGACCAGTATTTACCATTTCGGAAGAAAAGTTGCCCAGTTGTTTTCTTCTCAGCAAGTTGAGAAGCAAGCTGAAATTCCCCAAGCTCCACTACACCAGTATCAGCAACCTCACCCAGCAAAGTAGCTGCTCATAATGCAAGGAGCCAAAAAAATTATTTTTAAAAAACTAGCAGTTTAGTGGTATGACTACCAAGACAAATATTACGAAAAACTTATTGCATCAATATCAAGTAAACAAACAAGCTTAAAAAACATTAGACTTGAGCATAAGGCCAAAAAAAATGACAATTGAACCCCAGTACAAATGCCTCGGAGGTTAGCAGTCTTTACGGAAACTTAATCATGACAGAGTAACAGAGCTTTGTGGACACAGAAAAACAACTACCAGACTATACACCAGCGGACCAGCGTTTCAATTTACGTCAAGATGGCTGATTCACCAAAATCAAAAATAATGTGAAAACAGGAAAGGGTCCACAAATATGAGTCCAAGAAAGGATGCCGAGAAATAGTTTGTGTTTGCATGTGTGTGATGTGTCAAATTCATGGCTTAGACCAAATAATTAAAGAAAGGATAGTCGGTCTTTTCAAGATTAATGATATATCCCTTCTTGCAGTGATCAAAGGAACCCTAAACAATAATTTAAATCCAAGAAGAAAAATTTTCTCGTCTTACATCTCCTTTTTCTTCATTCCGTAAAAAGTATTTTCTTTCCAACTCAATTATGCAGTGATCTGAGTCAGGATAATCTCTCCCACTCTAACATTAACCATGATTCCATACATAATCTGTTAAATCCGGCCTATAAATCAGGGATTCAAAATACTAGTTTATGTCTGAAACTTTGATTAGCATGATCAAACGTTTGTAAAGTAATATAATCATAAGAACATTTGATAAATGGAACCTTAAACTAAATCTGAAACAAATACTCAATTTATTTCTTAGAAAACATAGGATTTCCAAACAACTCCAAGAGAAGAGTGCTTATTATAAAGTATGACCCTTAAATGAAGACTTTTCATCTCACATTGTGACAGGGCCCACATGCACAAGTGGTTGTACAGCACAATCCTATTGAATGTAAGAACTAAGAAGTATCCAATCCATACTTGAAACAATAGCTCTGACCATAATATTAATTTTTTTTCACATACAGAATCTTGGTAATAACATGAATTGTTTAAGGGTAAAGAATAATAACTCTACGAAGCACCTTTTTTCAACCTTTAAAGAAAACCCCTTTCTCTTCTACCCAGATGGAGGGTAAAAAAATAAGAAAATTGGGGTCAAAGAATCTTGTTCATGTGAAAGATATACAAGCCAGCAGCAAAAGAGGAAAGAGATTATTTTATTATGTATCAAATGAAATATGTACCGATTTTCTTCCATTTGCTTGAAAATTGTCTGCATAAATTGCTCCCGTTCGAATACAACTGAAATTAAATTGAAAAATTGTCAGTAAAGCCAAGGTACAAGGTTTGTAAGAAGGTAAAACATCATTTACGCACAGAATTACTACTATTTTGATAACAATATTTATCATGAAGCCATAGGTAATTAAATGGGAGTAAAAAAAATTATTGAATTCCCTCAGTCAGGGTTCAGGACAAAGCAGCTGGAGACTAAAAAGAAAGAGAGGCAGGCATAAATTTGGCTCCCTTTTATCAGCAAGAAACAAGACATACCAGGCTACCAGCATATAAACACTGACCTGTATTAACCATGGCCTCTGACCCCCTACGATTGATTGGATATCTCCAGCAGAAATGAAATCAAAATCAATGTCAAGAGAGTCTGCACAAAGTAGACGTCATTGGAGTCAATATTCTAGATTCGCAATGTGGGAATACAACAGGAAGGTAGAGGGGTGACATAACTAACCTGTAGGAGCGACAAGTAAAGGAAGGTTCACTGAAGAGTACTCCTTATCAGAATAGAGCTGCAAGACATTTTCCAGAACATACTGCAGCCAGAGATAGCTTACAAGTAAGTAGAAAAATAACTAAACAAGAATCCAAAGGATATATAAACAGTACAGAATAACCTACTTGATGCTCATCAATGCCAAATAGGTCATAGTCTCTTTTCCATAATGGATCAGTCAACAACTCATAAGCATATCGGATCTGCAAGAATAGGATGCTTTGAGAGAGAGAGAGAAAGAAAAGTATCAAGCCAATACTATAGTGCTTGAGTTTCCTTTTAAAGAACCAAGGCATAGATTCAAGCATATCATCACTAATTTAATTAATAAAAACCTTCAGTGGATGATAATAATATGTAGGAGCTCTAAACCCCATTAAAAGTGTTGTTAACTTCTTAAGGAGCACTTTGCAAAGTTTTAGGATCATTGGAAAGTCGTTTACAATTATTATCCAAGAGATGACAAAAAAAAAATAATCAGCAAACAAAGGAGTTAAACAGCATAAAGTGTCGCTTTTAACCCCGAAAACAGAAAATTTGTTATATAGCAGAATAGATGCATTGAAATTTTGGAATTGCGGATAGCAAAATTCACACTCCAATTTTTATGTTTCTTATCTACTATTAGTGGCAGGCATCCTTTTGTTACCGGAGTATGGGAAGAAACCATGTAACAGTGGAGTTGTTGCGAGCAGCTTGTATTATGAATGGAATGGATCAGCCAACGCAGTGTGAAGTTTTAAATAAAATTACGTAAATTGGTTCTTAACTCATTATGTATTTTTCAGTATAACAAGTATCTTTCAACATAATGTAACCAAATCTACAGTAATAAGAGTGGCATATTTAATGAATTGATGATTACTAAAAAACACAATATTTCAGTACTACATAGCTAATCAGTGAAATCATTTAGGCAAATACTGACCAAACAACGGACAAACAGAGAAAATAGTTCTAAAGTAGCAAGTCAGCATTACATAATGCACAGATTGTCGGGACATGATTTTTTGTAGCATTCCTTAAAGAGGTTTTGCTCAACAATTCAGAATTCGAAACAGAACTGCCCAAATGAATGAAGAAAGAGGTTAAGCTACATGCTTAAAGCCCCTTACCCACCTAAGGAGCGACTCTCTCAGTGTCGCTTTGGGCTAATGTTAATGCCTTTTCAGTCTACACAAGATTTCCAACAGTTTAAGTAGGGGCATTTCAGGGGGAATAATAGCTTACCAGTTACTATCTATGGAAGGGGACAATTATTTCGGTGGACTATTATATCTGAAAGGATGGAGAAGTATTTTTAACTGTGTTTGTCTTACTACATGAGCAAGCCATGCGTGGTTCATCATGTACACATCTCTTCCTATCCATTTATTCCAGAAAATAGGAAATCACTCCCACAATAGCAGAGAATTGCAATCAGGAGTCTTGACTTTCTTTATGAAAACCCTTAGCCTCATAATTCTAAATTCATGAAGAAAGATCTGCACTGACCAAGGTGTGAAGGTGCCTATGCAATTAGCATTTAAGCTAGGGTGAAATTAAAAATAAGGTACCACGAAATAGAATTCAATGGTGAAGAAGTTAACTAAACAAAGGACAGAGGGAGAACACAAATTAGCCAAATAATGAATTGATATCAGGCAGCATGCGCTGAAGATAAAGAAGCTTAACTAATGAATAAACATGTAGCTAGGCAAGTGATGTCACAATAAGTATGACCTTGATAAAATCATTAGTTGCAGGGAGTTCAGCACCGGATTTCCTGAAAATAATCATGAAAATTAGAACACCTTACAGAAAAAGAGGAAGTCAGAAAACTTAGACAACAACAAAAAATGTAACATAACAACTGTAAAGTCCAGCTCGAAGGTAAAGCAAATTGTTAATTACCGTACTATTCCATGATATAATAAAGATTCCAATCATACTTTTATCCCCGACAATGTCTTCTCAATTTCCCATATAACTTCCGTCTGGAAAATATCACTCCTTATCTCACTAGTGTTTTCACAATTTTCGACTAATATATGCTACCACTCAAAAATCCAGTTTATATGGCGACTCCATCCATTTACTTAGCTACAAGTTTCCATTCGCCTATGAGCACACAATGAATGACACAATGAATGACACAATAAATCATATCCTATAATTGCTTCCCTATATTTTGTTTCCAAAATCAGCTTTTATCTTTAAGCAAGTCCTATCATTATGATTATGAAGAGTGTGCATTCAGGAGAGCTACAATCGCAGGATCAAACTAAACCGGCACAATTTCATCAAAAGACACGAATCAAACAATAAAGTACAGAATTAGTAATATCCTAACCTGATCATATCTTACAAAATCCACCACTAATCAGTCAATCACAAATTCAATGGAACACACTATGATAACAACATTCTTTCAATTGAAATTATATTTATAACATAAAGTTTCTCCAATCATATCAATGAAATATACCACTTGGAAGACAAATCATCGTACGCCGCCTTGACTTCATCAATCGAGCAGTGTCTACTGACGCCAATAACTACAAAAGAAAAAATTAAAATAGGAAGAATGGAGCGCAAATGAAATGCAAGATCGAGAGGAAGACGAGAGAGAACCGTCGTAGTGAGAGCGGGGGAAGGCGTTGGGGAGGAAGACGAGTTGGAAGATGAAGAACAGAGAAAAGAGCGTGGCTGGAATCCAATACGCTTTGATTAGTGTAGCAATTTGGGAATCGGAGGGTTTGTTGGGAGGCGTGAGTGCTGAGTCCGGCATTGCTCAGAGTGGTAGTATCAATCTCAATGTCTGGAATGGTGCGAGTCTGTGAGTGATGGAGGAATTGCTGGATTCTTTGCTTACGTATTAGGGTATTAATAGTTAAAGTTTTTTTTTTGGCAGACTTATTGTTAAAGCTAAAGGGGAGTATTTGTTTGCTTGGCGGGTTAGGAATTTTAAGGAATTGGCGGATATATTTTGTAGTCATAATTAAGGGTGTTAAAAATTAATTCGACCCGTAAAATCAACTTGAATCTGACCTAAAAATAACTGGTTAGGGTTGAGATTTTCAACACGAAAACTTAAATGGGTTGACACGAACCTGACTCGAAATTAAATGGGTTAGGTTAAGGTTGAAAATTTCAACCCAAAAATGACTCACGTAACCCGAAATTATTTTCGAGTCAAAATCAGGTCGGGTCAACTCAAATTCGACCTTATAACTAAACTATATTAAGTTGATTAAAAAAAATTACTTAGTCAGTCACCCACTCAGCTCAAACCTCAAATCTAAATTAAAACCCTAAAAACAATTAAACTACTACTGTTAACTTGTCATTCTTTTCATCTCAACCTTAAAAGTCTTCTTTTTTTCAACCCCTCTATTGAATAACCATATCTCAGTGGTGGCGAAAACTGAACCAACTTGAAAATCGGACCTAAACCCGACCCGAAAATAGTGAGTTAGGGTTGAGATTTTCTACGTAAAAACTTAAATGGGTTGAACGAACCCAACTTGAAATTAAATGGGTTAGGTTCATGTTGGGGTTTTCAACTCTAAAACTTAAATGGGTCAGGTTTGGGTTGTGGGATAGCTGACCCAAAAGTAGGTGACCCGAACACAAACTCGACCGGACCTGATCTGTTTGCCACCCCTAGTCATAATCAATAATCAAACATATATTAAATTTTTTTTACCAAATAACCAAATAATAATACTAAAAAATACATCCAAAAATTTTTTGGGACCAACTAGAGAGTCATTTGACTCACCAGTATATAAGGTAGGTCCGCAAATGAATGTGGGATATGTGAGAGACTGAGAATTGAGACGACTAGACGAGGGTATGTATTCACTTTGAGCCTTATTACAAGCTATGGTTGGACAGTGTATCCGGATGTACAGTGCTTATTGTACACTAGTACAAAATGTAATGAACATTATGTACAAAAGCAATGAACAATGGAAGTTTTAAAGTTTCCCCCCATAAACCACAATGATTACATAAATTAAAGTTTTATACGTATTTTATTCCCAATGCAAAAATAATATAATCCCAACACCATTAATGACGCAAATTACAAAACATTAATGATGACTTCTGGTTGGAAATAATAAATAGAATTGAAATCCAAGTTTATTGCCATTGTACAGAGTGTTTATTCAAGTGATATATAATGTTCATTTTCGTAATACATAATGCTCATTTTATGAATACATAATGTTCATTGTAAAAATATTTTTAATAGAATTGAAACCAATGTTCATTGCATTCGCACAGTATGTTCATTCAAGTGATATATAATGGTCATTTTCGTAATATATAATGTTCACTTTATGAATACATAATGCTCTTTGTAAAAATATTTTTTACGAATGTTCTATGTTCATTTTAATAATAACTAATGTTTATTTTTCATAATACGTAATGTTTATTTTCATAATATATAATGTTAATTTCTATAATTCAGAATGTTCATTTTAATAAATAATGTACATCCAATGAACATATATGTGTACGATACGTGTACTATTCCCAAGTCAAAAGTTCAAATTTAAAAAGAATATTACAAAGTTCTACAAAATTTTGTATATCTTATTCTTAATGTGCAAATTACGAAAAATTGATGAAGACTTTTTTTTGGAAAATAATGAATATTACGTAAATCAATGTTCATTGGCTTTATAAATAATGTTCATTTCATGTAAAATCTCTTGTGTTTTATTTTGACTTTCCTGCATTTTACACCGAGTGCACAGTGAGCATTGTACACGGGTCCATAGTCTAATTTGCGCTATTTAAGATGGCAATTGGAAAACAATAAGGTATTTGTGTATGTTTCTAGTTTGATATTTTGAGATTTTGAGGGTGCTATGGATATACTATGTAATATGTTTATAAAGGTTTTGTGTTTAAAGTTGTTTTTGGTTTTTGGCTTTTAAACTTACGAAAAAAATCATAATCCGTCAAAGAACCTTAAAAAAAAGATGAAAAATATAAAATGAATTCATAAGTTCTTAGGTTGAATTAATTTATGCTCCGAAATAATCTTCATGATTAAAACAACAACCTCAAGACAACTTGGGCAACATATATTAATATTTTTAAATTGATAACCTTTGGGAAGATCTATCCAAAATTCTCCTCTACTCCCCTTAGTCCTTACTACAACACCAAAGTAATATTAGATGCTCAAGCTCGTCCCTAGGGAAGGGCAAAAGGGGACCCCCGAGACCCATGGGAGCAAGTTCCAAACACATTAGTATTCAAAGTAAAATAAATAAATTAATACTTTAATGTGTTATCATATTAGTTAAAGTACATTAATGGTTTAGGCCCCAATTTATGAAGTTTTTGTGACAATGGGTTGTAGGTTCATTTCCTAATACAATTACTAAAGATACTTTGTTTTTCAAAATTATGGTTTTTCTTTTATATCATCTAGCTTATCAAAATAATTGCTACTTTGAGTGTATTCCATTCATAATATTCACATGTGTGATGCGTCCTGTTATAGTCATTAACTCTTAATTTGTGTTTCTTGATTTTTTATTTTTTTTTTATTTCAACAATATATTATACACCATAAAATTTAAAATTAGTTATCAAAATAAAACCTATTAAAAGCAAACATGATTATTGAATTCCAATTTACTTAAGCTATAATTACAATAATCACTTCACCAAATTTTTCACTCGTAAAGAATGTGAGAAGATTATCCAATCATTTTGCTTCCTGTTGAGCCCCAATTCTTACGAGCCATCAATTTATTGTAGAAATAATCAAAATCAATCATAACTCAATATTCCATAATCATTGTGTACATACAACTATCATTCATTGTATTTTTGAATTGCATCTAATTACACGTGATTAAGAAACTGACTTATGTTTTGTATTAGAGATTTATATAATTGTAATGCATAGTATTATTTTCATTATAATGTTTCAACTGATAGTTTATTACGTGAATATGATTCTTTTACAAAGAAGTTTTATTTTTTTTAATGTTAAAATGATAAGACCCCTATTTTTAATTTTGCCCCAAACCTGTAAATAGATAGAAATGGCCCTATAAATGCCCTCCTCAAATAAATCAATAGGACTACTATCAGCCACAACAAGCAATCCAATAAGCCCAACAAACTAATTACCAAACCAACAAAGAAACCCAAATTTTTGACATAATAAAGTTTGCTATAAATAAGTAGGAACAGAGCACTAGGAAGAAGATACACAATCGACTGTAAGACGCTACAACCAATCAATCGGTTTATTGCTTCACTTCATTTTGTTTTTTTTATTCAAATGAGTCGAGACACAAGAATACTGCAGAACAACTGAACAACGAAAGAACAAGAAAACTACAGAACAAAAGCAGAGCACAGAAACTAACTAAGCTAAAGAGGGATGAGCCTAGGAGACGAGACCCCTCTAAAATCTTCAGAAGCAATGCGCCACAGCTCTACTGGAATTGTATCAAGGATTTGAAAAATGAGGTGTTTGAATCACACCAATGTTAGCAAGCCAATCAGCAGTCTTACTCCCTTAACGATAAACATGTCGAATTCGCAGTTCCCAGTCACCCATAGCCAAATAATCCTTACATTGCATAATGATGAAGGTGCAGTCTCCACAAAGGTTACCAGTGTTGGCTAAGGATTGAACACAAGCCTGGTTATCAAGCTGAATCTCTAACTTGGATATCTGCAGTTCCCTTGCTAGCATGATCCCTTTCTTTAGAGCTACTTACTCAGCACGAAAGGATTTACACACCCCAAAGTTTGCAGTAAAAGCCGATATGATGGAACCTTGGTTATCTCCAATCAGACCTCCTCCACCAGCTGGATCAGGGGTCCCTTTGGTAGCACCATCCGTGTTTAGTACATACCAGCCTACTCCTGGGCAAGACCAGCTTATGTTCACTTCCTCTCTCTTAGCTTTAAAGACTTCATTCTGCTGGACATAAATACTGGACAAAATAATGGAGTTTCTCCATTTCCAAATCCACCAAAGTGTAATACAGAAAAAAGAAGGCCGGGAATGTATCTCCTGTCCTTTGGTGGCATCAACATTTTCTGTGAACCAAGTCCTGAAGTCATGCATAAAGAATCTCTGTCGCTTCACTTCATAAATGTTGCCGATCATAGTTAGGGTTTTGTTTATTTTCTTAGAAAAAAGTGGTTGATCGAAATTTAGAACTTCAAAAATAATTTTTTAATCTATTTCTTTTTGGCAATCTTGCAAAATGTTGACAACCATGCAACATTATAACCAACATTATAACCCTATTTAAGCAGATACGATTTAAAATATTTTTATTTTTATATTTGTAAGATAAAAAATTATGAAAACTTAATCTTTTAAAAATTTATAATTAGATGCATCCAACAAAATTCCACTCGAATATATATATTTTTTATAACATAATGAAAATTAGTGTTAAGAATTTTTTAAACTTTAACCCTATAAATAAAAATGGAGTAAAAATAAAAGAATAAAGAGAGTATATTTATCTCAATATAAGTTCTTAGATTTTATCAACTTCCGACCTTCCTCGTGCACTAAAAATTATATTTGTAAATAATGTAGTGTTAAGTTGTTAACTTAATGGGCAGCTTGGACTCAAATTTTCGAGAATTCCAACTTCTCATCCATGGTAGGAACTGTGTAATTTAGCAGCAGTTTGAATTGGATGATTGGGTTGGACCTAAGGGAAAGAGGAGTGGATATGGGAGCCATAATCAAAATAAATAAAACCAAATCTCAAGATAGGTTTGGTGTAGTGGCCCATTCTTATTGATGTAGGAAAGTAATAAAAACAATTAGGATTGAAACAAATATCCTATTCATGAATCATGAAAGTTGTCAAAAAGACAATGTAAATTTAATTTGACCTACCTATGAAATAGTCTAGGTAATGTCTATCTAGATCCTTATCAATTAGGCAAGTAACAACTGTCAAATACATAAAAGCTATAATGTTGTTCATTAAGGGTTCTGTATGACATTTTACTCCCTTTTGATTGTATAATTAGTTGAAAAATGGTTAATTTCAAAGACAAATCAAGGTTATATCAACTGATCAATATAAAAGCATGGTACATATTGATCATTGCATGTCCTCATGTATGCATGAACACAACCACCCTATGTATGCCATCCTTTATCCTACGTACATATGTACAATAGTGTATGTCATCCTTTATCCTACGTATATATGTACAATGCAAGGCCAACACAACCCATCACATTACTAGTGTTTTGACGCACAATTTTTAGTGTCTTCATTTATTCTTCCTTATACAGTTATACTGTGATAACCTTTATAATCCTAGCTCAACATCCTAACTTTTATAAAGAATATAAGAAGATGCTTCTATTAGAAAATTCCTAATTTATACCTGATATAAATATAATAGAGGGTATTTTCGTAATTTTATTTCTATAATTGATATCATAATGCCTACATTTGATATAAGTTTTTCTGTATTTTTATATCTTCTATATTTCTATATCTGATATAACAATACATACATATAATATAACAATACAGATATATGATATCTCAATATCATGATATAATTTATATCAGGTATGAATTAGGAAAAAATCATTTCTATAGATAAAGCCATGAAGGGTTGAGGGACTCAAATTCTTACATGCATGTATATCCAAACTCGATCAATACCTTCTCAAAAATTCTCAAATCATTTAACCTTTTCGTCTCTTACCTTTAATGTAACAAACAAAGAAGCCCCTTGGTGACTAGTGAGTCTTAAGCACTAGCAATTACCAAAGGTCAGTGAGCTCATAGTAATGTAGTACGTGGACATGCAAAGCAGCCCTATCCAATAAAATGAGAAGGAGGTCAACATTTTAGCAGCCTGTAATGGATAAACACCATCAAACTTTAATAAAAGGACTCACTACAGTTCATATGATTATGATTGTGTGAAATAATGTGAAATATTCAGAGAATATATTATGTATTTTCTCATAAACATGACCTCTCTAAACTTATTAATGGTCCCAATTAATGTGGAACTGACATTTGGTGTGTTTGGCCCCATCATTTTCCAGGTATATGTAGCTAAAGGTTTCTGCAATGATCTAATGGAATAATAATCTTTTTTCTTGATTACGATAGCCAATTTTTACTTATATGTTGACTTTTTTAGTAAGTGGGTTTGGCTCCTTTTTTTTTTAAAAAAAAAAAGATTTTGTAATAGTTAAATCGTTTTCATCCAAAATGTACTATAAAATCTGACTAATAGTGTATTCTATTTTTTAGATTAAATTTAAATGCAGCCAATTTTTTATAAATTATAAATCAGAAAAATAAATTAAAAATACCATTTAATTAATTTTTGTATACTCTTTTATGGACACCCATATCAATATACTTTTGATAACTTCGTATAAATAAATAATTTTATCCTTGTAATATAATCACTGTCTTTTCACTTGAGCGATAATTAAAGTTGCCAATTTCATTTTGGTCACCCAATTAGATATGCAACAAGGTTAAAATTATAAATTAATATATAATTTTTCAAAACGGAAATGGATGTGCATAAAAAGCATATCTAAATATGATTTTTATGGTATTTTCATGTTATTTACTCCCTTCATTTTCTTTTTTTTTGTCACATTTGCTTTTTACACAATTTTCAAAAATATATGCATTATAACAAATTATTGAAAATGTATATTAAAATATATAAATAGGGACAAATATCACAAGATTTTACATTGATATTTTAACTCATATGTTCTAGTTCTCTCGTCCCTTAAATAGAACATTATAAATACGACAAATAGAATATACCCCGTAATGGAAATAGTAAGTGATTTATAAGTCATGAATATTGACATTTACAATATAATTCAATTTTGATTTCTATGATATTTTTATGTTATTACTAATTAAACTAATTTACTGACTATATATGGTATTTTATGTTAGTTAACACTTGTGCATTTTTGTGAGTGTACCAACCCTTTAATGATCATTGTAACCTCGCTCTTTTCTTTTTAATGATATTGATATCAGTTTTGTCTACATAAACTCTGTCCACATATGTAATGTTGTTACAACAATCAAATCAATAGAAAAGTATTCTCATCATTCATCAAGATGAATCAGTTGTTTACACGTAAGTCTAGTTTAGTGATTTTTTAATAATTTCTCTTCACCAATAATTAGTTAAACTGCATTAGAGTAACGAATATCATTTTCAACCAGAACTGTATCAGTTGCAAGATTTGGTTAAAAATATGTACACGTATGCTGTGCTTTATAATCGTACTCTGCCTTATTCAATGTTTTTATTTATGAATACGATGTTAGTTCTATTTATATATGGAATGAAGATCAATGAAAATCCCATTGATTAGATAATACATTTACACTTTAGTCTAAGTCAAAGATTATCTTTGTTTACATTTTCGATATTGAAACATTTTTCACCAACTAGCAACTTCTCTAAAAGTGAAGACCTCTAGCTATCGTTTTGTTTGTCCCACTACTTCTATTTATTTTGGTTGTGTGAAGAGGGTCTAAGGGTAAATGAGATTCGATCTCGAATTTTATATGCCAATTTAAAAAATTTAACCTAATCAAATAATCGGTATCTACTTGTCCACGACTTTTATGGATCTATTGCATGAAATGCTTATATTGATTGATAAATGTTAAATTTCTTTGAAAAGTCGAGTATTTTCGACCCTATCTATTCATTTCTAGTTAGCTTTTTGTAGTTAATATCAATTAAACTCTTATCCAAAAGAAAATGTCAATAAAACTACTTCGAATGAGTGTAGTAGGTTCCACTATGGTGATTCTGAGTCACTTAGAGTATGTTAAGTATGGTCTAATAGTACAAATTGGTCCTTTGGCAAAGATTTTGTGAAATAAAATAAAGAGATCAATCCTTACATTACAATGAGATTAATCAGGTGAAAGTCATCTTCAAGGTTACATCAGATCAATGAACAACCTCGTTGAAGACTGTAAAACATAAAGAAATGAATAAAAGTTTTTTATTCGGTTCAAATGATTTGTATATATTTGACTTCTACCTCTCTCGTAGTTGTCACACGATATTTATCAATGAACTAACTAATGTTATGAGATTGGAAAAAAAAGTCCAAGTATTTGGATAATGTAAGTCAAACATCAAACTATTTGGAGAAAACTCTAACCTTTCCCAACTTCTCTCATTTATTTATTTTAATATCAAGCCTTCCAAACTTAATAGAAGCAAGATTAGTACATAAAATTGAAATCAATGAGATGACCAAACCTCTCCAGAAATCACACAGAGATCAAATCAAATTATTTCCTCAAAAATCTTATGTGTTATCTCAAATAATGTTAGGATTGTTATGTTCCAATTTTGAATACTAATCTGGCTTCTTATGATTCATTACATATCCGAGCTATACGCCAATTTAAAGAAAACCAAACCAACAAATACAATGCTGCTCTATAAAACATTATTACCAGCTGAGCCAAGAAAAAGTCGCTTGACAAGTTGACATACAAAATTATAGTTTACATTTATCTTTTGCTCTAGCATTTGTAAGATTTTTAATGTTTTTACAACCTAGATTATACCAGTTCTTATGTTAACGTCAACTCATCTCTTAGGTCTTTATCGTTTTTTTTATTCGATTAATAAGTGTAAACGGAATTAAGCGGGGGACTATATATAATAGCAAATTGCATAAATCAACATCAAAATTTTCAAAATATTTCTATACAATTTAAATACTAGGGTATTCCATTAATTTTACTTATATATATATATATATATATATATATATATATATATATATATATATATATATATATTAGTTAAAATGAGAAATATGATAAGACATCTTGACTCTTTATCTTTTAAAACCAACGCATGATATTTTACGTACATATAGTGACTCTTTTTATTTTTATAATGAATCTTTTTATTATTATAATAACTTTTTTATGTGAAACCTTTAGCGTTAGATCTTATCATTTGAATGGCCAAGATCTCTTCTTATTCTTCTTATATTAAGCACTATTCTCATAAAATGAGAAGGATGAGAAGACATCTTGGCTCTTTATCTCTTAAATCCAATGGATGATATTTTACATATACATAGTAACCCCTTTTTTAACTCATATTGACCAAATAATATTTTTTTTACTTATAGTGACTCTTTTTTATTGTTATAATGACCCTTTTTTATTATTATAGTAACCTTTTTTTTTCTTGAAATCTCTAATATTGAATCTTATCATTTGAATGACCAAAATCTTTTCTTATTCTTCTTATATGAGTTAGTCTCCAGTATAAGTTTGGATTTGTCATGAAACTTTTTTGAATTCATCAAAATATTTTTGAAACTTATCAAAAATATTGAAATATATACTTTCACGCTATTATAAATATGTAAAATAAGTTTATTAAGTCCCTAAAACCAACTGAGTTTCCAAAACTTAAGCTTTTAATATGGATTCCAAAAAATCAAAAATTTAACCAAACTTTAAATCCTAAATATACTCTCTTTCATTTTATCATATTAAGATGATATTACATCTTTAGGAAAAAAATTAAATTTGATATTACATCTAAACAATACATTAACTACGTGCCCTAGCTGTGCCTTCTACTAAACTAGCTAGAAGCTTCAATCTTCTTCTCTCTTTTTTTTTTGGAAATCGAGCTTCGATCTTGTTAATTAATATACATTATAAGAATATCCAATGCATAGCATGATAATGTAGATCTTTTTTCACAAAAAATACAGTTGGTAGATTTAGAGATCGAATTCCAGAAAAGATATAACATTCATGAGGTACAATCAGTACTCCAATCCGTGCATCTTTCTTCTTTTTTCAACAAAGAAAAGAAAACTAGGCTTAATTAGTGTTCAAAGAGTATAGGTAATCAAGTATTTAGTAAAGAAAACTAATGTACATTCAATTAATAATGCTATTAATATCATATATTCAAGAAATCCACATTTTGCAAATATTAGTTAAATTAGTTGACAAATTTTAATAAATAATACTTCGTACTTCATATGTAAAATAAGTTCAAATGACTCGTATCCTTATCATGTGTGCTTTCTAATAATTTTAAAATATTGAAAAAAGAAATCTAATAAATATTAATTTTGTTCTATATGTACAAGAGTTGGAAATCAAAAAATGTAACAACATGAAAACATATTCGTGTATTAATTTTTTTATTAAATATCTGCTTATTAATCAATTCGTGGCTATCAATCAATAATTCTCAAAACTTTACTCTTTTAATTTGGTTGACATCTAAAAAACCACTATTTTACTTCATTAGATTGAGAACTCGATAATATCATATCATAAATATTAATTAGCTTAGCTAATTAAATTTTGATAAAAGTACTCCCTTTATCTCATTATATTTACTCAATTTTTATTTATAGAGTTATAGTTTTAAAAGTTTGACAATAAATTGTCATCATATTTTAAGAAATAATTTATTAAAGTAGAATATTATTTGATGTATATTAATGATTTTTATAATTTTTATAATTTTTTGATTTAGGGTATTAGTGATTAAAATATTTTTAGTTGTGTAAGTAGGGATGTATTATGGTGGTATCAAAGAGTGTGTCAAGTTCGAAGTTGAAGTCCCTATCATTCTATGTTGGCAGCTACACAGCGAGAAGTGGACCCAGTCTGAAAAAGAAAACAAAAAAGTCTTCAAGAGCACGTTGGACAGTAAATACAACACGGCCCAAACATCGCGCTCGTTAGGCCCACCAACAAAAAATGATGATAGGAGTATCAATTAATATAACTCTGAAAACTGCAAACTTGCAAAGTCCTCATGACACCAATAATAACCGTTACAAAGGACCTAACGTATTACGTATGTCAAAAGTCCTCTTCCCATTGGCCACACCCAACTTTCTGACCTCACCCTTGTAACGTTATCATCTAATTATGCTCTTCATTTGGCTGTACTTGCTACTTACAACTTGGTCCTTATGTTGTCCCACACCTTTCTCTACTCTCAAGCACACTTTCGATTGTTGTTATTCCCCCATAAATTGTTTCGTTGACTCTATGTCCCAAAATAACTACAAATTGTTATTTATATTGACTCGTAGAGCTGTCAAAATCAGATTTGTCCCGATAAGTTACCTGAAACCTATCCGGACCTGACTTGATTATGACCCGAAAACCGACCCAACCCAACTTGAAGTCAACCTTAAACCGATTTGACCCTATATTCAAAAACACAAACCCAATGCGTGTCTAACTCGTTATGGATCCGACCCGTTACAAGTCTAACCCGAAGAGAACCTAAAATCGATTGAACTTGACACATAACCGATATGAATTAACTCGATATGTTAACAATATAAATATACGTGAATGTGAGTTAATCTTGACTGACCTATTTTTATCCAATTCTAATAACCTTGAAACCAACTCTTTTTCATTAATGACCTGATGTGAACCTAATAAAACCCAAATCGGATTTCAATTGAAATCAAGGCGGCCCATTACCATAATTGATTTGACTCGAAATCTACCCGAACCAAAATAACCTGCTATAACATATTTAAGAACCGACCCGATCTTGACCCGAACCGAGTATAACTTGACACGAACCCAAACCAAACCCGAGCAAGCAAATAACCGATTTAACCCGACCCGATAATGACCTGACTCTACCCGACCCGACTGGACATGCCAAATTAACTCGATTTAACCCAAACTATAAAAGTCGACGCGCGACGAGTCATCCCAAAACCGACCCGTAGACCCGATTTGACACCCTACTTATCCGGACACAAAAATACTGTTTAGGGTATTATTTTTCATTCTATGCCTTAGAAACTGTACGAGAATCTAGATATAGAGTGCTTTCTATTTAAGTATAGGTGTATAAGGGTGTGTTGTGTACTAAAACTGTTCATACGTATTATAACTTGAAGTGGCAATTACTTCAAAGATCAGAGTATTTGTCTTTTGAGGACTATTCAAAATTAAAATCGTAGAAATAGCACCTTAGGGACGTTGAAAATTATTTTGTCTAATTCATAAGAGAAAAGGAAATATTTCCTCTAGGTGATGCGATTGAAAAAACCTAGTACTTTTTCTTCTACCTCTTTTTTGAAATAAAAAATTATTGCATACAAACACTAAAAGTAATCTCTTAATATAACAAAAGTTATCTCTAACACAACATATGTTAATTTTTATCAACTTAATTTAAAGGGTAACATTTGTTATATTGAATGATCATCTTACTTTATTATGTCCCGTGTATACAATACTTTGTGTTTTGAAATAAAGCAACAAATACTTTAAAAACATCTTTAATGCCTAAAGATCAATTTTTAATATCTTATTCCTAGTAACTATTACTCCTATATGTATTAATATCATACTTATCACAAATATGTTACAACTTACAACTATCAATAAATTCCCAGCTTAGCGATTTTAAAAAGAAAAAAAATAAATTTTTTAATACAAATTATTTTCCATAATTTTTTAAAATTAGTGTCTATAATTTTTTTTACAAAAAATTATTTTTTGAATCCTCAATTTGTTTTTAAGCTTTGTATATTTTTTCTATAAATTGGTCACATAATGCCGTCTTGATTCGTTTTTCCATAATGATTTAGAATTTAAATAGATAATGTCCCTAAACACTTAAAAATGATTTTCACAACAACATTAATTTCTTTGATTTAGATTTTAGAGTATAAAATTTAGAGTACATGTAAAGAATTTTTCGATGACAAATCACTAAAAAAGATTCCGTCAAGAGAGAGGAGAGTAGACAACGGTTTACATCAATCACCAACAATATTAATTTAAAAATAATAATAGGACGTCAAAAATTCATAATGGTCTATTCAATTAAATTTTTTGTCATTAATTTATCAAGGTTTAATTTCAACTATGCTCCAATAAGAATATAGTTCTCATAGATAAATAAGGGGGCGTTTATTGGATATCTTGCTATTTATTTATTTTCAAAGTTTTGATTTTTATTTTGAAATTTTTTGATTTTTAATTATTGTTTTTTTTATAAAAATTATGTATTCATGTTTTGGTGGGTGATTTTTGCTAGATTTTGTGGGTTAAAGTAACTGCATTTCTTTGCTAAGTAAAAGATCTGAACATGTTTCATTACCCAGTACATTTAATTGTTTTTAATTAAGAAAAATGCAGTTTTCTATTGTATCATATATTCATTCGATTGTTTTAAGGCGTTTATGTAGAATGTTGGTACTTTACTTGTAACTGTTGTAAGTTGATCTTTATGTAGTTTTGTAATTGGAATTTTGGGTGTGTTTGTGATTTGTGGATTTTTTGATGTTTTTTTAAGCTTTCCATGGAATATTTGAGGAAATAAGAGAAGGGTTTTAATTAAAATGTTAACTTTTTTAATAGTATATTCTAAGAAGTCAAATCTCTGGTACTTCTTCTAAGAAATCTATTCTTTGTTTTGTTAGTGAGATATTTTTAATTCGATGATTTTTTTTGTGTGGTTTCTTTGGTTTGATTAATTGGATTTTTTTGGTTAGCGTGATTATAATGTAATTTTGCTAGCCTGTATTCCTAATTTAGCACAATCCTTCCTACTCAACCAAAGAAATTCCACAAATGATAGGAATAGAGAACAACGAATAAAATTTAAAAATGAATTATCTATGAATACTTGTTATATGAATGAGAATATTTCTGTTTGAATGAAGTTGTGATTGAATTTGACGTATGATTCAACGCTAGCAGTAGTGGGAAGAACTCTGATATCTCCTGGCTTGTTGATTCTACAATTAAAGAAATTGGGTAACCGTGGGTGTGAATGTGTGATGAATGTTTATCTTTTTTTTAGTTATTATCTTTTAATTTTTTTGCATGTTTATCTTTCAATTTTTGTTGGTTTAAACCAATTGGTTCTACAGTTGAAGAAAGTAGGTAACCGTGAGTGTGATGAATGTTTATCTTTTTTCAGTTATGCATATTTATCTTTTAATTTATTTTTTTAACCAAAGCAACTTATTTTTCAGATTTGTTTCATCTGAACCTAAAAATAAGTAGTTACTTGAAGCTATAATTTTTTATTTTTTAAATATTTATCACCCAAAGCAACGAAAAACCTCGGTTTCTAATTTGGAAACTCCACATTAATCCATACTCGTAAATAATAATATAAGATGAATTCATGATGATAGTATTATAGAAAAATCAAATCATGAATAGAGGAGGATCATCCAATTGGAAAATTTTCCATCCCCTTTTTCTTTACTCTTACTTGAATATCCCACCACACATTTTCTTTTCTATCACCATATTTAACGATTATCTTTTATTTATTATTTAATATTAAAAAATGGAAAAAATAAATTTACAAAAATGACCATGCGCTCACTTGTCATCATTTGAGAAAGGAGGTGCACAGTACATTAGCCGGGACATTCATTTCTAGGGATGGAAACAAGCCGAGTCCAGCCCGAGCTTGAGAAGCTCGTGGCTTGGCTCACCTGAGACTCATAAAGCTCAGGCTCGGGTTCGTAACTCGCCGAATTTAAAAATTCAAGCTCGAGCTCGGTTCGAAAAAAGCCCTTGGCTCGGTTTGGCATAAGCTCGTCATTTGGCTCGGATTTGCCGAAGGCTTATTTGAGTAACTAAGCTCGATTATATTTAAAAATTGATTTCAACTACGCCTTTAATTAAGCTCAACTCGTTTAGGCTCGTCGAGCCCTCAAGCCTGAATTGTTTATACTAATGAAAGTATGAAAAAAAAATATTAGTGAAAGGGTTTATACTTTACATTATATGAGTTGAAGTTTGAACGGATAATATTTGTAATTTTTACATGTATTTTAAAAGACGAAGAGTATTGATTTAATAGCACAATATTGCGCAGAAAAGATACGATCTCACGTGACACGAAAGAAGAGTGTGAAAAATAACAGTCCAAAAGACCAAAACGGTTAAGCCAACTTTGCATAACCGTTGAGTTTGTCAATCCTCCGTAATTGAGAAAAATAATAAATAAATAAAGGTAAACAAATACACAAACATAGAATTACGCGTTAAGTACAGAATACAAGGAAGATGACATAAAGTAATACCAAACATGAAAGAATATTCTGTTGTCATCTCTTCTTAAATAGGAATGAACTTAACAACCTGTCACCTAACGGCTCAACGGATAGCCTTAGCACAAGGTATGGGTCTGCGACATTGTCAACCTTTTCATGCATCATTGTTTTATACAGGGGTACTCCAATCCTTGTTAGGAACTCATATTTTATACGCCGACTATAGGAATTTAGATACTATATATGCGCCACTGACTCATATTTGAAATCTCAATATTTTGAATAATTTATAAATTAAAAAACCTGTTTTTATACGTTGAACATATTTCTTTGGTTATTCCATTCGTTATTTTCTTATTAAATTTTTTCTTATAATATAGAGGTAGATTAGCTTCTTAAGGAGATTTAGGCAATGAAAATAGAGATATAGTTATTTGGAATGATAAAAAGAATTCAAGTATTTTCATGATGAGAATAGAATAGTGGTTAACATAAATTTTTCGATTAATTGATGTCAAATTGTTTGGTTCAAATAGAGTATCTAAATTAGGTGCGATTTTGCAACTAATTGATGTCAATTTTTGCAAATACCAAATTGAATCTAGATTTTACAATTAGGAGTAGGGTTTGGAATACTTGCAACAACTGTTACAAGTACAGTAGAGGATGCATTCCAATGCAGAATCCATGAGTAATGTTTTCTCATACTTATGTAATTGGTATATCTCATATTTCTCTAATGTGGAATTACTCGATCACACACACACAATAAAATGTTTCAATACCATCCATTCGAATTTTGGTTGAACGAATAGGAAATTATAGAATAATGTTTTAATAATCATACTAATAAGCTGGATTACATATACCAAAAAATCTTTTTATACGTGGGCTTACCAGATATAGAAAAGTTCCATGTCGGTAGGTTATGAAAATTTCGTTACATTCATGATAAAACGGAAGTTGATAATAGTGTGTCATGGCTGGTACAATTTATGAAGATAGTTAATTCTTCAACTGCCTAATTCATGGTAAAAATCAAGAACTTTTGTATCATATATAAAATTGTAATGCAACCCAGCTAAAGGAGAATCAAATAAAAGTGTATTGCTACATTACAAAGTGGGGACTTTTTTTAAAGCTTCGCACCCAAATATTTTTAAAACAAGATTCTGCATGTTCGGAACAAAATCGTTGCTCTGATTTAATGATTTTGGTAAAGTGAAATCGTTGGCCCATGCAACGATTTTGGCTTGATTGAATTGGGATGACCTGTTTTTTAATTAAAAAATCGCTGCCTAGGGTAGCAATTTAACCAAGGAAATCGTTGCCCCAGGTTCGAGTTTTGAAAAACCAACGCAAATATTGCATTTGAGTACAGACCTACATAAGCTTATTTTGAAAATATTTTGATTTGGAGTCTATTTATTCTCTAATGCTCGAGCAAAATGCCGACACATTACAATACCTCAAAAGATCGAGCTAGGCAGTCATCTATCGATACCTGATTGACTTGTTGAGGAGCTGGAAATTCGAGATCTACCCTCAATAATTGACTACATCCACCCGATTTACAACTAATACGAATATCGTGTAGATTGGATTCAACATTGAGGTTTTGGTAAGTTGACATCCACGACGTACAAAGATAAGATATAGTCATTTTAAAATGTCTTGTAAATAAACATCTACTCCCATGCAAAAACGTTAGCTACTTGGAGGATCTGCTAGTATGATTAGTTTCTTACAGCTAATTAGGGGGGAATACATTATTTCGACGGAGTATGCTAAATTAGTGTACTATCAATTTGTTCAGATTCATTAAAATTACTGTGTAATTTAACTCTCCAATTCAAGATTTGACAAGCGCGTGTTTTTTTTTTATTTCATTCTCCAATGTGAGTGAGACAACTATTAAGAAGAGTTTTAAAAGGATCTCAACAATGCTCCCCTCACATATGAGTTGTCCATAATCTTAACCAGAACATTCATCTTTAATTTGGCTATGATACCATAGACGATCTACACAAGAAAGAAATAAAGAATAATATGTGACCACGTATTTAGAAATTCAACCAGAAAATCAATCTACTCATTCGTTCACATTTTCATCGACTTCACACAATCTCTCACACTAAAGCACTTGACCTATATATATCCACCTCTCACATGCATGCACCTCTTCATACACAATAATTCTGTGCATAACTAACTTTACGACATCATAGTAATGACATCACACTACAAGACAACGCGCAAATGATAGTGGGAGCTTGGAAAGAGCCTCAATACATACAATTGGAATGAAGTAAACCGAAAAATAAACCTTTCAATATATATATATATATATATATATATATATATATATATATATATATATATATATATATATATATATATATAATTAATGAGAAGATGCTTAAAATAAGAAGAATAAGAAGATATTTTATCCATTCAAATGGTAAGATTTAACATTAGAGATTTCACATAAAAATGGTTACTATAACAATAAACAATGATCACTATAATAATAAAAAGAGTCATTATAAGTAAAAAAAAATTATTTGGTTACTGAGTTAAAAAAGGGTCATTATGAGTACGTAAAATATCATCTGCTAGATTTAGAAAATAAAGAGCCAAAATGTCTTATCATCCTTCTCATTTTAAGTACCATTTTTATTTTAACTTTACCCCTCTCTCTCCCAATATATATATATATATATGCAATAACACTCATATTCATACGAGTTGCATAATAGTCGTACGTGATACCATTGATTGGGGAAAAAAAAACAATAGGGCCAGCCAAAAGGAACAAATAGCTAGCTGGTCAAACAAAGATAAGACTCACGAAGATTTCAAGAGGATAGAAAGGATTCAAATTAGTCGAGTAGAAAGTCATGAAAGGTTCCAAAAATGTTAGCAGTTACGTGTGTTTTTCACTAATCTCGGGTTTTTTTAGTAAATCTCTATCTATCGTCCGTATAATACGTATTTTGCTTATTATTTGACCATATTTACCTTATGAGTTAAAAAAATTATACACTCCTGAAGAAAAACTGTTCAAAATAGACAATTATTTCATAGTAAAACCGTTCAAAGTGGACAGTTAGGTGTGTTTTTCACTAATTGATATCCAATCCTTATTAGTCGTTGCTAGGTGTTTTTAAGCTCATGGCCATGGTATGGTACGGCCATGTGATTTCTTGCGATTATTGGGGTACTCATCATATTGTTACATATATTTTTTTTGCTTTGCGGGTATGCTAGTTTTTCTTCGCGCTTGAAATCCCATTTATAATATATACTTAGCTGGCTAATGTGTACTGTATAATATTATCAACACGTTTAACATTTTTATTAAAAGTACTTTCACAAATCACAATATATGTACCCTAAAAGTTCCCAAATGAATGAACGAAATATCTTTACATAAAACGTACGTAACAGATGACATTTTACAATGATGAGTTTTGTTTTGTATGAATTGGTTATATGTAATATGTTATGGGGTATGACAAACGAAATTCTCACAAACAAGTAACTAAGAAGATATTAATGAACAACACAAGCCGAATTTCTAAATTTAGGATACTTAGCAAGAGCATTTTGATTTAGGTGATAATACATTTAATCTGAAGCTAACTGAGATGATACTATACTTGAATTCGTTTATAATTAAAAAAAAAAAAAAACACATTTATGCAGGGATTGTCCCTTTGATTTGGATTAGGTCACTTTGATTAAGTCTAAATTGAATTACCTTCTTTTAAGCACAGTTCAATCTGGGAGGCCAGGTGGATTTGATTGTAAATTGAAGAGTTAGCATCACACTATCATAGCATTATATACCAAAAGTTAGTTGGTTATATTAGAACTTGAGTTTATATTATCCTTTTCTTATATATTAAGCAGGGTCAGAACAACAATTGTATAGTATTTATAAGACCTTGTTTAACTTCTCAAATTTGGGTCATTGCCACGTTGTCACTTTATTTCCCAAAATTTAAGAAAATTGTTGGAGAAAAAAGTTGAACTTGATACCTCTCACGAAAAGCATAAATATTTAAATCACTCCTCATATTACACTTTTATGTTATTTTGTAAAAATAATATAAATATATCTAAATTTTGAGACCCCTCAAAATTTAGAATCATGTCCCGTCGAGCATCCTCCTCGTGTCCATAATGGACACCGCCTCGGATATTAAGGTGTAGGTGAAGAATTTATCGATTTGTTAAAAGCCTTTTTTACACTAACCTAGCTAGTAATTTGCCTTAATAAATTACGAAATACGTACTACTAGAAAATTTCACAACGATGAGTAATCATGCATCCACCAATCAATCATACATTGGTACATGTGTATGTTCCTTGTCTTTTTATATATCTCAAAGTAAGCCAACTAAATAAATCGATGACAAACCAAAGCAAAAACAAGAGGCAAAATTGAAAGAATTTGCAACGAAACATATATAATACACTAAGCAACGACATAAGAATACAGTTAGCGAGATGGAAGAACATAAGATTGTAAGATTTGCAAGCTATAAGAATACAATTAGTGAGATGAAAAACAATTGCAGCAATGTCCTGAGTGTTTTGGATAAGAAGTTAGGCATAAACATGGTAATGTTATACGAAGTGCAGCATTAAAAACAAAGATTCTTTTTGACGTGTTTGAGAGAATATTCTACACAGGCTGTGATAGAGTGAAGTGCAAAATACCCAAGTGTTTTTTTTTTTTTTTTTTTTTTTGAGGTTTCAGGAGTCCCTCGGCTTTGCGAAGAAGGGGGGGCTGCAATTGTCTTAGTTTCTATATCGTCGGACCAATTATTTGGTTTTGTCAGCGTAAGAGTCGCCACTTTTTGGGCTCATAAATTCACTGTATTTTAGCATTTATATCCGATCCCAATGACCGTTTCGACTCTGTCATTGCTTCTGCCATTACTGCTACCTCACATTTTTTTTTTTTTCTTTTTTAATACAACATAAGTTTCAAGTTTAGTTCACTCCCTCATTATCATGGCTAGATTTGAGTACTTTGAAAATAAACAGCGAATCGACTGCATAGGTGACTGTTGCCATTATCATTAAGCTAAGCATCAAATTAAAAAGTGAGGGTACTTTTGTATGATATATTTTAGGTAAAATATATTCTTATACTATGTGACTTTTAAGATGAGTTAGGTTTAGTTTTGACAGAATAAGTTTTAGTTGTGTTATAACAAACAAGTTTAAAAAATTGATATCATATGCACCAATATTACATATTTTTATCTCCACTTGAACTGTATCCCTACTTAGGCACACACGTATTAACACACATAAGATCTAGTCTTGATATTACAACTACTCCTTCCGTCCACCAAAAATCGTCCAAAGTATAAAAAGTAACTTGTTTTAAGATACAATAAGAAATATTTGGGGAGATAACAATCTTTAGAGAACAGACCAAAATGAAAAATGGGGTGATATTTAGGGGACAAAGGAAAGGATTTATGGCTTTATCAATTCAGCTATGTCATTCCTCTTAGTAAAATCTTATGGGGTACGTTGTTTCTCTATGGTAAGAGACATAGTTGTAATCATACAAACTACCAGCTGAATCAATAGGGATACTATTTTTTATTAAGTTTGTAATTGACATAATCTCAGTGTGTAATCCTTAATATTAGAACATGGTGATGGAGTCCGTTATAAATGGTAAATTAATTAGGCCCTTACCTAAAAGAATAGAAACTGGCCTTAAACTTGAGCTCTCTGACTTCACTTAGTTTGGCTTTTATCATCATAGGATCTTAATTACATATTGATCAACTTGTTAGGCGGTAACAAGTAACTTCGTGAAGTAAATGTAATCTTCTTCTAAGCGTTTAACCATCGCTTTTAACTATAAAAGGTAAAAAAAGATAAGAGAAATTTGTAGACGGGTTCTTAGAGATAAGGCAACAAATTCAAAGAGTATCCATGACAATATAATCTCTCTTTAGTTAGAGTGTAACGGTTCTTGCATTACTACAATTATTAATTTTATTTCATTTTCCCCCATTAATTTGAGGAAGAATAATGACAAACATAGTAGTAGTAATCCATGAGTCAGGTCATGGAAGTGGTCCGTTCACCAAACTTTATCCTTTGATGGCTGCATATTCATGCATTCTAATGTGGGAAGAAAAGGATGGAAGATTGTAACAGCTTATTCTTTCTAGCCCCCCAAAAAACTGCAATTGATGTCAAGTATTTGATACAATAACCCCATTTTATATCATATTACATGAAAGCCTGTTCATGACGTTTTAGAGATTTGAGACGAAATAAAGAATTAGAGCCCTATATTTAATAGTATACTTCAAACCTGACCAAATTGCATTTAAAATATCATTTAAATAGAAACCCTTTACTATTGATCCAATTCAACTAATATAATAAATTTTGTACATATTACTATTATATCTCTTTTATTTTTATTGTAACATTGAAAAATTTGTGCATTTTTGTATGGGCCCCAAATGATTGCCCGCCCTTGGGATGGCCCTGATTACATGTCCACCTTAACACATTTACTTCTTTCTTGAGTTTAAGAATCGTGATAAGCCCTTTTAAATTTTGTTACGTGTATGTAATCTGCAAAATAGCACTCTTATTACGCCCCAATGTAATTAACGTGTAAAAACATTTCATTAGAAGAGGATTGTCCCATAAGGAGTACGGTTACAAGATTAAAATTCATAGGAACTAACGGAGGCTTGCACACACGGTGGAACATGTGGTCGTTGAACAAGTGTTAATATAATAAATCCTCATAGTACTAAATTTAATTATACGAGAGCAACATAAAGATACGAGCTCCGATATATATGTCCCCTTCTCGACCCCTTGGAATTTAAAAAAAAAATTTGTTGGTACTGCACTAATCTGAATTAGTATGTCACTAACCTTCAATAAGTCCAATCTAACGAATTACATTCAGTAGAAGGCTAACAACCAAATTAAAAACAAGAAAAGAAGACGAAACAATTGTTATATTGTATGCTACTAAACTATATTACGGAGTATAATACATAATATATTGTATATTTCATCTGTATCCTTGGTTGGATTCAGTAAAATTCTATACACCAAACTAGTACAATCCCTCAATAATTTAGACCGGCAATTAAAAAATTGATTTTTTTTTTCTTCATTTTAACGCCTAATTTTTCATCTATGTTCACCTCTGCTTCTCCTCTTGCTGTATAATTTTTCGTCAGTAATTCCATAGAGTATCCAAATCTACAGGTCCACCGGAAGTCGAGGGGCCGTCCATATCATCGAACGGCCTCCGACTCATGTCGTAATTTGAAACGACCGACGAAATCTCAGCAGCATTCATGTCACTGCTTAAACCAGTATCTTGTGAAGCACTGTAGTTTACCACCTCTGTTTTCATGCTCTGTTTCATCTGTGTTCCTTGGTTTTCAAGTATAGCTTTGAGAATACGCTGCTCTGACATCATGTAATTCCCTGAATAATGACCTGTTTGAGAAGGGAAATATGAATTTCCACTACCAAACCTGGGGAAATAAGAGCTATCACCAGGGTTTGAGGGAATCGAATTGTAAGGATTGTTGATCAGCCCGTCAAAAGAGGGTTGATTAGCAGTATTATGGTAATGGCTTGTTTGGGCAGTAGTTTCCATAGGGTTGGAGAAGCAGGACACGTGAGGAGCACCATAATTGGTGTTGTAAGGTGAGGAATCCATCAATGGTGGCAGATTACTCGCAGGGTTAAACTCAGTCCCGAACGAGTCCGATCGTATTAGTCCCGGGAAAGGAATCTTCTTTCCTGCCGCACTCTTTTGAAAAACCCTACATATCACCCATTCATTCTGCAAGCCACCAAAAAAAGATCATTTTTAGTCAGCTAATAAAAATACAAAAACAGGGGAATAAAACAGAGGAAAACAGGGGAATAGAAATTTTAAGAGGACTGGTGTCAATACCTTGGCATTTGATGGTAGGTTTTGAAGAGTGGTTTTGCCCTCGAGTCTATATTCATGCATCACCCAATTGGATTTTTCGCCTTTCGGGGCTCGGCCTTTGTAGAAAACCAAGGTTTTCTTCATACCTACAAGGGACTTACCCCTGTAGATTTCCTTGTCTTTGCCGGTTGCTTTCCAATAGCCTGCCTCAGTAGCCCTGTTTGTTCTTAATCCTGTTGGATATTTCCTGTCCCTTACACAGAAAAAGTACCATTCTTTTTCCCCCATTTTCGCCCGCTCTATAATCAAATCAAACCATCAAAGTTATATTAGCAAATACGCAAACAAAATCTTGCAAAGTTCATACGAAATGATTTATTGACTTAGAAACTTGGATGTCAAGATATGATCAACAACATACTTGGTAAATCCCAAGGCTCACACTTGTTCAAATCAACTTCACCAATAGCTCTAGCTGAGAAACTGATGTCAACAACTTTAGGTGCAAGGTAGTGGCTGATCAACTCCTCATCGGTCGGGTGAAATCGGAATCCGGGCGGCAAGTCCATTGGTTCTTGCTCACCAGCTAGAACAACCATGTTCTCCATTTCTTTTTTCCCTTTCTTCCTTACACTTTACCAAAAAATTGAAAATTTGCAAATTTTTTTTTTTTTTTTTGTAGGCTCTCCTCTGATTCTTAAGGAGTAGAATTACCACTTTTTCATACAATTGAGTGTTTTGATCAACCCTACCAACTCCCCTCCAATTTCCAACACACACCAAATAAAAGAACTCCTAGAAATTCTAAATTCTTGCAATTTGTGAGTAATCAAGGAAGACTAATTACTAGTTGAAGAAATATATCATGAATATTTGTTACATACAATAAGGTGAAAGATGAGAATTTTGTTTGAAATAATAGGAAATGAAAAGGGTTCAATAATTATAATCAAGCCACTAGAAATGAGAAAACAAAGTACTGAAGAAGTAAAAGAAAGGTGGGAAATTTTTTTTTGGACTAGAGAATTGAAAAGGGTGTTATGAAAAATTGGATTATTGGGCTGCAGGCCTCCCTAAATATTGGTGGTTCTGAGAAGGGAGAGACGTGGGATGCAAGGAAGCTTTTCTCATTTGAAAATTTTACAACTTTAACCTATTTTCTGTTTTAATTTTTATTGTTTTAATAATTTGAAATTAAGAATATTTGTAATTATTTAATTTATTATACTATGGTTTTTATATACTTTATTAAATTAATAATAAATAAATCCTGGCTTCTGTAAAAATCTGACTAGAGCCAACTCATCTGTTTAAAGAAAATCCCAGATGTACAAATTGTCAATTACAGAAAATTTGACTTTTGATGTCCTTGCATGACTAATTTATATATAATTGAATTTAGAGAATAATAATTAAAGGATTAGATATAATAAAATAATAAGGACAACATCAGCATGAACTAAGACAAAAGGAAGGAGGCTTTTCAAGCACTTTTATTGGTTGTTTTATGTGTGTAATAGCTATAACATCCAAAATCCTGCCCATCAAAATTGGATAAATCCAAACAAGCCTTAATTTTTATTTACTCACAAAAAAAAAAAGAAGGAAAATCCCTATAAATAATCTCAGTGAAGCTTCTAAATGTCATTTTAGTTAAAAAGTCATAAAGTTTTCTTTAAACATTAAAATAGCTTTTTATTTTCAAAAGTAAATTGACCAATATGACCCTCCAAGTGTCTTATAGTAGAAGTACTTCAAAGTTAGTCCATCGCACTCTGCTTTCAAGCTGTTAGTGTTGATAACCGACTCTTTAGCAACTAGCTGAGATTAGGACCTATTCCTGCTATTCCACTTTCTTTTCTTTTCTTTCTTTTTTTTTTTGTTGTTGTTGTTAATAATGATAATTAGCTAAAAAAAGAACACATAAAAGATGCATGCAATGTATGTAGTAAGAGCAATTTTACACGAGATTATTACATAATTTCTTGTAGGCAATAGATATTGTCCTAAAAAATTTATTCACCCTACCACTACATTAGCATAAAACCTTTTTCTGGTTAATAATAAAAAAATTGTATGGCATTGTTCAAAATTTATGATAAAGTTCTATCACATACAAAAAAAAAACTTTTTGTCACCTCCGTTATTTTTTGTTGTTCCCATTTGGAATATTATAGATTTTAGAGCCAAATTTTGATTACGAATTCTCCCCAATCTAGATGAAAAAACATTTTTATTTGGAATATTGATAGATTCGTCTCAATTCATATTTTTCAATTATGAGTTTTTCTATAATTTTTACAAATATGCAATTGAAGATATATGAATTTTAAGTTTATATTGGGATTTAAGCAAAAAGCAAATGGGAAGAGCAAAATTAAACAGAGGGAATATATCATTCGATCTTCCCCTTGAAAGATTATTTTTTCTTGTTTTTTAAAGACGGAAAAAGAGGGTGAGGTAGTCAAATCTTTAGCATTAGCAAAGGGTTCATTCAAAAGGGTTCATTAGTCATGAAACCTTTGGAAAATGAGGATAGCAAATTGTCATTTTAAATGATTCTTGTACATTTCAGTACTAGAAATTCTTCTCCATATACAATCCAATAGTACACGTCTACAAAAAGAATAATTCAGAGTAATTTTAACAAAATTAAAAAAGAGGGAAGTTGAGTATCATATTGTAATTTTTTTTTTTTTTTTTTTGTTGGAGTGGGGGAAGTATTATATTGTAATTGACTCCAGATCGAGGTACAAAATTTACATCACTACACAAAGTACTCTGTGCACAATTTAAAGGTGATGAACTTCTTATATAGAAACTGCTTGATTATTGCAGATCATTATCTTCCTGAATTTTGGTTGAGAATAAGAAGTCACTCTTATTCATTTGGTTGAAAGACAAATAGACACTTTAAATTTTATTTATTTGAAACAAACAAATAACATCTATATAAGGTGGTAAAAATAGTTATTGATACGTTGCTTACATTTTGAATTTAAAAATTAGTTTATAACTAATTCTCGTATATGTACTTCCTCCGTTCTTATATATATTTTTTTCACGTATAACTGAGTTAAATTTGCTGTGAAAATTAAGAGTACATATAGAAATATGAAGTGGAAAAATAGGTTGAAAATGGCTTGGAAGAGAGAAAAGTGAAGATGATGTGAAGAAAAATATTTTACTTTATTTTCTTTTTTGTTCTCAAAGAATTAAGGAAGGAGGTATTTATTTTCTTTTCATATGATGTAGGGAGAGAATTTTGTTTTGCTCCTGAATTAATCTAACGAGATTATTTTTGATAAGGCTAATGTTAAGAGTTCAAACGAAGAGAGGGTATTGTAAAATAATAGAGCCTCCAACTGATACACTCGGCAAAATGAAAGTGACTATAAATTTGTGAAATTTTCAATTATTCCAACATGCTAAATAGATGAACCGGTTTTAGTTGAGGAAAGAAAGTAGGGAAGGACAGCCCGGTTCTAACATTTGCAAAATTCATAATATACCATTGTGTACCAAGCAACTAATTACGCCTATTATATACCAAAAATTTCAAAGAAAAATCACCAATTTTTCATTACATATGTTTAGTATTCTCCTTTTAATTTTCGTAACAATAAATTCCTCTGTTTTCTACCTCAATAAATGCTGAACTTCAACCTAAAACATGTAATCGGTCAAATCTTTTACCTTGAATAGCTCTTTGTATTATTCATTCTCATTAAATTGACGAGTTCAATTGATAGAGGGGGGAATGGAAATATAATTAAACAAGCTCTTAAGTATACCAGTGTATAACTTTTCTTCAATTATATTTTCATGATTAAAACTCGCTCCTTCATAAGTCTACAACCATTAAACATTTTTTCTTCTTATTTACTAATTTATTCTCTTTTGTACATTTACTTTATTATTATATATTTTATTATTTCCCTTGAGGTTTTGATGATGATGTTACCGGTCCTGACATTTTAGAGGTACTAGGCGTAAATTAACATAATACATGATATAAATTAGAAAAGTCTCATTTCTCTCTCCCTTCCTCTATATTAATTATTCCATATTATGATATCTACGCCATAATATGAAGTTAAAATTATAACCAGAGACATCACCTGCATCAGTAACTAGTTAATAAATATAACACATAATTAACTTTAGCTGAATGTGACACAACCTAACAAAAGTACCAGTAATGGTTAAAATTTTATAGGTCTATCAACGACTAAAATATGACAAGGAATTCTTCATCCATACTAGTACGGAGTACATTATATTTTTACACCATTTTGGTCTAATTTCGAACCAAAATCCTCTTATTAATTACTCTTGACACACTTCTTAATTCTTAGTCTTTTACACAAATATTTTCCGTATAGTTGAGAGTTGGTAACCCCTAGAAAGTCAGAAGCAACTTATTAGTTCACATTAATCTACATGTTTAGAGTGAGGAGCTATTAAATTTTTTTAAGTAAAAGACTTGGCTTCTAATGAAGCTAAGAATAAGTTAATAGTTCACATTCATCTACATGTGGTGGCGAGCTTTTAAATTTTTTAAGTGAAAGACTGAGCTAAGCCACAAATACTATCCCTTCACTATCTATTGTCTGCAACTCCAGGGTGCTGATTTTGTTGACACTAAGCTAACTATATTATGCTTGTCAAAGGTGTTTGAGGCCTTGAGGGTAACGCTGTTGGAGAGATGATTAGCATGGAACACCTTCAAATTACTAACATTATGATAATAATAATGATAGCTATCCTGTTTTGACAGAAAACTCTCCATTCGGAGTTAGACCCCAATGATAGCTATCCTGTTCTGTAGCATCAATCAGAGGAATTGACATTACTCTCTTCCTATCTTCTGGCCTTAATATCTGGAATCCATTTGTTAGCCCAGACCCTTATAAGTTGATCGTTGCCAACCCTTTATCGTAAGCCCTCCATTAGAAGTGATTTCGCTCCCCATATACTTCTCCAAGTAAAACTGGGATCATACCCTCGCCGAGCTTCGAGAAAGCTAGACCATTTGAAGTATCTTGCCTTCAATACTTGGTGGAGAAGAGAGTCCCCCCCTTGGATTAGTCGCCACCCCTGTTTAGCCAATAACGCCTGATTAAATACCTTTAGGTTTTGAAACCCCATCCCCCATTGAGGGTAAACACAACATATCCAAAATCAACATCGCCAGTGCATTTTGTCTTCCCTACCATGCCCCACAAAAATCTAGCTAAAATTGCATGTATCACCTCCAAAAGACCATCTGGAATTTTAAACACTCCCATAAGATATGTTGGGATAGCTTGAGCCACCAATTTGATTAAAACCTCCTTCCCTAGCTTCGACAACAACCTTTCCTTCCAACCATGCAATTTCTTCCATATTCTCCCTTTCAAGCTCACAAAATTGACTTTTTTGATATTCCAATTAATTTAAGGTTGGGATCCCTAGATACTTCTCGTGCTTTTCCACCTCTCTAACTCCAAGCATTTCGCAAATGACGCTCCTCCTCTCCATAGCCACATTTTTGCTGAAGGTCACCTCTGATTTGCTATGATTAATTTTCTGACCCGACGCATTCTCATAATAAATCTGTAATATCCTGGCTATCTTCGTACACTCCTCTATATTTGCCCGAGCAAATAGAATACTATCATCTGCAAAGAAGAGATGTGAGGTTTGGAGAGCCCTATTGCATATTTTAACCCCATGGATCATATCCTCCCTCACTGCTTTAATTAACATTCTTGAAAAAGCGTCTACAACTAAGAGAGATAAGTATGGCAATATTGGAAGCCCCTGCCTAAGACCCCTCTCTGGCTTAACATTGCCAAACACCTCACCATTCAGCTTAAACTAGAAGGAATAACATGATAAGAAAGTCAAAATCTTCTGCACCCATAAATTACAAAAGCCAAATTTAAGCATCACTTTCATCATATCCAATTTCAAAGCAATCGTACCCTCCCTACTCGCTACTCTTCTTTTCATGTAATGAAAAATCTCAAATGCAACTAGAGCGCTGTCAGTAATCAACCGACCAGGCACAAAGGCACTCTGCTGTGGGGAGATAGTTGTTTTCAATAATGGCTTCATCTGGTTTGCTAGCATTTTGGAAATAATTTTGTACACTACATTGCATAGACTAATTGGTCTGTACTCGGTAATCTTGCGGGGCTCCTGACACTTCGGGATAAGTACAATACATGATTTACTGATCTCCAAAATGTCTATGTGACCGAACGACCAATTAGTCACAAGTTCCATAATGTCTGCACCAATCAAATGCCGGAATTTTTGATAAAAATGAGCATGCATACTTTCAATTCCTAGAGCTTTGATAATATAGTTCTTTTTTCTTCTAAAGAAAATAAACTATATTATCCTTGTTGCTACTGATAAATATGCAATCGTAATTTAATCTTCTCAAAATATCAAATCTCTAATAAAGTTGAAGGGTTTGGCTTTTGCAATGTCTTTACGCGGTTGAGAGGCTAATTGTTACACAAGTAACACAAATCACTCCCCAAAATGCTGGCACCAAACATGCAATGAAGAGACTATTTTGGGCTGTGCATGTATATACCAATTGTCTTCCACCTTCCCCACTATCAATTTCTATTTCCAAGTTTCAGTGACATTTCAATGTCATATTTATCCAACTTTTCCATCTTCACATATCCAATGCGTATAGGAAGTGCATGAAAAAGTATTAAAAAAAATAATAAAAAAGTCATGAATTATGTTGACTTTGTAACATAATTTATTTTTTTGACATTCAGCATAATTATGATAAACATCATTGAATAAGAATATTCACTGGCCAAAGGCCGGTAACTTCATGCCACAATCGATACTACATGTTATTCTCTCTCTCTCTCTCGTAAATTTTAATGTTCATCCTATTTTAATTAAAAAATTCTCATAAAATATATCAAACGAAGCAAATTTAATGCAACATATAGATACATTGTCATGACCACTCTTGGCTAGTTTCCATAGTCATTTGATGGAGGTGACTACACTACTGACTACTGACTAGGTGAGCCTTGTAAGTTGTAACTCATAAGTATTTAAACAATTAGAGCAAATATTACATCGTATTATTAGGTAGAATATCTTATATATTAACATTTTAGTAACACTTCATCCCAAAATATTCTATGCACCTCATGTTAAAAAATAAAAAAACTTAAACTGGTCAGATATTCTTCTTTCAAACATCAAAGTAGTGTTATTTGATGCAAGGATAACTCGACGATACGTCGTTATTGGAGACCAGTTCCTGATTGTCATACTGTCCAATCAAATTGTGGGGTTTGAGTGAGCTAATTTGACTCATCTCAATAGAATTAGCCTAATTTCATTGATTTTTTGAATTAAGAAAAAAGGAAGGGAAAACAAACTACGAACCAACCATATATACATCGAGATTAGGCATGGGATAATTACATTCTTCAACATCCTAACAATCCAAATAATACATTACTTTAATTTTTGTAGTCATGCAACAAGGATTGCAAATGCCTAATTGTTTTTATCTTTGTAGAGTGGGGGCTGTGTACCATCATACCGTATTAATATTATGGAAGAGCTCCAAAAAAATTGGAATTTTTATCTTTATCTACTTATATTAACCTTGTTTTCTTTTGCCCTTTATAAGGAAATAATGAGCTAGCAATTAATTTCTTGAATTTCTTTATTGAAAAGAAATTTGAATTTGAGAAGCTCCAAGATGAAAATGCATGCACGCAGCATTTTTTTTTTTTTAAGTAGTATTAAAAATTCATCCACATACAACATTGCTTTTCTTATTGCTTTGATTTATGAGGTAACATGGTCAAGGGAGTGGGAGTGGAGGCATCACATTCAAAATAGTTTAGGTTAAAGTTTGTCTCGATTCAACTCGGTTTACACCAATATAAAAAAGTTGGCTAAGTTTGAGTCAAGCCGTAAATGAATGACATCTATATAATGAATAAAGTTTATCATATGATTTAATTTTATAGACCAACTAGAATGGACCATTCATGTCATGTCATCTCATCTCATCTATTGTATAAATATCATTGGTGGTAGTCCAATTAGGGAAAGCATAAGTTGGAGATAATCTTTTCAGTTTTTGATGCGTCTTTCCCAACTTTGACCCAATATAAAGGGTTAAGGAAAATGAATTTGGAATAGAACAAAAATATAAATTAAAAGGGAAAGGCGTCTAACTCCTTTTCTCTAAAACATCACCAACATGATATAAATGCTATTACTTCTACCAAATTTTCACACCACGCACCGTTGTTTTGTGGCTACAAACTGCTAAGAGTTACCGCTAGTAGTCATATTCTTAGCGTGGGTAAGTAGGTTCATTGAATGTGTGATTGATTGAATGGATGATGATATAATATATAGTATGAAAAAAACCAAAATTCTTCATTTTGGGACAATCTTTTCTCAAGGTTAAGAAAAGAAAGAAGCTTTCCTTTGACACTTGTCTTATGTACATTTTTCATATGATGGGGCTTCATATAAAAGTTTAGAAAACAACATATATCGTTTATTTTATGGACTAGCATTATAGCATTATCTTTTTCTTTCTAAGAATTGGATAAGCTTGACTTAGATGATTAGTTAGGATAGCGAAGTTTGCATTATGGGTCTTAGGTCATGCAATGTTCAAGGAAGCTAGAAAAGAAGTGAGGATTGAGGCTCTATGATGATTTATGTATGAGATTCCATGCATATCCTCTTATATATGTCTTAGGTCATGCAATGCTCAAGTTATTTGTGTAAATGATCTTCCTAATAGATAAACCAAGATTGATATTATATATATGATTTTGAACTACCTAATCATTCTTTTTAATAACGAGAGTTTGAAGGTCCAAGCTTATTTTTCTATACTTTGTTCACTGGTTAATAAATTTATAATTACTAAGGTATATATATAACCTATTTTAGTAATATAAAATTAAATCACTTGCAAGAAATATATTTGTAGATAGCATATATTAAATCCTGATGTGGGAACCGGAATTTTTTTTTTACACATTAAAATCTTTTATTAGTAGCAATTACTTATTTTATTTTATTAATCTTATCTTTCTAATTTTGATTCATTATGAATATCATTCAAAGGGTATTTATTTACTTTTGAAAATCTGTATTGGGAAATATGTTCGACTAAGTTATTTTTTTTTAGAAATAATACAAAATACCAATAATTAACCATTATTCTAGTAGATGTCAATGCATTAATTAGACTTCATATCAATTTTAACTTTAGAATTATGTTACAATATAAAAAGAAAATAATAAAAATTTCTCATAAATAGTCAAACATTTATGCAAATTTCGTATGCATACACAGACTTGAGTATAAGCATAAAAAGTTATAAACAAACACACTCTACTTATTCACCCTGAACGACAGAAGGTGAATTATACTTATTCTCAAACATAAATGCATATATATGATACATGTATAGGATACCTAGAGTGACTTTAGTGTTTGTATCTTTACACTCTTATAATTATGTACATATACACTCATTTAAATATGTACATATACACTCATATAATTAAGTACATATATGTTGATTTTTCTGGACAATTAATGAACTTTCATAAATAATTTATTATTTTTCCAAAACAACTTTCTAATTCTCTTAAGGGAAATTTAGCTAGTTATTTTAAGATGATATATAGCTAAGTCCTTCATATGACATTATTTGGGATTTTTTTTAAACCTTTTAGATATTATTAGGAAACTTTTTAGAAATTAATTGCTAAAATTGATGAGAAACAGGACTTTAGGTTCTCGAATTCATTGCCAAAAATAAAAAAGATTCTCGAATTTGCATTGGTCTCCAAAACTAGAAATTGTCCTTGTACAAATTCACTGTTTTTGAGGTCTATACGTTGCATGAAATGTTCAATCTTTTTACATAATACGGATAGTTTAACCTCGTAAGGTAAAAAGTAAGACGTTTATCCCAATAAAAAAATACATATATTTGTTTTATGAAATTTACAAAATAAATTATATTTTACACGTGGGTGATGTCTCATATAGTTGCATGGACATTATCTTATGACTTTAGGAAACTTTCAAACAAAAGTTATGAAGAAAAAAATTTATCATCATATATATAAATTTAGATAGTACTTAAATATGAAGAAAAAAAATTTAAACCTCAAATGACCCTAAAAAGCATCTAATACATTTATTTAGATATCAAATTTTTTTAAAGATATCTCAAAAATATTGTATATCTACTTTTGAAATTCAATCAATTTAAACAATCCCGGATCTGATGAGAAAGTATCTTGATATGTTTACCATGTATGGGTCTTGGAACCATCTATTTTGAATCAAAACACTAAATCAACTTATTTTCATAAATCTTATAATTGGTTCTAAAATCGTTTGTATGTCCTTTGGGGGCTAGATATAAAGTGCTTAAAGTCATATAGGGTCATATTAGGCCATAGAGTGGTTATAACCATATACTTTGAATCTAAGCAGTTATTTAACTTACTTTCATTAATCCTACATCTAGTATCTAAACTCGTTTTTAAAGCCTTTAGAGACAAATTATGAAGTATTTAGGGGTTTTAGACCTCCACAGTTGATCTTAAGAAGTCTTCTATCTTTATTTTAATTTTAATCTTTTTTCAAAAATAGTGTATAAACTTCAAATTTTGATCATTTTGGATGATTTTGGCATTAGTGAGGAAATACATGATAAGGTTACCATAACTCTTTTGAGGTCAAATTACGTCCTACGAGTTTAAAATCATCTATTTTAAATCTAGACACTTATTTTGATTGATCTTCAAAACTCGTACAATTGGGTCCTAAACTTATAAGGGTATTTAGTGACTGCATAGAAGTTATGAATGGTTCCAAAACTCTTCATATTACCCTAGGAGAATCTATTACCTTTATTTTAATTCAAATTTTTAAAAAAAAAATATCTCAAAAATAGTGTATAATAACTTTTAAAACTTCAGTCATTTTAAACAATTTCAAACACGACAAGAGAGCACCTTGATATAATTAATATGAATCTTATAGGGTCATATTAGGCCCTAATACTAATTAAAACTATCTAGTTTAAATTAAACACCCCCTTTAACTTATATTCAAAAATACTATAATTGAATCATAAATTCGGTTTTTAGACTTTTGGATACAAAATATAATGTATTGAATAGTTGTAAACCACCTCATATAGCCCTAAGAAGCTAGCATCTAATATATTTACTTCAATTTTAAAAAAAATTCAACAATATCTAAAAAATAGCTTAGTATATATACTTTCATCATTTTAGAAAAATTCAAACTTGATGAGTGAACATTTTGATATTGTTATGATGGATCTTACAAGGTCATATTACTCCCAAGAAGTAATTGGACCCATCTACATTGATCCAAACAATAATTTCAACCGAATTTTAAATTCGTATAATTGGGTCATGAACTTATTTTTAGGGCCTTATGAGACCGAATAGAAGGTATTAAATGGTTCTGAAAATCCTAAAATGGACTTATGAAACATCTATTATTTTTATTTAAATTTTGATTATTTTTGAAAATATCTCAAAAACTGTGAATAATAACCTTCAAAATACAATCAATTTTAATCAATTTTGGATAAGTGAGGAACACCTTGATGTATTTGTCAAGGATCTTATACGATCATATTAGGCTCTAAGAGTGATTAGAATCATCTACTGTGAATTTAACACCCATTTTAACTATTTTTTTTAAAAATCCTACAATTGTGTCCTAAACTCTTTTTTAGGACCTTTAATATAAGGTACTTAATGGTTTCAAACCTTCTTCTCAAATGATCTTAAGAAGCATCTAATATCTTTATTTCAACTTTGAAATTTATTTTAAAAAAAATCTCAAAAATAATGTTTAATAACTTTCAAAATTCGATCATTTTGGATGATTCTAGATTCGATGAGAAAACACCATAATATAGTTACTATGCATGGGACTTATATGGTCGTAATACGCCCTATGAGTGAATGGAACCATCTTCTTTGAAATAAACACACATTTGTATCGATTTGCAAAATTTGTACAATTGGGTCACAATATCACAATTAGGGTCTTTGGAGATCGAATAAAAATTAATGGTTTCAAAACTCCTAATATGAACTGAGGAAGTAACCAATACATTTTTCTCAATTTTGAAATTCTTCTGAAAATATCTCAATATTTATTTTTACCTTTAAATTTTGGTTATTTTAGGCAATTTTAAACCCGATGAGATATCATCTTAATATGCTTAGCACGGGTTTTGTAAGGTCATGTTAGGCTCTAGGAATGATGCATACATACATTTCAACGTATTTCCAAAACTCCTACAATTTTTTGAGTCTTTTGAGATCAAATTTAAGATGTTCCATAACCTGTGTACAAGGAGAAATGCATGTCCTACTATTGATAATATTTGTCATACAAATCCAGCTGGAGTAGATGTAAAACAATGTCAAATTCGAGTTCAACCAGTAGCATTAATCAAATCATGCATGGGAGATTACTTACTTTCATATGTTCAAAATTACTAAGATGAATGCGATTATTAAGCTTCCTAATTTAGAAGAGGCCGAGTTTGATGAAAATTGAAAATTTGTTAATTATTGCTTTCACCGTAGCAATGTCTACATAAAGATCTACTCCATAATTACTTGTTTCCACTTAAAGCTATACAGAGTATGAAATTGCAAAATATATGTTTCAAAAAATTCCATTTGTAGAAAATGAAAACAAACTAAAGACGACACGCGTTGATCCTCAATTGGTTTGATGTCTTAGAGGTCTTTCAACCGTCTAGGAAACCCATACACCATAAATCTGTAATCCCATCAAACTACATATGATTAAGAGATGTAATTACTAATTAGAATTGAATTAGTCAACTTTTCATATCTGTCACCTTAGGTCTCCCTAATTAGGGAAGTTGATAGAGTCATTCCACCAATTAAAACCAATGTACATCCACAATATGACTTCTAATCCTTATGCTTAGTAGTCTAATCAAACTTTAAAGCCTAAGACTTTTGACAACAATCAAGCGACTTGGCAAGAGTGTGGGCCATGTCTCATCTGTTCCAGCATGCATGTGTGCTTGTTGGGAACAGCTATATGACTATAAAGCCGTTGAAATTAGGTCCAAGTCATACCGAGTGAACTACAGGTCACGGTTTGCTGTTGATCCGAATCAATAAACCGCTCTATCCATTCTTATATAATTTGACATTACTTACTTTTACTGGTTCTAGATAAGCCTATATGTCTACGTACATACTGTCCTCAATAAAAGTCTAGGCTTATGACGGTAGTTCCAGTTGAGATCAGAAAGCATCGCACTGACTATCAAATAATTATGATGATCATGCACACATTTATTATTTTATTTGGTCATTCTATTGATCTATTGCCTTCTATCTTACTAATTCTAAATCTACCAGTAAACTTTTACCATATTTTACTATATGACGTGTCAATTACTTGACCAACTTGTCAAGTTGAGTAGAATTTCTAAGTTTAGCTCGTGTTCTTTACTACTAAGAGCTCAATGACCATTTTACTCACGTGAGGCATAGATTTTGTATAACCTCAATGGAAGCCATCACAACAGACGAAATGAACACCAATGACAAATTTATAAACATTCTGAGTTCATTGCAAAAATAATAAACTCCCATAGCACCCTGAGACCTCGCCTAAAACACTAATCTAAAACTTTGATGTGCATACTCAAGTTAAACATGTTTGTAACAAACTACTTAATGTCTTAATTATTGATTCCCCTTTGCTCCCAAGAACAATGAACTAAAAGTCTCTCTCAGAGTTGTGTTTGTCTAATCATCCCCTTCACATGTTAATTATTAGTCAATGAAGCCAATTAATATCCCTTCTAGCTCAAATCTCACCATAAGCAACCTTCTCACGAACAAAAGAAATATCCATCTCAATATGATTAGTACGTTAATACTGCATTGGATTATATGAAAGATATATCCCACCAAAGTGACTTTTTCAGCAACCAAACATGATCAAGAAGTGCAAGGTCACCAAGACTAAAAGGTTGATGCATCCTTCAACTCACCATGTAGGAGCATATTCTTAATCCCCAACAACTGATGTACGGGGCTAACTTTTAGACTAGCAATGCTAAGAGCAGTCTGAATATATAGAAGCCAATTTCACCCATGAACTAGAAATTAAACCACGTGGTACAATCAATACCAACATATTGAGACTTAACATAACCTATAAAATAGGCATTATTTATCTCAAACACATCATCAAAATTAACCTTGTGTAAAAACCCATATAGAGCGAGCAACATTAACATCAGAAGGACAGAGTACCGACTCCTATATCGTATTTTTAATTAGAGTATCATATTCCTCCAACCGAATGCCCAATTTCCACACTCTTCTTAAACTATTTTCTTCTTAATTATGCATGATAAAAAATATAATAGCTTGTAAGATTTGTCTAGATATTTACTTTTAAAAAATCAACTTTTTGTAATTTTTCCTTAAATATAATTGATACGGCAAGATTTAAAGATGCATATGGTCGAAAATGTGAATATAATTCAATTTTCATAGACTGTATATTGCAATTAAAAAAACGGTGCTAGAGAAGTATTTAATATATTACCTTTTACTTTTTATTAATATTCTAAAGTGAAGTCCTTATTAGGCCTATAATAACTTACATTTCATGAACTATATTATAGTAACCTTTCCCCTATAAAAGGAAGAGCAAGTTGTGGAAGGTGGACCTCTTTCAAGTTTACGATCCTTGTAATGATGATATCATTTTATGGAAAAGGCTTTAAATAACACCACATTCATGCAGTCATTGACTTGGTGTGTTTTTTTTGTTGACTTTTGCTAAAGGAGAACTTCAAATGTATGGTTCAAAGATAAATGCATAACGGCATAAACCACACCAACTTTTTATTAGGTGTTCCTCACTTCCTCCAAAATATCTTATGCAACCTTTATACTTTCAGAATTTCCTCTGTTACCGAATGAAAGTGTAAAACTTTATTTACGAAAAGAATTATAATATTTATAGTCTCTCTTTTTCTTAATGGTTGTTTTATTTGACTATTTTTTATGAGTATTTTTTTGGTCAAAATGTGGTAAACATCAAGGGCAGATGGAGTAGTATACATTGTGTAACCATTGTAACATATTGTTTCTTGAGAATTTGATGATTCCATGCACCATTGATGCCATTGATTGATATTAGGGTACATAAGTAATGGCATTGGTCAACAATAATACTAAAAAAAAAAAAAGCATATTTCTGCATTAGAATGAATTTCTGTTTTCCATTTCTTACATAAATATAGACAAGTCGTAAGTCATATATTTTGTTTTGAACTTCATATATGTTTCTTAAGGACTTGGACTTATATTAATTGCAATCAAGATGAATCATAATATATGTTAACCAAACTCATAATCCATAACTAACTTTGGTACTTAGAAGAGTCATTATATATTACTCGATAATAGGTTTTTTTGGTGTATAGAAATCCATAAAAATAATAATGTTGACAGGATTTGACTTATAGTGTGGGTATCAGTACTATCATATTGATGTATAATCTCCAAAATTTAAACGACTAATCTAGTTGATGACATCTACATTATTGGCCAATTGCAAATAAAATGATCTATGCAATTACATAACACAATATCTATTCGACTCATGCATTAATACCAAAATTTCTAGACTATGTACAGACATTTCATACCTAAGTTTGATTACTCCGTTTTAATTAATATGGTTGGAGAAGAGGGAACAGTTAGTCTGAAACTTATTAGGGATATATGCTGGAAATTCCTACCAGAAAGCAGTACTTTGTAGTTTGTACAACCCTATGCATTTAGAAATTATTAAGTTCATAGGCACCCTGCCAACCTTAAGCGTCGGTACCTGTAGTCTGTAGATGGGCGGCAGTCCTAGTCAATTAAATGCAACATAACCCACATTAGCCTTTTTTAATTTGAAATTATGCAAGTTTGTTTTTCCAGGAAAATTCAACTGAATTAAGTACTTAATTGTTGATTAGTCTTATTTATCCGTTTATCAAAATTTAATGCAAAAGATAATACATTTTGCTTTACCACATACGGAGTGGAGTAATAGTTAAAACACAAAGCTAACAGAAGTACACAGATCATTTACTTCATATCTTTTACTGCCAATTTTTATTTTTTTGAAGACACAAAGTACATACTACTATTAATCTATTGAATAATGTTTTTAACATACGAAATCTGATCCGAGTTTCTAAAAAAAAAAAAAACTATATGCTTGTAAAAAACAGTTAAGACAATGTACAATGACCTAGAAATTAAATCCAAGATCATCTACATACAGTCATAATCACTTCCCTCTTGGCCCTATAGACTATGAGTTGGGGATGACCTAACAGAGCCCTTCTTAAAATGTACAGGCATATTTTATGTTTGCCAAAATACTACTTTTATATTAAAAATAATTACACAATATTTACTTTCACGTGTATTAATATATTTTTTCGACAATTAATATATTCGATTATCTATAAGTGAAGATAAAAATATTTATATTTTAAAAAATAAGATTAATCAAGAAAACGGTTAAATAACAACAATTTTTTATTATATATTTATAAAAATATGAATATAAGTCAATCTATAAATAATATACGAAGTAGAAACAATTCTTTATTTTAAAATGGAGGTAATAGGTGGTATGAGTTTTCTAACTAGCCAAAATGCCAACTCCTGTGGTGCAGTGTACAATAGTAGCAAAATATGACGTGTACTACTCTTTTCATTTTTTTGTTTTTCCCATTTTCCTATCTAGAAATTTTAAAATGTTGTTCTCATTTAGAATCTTTCTACTACCTTCGTTTTTTATTAGACGTAACAAACATAACTTTTACGGACTCCAATGCAAAATTTGTAAATGATGTTTAAAGTAGATATGTATTACTAAAGTGGAGGGTCATGTTGGTATTTCATAGCTTTTACGGACTCCAATGCAAAATTTAAGTTTTTAATGAAGGGTAATGTTGATATTTCATATACAAAATTTTACTAAAAATGGTAAAATATAACAATGTTGCAACTAATAATAAGCATCCAAAAGTAGTAAAAGTTGCATCTTTTAAAAATCGGAGGTAGTATTTTAGTTCAATATTGTGATTAATTGGGTGAAAAAGTTTGATTGGGATCACTATCCATGTGATATGTAGCACATTGATTGATTTTTTTTATTGTTTAATGTCATGAACTTTATAAATTCCACTACTCGCATAATTTTTAATAAAATCTATTCTTATTTTTAGATTAATTTAAATTATTGTATTGAATCTTAATGATATTTAAGATTTTTTTGATTTCTTCTCTGATTCCAAATGAGAAGGAAAAAAGAACGGAGGGAGTACTAGCTAATATCAACAAAAAGATCAAGAATCAATTTTTCGGCCAACGCCTTAATTATATCTTTCAGTAAATAAAAAGTTTTTTGTGCACAAGGGATAAAATAAGATTATTGTCTGGTATATTATACAAAAATTATCCCTCAATAAAACAAGTGGAGCGTTATTTACCGCCCCACTTTTACTCCAGCAGCCCCCTGCATTTACCCTTTTGCCCTTTTGCCTTTTAAATTTTATTCACACTTAATTTTTAATTTTTCACTTCTCACTCCCGTCAATCCCCGCAAACCACCACGCCTCGCCATCAACCAACTACGCCACCTTGTACCGGCGAGCCATAGGGGGGCCATCCAAAAAAGTGAGGCGATAAATAACAAGCTTCTAAAACAAAAGTCACCCCTTTATATAATAAAAGTTATCCCTCAATTTAACAAAAAGTGATTGTATAAGAGTGTGTCATTTAATATGATTTATGTATCCCGCTCTATTAAAGTTATTGGGTTCATTAAAATATTGTGCCGAAACTTGAATAAGTCAAATTGAAATAAATCAAAATTAGCGCGACAAGAGAGGGAGATGAAAAATTACGTCTTAACTAGGGGCGCGGCTTCATCAGGGCCTAGGAAAGGCCATGGCCCGACTTCGCTCCCAAAGGCCTAACATTATATGGAGTATTTGCATGGGATTTTAATATTTAGTTATTAGTATGTTCACACACAGAAAAAAAAAAGAATATGATAGTATATATTTTATTATTTAATTTATATATACACCTGAAATTAAGGCCTTTTTAAAATTAAGACTTGACTTTGTTATTATTACTATAAGTTATATGGTTATCTGGGTGACATCAATAGTAAAATGAAAGACATGCATGACTAGGGCATATAGCGGGTGGACGATAAGTCAACAATCACGATCGACTGGCTTATATGCTGCTCATTACTACTGCTTTGTGGTACTAAACGAGTAAAGGGTTAGCCAAGGCTAATTAAATAGGTCTTGACGAAGGCAATAACAGCATACGTATGGCCGTATCATAGTCCAAATATTTTCCTTAGAACAATCCCCAACCAAAGATTAGTCTGCAAGCAACGGGAACTATGGCAGAATTTTCATGCCCTTTTTAGTACGCAGTGGTTCTTTGTTATCTATCTCCAATCCTGTTAATTACTTAAACCAAGATTTGCATCCATCTCATCTCGAATATTTCACCACGTACCCATAGAGAAAGCATAAGCAAATAATTAAAGAAACAAATTTAAATCAAACAAAATTTAAAGCCATCCTTTAATTAATTTCCTACATTATCACTAATTACCAAGTAAATGCCTATTACTATCGATCTATGAATTAGGATTAAGACAAGTCCAATAATGTTTATAATTTATAAGTGCATTTGGTTTGTACCAATATCACTTATAATAATTAGGATAATAATGCTAAGCTATCAGTCTACATAGAGAACTGGTGAATCTTGAAAGACAGTGATTGTTTTGTTTTTTTCCTTCAATGTAGAAATATTGACGTGCAAATAGATTTAATTGACTTATATGATTATTACTTTTTTGCAAGAAATGGACCTATTATTGCGATTATTACGGAATTGAGTTTATCTTTTACGTTATTAATTCAGAAATTATTTGCAGAATGATGTAGACTACATTGTGTTTTTCTGCAATTATTTCAACAATAATATTGAATTTTTAAATCTTCAAGGAGGGGGAAATCCAACTTAAATCATACTTTATATGTATGGACCATAATTTAGTAGGATGCATGTATTATAAGGAAACGTGAGCGTTACATTCATAAGTTTAAGCTTTGCCTTAGGTAATTATACACATAGTTTAAATTGATGTAGAGTCGTGAAAACTCGCCTTTCAATTATTTTATTAAGCGTTACATACATAGGTTAGTTCTCCGTAAAGTCTTTATTATGTAAATATCATTATAATTCTTATAGATTTTCGATATCAATAGTCAACGTTGACTATAATTTTAGCATCGTTTGCTATTACTTACCTATCGGCTCCATATAGACCATAATGTGTTCTTTTTATGTACAGAGAGTCACAAATTCAAATGACGTATTGTAATTTGTGAATATATATATATATATATATATATATATATATATATATATATATATATATATATATATATATATATATATATATATATATATATATATATATATATAAAAGATAACAACGCATCTTTTTTGAGTACCTAAAAAAAATGAAATACCGCCTCTATAGATATTGTAGAGTGTTAAATTAATATCACTTTTAATAGCGAGATGAGAAAATCATGATTATTTTAATGAAGTATTGTATGCATGTCATCTCACATTAAGGGCATAATGCTTGAGATTAGGATAATGTATTATTATGATAATAAAAGTCAAATTTAAAAGTATTATATGCATGTCCCCTCAAAATGAGAGTAATAGCTCCTATTTATTTACTTCTAATCGTACAATTACTACATAATCTACTTCTAATCACACCACCGCTCTATTATTTTTCCTTGTATTCATATTTATTTTCTTATATTTGACTTATGTTATTCTAGTCGTATATTACTCTCATCTCAAACATGCCATAAAAGTGAAATTAATTTACTTTTATCTTAATTATAATCTTCTTGTCTATCAATTTTATCATTCTTTTAAATTTACTGAAGACTTTGTCTAGTGGGGAAAAAAAAAAGAATGGAAGACTCCGTACCAAAAGCCATATAAAATACCGAGATTAGGAAGTAGACCCCATTATAACACGTAGAACATACTTTGTTCTCGTATGAATGAATTAATTTATTCCAAATTACAAACCTACGCAATTTCAAAGAAATTTTAATTGTCCTATTACGATTTAAATAGTAATTAGGATGAATAGGGTAGATTAGGGCCGCTTAATTTGAGATTTGGTACAATGTCTCGTTTCTAGTAGCATTGTGGGCTATTGCTAGTAGACCCCATTATAGATTAGGGCCGCTTAATTTGAGGCGTGACAGAGACAGCCATATGAAGCTCTGTGGCTATTGCTCATCCTTCAATTTTTTTTGAAATTGATGTCAACGCTATAGTTAACGGGTTGAAAATTGTTGGTACAATGCATTCCTACAGTTTTGATTATAATTTAAATCGTTCCACAAAATAATACAACACTTGCTATCTTATGATAGTTTTGTACTTGTATTATTAATAGTTACTCTTAAATTTTTTATTCTACTTTTGGTTCGGCAAGTAAAAACAGTTTAATAGGAGTACAATTTAATACAACTTATTTTATCATAAAGATAATCGAATAATAAAACATGAGGAGTAGAGCCTCAAAATTTCTTTCGAAAGAGTAGTACAAGTCCCCTGTGCTGTGAGGTAAGAAATAATTCTCTCGAGGTCTATACTTATACGCAAATCAAAGATTTGTTAAGAACCGATGAATTTCTCCTCTCCGCATGTCCAAATCATTTTCGGTCTTAGAGTCTTTTATATATAAAGATTATAATGTTTATATCTGATATAAGTTTTTTTATATTTTTTGTATTTCGATATGTGATATAATAATATTTATATTTGAAATTTTAATATATTGATATAATTTATATCAGTTATGAAGCATATCATACTTCATTGGCTAAGCACACTATTTACCTTATCATGTTAGCATGCATTATAAATTTATAGTGCATTTGCTACTTATTTCATGGGATAATCGCGCGAGAAAAGTTATCATTACAAATTGACAACTACGTAAATGAATTAATTTCAATGTACTTTGGAAGATAGGAGTTCAATTAATTACCTAAATTATGAGAATTCTTAAAAATGAAGCTTAATTTAATTATTGGGTATTAAAATAATTGTCAGTGAAAAAAACTAAAATTCAATTTTATTGATTTAGTTACTACTCACTCCGTTTCTTTTTGTTTTTTCTCATTTGAATTCTATAGATTTTAGAGTTTGACAATGAATTCTTCCTAATATATAAGATAAAATATAATCATATGGGATCTTAAAATTTTAATCTTTATGTATATTTTTCAAATATCAACTTTTATAGTTTTTTCAAATATACAATTAAAAATATTTAAAATTTAAGTTTGCTTTGACATTTGTACAAAAATAAACAGGGAGAAAAAAAGAAATGAAGGGAATAAGATTTTAATCATTTTATGGATAATAATCATAATATATGGGTACAATTCCTTATATAATTTCTTAGTTTCTTTGATAAAATATACTCAGCCAAACAGTAACAAATTAAAATAAATTTGTGCTCATGTGTACGTGGTTCACTTGGAAACCACTTCAAATTGTGATTTATGCAATAGCACTATGCTGAACATGTCTTGTTCCTCCACCCCAACCAAAATGACAAAAAAAAATAAATAAATAAATTGAAAATTGTAGGAAACATAAAAGATTTCGTGACATTTTGGTAAATTGTTGCCATTAAATGTGCAAGACTTTTGGTTATGTAGGTAAAATTATGACATTAACTATAACTAGCCTTTTTTTTTCAAAATGTATTATATAGCCACGAAACACAATAAAATTATTGTATTTCTAGTAAAAGTAATCCATCAATTTAATAAACTTTACCCCTTAATTTAATAAAAGTAACCCCTCAATGTAATAAAAGTTACTCCTTAATACAATATATGTAAATTTTTATCAACTTTAAGAGATAAACTTTATTATATTGATATATTGCTTTTATTAGAGACATAATAACTCGTTTGAAAACAATACTGTAGACTTGATTATCAATTTTTGCATAAATGAACGACGACATGTGTTATAAATCATTAATCACCTAAGATTTTCTGAGTCAGGTGGCCAAAGTTCTAGATGATCTTCTACATTCTACCGAACACTAATAAGCACCGTACGCATTGCTCAAGTTTTAGCTCATGCTATACAAATGAGTTTTTTTTTTTTTTTTTTTCTACACTTTGCAACATGGAAAGATGATAACTTTATTGTTGGAACTAAATTTCCAACAAAAATGATATGCATTATTCCGCATAAAGTTAAACGAAATTGCTAACCTCTTGCCAAAAACTTCCCATGTAAAACACCATCTTAAATACTTAAAGATAATACATATCAATAATTTTACGAGGATCAAGTTTTTGCTTCAATTGGAGACGTACGTACTAAATCAAAGAACATCACTACGCTTGTAAAAATATCCTAAATTAAATTGTAATTGTAAAGCTTTCATGTTACGACATCAAAACCCCCATTCCTTCCTTCGTTGAATTATGTGGAATAAATTAAAACTCATTGTCGAACACTCTATGAATCTAACCTACTCTCACCAACATCTATCAAGCTATTATTCCCTTCGTTTTTTTTATTCTTTCAACTTGTTTTTTACAGATTCAAAAGCAAATTTAATTTAAATATTTTAATTATATATTTATAAAAATTATAAAAAGTTGATATCTGAAAAATACATATAAAGTCAAATCTTTTAATATCCCATATGATTATATATATTATATATATATATATATATATATATATATTAGAAATAATTTATGGTCAAAATTTGACTCTAAAATCTATATAATTCAAACGAGAAAAACAAAAAATGGAGTGAGTAGTATATAATGCTTAATTCCTTAATTAGAAAGTTATAATGGACTTAATAATTATTTTTCTAGTAAAAAAAACAAACTTGTGAACAATTTTTGATAATGATATTAAAAATTCATTAATCATTTTGATGTTTGGGTGTATTCCATAGAATGAAAAAAAAAAAGAATATCAATTTGATAAGATTTCGATGATGTAATACGAAGTATATATTGCGGTCCATTTTCCAATTCAAAATTAACAAACCTAAAATATAACCATCATTTTCATGCCTTGTACTGATCCACGTGTGGCCGCTAACAAGAAAGAGGAGAAATTAAGACATGATGAATTGCAGCTTAATTAGTAGTACTATTTGCAGTTGCTGGGTTTAATATTTAATTATAATTTAATAAATGTTAGTAGGTTGATATTATATCCTGTATTTATTAGATATTGGGAAGCAGCTGCCAAGAAAACAAAAGTTTTGATTAGAAAAAAAGGGAAGAAGGAAATGATTGTGTTTGGTATTTTCCTACAATAACGAATTATATATATCAGAATGTTATAAATCTAATCTATCTAAAATCTAATTCTGATTGCATGACATATACTAACTCAAAAACTATATTATAAACTAAATCAAGTTGGAAGAAGACAAAATGAGGAGTATTAGTTTAATCTCCTCAAATAAATAAAAGGACCCCATATGGACGACTATTATAATATCGATCATTCTTGGAATAATCTACACACATGATAATCGGTTCGCCTGAACCAGTATCTAATTAATTAGTCTAGAAGGATTTCTCCTGGAATTAACATATAGAGATAAATGTTGAATAGGGTTCAAAACCTAGCTACCTGAAATATTTAATGGATATGAACTCAAATTATATTATGTCTATTCAAGAGTTTGTGACCAACAACCCTGTTGAAAAACTTATCCAATTTATTAGAGATGACAATGGGACGGAGTTTGTGACCTCACCCGTACTTATCAAAGAATATGGGTGGATTAGATATAAAATCCATCACCCCCAAGCCATGACAAACTTGACTTTTATTCCCTACTCGACCTATTACCCGCCAAACTCATAACCATGCTCGCCTTGCCACAAGACAAAGTCATACCCATGCCTAGCCCATGGTGTGTCAAGGTAGAACCGAGTCTTCTATTTATCCCAACAATTCATGAAAAGGAGTTGTTGGGCCCAAATCATTACTTGAGTAATATTCATCTATCATAGTGTCCAGTATCCAAGGATGAAAATACTACATACTTAACCTAATTTTAGGATATAAATGTCATTATAAAATAAATAAACAAATAAATACGGGTGAGGGATCAGTAGATAAAAATTGGAAGGAAGACCTAACCAAATACACCTCGTTGGCTTTACTTGGCAAACCTAGGAATCCATCCTCCGAACCATTTCCATTCTACGATGCCACCTCTATAATTTAAAGAGATTCATAAAGGGTTAAGCATAGTGTCTTCTACTACTAGGATGAAAAGCCACTTAATGTGGGCCAAAACAACCGTAAACACTACCAGTACATCTTCTGCCAAAAAAAAAAACTAACTGTACGTGTGTTGAGATCACAGTAATGGAGGGACGAGAAGAAGAAAAGCGAGGGAAGGAGAAGGGTGAGAACTTCCTTCCAATCTTTCGTATCGAAGGATTTGGTAATATTAGAACTTCCAATCTTTCGTATCAAGTAGCACACACTAGGTTGGTTCTGAGAATATTTACATCAGCTAGCACAAAAACAGGAGCCGTGAAGAAGGATTGTACAGGATAATCCAGAAGCGCAGATGCGCGTTTCCATCAAGAAAACACATTTGGCTAGGCGAAAATCACAAAAATTAGGTAGAAAATGAATCAGGAATGAAGATGAACACCTCAAATACTCCATGTCTGTAGTAACTGTGCTGTCAAACAGATCAATGGAGCTGCTTACACAACCTGAAAATTTGAAAGGGCTGAGGTGAACAAAAAAAGCTAAAACCTTAGAAGCGAGCTATATATACTAAGCTAACTTCTCTGCGTTCGAAACATTTAGGGTCATGAGTGGGAATCGAAAATCAACATTCAAAAAGAAAAGAACTACGCCAGAGATCAGGCCGTATGTAACAGGTAACAGTATTTTCAGTGTACTTCAGACCCCAACGACGTACTAGGAGATCACAGCGCTGTCACAAAATCAGAGCAACAGTGCAACCAAATCTGAGGGAACCTTGCGATGCAGTGAGAAGGAACTTAAAATGCAAATATATCAAAGAGATCACAGCTGCATAGATTGCTGCAGTAGAGTCGGCATTGAAGGATACCGATAACTATAGCTTCATAGAGTCGGCATTGAGGGTTGCCAATAACTTTGTGCCCAAACAGATGTCATGAACAAATGGGGAAGCAAATTGATCCTATCTCCACCAGGAGTAAATCAATTACTCGAATTCATTATTTTTGTATATAGAAGACATAACCCTTCCTAAAGATACAAAAGCAATATACCAGTAAATAAAAACAAATATACAATCTGCTGTATCACTGAACAAAACGAAACCATATATTAGAGAATAATTATGAAGAAAAATTACCTTCCAAGTCAAAGAAAAGCCAAAGATGAGTGACACAAGCAGAAGCTCCAACCCAACAAAGGAAACAGTTAATAGCAGCCAAAAACCCAGCATTTTATACAAGATCTCGTAAAAACAGCTTATATATAGTGAAAAATGATGCAAAATTGGGGAAAGAAGCATGGGTACATTTTAAAATATCAAATGGCTACTGAAGGTAATTGGTCAAACAAATATCATAAATTATTTACTGGGTTCTAGTGATACGAGCCGTAGAAGGCAAAGTGCTTCTCAAGATCAAATAAACCCATACTTTTTTTTATGCAATGCCCAACTGTTGATTATTTTCCTTCCAACAATCGAAATTACTTGATGAAAACTAAGGTTAGACAGGAAAAAGATAAAGGTTGGATCATGAAACTGGGAGATGAAGATGAGTGGGAAAGAAGAAAGACAACTGTTTCAATGAATGAGCTTGTTACAAAACTTACATACAATATAAATGTCTGCTTGGTATGCCATTTCTTTAGTACTACTCGACATTCATTAATAGAATCAAAATATAGATTAAGATTATACTCTCTTCTCCTGAAATTTTGTGTTTTGGAATGAATTTCAAAGGCTTAGTCTAGTTTGGTCTCATATTTTGATTTGACTACATTTTTCATATGAGAGTTCGACTGAACTTTAGTGCTTCCAGCAGCATAAGGACCGAAGATGAGCAGCACTAATAAAGATAATGAAATACAAAAATTACTAAGTTGGGAAATCCTTCTTACCGAGACCTAACTCGTCATCCTCAAGAATAGTATATGAAGAACAAACATAGGTAGGCAAGCCATTAATGGTTAAACATTCACAGACCAATGAATCGACAAGATGACCGGAAATGGCCATCCGATTTGGTTCTCCACAAAGATGCATCAACTTAAAATGAACATGGAATAATTAAGTGGATTTTTTGTTAACATTCTCTGTCTTATGATAAACAACAGTGCAGTTCACAATCACAATTTGAACTCCCATATTTTCGACTATGTACACAATTTTCTAGCTGACATTTATTTATGTTGACAGTTAGAGCATACACCTACATACATAAAAACTATCAGTCAAATATCTAGCACTAAGAAATTGTGGATATTCATGACCCTTAAGATAATTTCTTTTGTTTCTTCTCTTTCCATTCTTTGATTTCAGCATCCACCATCGCTTTCACCTTTGCAGTAAATCCCGGATATGGTTCATACCCAAAGAAATAATGAAGGGCCTGTGATAAATATATCATATACTCTTTTGTAAGTCAATATTTTACAAGATTTAGCAGCATCACACGATCTAAAACCTCAAGGATTAACAGTATGTATGGCTCACAATTATGGAGGGGAGGGGAGGGGAGGGGAGGCAGGAGTGGCTTCCATTTCGCTCGTAAATTAATAGTGGACAGGTATGGTGTATTAAAAGGGTAAGGTAAAAGGACCCCTTACTCTCCTTCTCCTACCTTACCCTCCAAATTCTCCCATCCAAGCACACTTAAAGGGGTTCTGGACAAGTTTACCTCAAGTAACACAAAAAATGGAGCCATCAGGAAGGCTTGTATGAGATTATCCAGAAGAGCAGGTGCTCGTTTCTGTCAGGAAATTACATATGGTAAGAACTAAGAAGCAATCACCATGTAAAACAAAATCAGAATACCAGTATGATCACCTCAAACACTCCATGCCCAATGAACTGTGCAGTCCAACATATCAACTGAGCTGCCAAAACAACCTGGATATTGAAAAAGAGCAAGGTGAACATAAGAAGCTAAAGTCCAAAGGAAAAAGAACAATATTTCAAAATTAAGGAGCAAGAAACAATAATCAAGCTAAGACCTTTGAAATAGAACCATATTTTGGTGGGTATCGTAACATGAATATCCCTCAGTTGTATACAAAGACAAAAGAACAGCAATGATCAGGTCATATGTAACAGGAAACAATATTTTGTATACCTTCTGACCCTAACATTGTACGGGATACCTTACAAGGCAGCTTGGGTTTGCCATCTCTGTCGCACTTCATAAAATGCAGCACATGCAAAGAGATATTGCAATCTACGTATATGGAAGAGACTTAGAGAGTATAATATTACCAGAGTTGGAAGGCAAAAGATATGTTCTACAGTAGTGCATTTTCAGGAAATGTACACTTTGTTTATATGTGTTTTGAAAAAGGATCATAGCATTCCTACAGAGATATGCTGGTTCCTATCCCCTTACAAAAAACTAATTTTATGAGAATTAAGTTTAGAGAAGTTCACATAAGTTCAGATAAATTTTAATAAGCTCAGATGGGTTCACATAAACTAAAATAAAAGTTTCAGATAAGATCAAATAAGTTCCAATAAGGGCTACCAAGTTCATTTCATGACTACAATAAGCTCAGATAAGTTATACTATGTTCATATATGTGAACTACAGGTGAAAAGAGAACACCTAACCATAGCAACTTGTGAATGTTGTGATGGTGTAGGTTAATATGCAACTTATATGGCTCTTTACATTGATCTTCTTCGTGGAAATATTTAGTTTAGAGAAAGCATGTTGAAATCCAGGTTATGTGCGTGGTTCAGACTCCATTGATGATCATTATGGAAGCTTCAATCAGTGGAAGAGCAATGTTGAGAAGAGAGGGTTAAGAGAGAGAGAATGATTGTAATGAGAAGAATAAATTGATTGTATTACTGTGTGTGTAATTTGTACAATACATTTGTATTTATAGTAAGAAATATCAAAGCTAAACTTTTAAAGGGAAACCTAAAATACATAACCTAACAACTTGAGTAATGCTATTGTACAAATCAATACTCTTTACTGGCGTGGTCTTGCATTATCAATCTTAACAAAGCACAGTATTCATCCAAAGTTGCATACGCTAAAAAAAGTTCAAAGATCAAGCACCGAACTAAGAAGCTGAAAATTACGGGGTAAATTCACCAAAATATCTACCAATTATCTACATCAACTAGAATATGAACATCAAATTGATAAGAAACAATAATTTGTCAGTTTCATTGCAAACCAAAAATAGGCCATTTAGAAGTCAATGACAAATGAAAAAGTACCCATGGGAACATAGCTCATACCTCTACAGGTGTCAAAGTGATCTTTCATCAAGAAATGACAACAAAAAAAGCAAAAAGATCAATGGTGTTTTACCAAGAAATATATTTGTGTCATATGGATACACCATGGCATACGGGATGTTCATAATCTACCTCGAAGAACTAATTGCAGATAAAGGAAGTGATGAGCTAGATTATAGTGGATGGATCACAGTAAGCATCACTTGTAACAGTCAAGAATCAAGCAAAAGAACACAATTGCAAAGGAATTATTAGTCCCTTATAAACATGTACACAGAAAATGTGCCTATGAATTTAGTATTCAGTGTCGGTCAAGGATAACCTAACTCCTACACCTTGGCATATAATACATAAGAGTTCCCCGTAATGATCCGATAATTTTCAACATTCCAAATCCATTATTATTGGAGATACAACTAAGTACTCTCTAAGAAGTGAAGCCCCTCAGGCCCTCACTAAAGCCCTAAAAATGGCAACCTAAAACGATGAAACAAATAAAGTAAAACCTTAAAAATATTTCTCTTTAACCAAATAACTAGCCAAGGAGATAAACAATCACTTACAAGCTATTGTTTGAATCAAATGATCTAGGAGAGGCATTTGAAGTGTGATCTAAAAAGGAGGAAGTGGCTTCATCCTCCCCCACCGTACTTTTGCAGTGTTTCATTTCTGTTCTTATGTTACATAATTTCCAACTCACAAAATTCCTTTCTCCTCATCGGGAAGGGACAGTGGTGCAGACAGCAGAACCATGTAAACTCCACCACAAACACTATGGTGCAGATAGTCTCTAAATAAACATGTAGATGGTGGAGGTGTATATGGATTTAATAACCACCGTAAGTCAAAAATCACCTAACTCTCCTAGACCTCTAATATCACACATTAAGTATTATACTGATTCAATACTGAGGTACTTCGTAATAGTGACACAACCGCAGCAGCTCTACAAATAACATACCAAAAAGGAAAGGTAATAACCTTGCAGGAGTTTCTTATTAATCGCAGATACCCATTGAAAAAACCCTCCAGAGTGTTGCATTAAATCAGATAATTTTCACCTATTTTGAGTTCATGACAAATAGTAAATAAGTTTTTGAACTTTCAACATAAAGAATTACAATGTTCAAAAGTGTGCAAACTAGCAAAATATAAAAATCCATCTTACCAAAATTCCCATTAGGTATGTAGTAGTTATACAATGATTCATCTTACCAAAAAACCTTAAAGTGATGTGAATTAGGTACCAATGAGTATGTTTCACATGTTTACTTTGTCCCAAAGACCCAGAGAAGTACAGAAATGAGATAAGTGATGCAAACTTTATTGGAGAGTCAGTAGCATGCTAGCTGCTTTCTGTTTGCAGCTGCTATGAAGGTGAATAAATTTGGTAAGAGAAATAATAGATGATGAGGATATAAGACGGAAGATCAAAAGGCTCAATATAACAAATCTATTTAACTTTTGGGCTTGGTTCATTATACAACAAGAGGTCATATTTGGCACATTGGGATGGTTTAAAATCCTATTCGTTTTAGGATTTACATAGTTTTACTAATCCTAGTTTGATTAGAATTTCTTGTGATTACTAATCCTACTTGGATTAGGAGTTGTGTTGTGTTACCAAAATTGGTTTGGAAGAGGTTTTGTAACATTTCACTTTTCCTAGTTGAATTAGGAAATGTTTCTTCTACTAATCCTAATTGATTTAGGATTTGCTTTCCTAGTTATGATAGATTTTGCTTACATAGTTTTACTATCCTACTTGGGATATGTTTTATATGTTTTAAAGCACTTAGGAGTCTTAAATAGATAATATTAGATTAGAATCATAGTTACCTTGTTGAATAAGGATTAGGAGTATCTAAGTATTTGTGTTTAGTTATATTTGAGCGAGGGATTTGTCCTAAGCCAAGTAGGAGTCTAGCATGACCACTATAAACTGCAGGAAACTTAGCCAAGCCACCGGTGGTTCTTACTTATGCTAGGAGAAGGCGCAAGAAGGTGGGAGAGCATGAAGAATCATGAAGAATCAGGGACAGAAGCGAGAGAGGAGCTTTCAACAGCAAGAGTCCGTGAAGGCAGGGAATAATACATCTAGGAGTTGAGAATCATATTTTATTACTATATAAAGATAGCTTTATGTAATAGGGGTATCATACTATTCTGCTATTAAGGAATATAGTTTGTTGAAAGTTGGTTAGGAGTATGCATCAGTGCATGCACCGTGACAGAGCATTGTATATAAAGGGAATATTGTAAATGAAATGATCATCAATATATTACATCAGTATTTAAATGATAGAGACCCATTCCTCTCGAAAGAAAGGCTGTTACATTATTACTGTTTCATTACAATACAATACCCAACCAGAAACACCTCGTGCACAGGATTTGTAGGAGCCTTAGCCGGTTCTAGCAGCCATCAAGCACGGGTAGCTGACCCAATTCCCAGCATAAACATAAGGGCCGTGTATTCAATTTGAAAAAAGTTGCTTTTAAAGCTTCTCTAGTTTAACGTTATTTAACTTTTTGCTTCTTACTTAGAATCAAATTTCAAGAGGTGGTTTTGCTTCTAAGGTGTTAAGACTTAGTTCCAGGAGGTGGTCTAAGTTATTGAACCATTCATTGGATTCGTTCCAAGAGGTGGTCGAATTCTTTGAAATATCCAATCCAATTGATTAGGCTTGTTGCAAAACGATTCCAAATCAGTCCAATCTCATTCCAAACTAGTTTGTCACGTGAATTTCATACACATGAATTTCATAACTAACCCTATAAATAAACATTAGTAGACATCGTATGAGAGGTCATGCCTATATGCATCGACAGGGCTTAGATTCCTAAAAACCATTATGAACAGTTAGCCTGTAGGTGTCATGGAACTACACCATGAACTCCTTATAACCAATCAATCTAACTGAATTTAGCATACAGATCAGCATCAATGTATTACCAATGAGTTTGTTAACATTCCATATGAACGTAATAACTATCAAATAAAAGCAAAGCAATTTTGAAAGGCTGCATTTATCCCAATCATACTGTCATCTAATTTCTCATATAGCTCGAGGACACCGAAAGATCCATCGCACGGATACCCCCACAATTTCCTATAAGCTAAGGCATTTAAAGTGTAATCTTGCAGTCTCACCAGCAATACTCCGGTTGATTTACACCCCATGACTCCCGTAGTTTATATTGATGCATCTTCAATACCAGTTATGCCAAATGCATCATGGGTTTCCATTGCAACTCATACCCACACCTCGAATGGTGATGAAACTTGATATATAAGCATGAACATCAAACAACAACTAGCACTGCCTATGCAACCTTAAGCAAGGTTTGAGTGGTCAAATTATGCAGAACCTTATCCCACCACTTGAAAACCCAATTATATTTCAAACCCCCTAATTCAACTTTATCCTTAAAACACAAAAATGAATTCCAAGGTTCGCCACCAGATACCAATAACTTATCAAAGAAGCAAAATTAACAGTAACTCCAACCAAAACCACAATCATCACATACCAAAAAAATATCAACCAACAACCACGAAATAAGTTATATAGGAAATTCAACCCAATTCAAAAAACTATATTATATCTTAAAAACCTACCAAAAATTCCGTCACAATAATCAAAACAAATTCAATCTATATTAGCTAAAAAGTATGATAAAAAAATATAACATTAGTAAAAAAATTAATTAATTAAAGGGGAATGGATTTGAAGAGTTACCCTCCAAGTCAAAGAAAAGCCAAGCTGAGTAGCACAAGCAGAAGCTCCAACCAAACAGAGGAAACAGAGAACAGCCGCCAAAAACCCAGCTTTTTTATCCATACACATATAAAATACAGCATATATTATAGTGAAAAATGTTGCAAAATTAGGGAAAAATAACATGGGTACGTAGTTGAATAGCATAAGACCAGTGTATAATATAGGCCAGACATATAACATGTGTATGAAGATATTAATTGGGTTGCTGTGATATGCTCCATAAAATGCAAAGTGTTTTTCAAGATCAAATAAGCCCATCTTTTATGCAATGATTTTACCCAAACTTCGAAATTTTTGGATGAAAAATTGGAACTTTTGATTCAAAGATTGTGAAAAATTGGAACTTTTGATTCAAAGATTGAAGTAAGAAAAGAATGTTTAAGGGATTATTGAAATAGGTGATAGTTTTGAGAATATCTTGTGCCAAAAAATACGGGAATATTTTGCAAGTCTTAGTTAGAAACCACGCTACTTATTTCAAGAAAGAGTGAAAAATAAGGAAAGTGACCCAATCAAGTTTGGCGAGCTTGTAAACCACGCTTCATGTTTCCAGAAAGAGCAAAATAAAAGTAAAGTGGCCCATGCAGGTCTCGAACCTGCGACCTTCGCGTTATTAGCACGACGCTCTAACCAGCTGAGCTAATAGGCCATTTGTTATAACTAGAAGTCTCTGAATGATAATGATCTCACGTTGTGAGGTCAATTTTGTGTCCATTCATCATAGAAACAGTGATGTGAACAGTATTATTTGTGAACCCTCTATATTTCGATACTATTGCTTAATGAAACATCTCTCTTAATTTGTCTCATGCAAGTTTTCATGCATTATTTCCAACATATGCTTGAGATTATTCAAATATCGTGGATTTTTTGCTTAAATCCTTGTGTATGAGGATATAAAAATACTTCATATATTTGAGTACATGTGTACATGTTGTGGTCGTATAATAAAAGCTGAGGAAGTAATTACTGCATACTCTCCAAGAGGAAATGATACATGTGTGGAAGTGGTTGTCTTATCCATTACCCTCCCATGAGACAACAGGAGAGGCTTGCTCACTCCCCCACCAAACTACATTCTTGAAAAAATGGTTGAGGCTGTCATGAGTTTCACCTTATCCACTCCCATATCTCTTCACCGTTCTGCTCTGCACCCACTAAACTCAAACACCTCCAGCAATAATTCCTCTAGATTGCTGGTACTCTTCATAGCCCCCCCACTTTGTTACATCATTATTGATTCTATCATTAAACGCCTTAACATCTTTTTAACTTTAACTTTTGCAGCTTAAACAATGTTCACTCTCCAAATCTGGCAATGGTTTATGTCACCAGGTATGCATATTATAAGCCAATTTATATATGTCATTGAAAGGATTATGTTTTGTTAGTAATGTGCAGTCATCCAACATTGAATATTTGTTAATAAAGGTTGAAAAGAGTGGAAGAGGGTCTGTTGGAAAGGTAAATGCCTTACCAGATTGGCCACTAATGGCAGTTCTAGTTGAGCATGCTGAAGGACAAAGAGACCTCATAACTCACAAATCAATTTGGCATCTTAGTGATGAGGCCATCAAGAATGTTTGTAAGTACAGACTGTATGTAGACTATGCTTATCAAATAAACTTGCTCAGTCATACACAAACTCTTGTTGATTGAATTTTGTTTTGGATGCTAGACGCTTTCTATATCATGTTCACTTGTTGGGGATGTTGTTTCTTTGGTGCTGCTAAAGTAAGTACTTTCTCTATACCTCTATCTGTATGCAATGTTTAATTGAGTGATCAAGGGTTACGCTTAGCACTCTTTGAACCTTTACTATGCAATTTACATATATCAAAGGGATTACCACTAAATTGTTGAAGCGGCTTAGGCCATGTTCTCTTGGACTTGTTGAAACTAGGATTGGCGTTGGTACGTGTTAACATCACTTACTGGTTGTTAAATTTGATCATGAGGATTGGCATGTGCAGGATCCATACTATGATTCGGAACAGTACAGGGGAGAAGGAGGAGATGGAACAGGCCATTGGGTCTATGAGAAGGTAACATTTTCATACTTTGTATTTTTTTTTCTCCTTTTAGATTTTCATACACGCCAACACTTGAATTAATTACTAGGAAAGTAAAAAACTTTCTTCTGACATCCTGAGTTAATACAGTACATGTGAATATGTGATCATTTCACCGGTTACCAGCTAAATATACATTAAACTTAACATAAAACACTGCCCCATCAAACTCCACTTGACTTGATTAAAGCTGTAAATTCTACTGGAAATATTGCTCCTGAGCAGGATCAGCTCTTCTATTGGACTAGAACCATCAATCTAGCCAATGTATCAGTACAGAAACGAGAGCCACATATTGAGAACACTTGTCTTTATGCAATCATAACTATTGACTACGATAGAGCCTAGCCATTCGTTCCTGAATAGTATAGAATGGACAACGTAGGAAGTTAACCCATCAAACTCTTTGAGTATCAGGCCTTACGACTTGGAAGCCCTGTTTCGTGACATTCACATAAATGCATGATGCATTCACGTACTACTTATCACAAAAATGAACAAGACACTACGGAGTACTTATCAAAGTTAACAATTCGCTAACACAAGCGAGCAAGCTCATTTACATTGCATTTACTGCTGATGTGGCTAAGCCGAATCTAGGTGGAAGGCTCTTCAAAGGGATTGGTTTCAAAGTTTTTATAGAATAATGACATAGAATTGCATGAGTCCTGAGAATTGTACTCCATTACTCCATGGATGCCATGTTAATATTTTGGAAGCATGAATACATAATAATGAATGCAGCAAGAAGATATTGAGGAATCTGCAAGAGCAGCTTTATGGCGTGAGGAGCTAATCGAAGAAATTGAGCAAAAAGTTGGTGGCTTAAGAGAGTTAGAGGATGCAGGTCGCAAAGAGGAGCTTGTTAATAAATGATATATTTTCATTAATATCCTGAGCTATATATACATCATGTTATATACATTAAATTATGTAATTATGAATTCTATTTTCTCTTGGTGCATTGTAGCACTGCAGCATTGTTCATAACTGTGCTGCTTGTTGGCCTTGTTGTACTGGACAAGAAACTATTGTGTTTCTTTCACATAATAACACCCCGCACCCCAACTACGCATGGAAGGAGCCACGCTAAGCTCGTTTCGAAGATTATCAAACTGCACAAACGGTGACATTTTGCCAAATGCACCCGTTAATTGTGGAACAAGGAGACAAATTATTTGCATCAATCGTTATAGGGCCTTCTATTTCCCTGGTAAATGAACATCGATCTCAATGTGCCTTCTATTTCCCTGGTGAATAGCACTCTGATTGTCACAATATGCAATGTTACAGACTCAAAATATTTCGCACCTTCCTTCTTTAACAAATGAACAGTCTTAGTAACAAAGTCTTTGGGATGCATCAATATTTATAAATTTGTAGTCTACTTCAGAAGAACTGTTGATTATTTGTTGAAGACCTTTATCCAAAAATTAACAATATTGAGTCCTAATAACGAAACTTAATCTAGAGTTATTTAGTAGGAAAAATCAATATCAATAGGCAAGATCTGCTTCAGTCACTATAATTTGGATTTGATGAATAATAATCAGGCAACTCCAAAGCAAATGGCACAAAGTTGTGACTACCTATTACTCCGTACAGTGTTTTTGTTGGTATAAACATCTTACCCAATCCCCGAAAGTATTCTATCATACCTCCGCAAATCTACAAGCCCTCCGCGTAATTATTCAATTACAAATAATTGCGATTTTTCAAACCCATCACTTTAAAATTGTGTGGTTAACCGTCACGTTTATCCATATTACCTATGGATGGTACCTGCTGGAGTGCTGCCCACTTTGGTTCAAAAATATCTAGCTATTGATCTCTGCTTCCCACTTCACTTCCAAGAAGTATCTCCTTACCCTAAAACATAGTGAATCAAAGTAGCAGTAGTCCAATAGTCATACAGAATTAATTCATTGGGATTCACCCGTATTTCATTATAATGAAGGTCAAAACCTCACGATAATAGCATCGTCTAACAATCTAAGGTGGAGTTCCAGCAAGTTAGGGTATCGATGTACCATTGTCTTTTCTTAATTCCTCTATCTTTACACAAGATCATATACTTCCTTTTTAACGAGACGGAGTTATAAAATTTAGCGATATAAGGAACATTTACATAAAATGTATCATAGATTTATGACAATATTATACTATAAATATAACATATATCAAGGATGACTCTTCCCTGCGCTTGCATATATATGCAATGAAAATAATCACCTGATGAACAATAAGGAAGCATGTAGCATATGTGCTCGCAAGCTTCGCCTAAAGTCCTATACTTTGTAATTCTCAATATTTATGATACTAAAAATATATTGTTTATTGAGTGCAATGATGTTAAATCGAGTATGTTGCAATTGAAATAATCGCTATTCAAATTAAAATTTCCAAGGAATATAAATGGGTAACATAATACATAGCCTTTGGCCAACAATATCAGTTTCAAATAGATTGATTCAATTGCTCAACAAATAGGTCGATATTTTTGCTTGAAGATCCATCAGCTTCTAATGCGTTTCCTAATATGTTCCTTACAACATTGATATTTGCCCTCAATTCATCTCGTGTTTCTTCACTGATAAATGTCTTGATTTGTGCAGCAATCTCCACCCTTCTTAACGGTAGTTGATTCCCTAAATTAATCCCAACCTTCCAATCACTAACCACTAATTTTCTATTAGTGAATTGATCAGTGAATACAGGAAAGCACAACATTGGAATCCTATACCATATACTCTCTAGTACAGAATTCCACCCACAATGTGTTAGGAATCCACCTATGGACGGATGAGATAAAACCTTGATTTGATTCGTCCAAGGAACAATGATCCCACGGCCACCAATGGCTTCCTCGAATCCAGCGGGCAGTAAATGATCAGCCTCATGAAGCACGGTACGAGGGCGAAGCACCCAAACAAAATAAACATTGCTTTCCATGAGACCATGACCAATCTCCATAACATCATCTCTTGTGAAATTAGCAATGCTACCAAATGAAACATACAAAACGGAACCATTGGGCTTGGACTCTAGCCACTCTAAGCAGTTGGACTCAGCCCAAAGACTTGTGCACATGACATTTTCGGGTGACCCGGATGGGAAAATTGGCCCAACCGCGTAAAAAGGCATAAGAGCTTGTAAGGCTGAGATAGCGTCTGACTCGAGCTCTTGCACGGTGTTACAAAGCACATAATCTGCTGATCTAACGTCTTGGTATGCCTGAAATATTAGCTTATGCATGTTTGTTGAGACGTCTTTGTCTTGGAGATATGACATGAGATCTTGTGGCCCTATGGATTGTACTCCTGGTATGTAATCAATGGGATCCTTCCGAGTTTCTGGAAAATCTGAAATATTAGTTTCAGTACATTCCTATCCTCAAACGCTGGTTATCACACACTCGTGAATCAACAATCTAAATTTAAGGCAACACCTTTGAAGAACACTTCACAACTAACTATACATTGTGACTCCTTAATTATAGTTTAAGGTTCTAATTCAGTATTTGATTTCATTGACCTCGATAACCACGCTAGCAAAGTAGTTAGCGACTTAGCGATTAACTATTATTACAACTTTACTGTGAGGCCCTCTCATGTATTTGATCGAAAAGTATTATGTCATGTCATCCTATTTCTCGATAAAAGACCCTCCTTGTCAACGGGATAATCGTATAAAAAATTATATTATACCCCTTTTTTAATTGTCCTATTTAAAATATTTCGTTAAAGGAGATACATGAGTTAAAATATATCTAAGTAAAATCTTATTAAATCTATTCTAATATATTTTTTTTAATATATGATATTTATAATATATATTTATAGATATTAAAGATTTAACGTGTGTTTTGAAATATGTACATAAAGTAAAAACGACGAACAAAATGGAACAAAGGGAAATTACCTTATCATCTCAATCAACAATCATACTAATATGTCAATTTTCCAGTTAGATGAATGAAAGATTTCGACATGCATGCAACAGCTCCAACATACTAGTTAATAACTAATAAGGTAGATAGTTAAATAGAGATGAAGAGATTACCAGGGCAATCAAAGTGGGTGTGCAGCTTAAGTAGATGAACATGATAATAAAGATTGAAGACCAAAGCAGGCTCAGTCCAAAACGAAGCTAACCGAAGCCCAAACCTGTTAGCAATCTTGGAGGCCCAAGGAAAAAATGTGTCGATGATTAATACATCAACACTGGGCTTTGAGTTCAACACAATATCCTCAACTCCCTTAGCCACTTGGTCAAAAATACCACCTTCCAAGTACCACTTCAAACACTCATCCAACTTACCCGTCCTATCAAACTCCAGGGGCAGCCCATCGGATATGACCCGGTACCGGATGTCAACCCCGTGGGGTCCATGACGAGCCCGGGAAAATAAATCGGTATCGGAATCGTCGACATGCCGGGCTTGGATGATTTGTTGGTGAAGGAACTCAAAGGTTAAGAAGGTGATAGTGAAGCTTTTAGATGAAGCAAGTTTAAGAGACAAGTTGACTGCTGGATTAACGTGGCCTTGAAGTGGTAGTGGCAGAATTATCGCATGATGTTTTTTTATCGTACAGCTGGTGGTTTGCTCTTCCATGGTTTCTTTGTTTATTTTTTTTATTGGTTGGTGGAGAAAACAAAAGTTGAAGATATGGAAGTGATCAAGCGAGCTAGGTTTTTGTCTTTTTTTGTTTGGTTATTTGAAGGCAGTGAAAGCTAAGAAGCATCTTTATGCTTTATTAATCATTGACCATATTACACTTTACTACTTTAGTTTGCAAACGTGGTGAGAATTTGATTTGTGGCATTGTATTTGTCACAATGGTATATTCCTCTTAGGCCTCTTAAGAGTTATAAAAAGTATTGTAAGCTAGGTTTTGTCATTATTTTTTTTATTATTATTATTGGCTCTCATGATTTCAAATTGTTGGGCCAAGTTCTCTTTTATAACGAGTATTATGTAATCCTCAATGTATCTAATAATTTCAATTATTGTACGTGTGAACATATTTGGTAATCTCTAGTCCAAGCTATTTCGAAAAATGACATTACATTTAGGTTAGGATATAAGTCGTTGCACATGATATTCTATTTAAGTGAAGTTGCTACTCTTAATAGCGACTTTAGGGCTGCTTTATATTGGATTGGACTTGTTGATACCCAAGGCAAAGTCGTTGTATGTGGCAGCGACTTTACTTTACCCAAAAAAATAATAACTGAAATAATGTCAATCGAACACTTGACCTCTAAGTCATTTCGAATTTCAGCCTCTTTAAACATAAAAGCGAGGATATTTTTCGAAATAGTTTGTGGTGGAGATTATGTTTCAATTAATTTTTTTTCACAAAAATGGTTATAACAAAAAACTATTTTTATAAACCTTTGCCAATGATTTAAGATATAGGGACAAAATAAAAAGGGACATACCTATGATAATGTTTTCCACATTATGAAACCTGACAAACATAGCTCCATTGATGTTCTTGATCAAAAGTTGGATTTTGGGATATAATATGAATTAAACTATGAGCCATAAAAGCGATTCTATTCTGATTCAATCAATAGTTGAGTTGAGTGTAGCATCATGTGTGATAGGTATGCCATTCGGTGGTCTTCTAGATCTCCTTTGCATTGTATTTGCAACTGGGCATCTCAATCTTCTCGATAGCTGAGTATTTACCTTGCGAATGGTGATGGGAATGGAGTTGCAAATAGTCGACTTTGGATCTCACGATGAACCTGCTTTTTCCATGGCTCTAGTTGTCTTCCCCTTATTAGGGATAGCTTTTCATTGCCATAGTCATAGTCATTGTTCCAGACAGGACTTAGGCTCTTCTCCGGAATGTGGCTTTGCTACTGATTCAACTCTTACTCTAAGTTGGAGATGGGCATTCCCTAGATTAGATATCTCCAATTTGGCCCTTGCTATGCGATCCTTCTATTCTTGCTTAGTTTTGATGTTTCCATAGCTCGAAATACCCGTGTTGCTATCACCCCTAGTCAGGGGTAAATTGAGTTGAGACGCCATCATCCGTCCCTAGTTGGGTCTAAGGTTTAGGTTTTCTGGGGATTGCCATTTTTGGGGTTAACATTGTGTCATTTGGTAAACGGATGACAAACGGACGGTTTTGGGCTGATATCGAATGGAATGAAACGGTTAACGGTTAACCGTATCGTTAAATACCGGTTACCGTTTATCGGTTATCGTTTCTTAACGGTACAGTTACGGTTAGTCATTTCCAATAACCGTTATAACGGTACGGTTAACCGTTTATGCACACCCCTACTTGGTTGCATATCAAGCAAAAGAGGTGACTACATGTCCAAAATTTTCGAAAGTGTTTTGGTATTCTTGTCCGTGCTTTATGGAATGGGTTCTATTTGAAAATCCAGTAATTAGATTGGCCCTCCTTCTAGCACTAATTGTTTCGGTATCCAAATGTAAAGGTCCAATAGCCTTGAGCCGATATGCTTTTAAATGTATCCTATCGTACAAAATAAACATTAATTGTCCTCGAGGTGGTTACGAGTAAACCCCTCCAATTGTCAAGTCGGTGATATTAGGATGCCCCGACAAGAATTTAATAACTGTGTGGTAAAAGTTACGTGAACAAAGAATGCCTCTAAAAATTGAGAGTGGTGTTGTATTTATAGACATATACCTATACCGAAATTCCACTGTGGCATTGCTAACTTAGAGCTCCTCTGATCTGATCTTTCCGGTCTAAAAGCTAAGGTAACATTGGGTAAATATGGTCATGATTCATATTCAGACATTAGGTTCGGCCGGGAGGACCTCAAACACTTGTTGCATGAGCTAAATCATTCCTATTTCACACCCTAGCCTGTCATAGGACTCTTATTTACACTAGAATAGAACCATGTCCACAAAATCTTGAGAATATGTACATGACCGGGGACAATATCTGGAAAAGGAAGTAGGCGGAGAAGTATTTTTTTTTTTTTATTCATACATTTTATGTTTTTCACTTCACATACTATGTAATATATAGTGGATATCATAGTGGATATCTTTTTTTTTTTACTTACAACTCATCTTCCTGATTTGCAACCTGAAAAAGATATTAACAAAGTACATCGACAAATTAACTTAAATTACTTAAATCATAAAACAAGCTAATCCTTGCATTTAGTTGGTGTTTGAGTTATTTTTACTAATTTAGCCGTTTATGTTCTTTAATCTTGTTCTCAAGTGTTAAAAGGGTGAGTTATAATTTATTTATTTTAAAAAAAAAAAGTAAATGGCATTTTTAGACCTCTTAAAAAATGTTATTTGTATATTATTTTAACATAATGTTTCTTTTAATTTTATTTTTATACTACAAACACTCAACTAGTACTCTAAGCAAAAGAAGAAAAAACTAGGAAGTTCAAGTTCATTGTCAAAAATATTTCCGTAAAGCTGCAATTTATTATTTAATTTGGGGTGGCGAGGAGGCCAAAGTTTTCAAATTGGAGGGTACCTAGAATCAGAAACAAAGGGCGTCAGTAAACCACCTGGGCCAAAATCGATGGGCGTCCACCCATATTTTTTTTTTTTTGGATATGGCACCCATGTTAATGCTATGTTATAAGAAGGGTACATCCGCGTATGTTCTATGTAGTCTTATCTTGCCAAACCATTTTACTTGTCTCATGTTCATGCTTGGATAGTGGATGCAGACTCATGGTCCTTCCTTCGCACGTAGTAGGGATAAAAGTAGATGTCAACTAATTTAGTTGGTTAAAATCTTGGAGGATGATATCCAAAATCTAAAATCAAATTCCGTAAATATCAATTATTGTCTTATTACTTGCGATTCTCTTTACATAAAAAATAAATAAAAAAACACATAAGAGTGGGATAGAAGATGAAAACTAATGTTAAATTTTTTTTTATTGTATTATTACAAAGATATTTTGTATCATTTGACTCTTAATAATACTCTAAAGTTACTTATTGGTACAATTATAAATATCATTTACGCAGTATATTATACCATAAAATATTGCTTTGTACTACTTAAATACTCAATGATATTTTTTATCAATGTACTTGTTATATAATCTTCAAGTAAAGTACAACTTAAAAAAAAAAAAACATGATCTGTGTTTAAATAAAACAAATTAAGACAATGAGCAATTATCTACAAAAATGATAAGAAAATACATAGCTGCCCTTCACTAACAGTTTCTCTGAACTGTCATGGCTTTGTTGGCACCACAATAGTTTTCAATGTTTCTTCAATATTGTATTTTTAAGAAGTTTTAAATCTGGAATTATTATAAGATAGTGTTACTGTTTAACTTGTACTGAGTTTGAGAAATTATAAAATGATTATAGGTTACCCGAAAAGAGAATAAAAAAGTTTAGACAACTAATCTAAATTAAATTGGTCTGCACCACTGCCCACAGTAACCACAACCCTAGGGTAGGAGATTGGAAGTATTCAACAATTACCGACGAGATTTTACCAAAAAACAATAATATAATAGTACTCCGTAATAATCAGTGAATAAATGAGCAAATTAGTAAAAAGTGTATTATATTTTATTTTATTTTATTTAAGAAATGGTCGGTCGTTAATTAGGAATATCTTCACATTTGCTAATTTAGACGATCCAAATCTTGGCTAAAAATGATTTGGTTACTCTTAATTCTAGATCTTGGGGGAAAAAGTTGGTTACGTACACCAAATTCTATATCTTGGCTGAAAATCCTTTGATTTTCCTTATTAAGTACGAGAGATATATGTTGTCTACTCTAAAATTTCAATAAGACTATTTATTACTTCCACAATGTTTTTCTCCACCTATTTTCCCAAATTATTTTAATTTTACTAAACTTAATTTATTTTTTATGAATTTAACTAGTTCTTACTAAAACCTATTTAAGTAAGTTGGAAAAAATAGATCGCCAAGTTCAAACACAATTTAATCACTAAAAATATGAAGAATATAAATTTCCAATTGATTCTAGGCCTATTAAATCATGTGAAAAACATGTGTAGCTTTAGTCAAAATCATTATTATCACTATCAATTCTAATAAATAATAATTTTGAGTCACATTTTTAAAACCCTATCTAAAATCACCCTCCAATATGTGGATCGTATGTGTTATAATTCATGAGTCTCCCACATACATCATCTTAAATCGATGAGAATGTGGGATGCTCTTGGAATTGTTCTCTTAGTTAATAAGGTATGAGTTAAGTTTAAAAGAAATGAGTAAATGACCAAGGAATATCAGAAGAAACGAACAAACATTGATTTTTCCACAATGGTTACGAGAAACGCTACAGAAGTAAAAGTTGGTAAGTCACGGTGGATGCACGGTTTAATAATAAATTTTTTATTAAATATTTTAATTATAAAAATATTTTATTTATTGGTGAAAACTTTTAAGTTTTACAGAATTATCAATAGTATTTCATATCTTTCAAAGTAGAGTAAAAAATTTAATTGGGTTAATACTTTTATCACATTAAATGAAAAATTATTATTAAAAAAGATAGAAGGCAAACATTAAGAAATGAATAAATAAAGGTAGTTTTAATTGATTTAGAAATTTATATAATTATATAATTTTCTATATATAACATTTTCCAAATTTTTCATTCTAATATTAACATAAAGTAAAAAAAAATGACATCATTTGTAAAAAAAAAAGCGGATATTTTTTTTATAATATATGATATCAGTAAAGATTTTGCTTTAATATTCCCTCCGTCTCGGATTCTCCCAAATATTGTCATTTGACTTTTCGAGGGTTTCATGTTCTAAGATATAATAAGACAAAAAAATTATAAAAACTTGATATATTAAAAATTTACATTTGACATGTATTCAATAAGATCACACTTAATATAATATTTTTATAACTTGATGAGAATTTTTGGTCAAATTTTCCGAATTTTAATTATATAAATAAAAATTGTGCAATTTTTAAGGTAATTATAGAATAGATAAATTCGTTGGAAGTACCAATTTTCCAAAGCAGAAACTTAAAAAACACAAGTTATCCAAATTCCTAAAAACTAGAGATGGAGAAATATTTCAATTTGTATGACAATAAATTTCTACCATAAAAAGAGGATCAGATTAGAAAAGAAGAAGAAGAGATGGATTAGAAAATTTTATCCAAACCCAAAATATGAGACTGACATGAATCCAGGTCAGCAACAGGCTGTTGAGCCCTTCTATGCCATAACCCTCAGCTATACTGCCAAATGCGGATATATGCCAATATACGCCTCCGGATTTGAACATCTACCCCTTTTTACTTTTTCTTTTCCACATCACATTCTGCTCACATTTGACACCTTTTTTTTTTTTTTTTTTACTTTAATATAATTTTAAAAATAAAAAAATTTCTTGGATAAACCTATACTTATACCTACTTTTGGACCCCCTCACTCCATCTTCAACCTTCAAAGAAAAAAAAAAAAATTTTCTCTTGCTTTCTTTTGCACTTTCTACCACAAAATTTGAGCCTTTTTTTTCCATTGATTTTTCGTCCTTCAATTTTTGAGAACTTTCAAGCTTCTGAAATTTGAAAGATTTTGAAGAATTTGAATAAACAGAGTTAAAGAAAATTGAGAGGCCTTTAATTTTGCACTTTTGATGCAAAAGTTCAAGTGGGTCTAACTTATTATCATATCATAAGATAACATCCCCCATTTTAAAAAAAAGACGCACCATTTTTATTTATTGATTCAAAGATGGCATCTTCTTCTTGTTCTTTGAAATCTGGTTTCTCTGTTTCTGGTTTTACTGAAAAAACAATGGTTAAACCCAAAACCACTCAAATTTGTGACTTCAAAACCACTCAACATTTCTCAGATTTGAGTTGCCAATTCTTTGGACAATCCCTTGTTGTCTCAGATCAGAAGAACCTTCCACTCTCCCCTCCCAAGTTCTCTGTTCAGGTATTCATATTTATTTATTTATTTTGCAGTTTAAGAGGTGAAATTTTGTACTTTGAGTAAATGGGTATTTTTTTTATTTAGAATTTGGATTAATGGGTTTTTTTTTTTTAATAAATCAATTTTCAGGCACAAGCATCATATTGTGTAAGCAAAGCTATGAGATGGTGGGATAAGACATTGAAGCCTAACATGATAGAGATCCAATCGGCTCAACACTTTATTGATGAACTAAAAACTGCTGGTGAGCGCCTTGTTATTGTTGATTTTTACTCTCCTGGTTGTGGTGGTTGCAAATCCCTTCATCCCAAGGTAACTACGATTATTACCCCTAAAAATTTACTGACAACATCCTTTGCATATTGGTGTTAATTTTTCTTTTTAAAGGAATTGGTGTTAATTTTTGATTTTGTAAAAATTTTCAGATATGTCAGTTGGCTGAGTCAAACCCAGATGCAATTTTCCTGAAAGTTAATTATGAGGAGCTGAAACCAATGTGTCATGCTTTGCACATTCATGTTCTGCCCTTCTTCAGATTTTACAAAGGGGCAGAAGGCCGTGTTTGCAGTTTCAGCTGCACCATTTCAACAGTAAGAGAATTTTTTTTACTCTTATTAATTTAATTTAATCTCTATGATTATGGTAATTAATCAGATTTATTATTACCTTGTAGATTAAGAAGTTTAAAGATGCAATGGCTAAGCACAATACTGAAAGATGTTGCACCCATGGTGAAGCAAAGGGGCTAGATGAATCTGAGATGATTAAATTGGCATCCATGGGTGAAATATCACTCAGTTCGCGCATACTAACATCAATTAACAATGAATTACTGGAAGAACTGATTTTAGAGAAGATGGATTTCTCTAACTCATTGAATGCGACAGAAAATAATACAATGTTGGTTTCATAAATATATGTTAGGTGATTTAGGGTTGGGCAATTTATTTTATAATTGTTTTAGATGTAAATATTTGTTGGGTTTTGCTATAAGATAAAGGAGGGTTCTGGTTTTTCTATTGATCCCTGTTAAATGTTGATTGAAATTATGTCAACTGTAATATTTTTTTAATGGAATTGTGTGATCTGAGTGAGATGGAAAAAAAAAAAATCTTGAAGATCATATTTGAAACACCAGACTGTCTGTATCTCAACACCAATTCGCAACTCTTGCTTTGATGATTGCTACTGCGAATAATATATTTGATATATGGATAAAGAGGATAATGGATTTTCCATAGTTTATCTACTTTCCCTTTTCAATGATGTAGAGCTGTGTGGAAGGGTCCATCCAAGCATGGGAAAGTTGCTTGGTTGCATAATTTTCATCCAACGTACGTTAGATTATGGGTTGGAAATGTGGGCATCAATTATACAGTTTTGCTCTTGCTTTCATCCAATAAGTCTCTTCAATTTGGTTATAAGTTGTAAAAAAAAATTAGGGTTTATATTTAATGAAGCTAGATTGACCGAAAGGCTCGTGATATGTATACTCGTTTCTCAAATTAAACAAGCCAAGTTATGAAGACCCATGGAAAAAAGTATAATAACCCGCTCGAACTAGAATGTAATTATGTAAGTGTTAGTAGCCGAGTTGAGCTACCCAAGAATTAGCCCGAACTTGGCTAGTAAGGGTTAAAAAATTTGTTTTTCTATATGTTCATAAAACAAACAAGATAAAGCTAAAATTGGAAAAGTTTCTCCAATAGTTATTTGCTATTCCATATATCATGAGCCACCTTAACCTGCTCTCTACTCGCACCTTCGTATTGCAATTAGGGTTGGATAAAAATTTGTTGATGAAGTAAATTGACTATTGTGAAGTGAATACTGGCACTGTCTTAGAAAGGCAGTGAACCATTTGAACCGTCTAGTCTAGCAATTTAATATGGAGTACTCCATGACAATTAAGAGAATAATATTAATGCCCAAAAGGAGAGAATAGTGTCATTGAAGCACCTTCACTTTATGCTTAACGTTTCTTATTCTTTCTGTTTCTTTTTGTTTTTCTCGTTTTGAATCTATAAATTTTAGAAATTAACTTTGACCATAAACTCTTCTTAATCTATAAGAAAAAATAGTCATATGAGGTTTTAAAAGATTTATCTCAATGTATATTTTTCAAATATCAACTTTTTATAATTTTTGCTAATACACAATTAAAAATATTTAAAATTTATGTTTGCTTTTGAAATCTGTGCAAAAAAAAGTGAGAAGAACAATAAGGAACGAGAGTATTTTTTTAGTACTCCATTTGAATATTTGTGTTCCATATTGATATTGATTGGTTTATCAAGATTTAAATAAAGATGAAGAATAACATGGTTTAAAAAAAAATAAAGATGAAGAATCCATAGAGCTTGGCTAGAAAAATTGTGCAGGAGAAAGCCCAATTCACTTTATTTATTTACTTTTGGCATAAAAGCTCATGTTATAAGCACCAAACAAAATATACACCTTGCCCCCACACACATACACAAAAAAAAAAAAAAAAAAAAAAAAAAAAAAAAAAAAAAAAAAAAAAAAAAAGAGTACACAAGTACAGAGCCGTTTAAAACGACATGAAATGCAATAGTGAAGAGTGATTGAATGAAGGCACTTACACACAACAACTCAACAAGAAGTCCAAATTTGAGGCTGCCTAATTAGCCTGAATCACCTAACCCAAGTCCTTGCGTCAATCGGCAATGTTTAAAATGTGGACTATTTTGAGGGAGTTAAACTTGTGTCCCCACTTGGTAAAAATTCAAAAAGATTTGTTACTTTTCACAGGTTTCGTAATAGTTATAATATTATTATCATTTGAAAAAATATAATTGCTCCATATCAAACTTCGTCAAAAAGAAACGAAAAGGAAAATACTAACATACCCATCCCATTTTTTTTTTTTTTGAAAAAAACTCATATGCTTTAGTGCTTTACCCAAAGTCAGAGTAACTTATTACTTGATCAACTAATTGTATTTATGGGTTGTCATGTATGAATAAGTGATCAAATAGTATCTAACAAATTCAGATGAGGATAATGTCATATTAGATTAGGTTATATGCAATGTACGGGTATTACTAAACAAATTTATCATTATTTCAACAACCATAATTTATAAAAAATCTAATGATATATGATGAAATATAACAAATTTAAGTACTTTTATGTGCTTTTTGGGAAGAAAAAAAAAACACAAATACTTGGTTTTTAGTAAATCTCAAAACTTTTAAATCAACCTGAATTCAACCACAACTCAATATAAGAAAAAGGAAACACATAAAAATGAAATAGAAAATTAGACTCTACTATAATATTAATACTAATTAATGACATTTTTTGCAGAAAAATTGTATATTTCTAATTGTGTATTAATAATAACAAAAAAATTGTTGTGTCATAACTCATAGCTGGGAATTGTTAAAGTAAAATCATATCATATTCTTAAAAATGAAAGATTAGGTAATTTTCCTTTATTCAATTATGAATTAATATTTCATCGAAAATAAGTTCCCCTAAATATAAGGTCAGAGACAAATTAGTTTTGGAAAACTTGGATCAGTTGAGAGTAATATTACTATCTCTATCAGAAAATGGAAAGGAGTTGCAAGCCTTATCATTAATTATCTCATTTATTTTGATAACCCATGTCATGTGCGTTGAGCATTTTGATGGAAGAGAAGGAGTGATGACAAACTTATATAGCGGAGAGATGTGGCGGTTTGCTAGGGTGTATTCCTAGATAACCTAAATAAACAGAATTCATATTTGGGGTCCAAATTATTGATTTAATCTATTGTTTTAGGGGATCCTATATTCTTATACGTATAGGGACATTGGAACCTCATGATTATGCTTTGGTTTAGATGAGGAGATCAGGATTCAGGAATCCCAAACTTTGACCTTTTTCTTTTATTCCACCTCCATGTCTTTGTTGTTCTAATGTACAGCACATCACCTAGTTGTCTTGTTTAGGTTCAGTCCACAACCTCAATCATTAGCAACCTTCTTCGTTTACTCACTTTGATCCTACAAAATTTTTTAATCAGTGTAGCCAAATTCATCTTTGTTCATTAATCAATGTAAATTCTTACATTATCAAATTTTTATAACTTTTTGTCTTATAAATTTAAAGATAAAAAACGTTTTAAGTTGTGTCTTACATACCGTAAAAAGTCAAATGAGATGAAAACTAGAAACGGAGGTAGTAAAAGATGGGTGCTCGACCTTTAATATATCATCTTACTAAAAATGTTTAAAAGTGCTCGATAGTACTTTAAAAGTTTGGTTAAATTTTTTGCAACCATTTTGACAACTATAGGTTTATGAAACTTTCATGCGGTTCAAACGGTTTATAGGAAAGCAGGGTTATGAAAAAGGAGGCGTCGTATAATGAAAATCACAAGAAATTTTGGTAAAACTTACTTTGTACTCCGCAACTAGATGAGTCGTGGGGAATAACATTGCAAAAAAGTATAAAATTTCCTGCAAATGTATGCAGATGTGGGGTCGGTGTGCTTCCTAGAATAACTGAAAGTTGGAGTCATTCATCGTGGCAGTGACGAGGATGCCATGATTATTAATTATCCACAGTCCACACTCATAGTACGATATGATAGGACTACCTTACCCCCACAACATAATTGATGTATGAATTATGAGTATCATTAGTTTGGATCAAATGGAAGTATCATTAGTCTAGTGGGTGGAGGCCATGCAGGAATCCTTCACTCCTTAGGATCCTTGCAATTCTCTACAACTTGTGATACTTTTTTAATTCCATTCATTAGTCCATTCAACCAACAAAAATTAAAATTTCTTTACACAAATAATAGTTTTTCGTTAAATAAAGACATACTCTGTATCATTACGTTGTTACTTGTGATTATTAAGTAGGAGGGCAATACTTCGAGTCTAATTTAATACTCTATACTTTGTATCATCAAATAATCAATTATGTTTTGATTTAGACAATTGTAAAAAAAATATTTACAAAATTTATCAGCTGATCCACCAAATTGAGAGTGCATAGGATGTTAAATGTAAAATGATGCGACTATTTAGGTAGGGTAAGAGCTCTAGTGGAAACGAAATTAATTGAGAAATCGACAAAGTATAAACGACAAGAAAAAGCTATTAGGAAAATTACACCCTACGAGCACTTGAAAAATAAATCCAATTACATTAAAATTGAGAGTACAAGGACCCTAATTTAGTAAGGTGAGAAATATTTTAATATAACAATCACAAATAAGGAAATTATTAGAGAGTATTTAAAAGAAGTGGAATTATACAAGGAGGAAATTAAATATGAATAAGAAAGTGGTGTAGTAGGAAGGCTTTTATGTAGTATGGCAATATATGCGAAAATGACCAAATTTTGTGGATTGGTCGAAAAATAAGTCAAGCTCAACTCTTTATAGTTGTTTGAAGTCGGCGAATTATGGCGGTAAAGTGTGATGATATTTTAGGAAGAATTCATTATATTTTTCTTGAATAATATTGCTTCTAGAGGTTGACTATTTTCTAGAATGATCAAGAGAATTGTTAAGTATGTGCACCAACATACCCTTAAGCTGAAATCATAAAGAATTATTTTTAGGCTTCTTAAGGATTTGGGTTACATGTATGATACCCAACAATTTACATTCGTAATAATTATTACAAATATTGGTTTTTCTACGTTCCTATCAATGGTCATTGCAAAACTTTTGTATATACTCCACAATATATGTAAAAATCAACTATAATCTCTTAACTATATAATCGACTAAGTAAGGATATGATCGTACCTCAGTGGAATAAGGACTTAGCTACCTGGTCTAATTACTTCAATAGACACTAAATGAGTAACTAATTCAAAAACGGCAAATGAGTAATAAATTATAACTAGTGGGTTGATCGATAAGTAATGAAATATGCAGAGAATTCAAGGATTAGGAACATCTAGGATTAAGTATCCCCACTAACACGGACTAACTCTAAGCCATCTCTAGTGATTAATCAATAATTCAAAGTGTTTTTCTTGCGTATTTGGCACCAACAGTCCCTTCTCCCTAGATAGAAATATTAAACAAACTCATAGGATAGATGCTCCCTAATAAATATTAAGGAATTTTTTTGATAAATTAATGGCTTCTTTAGCAATACACTTATGCATACTTTTGTAGCTTCATGCAAAATAAAGACTTTAAACACATCTTAACAACTTAACTAATTTCATCAGCTACTTTCTTGACGATGTTCATACCTTTAAAAAAGGGTTGTAAAATTAATTAAGGATTAATTATCATTGTGAACCTAATTATATTCACTAAATACTATTTTTAGTCGATTAATAATAAACATAAAACCAACCCTAAAATAAAAGTCATTCATTAATTCATGCTAAGCTTTAACCTATCCATGGATTAAAAGAACCATTTACAAATTGTAGTGAAGCTAATAAAATAATTAATGAAAGAAAATGTGATAATGTAAATGATCAAAGAGATTAAAGGAAATAAGTACTTGAATCTTGAGTATAACAAAACCTTTAATGTAAACCGATGAGAAAATTAAATTGTAGAATGCACTCCAAAGAAAACTAATGTACAAAAGCAAAAAGAAGGGGAAAATAAGAGCCCAATTATATAGCTAAAAATCTTATTTATAAGCACTAGAATTAGGGAGTTCAAGTAGGAAAAGGACTCCTCAAATTTAGCCAAAAATTCCTATCCAAAGTGGATTATTCACAGTTTCTCCATAGGAGGCCATGGAACCGTAGAGTGGGATGTGCATGACTTGTTACACCCCATAAAAACGTTCATCCATGACTAACTCTTGGAGTAGACATGCTTCCTATGGTTAGGCTTTGAGTGCCTTGCTTTTTTCACACTTTTTCCCTTGAGTTCTAGACTTTCGACTTCAACCATACATTGTGTTATTTGTCTTCAACTCCGCTTGGTTTCTTGAGTTGGATATAGCGTTATTTGATCCAAATGTACCTCAAACACATGTGATCTACACAATAAACCAATCGCAGGAAGTACCAAATCCAAACTATATAATATATGGATAAAAGTCATAAATTCATCTAAGGATCATCCACAATATGCACTCGAGTTGAGGGTAAAAGTAATTAAATGATACTATAAAATTCATATATTTTTTGATAGGTAGTTAGATTCAATTAATAAATAGAGTTCCAAAAGTTCAAAACAATCAAGTCCATGAGCTAGGTAAGGCACTCATTACGCCAAACCTCATTGCAATAGGAAGTCACCTCGCACTTTAAGTTCGTTTGCAACCTCATTACATGCAAATAGAAGAAGACAAAACTTAGTGAATGCATCGTTTAAATGAGATTTATGAAATGTTCGGTATATCCATTACAAGAAAGAACATAGGTATTCAAGACTTTAGAGTTCATTTTGTTCAGATTATTTTGATTTATTTCAATAAAAATAAAATAAGTTTAGATAGAAAAATAAGTTCAAACATAATAAGGTAAAATACAATATATTAAATTTATTAAATGCAATAACTTTATATATATAAAAAAAAGTTGAATAGAAACAGAGCCTTAATCTCTGAAGATAAGTTTGTTTGATGATTAGTTCAGTCCCAACTCCCTCATCTCCCTAGACTCTAAGAAGAAATCTAGAGTACCCTTAACCTAGACACTAGGTTTTCAAAACTCAAAAAACCTTCACATTTATGTCCAAAATTGTTTTGTTATTCACTATGGAGTGTGTTATGCTTTGAGAAAATCATTTTAGTTTTCTTTTTTCTAGTGTAGGGTGCAAAGTGATGAGGAGTATGAAGTTGAAAATACTAAAAAATTTCAAAAATGTAAATACTACAATTCAATGGTTACATGTCTCTCTAAATTCGTTCTATATCCCCGTCTATTTTCATTTTCAAACAATTGTATTTTTCCTTGAAAATATTTTTCAAATACCTTTTCAATGGAATCAAACATAGCCTCGATAAAAGTGTAATTTTGTAGTAGAGTAGCCCTTTGATTAGTAAAACCTCAAAATCTCCAACATACTTTTGAAACACTAAAGATTTTCAATTACTAGATTTTTTATGAGTACTAAAGAGTTTCAATACTTAAGACCTAATTTAGTTTACTTTAAAAAATTAATTAATCAATAATCCCATGTAAAAAAAACTAGTAAAAATACATTTCAATTAGTAAAATTCAGTTTTAATCTGTAACATTTCGTTTTAATCACGAAAAGATTTTATTTCACTAAAACGAATGTTTAGCAATTAAAGATTTTATTTCACAATCAGTCAATTAAAGTACTCCCTCGGTTTATTAATGTTTTGATCTTTAGCAAAAAATATTATACGTATAATTTTCTAATCATAATAGAAATATGGAGTAAAACAAAAGCACCGAGAACAATAGTAAATAATCTAAATATACCTAGAAAAGTAACTTGAACAGTTTAACCTAAACGATCGAGGGATTACTTGATTCTTCGCCACACTTGCACAAATTATACTCTCACAAGCCAGCAATCACAGCTGCACAGTGCACACCCAGCCGAGTTGCCACTCCTACCAAGCACCACTGCACCAAGCACCAACTCCGCCCCACAAGACACTCTCTGGTCGATCCTCATCCCACTTTCGTAACATCCCTCCTATTTGTTCAAGGAATTTTCCTCACTAAAAAGGTCCCCTTTTGCAATTGTTGGGCATCAAAATTTGAATATGGGTTCACTTGATTTTCTCTAATACGTCAATACATATTATTATTGATCCATTATGTTAATTAATGGAGTAATTTGGTTGGACTAATTGTTCTATGATATTGTTATAGTATATGGGTTCGTTTTGTTTAAATAATTGCAGAAACCTTTGATTTAGAGAGGTGGGGTAACTGTAAATGTTTGAGTTTTGTGTTATTTCATTTTCGGTATTGAATTGTTTTGGCTAAGGAAATGGTTCTAAATAGAATACTAATTGCATTATCTTTGTTTTTGCTCTAATTTTAGGGTGTTGTTAATTTTGGATTCCTTGTTGTATTTAGGTACAGGGGGATTTATCCGTTTCGGTTTTGGATGAGATACTGTAATGAACCTTAGTTTCTCTCTTGATTAAGAGTTTATAGATATCATATGTTGTGAAATGCTAGAATGTAGAAGTTGGAGGGATTGGATGTAATTTGAATGGTTAATAGAAGTACTGTTGCATGTTGATCAAATATGAAATGATTCTATATGATAGCGTATTTGCATTAGCTCCTAATGCAACTTGTATTTTCATTTGCAGTTATTTCCATGGCAATTCCGTTTCCTCATTGCATACAGACCACCATTGTTCCTCGCCGGAGAATTGTTGTACGTCCCAGGGGATTGAGCTATAGACGTGAGAATGTAATGAAGACACCCTTCGAAGTACTGGCTTGCTCATCTGTAGTAGATAAAGATCATTTCATTGACAAGAGAGTATGTGTTCATCAACTTCTTGCTCATTCTAATATTGTTCTGCACTTGCTTGTGCTTTTTCTATGATGTTTTGAGATGATGGGTAGCTATGTTTATAGTATGATCACTGACTTAATTCTGGTTGAGGTTGTGGAGTGATAACAGTGCAGCTCCTTTAGCCATTTGTATTGTTGCACCTTCTAAAGACAAGATTAGAATAGCAATTATATCAATGATGTTGGAAATAGTTTGAAATTTCTCAATATTGGTTCTCCTCCCTCCCTCTCCCCCTTCTAGTTTGCATCTTTTTGAGGGAGGGGGACTGGTCTTGAGTCTTGCCAATCTGTATGCAGTGGCATATCAGTATTGAATTAAGCCTATCTTCTGAACCCAAATGTGGCTCATGATGGAAAACCAAACCAATGTTTCCATTTTATTGATGGAAGAAACCAGGGAAGAGAGAAAACCATGCTTTCAATTATATTAATGGAGGAAGAAGTAGAGTGAGGAATAAGTGGAGAAAATCATGTTTCTATTTTTAGATTATCAGTTATAGTCGTAGGTAGGAAACTTAAGTCTTGCAATTCATCTTACGTTTTTGTAATATAACAATGTAAAAGAGACCCTCTATATTATTACCATCACATTTTATGCAGTTTTAAACTATAGTAATTTGGACAATTTTTGCCAAAGCAATGCGCTGTAGTTTGTATGTCATGAGATTTAGACATAAATGGGTGTCTTTTATTTAGTCTATGGTATAATATTGAATGTCTCTGCAATGGAAAATACCAGACATTGCCCTGTATATTGCTATTATCACCAATTTAATCTATGATGTGTCCAAAGTTGTTCTTTTACTAGAATGTATTGACATGTACTAAAATATACTGCCTGCCAGCGAACACTGACCTATGAAGTAGTCAGGTGTCCACCCATTCCTTTGGTTGTGTCACATGTCTACAAAATAAATCATGATGTTGGTTATTTCTTCTTGGGCCTGTCGAGAGCCCCAAAGGGCAGTTTTGTAGATTTCTGCCCTGGTATCACCCCCAAGACTTATGGACCTAATGGTAACTAAAGTTGATTTAAGTTTTCCTACACACTTCCGATGATTCTCTTGTAGGTGTCCATTGTTTTCCAGTAGTTTGCAATGTTTATTATTGAGTTAGAGCTCAACTGTTTACCTCATGAAGCATGACCTCTGTAACAATCGCCTAGTTTGTGTTTTTTCTCTGCATTGCCAGCCTTGTGAATGAATGAATGAAATAGTTGTGGTTTATTGTTGGTATTGTAGACCATTTACATTGTCTTTCACAAGAATACTTGCCGCTGGTTAACTGGGTTTGGTTCCAGTTGCTTCTCGTTATCAAAAGACTAGTTGCTAACTATAGTTTGTCTGAAAGTTGATACTTACCTTTATTCTGTTCGGCTTTGTTTGGTTGCTGGGAATCTTTATTGTGTCTCTAATTGATCATTTCCAACTTCCTTGATCTGGCACTACCACTATCCTTAATTTTTTTTTTGGTTGGCATGTACCGTCTCTCGTTAGTTGTTACCTTTGTAGTTTGAACTTATTGATATTATTTGCTGTCTTTTGTCATGCTCTTCGGTAACTTTTGTGATGATCCTTGTGATTTGTTATTTTGATTCTGTGTGTTAAATATTAATTGAAAAATGTGACAATTCTAGGTTGAGACGTTGCTAGACAGCGTCAAGTGGGATGATAAAGGTTTAGCAGTGGCTATAGCTCAAAATGTTGATACAGGAGCTATTTTAATGCAAGGCTTTGTTAACAGGGATGCACTTGCCAATACTATTTCTTCTCACAAGGCAACTTTCTACAGCAGATCAAGGAAACAATTGTGGGTCAAAGGAGAGACATCCACTAACTTCATCAATGTACATGATGTTTTTCTGGATTGTGACCGTGACTCGGTAGGTGTATACTTTCCTACATTTATTTGATAATATTCCTGGTTGCATCTTATTGTTTGCCTATAAGCACCATTGTGTGTTGCAGATAATATACCTGGGGAAGCCTGATGGACCAACTTGTCATACTGGAGCTGAAACTTGTTACTTTTCCTCCATTTCCAGCATTGCTGAAGATTCTCAGGTTTGATATGTTTCCATGGTTCCTTGTTGCACATGCAAGTTTTCAAATTATTTATCTGCTTTGTGTTCACTTTCGAAGATTGAAATTATAGGCTGAAAAAGACATATTGGCCATGACAACATTGTACTCACTTGAATCAACAATTTCTGAGAGAAAAGCTGAAATAGTAAGAAAGACAGAAAGCAAACCTTCGTGGACAAAAAAGTTATTGCTTGATGAAAAATTGCTCTGCTCCAAAGTCAGGTATGTGACCTGACTTGCATAATTTTTGCCATATTGTTAACATATTCTGATAAGCAGTATCCTAAATTCCGAACAAAGCACTATCCCGAGGCAAAATAAGTATGGATAAGCTTTAGTCTCTTCTTCAAATTTCCTTTTGGAAGAATAAAAAAAACCCTCTAATTAAAAATTTCCTGTTCCCTGTGAATTAATCCCAGGGAAGAGGCAGATGAACTATGCCGCACACTGGAGGAAAACGAGGATAAATCTCGAGCAGCTTCCGAGATGGCAGATGTGCTTTATCATTCAATGGTTCTTTTGGCACTTAAAGATGTGAAGATGGAGGATGTCCTTGAACTCCTCCGGAAAAGATTCTCCAAATCAGGAATAGAAGAAAAGAACAGTCGCAAATCATGAGAGTAGTTTCTAAACTTCTTTCCTACAGCTGTTGTACTAACAAGCTTCTTGATTTACTATGTGCCCCAACACTTCCTTTTTCTTATGAAGATCAACAATAATGTGAGGCGAGCCTTGCTTTGATTTATTTCTGTGGTCAAGATGAATTTATGCTTTTTGTAGTCTCCTGGTAAACTTTGTCTATGGATATGTGAAGCTCAGCTTGCTGTATTTCCTTTATAGGTATTCTCTCTGTTGTGAATAACTGAATGATGTCAATTATTGAACTTCGGTGTTATTATGATGATTTGCTCAATGTTATGACTTTTGTATTGAAATGGTTGATTGTGCATGTCTTTCAAATACAGTTCAGAAGATGGTTGAGTGAAATATGCTTTCTAAATGTTTTTAATAGCAGTAATTTCTTTCATTTCTACTGCTTTGCATCACATGAGAAGAGGTACATACATGAGTGAACCCATTATTTTGATCCCTATATGACATAGCTTTGAGTTACACATTACAGTAATAATAAGCTTGAATTTTATGTATTTTGCAATCTATGAAGATAGTGGGTAGTAATAATAGCCAGCACTCTCTGCTGGGCTAAGAGCAGGAGATCGTGGTAGCGAATCTCCTGTGCATTTTGCCATACATTGAAGGTTTGCTTGTCCACAGGCTGTGATGCATTTTTGCATCTCTGAAGATGCCTCCGTGATACACTTTTCTGCACATCTGACGATGTCACTTCCGCAGTCAATATAGCATACAGGCATTGGCTCGGCAGAGATCACTGAGAGGATCAGTGAGGTCATTGCCAGAACACAGAAGAATAATTTTGCTTGAGAAATCATATTTTCAGCTCTGTTTCTTCTTTTCCTCCTTAGTATGTTTGAATTTGTTTGCTTTGTGTTAGAAATTACTACTAATATTGCTATTGTATATATACTAAGCCGTGGGATGAGTATCAGAGTATGTCGTATATGGGTTAATTCCTTGTTTGATCATGGGGATAGTGTGATAAGAGAGAACTTTTTATTGAACTCTTAGGCTATTGCGTATGACCTTTGTAACGTGTGATATTTATTGTGAACGTTGTGAAGAAAAGAAACCTACATCCTCATGATATAGAGATCATGTTACCATATCAAATCACACTATTAACATGCCAAATAATTGTAAATTGAGGAAGTTCGATTTCCATTTTGAGCCAAAACTAATAGGAGCGAGGTAAAATAGTGGATTTGATTCTGTTTATAAGCACTAATTAGATTTTTGGATTGGATTCCATCTGAAAGCCAAGAATGTTTCAAAAATCTTATCTTTTAGGGATAGCCCAAATTAATTTAAACAAAAAAACCCAAAGAAAAGGCCCTAAATATTAGGTAATATGCTTACACAAATACACAGTATGTCCTTGACAAAAGTACCTTTGAACTTTAGTTCAGGCTACCAAATTAATGGACCAAGTTATGGGCTTTGTAAGTCCTTTTTTTTTAAAGAGTTATAAGTGGCAAATGATGTTTACGGGATTCTAATTGAGTATCATTCATTTAAACTTTAATTCCTTAATTTAATGGCTTGCTTTACAGAATATGATACACGGACTAGTAGTGGTACTAAGATATTTCTTCATTGGTGAACGTTGAATTTAAGGCTCATAAGTCATAACATTATCTTTTCAATTTTTTTTCCCTATAAATTTCATCTGAAAATTTCATAAATTTTTCCATACTTTGATCTATCCATATATGGCCTAAATTTTTTAGGCAACTACCCTTAGTTGGTTTTTTATACCTATCTTTTTACTTACCCATTTTAGTCTATCCACATTGTTATATTCATTGAATATATTCATTCCTCGTGATTTTTTTACCCTCATTTGTTTCCCAAATCCCATTCACATCAAATAAAGTGTTTTAGTTTTTCCTCGAAAAATAAAAATATGATTTTGCTTGGGATGCTTTTTTTTTAATTGTTTTAATTAGATAGTAGGAGGGGATTCTAATTTTTTTTTAAAATGTTTCTCATTCTTTAAGAATATGTGAAATGTTTCTCGTGATTCCTCTTTCGATTATATGAAGGATAAAAGAGATTAGGAGTAATTTAGAATTATTGTTCATTAAATGTTGAGTTTTCATAAGTATTTTATTTCGAAATTTTTTTTGATACCCAACTTTTGAATGATGCGGCTCTCATAAGTCTAATAAGTCCTATTTGAATGCATAATTTAAAGATATTTTAACATTTTTTTATATATATAACACCGTATTTCAAGATCCACAAAAAAAGTTAATGTAATTTCAACTAAGTTGAAACTAAACTTCAATAGTTTTTAAACGATATACCACACAACTCAAACACATGTACGCATCTCAAGATATGAATGTTTTAAGATGGGCAGTACACGTTAGTCAGGTAACATGTCCGTGCCCCCTAATAAAACACATTTTAGTGCTTAGAATTAAAATTAAAACCTATTATTTTGTAAGGGGATTATGTCTTTTATTATTCATGCTTTGTATCATTATAATTCTAAGGTTTATGTTTTGAAGAGACAAATTAAAGGATTTTGTATCATTATAAGTGAACGACATGCTTTTTATTAGAAAATGACGGTTGTTAAACCCACGAATGTGGTTAGCAATATCCGACCAGACCATATTAGATACAAAATGAAACCAATAAAAGTTCGATGAGTTATTCCACAGGCCCTTAATTAGAATGCAACGCAAGTAATGAGTGCTTGTATGGACTGGGCTCTCGAATCACCCGTATATGTTGGACTGAAACCCAGCCCAATGCCCAAACCCTAGAAATAACCCTAGCTCACCGACTTACTCTCATCTCTCTCTTATAAATTGAGTTCTCACGATTCAGCTCGACATCCATCATCCACCGCCCCTCCCTCTTCTAATCTTGTTACCAAATTAGGGTTCATGAAATTTCATATTGGGGGAGAATTACAGTGACGACTCCATAAATTCAAGCTCAACAGACCGGAATGCAGGAATCTCTCTCTACTTTAGTGAGAGATCTTTTGCGTGTCGATACCCCGCTGAACCGAGTAATTCTCTCTTTTGTTCATTTCTATTAATTTTTTATTTTTCAATTGATGAGGATGATCCAATGAAATCATATAATCCAACACTTGATCTGACTCGTACTCCAGTAGTTCGAGTGTGAAGTCTCCTTTTCATTGCTCCTGAATCGTATTTTTTTAAAAAAAAAAATTGAATTATGTGACGGAGATTAATCCGAAAATCTCAATTTTTACTAATTAAATTGGGGCAAATTCGATAATATTTGCAAATCCCAAGTGTAAAACGTCACAAACTAAGCCGAATCGATGTTGAGAAACCTTAGAGTTTTTCCGTCGTGGAGTCGGTCTCATATTCCATTGCCTTGAGTAGCGGCGTCGCTGCCATTATCTGTTGGGATAGGCCATGAGAGTCAACATTCCCTTTCTTTTTTAAATAATCTTCATTAGTAACTAATAATTAGTTTGAATAGCTAAGCCAATGAGGAAATCAGTTTATAAAAACACCATCTTTCGGGACTGAATGGCCCAAAGGCCTTGCTGTCATAATTCTGCAATTCTGAGGCTTATATTTTACTGGTTACTTTGTATAATATAAGGTTTTGTTGTATGTTTGGTTAAAGCGATTGAAGTGCCCTCTAGCCTATGATACTTATAAATATACTTTGAGTAGTAAAATACCATGAAACAAATTTTCCATCTGAGGCTTGCATTCGGGCGTTTTTTAAATCAATTGAGTTAATTCTAATTACTCATAATTATGATGAATGGGCTGCAAGTGATGAGAAAACTAGACAGGGACATCAGAAACTCTTTTGGAGTAGTCTATGTTGAGTTGTCTTTAATGGGAATCTCTTTGATGCACTGATTCATTCATTCAAATCGTACTTGGTAGTGTTTGCGAATAATTATTGTGCCAATGATGTAGTATTAGCACATATTGTCAGATAATTCAAGGCTGATGATATTGTCTTGAATTGTCACTGCCTCTAAGGCTGAGTTCAAATAGCTGAACGGAGATATGAATGTTGGATACGTATTTTTGTTCCAGCTTTGTGGAGTAATCGAATATATTGTCATACTCCGCATTTTTTAGTTGATTACAGTTTGGAATAGATACTGATAACGGCAATAAATTAGAGTCTCTGACAGGCTTATATTAATAGCGTGTTTAGCGCTGTACGTTGCCAATAGTTTGGAATTGAGATTCTGGCATTTCCATAATCTTGCAATGGATGATGCATTCAGATGTTCCTACATCTCTATTTTATTATGTCTAGATTAGTGAATATTGGGGTAGAGGAGATGGAAGTGATGATTATTTCCCCAGATGATCGGCGCTGAAATCACTGAGCTAATATATTCTCTCTTATGAGAATTCAAGCCAGAATTCTGATCCATCTCCGCATTCATGGATTTGATTATAATCTTTTCTAAACAAGAACATTGTTGATTGTACATCAATACACAGAAGTCAGTGACTGGGGGTGCCTGATGATGCTGGAGATTGTGGATTGTTTATGGAGTTGTCCCTGTTTTTTTCAATTGTATTGGATAAGTGGTGTGATATAAAATTTCCTGCCATATTCCTTTAAAAATGGAATTGAAGAAAACTTGTGTTACACTGATATCCAATACCAAAGACAATATTTTTGGTTATAAGCGTTTCCATGTGTCTATAAATTTTTGAAGTTGGACATTTACCTTGTTGTCCTTGCACATTTGATTGTTATGTGATGGACTGATGGGGGCTCGTTGGTCTTTGTTGTAGCTGAGCTTCCCGTCTCTGTTAATGCATTACTCAGTACAAAGCTAAAACCATATTAATGGTTTTAAACTGCCTGATTATGGACGGCTTAATAGATTTGGTTAAACTGAAATATTTATTCAACCAAAGAAATAACAAAGTTGGATGTGGAAGAACAGTGCCAATGCGACTTGACGGTCAATGTTCTATGTCAAAAGAACAAATTCAGCAATTATTCTTTAAATCAATCGAATGGTGATGATTTCAAAAAAAAAAATGTATGGATGGTGATACACATGCTCTTTGGAGGTGTTTGTATTTTGTCTAACTAGTAATATATTACCATTCTGAGCTGCGAACATGGATTATACTAGGAGATGGGTTGCTAAAAGGAAAATAGGTTACTGAGTGACTAATAGATTCTGGGTATTTGTAAAAAAAAAAAATTAGTGTTGATAGAAGCCTCCTAGAGGATTGGATCATGAATTATTGGGACATACTTCTTCATTTCCTACCCACCGAAAAAGTGTTTCAGCCACCCTACTAATATATAGTACTATCTGTACGCATAGTATATATATTTGAAAATTATTAATATGTTGTAATTGTATCTTGCCATCTATGAAAATGAGTTTGTGTCGTTTAGCAAAAGTTGCATTGGTGCAGTAGCCTAAAATTAAAAATTTAACTTAAGATTATTGACGTTCCCTATAACTTGTGATTAATTAGTCCTTGAACTTTAATATGACCCCTGTCTCCTAATTGTGTGCCGTTCTATTTATGGGCCTCTTATAGTCTCATATACGAATTTGAGTCGAAATTTGAGCTGTGGTGTAATCCACAGTTTTCTGGATTGTTGCCTCCATCAATGAGGATAAATCTGATTTGGCCGCTTTAAATAGTGTAGGTGGGCTATATATCACATATAGTAATTTCCATCAAATTTTTTCATCTAATTATAATATTAAACTAAAATAAAAAGATTTCAAATGAGAATAATATTTTAAAATTTTCAGATAAGGAAAATGAGAAGAATAATAAAAAATAAAGGAAATAGTAATTTACCGTTTTCTTCATTTTTTTTTAACTTACCACACCTTAATTTTTATACTATTTACATGTTTGACTTCAATTTAGTGAATTATTTTATGGCCATTTGAAATTCGTCTAGATATATAATTTTAATATATTTAATTTAAATTTTTTTTATTATATATAATTAGATATATTAATGGTTAAATATTGAATTGATAGGCCTATTATAAAAAGTATTGTATTGGGAAAAAAAAAATCAAAGGAAGTACAATATCTTTCTTCTTTAGTCCAGGTAGAGTTGGTGTCTCTATTTATACATAAAATGGGGCCTACTAATAAATGTCCTTTTTTACATAGTCAGTTAAGGAAATGCAAAACAAATTAGTAGTAGTACTATACACTTTGTTGAAAATGGGTTTGTCTAAACTAACACAAATTATTTGAACTAATTAAATTAAACTTATTTGGTAATAAGTTTTCAAATAGGGGAGGAAACTTGTCTAACATTGACTTTCTGTTTCATTAAAATAGAAACTTTAAACAAGAAGTTGATGCTCCTTGAAACACTGTAAGTCCGCAAGAGCCGCTTTGTACTGTTCAAAGGGAAACTCGGTCATGAACTCAGTGACGAAAAGGCACAAAATAATCTCAATTGCAGTTAGGTTTGGGCGGGCATTCCCTCCAAATCAGCTCAAATGGTTAAAAAAAAAAAGGAAGTGGCTTAGTGGTTTTTACTTTTTACAGTCAAAGATCCAAGCAGCACGCCCTCTTTGTCGTCGTAATTTTCAAGATTTCATTTTTACGGGTAAGTGCTTCATTGCCTACTTTTGGTGGTCGCCAACGTACTTGCTTTATCTCATTTAACTCTATTACTTGAAGATTATTGATCACATTGTAGCTTCGTCTAGAATTTCCCCTTCCATGTGAACCATATCCATATTAGATCAACTATAAGCCACTAGTACACCCATATCTAACGTACTATGGACTATGGTACTAACCTATCCCACAGGAAAATTTTAGATTTTTTTTTTTTAATTTAAACCACTTTTTACGATTCAATTTTACAAAGATTGTTGATATTTTAAATTGTATATTCTTATGGACAGGCATATTGCTAACAAAAATATACTTAGTAGAAATACACAACACTCATTAATGTCCATTACAACGATTGGTTTCAAATTTCTTTAAATGGCTGTATGACACACCTTGTACTTCTATTTTAAATTTGGAGTATTTTTGAAAATATTACAAAATCGGTGTATAGTAAACCTTCAAAATTTGGCCGTTTCATACAATATGAATCGGTAAGGAAACGCCCTCGTCTTCTTACCATGGGGGTCATATTAGGTCTAAAAACTCCTTGAAACCATGCTTTGTTTCTAAATATCAATTTCAATTGATTTCAAAATATAATGGTCGTCACCTATGCTCATCTTCAAGCCTTCGAATATCAAAATAAAAGGGATGATTGGTTAGAAATCTCTTTTATATGACCATATGATACACACTTTTGAAATGTTTCAAAAATGTCTTAAAAATGATTGTAGAGTAATCTTCAAATCTATGTTATTTTGGATAATTTTAGACCCCATGAGAAAATATATTCATATTTTCACCAATGGTTATATAGGGTCATATAGACTAAATGAATGAATATAACAATCTATTTGATTCTAAACATTTATTTTAATTGTTTTTTTAAATTTTTACAATGGGCTCCAAAACTCATTTTCAGGTGTAGAAGCTATAAATGATTTTTAACTTCTTCTCCAAGGCATCATGTTCTTAAATTTCAATTTAGAAGATTTTTTAAAAGTAAATCAAAATCTCCAACATTTGGTCATTTTAAACAATTTCAAACTTGTGTTATAACAGCAGGTGTTTATAAGGTCAAATTCGGCCCTAATAATTATTGAAATTATACAATTTGACTAAAAGTATCTATTTTTAATCGATTTCCAAGGCTATTATAATCAAGTCTTACTCTTATTTTTATGTTTTCAAAGAATAAATAAGAGTGAAATGATTAGTTCTAAACCTTCTTACGTGACTTTATGAGACATTTTTATCTTTAAATTAAGTTTGGACCATTTTTTCTAAAATTCAAAATTGGATCATTTTGGATAATGCCATACCTAGTGAAGAGATATCCACATATCCTTATCGTGGAACTTATAATATTATGTTGTAAAAGTTATTGAAATCATCTAGTTTTATGCTAAATATCCATATCAATTGATTTCATATGCTTATAATGGATATAGTCGATAGGTCTTAATTAAACTCGATTGTTGGTTATGAGAGATTGAATATGTAAAATAGGAAGGTAAATATTTACCAACACAATAAGGCAAAAAGAATAAAAAAGATTAAGGCAATAGTATCAATTAGAGATAACAAAACTAGAAAATAAGAAATTTCCAAATTTATGTTTCTATAGTTTAGGAAACTCTTGTACTATAAATTATGATGTATTTTCTTCATTCAAGCAATACACACAACTCAATTAATAGAGCTTAAACACAATCATGGTATCGGAGCGGGAAATTGGAAAAGCCTAAAACCCGAGATCCATTAGTCTCATCATTTACCATAGCTTTCTTGTGAACCATGAGTTCTCCACCTAAAAACCCAGAAACAACCATCACTGTGAGTAGTTTGTTACAACTCCTACAGGAGTTAAACACCAACAAAACCACCCCAGAAAATAGTAATTCCACACCATCTACATTCAATGTATCCGAAAAATTACATAGCCAGAATTACTCGAAATGGGCACGATTGATGCAGATAGCCATCGGTGGAAGAGGTCGGCTTAGGCACATCATTGCTGATCCTCTACCGCCAGACTACCCATCATACATACAATGGGCTCAACAAGATCTACTAGTTATTTCCTGTATAATTGACAACATAGACCCGGAACTGGTAAACCAGTTCCTAGACTTTGGAACAGCAAGAGAACTATGGCAGGGCATCGAGGCATTATACAGCAATGGCAGGGATGGATTGCAAGTTTATGATCTCAACGTCAAAGCAAACCGAATCAAACAAGGCCAAACAACAATTGAATCATACTATGGTAAGTTGATTTCAATATGGAAAGAAATAGATCGTCGAATGCCTAACCCGATGTCATGTGCAGAAGATAAGACAGTATACAACCGAATAACACAGCACCAAAGGCTATACCAATTTCTAGCTGGACTAGATGAAAGCCTTGATAAAGATCGCAAAGATCTTGTGAACTTAGAACCTTTACCGTCAATTGAGGTTGCTTACAACACCATAAGGCGTGAAATTGCTCGGAGAAACATCATGAATCAAGAAACCTTACCTCCGGCGAACAATCCCCAAAATTCGGGAATCGGTAGTGGTCTTGTTGCTCGAAACCACAGCTGATCAAGTGGGTCATCATCTCGGCCCGACAAAAACCATCTCAAATGCACCCACTGTGGTGGAAATCGCCACACAAAGGATGGGTGTTTCAAGATAATCGGTTATCCCGATTGGGGGCAAGATCCGAAGAAGAAAGGGATGAAGATAGGGGGAGCTGTCTTTAAGGAGACCATGGAGCAAGAAGAAGATAGACATGGCCATGAAGAGAAGCATGAAGAGAGGAAAAACACAGGAGCAACAACCACCATCACAAGAGAGAAGCACGGCAGTAGCAGCCGCATGACTCAAGGTAGGATTAGGTTTAAAAAACCTAAACCTAACTTTTGTGCTTTTGTGTCTAGGGTATCAAAGGAACAAGAGAATTTATGCCAAAATCACAAGGCCTATCCCTCTCATAAAATTGATAAGGCCCAATTGCATGCTTCAATGAATGCTCGTAACTATGCTCAACCCAAGTCATAGAAAAACAGGTTATTTCCTGAAAAAAATAATACATGGATATTTGACTGTGGTGCTACAGATACGATGACCCATGATATTTAAGATTTCATGAAAATTAAAAAGGGGACTACATCTCAGATCCAGATGGCAAATGGCGACATATCCCCGGTTAATGGAATCGGGAAAATTAATTTCTTCTCAAACAATGAACTAAATAATTGTCTTTATGTTCTTGACTTATCTCATAAACTTTTGTCTATTAGTCACTTAACAAAGGAATTTAATTGTTCAGTTACGATTTATCCTGACTTTTATTTGGTACAGGACATCAAGACTGGGAAAGTGATTGGGCATGGCACTGAACGTGGAGGATTGTACTATGTTGACGACGCTACTCAACAAGGAAAAGCAATGCTTGTTCGCGGGACAGTTGATCAACAAGTATGGCTATGACACCATCGTTTAGGTCATCCCTCTCCCGGGTATTTAGATCATTTATTTCCATCCCTTGCAAAATTTAATAAAGACTTTATTTGTGAGACATGTATTTTGGCTAAGAGTCATAAACAGTCATATAAACCTAGTAGTTCCAAAGCTGATACTCCTTTTCAAATTATTCACTCTGATATATGGGGCCCTGCTCCACATTCTGGACAGCATGGTCTTCGGTATTTCCTCTTGTTTATTGATGACTGCACTAGAATGGCTTGGGTGTATTTTTTGAAACATAAAAGTGAAGTTATTGACAAATTTATGTCATTCTACACATTAGTTCAAACCCAATACCAATCTCAGATTCAAATTCTTCGATCTGATAATGGAGGGGAATTTGTTAATAATTTTATGAGTCAATTTTGCACTGAAAAAGGAATAATTCATCAAACATCATGTCCTTACACCCCTCAACAAAATGGTGTTGCTGAAAGGAAAAATAGGACCCTTCTAAACATGGCTCGAGCTCTTTCATTTGACTCTAAGGTTCCTACAAGTTTTTGGCCTGAGGCTATTGCAACAGCAACATACCTCACTAATAGACTACCCACAAAAATTCTCAACTACAAAACACCCCTTAATCATCTTAAAACCTACGCCTCTATTCCCTCTATTTTATCCCTACATCCTAGAGTCTTTGGGTGCACAGTCTATGTTCATATCCCTAAACAGCAAAGAAACAAATTAGACCCATGTGCTATAAAATGTGTTTTTTTGGGATACGGGATTAATCAGAAAGGATATAGGTGCTATGACCCCAAGACCAAACACGTTCATACAACCTTAAACTGTGATTTCCTTGAAACCGATTTCTTCTATAAACACCACTCTAGCTGTCAGGGGGAGACACACTATGACGATCTAGATTAGTTACTTAGCCCTATAAGTGATTCTGTCTCACAAGAACAAGTAGGTGGATCCATCGAGCAACAATCGAAAAATATAGCACAATCCAACACACTTGTGCCTTCTTTATCACTTCAAAGTCCTGATGAGGTAACTGAAATTTTTACTCCTTTGACTAACCTTGAAAATACTCAAGATGACACAGAAATACCTCAAGAACAGTCTCAGGAAACATATAAGCTACCTCCAAGAAGCACTAGAGGGATTCCACCCAAAAGGTATGAACCTGAGTATGAGCCTCGACAGTCCAGGTATCCTATGGCCAACACAGTTAGTGTGTGGAAGACGTCAAGGAAGGCAAGAGCCTTTCAAACTTCCTTATACTCTGAAAAATTGCCTAGAAATGTGAAGGAAGCATTGGAGAATAAGGTATGGAGAGAAGCCATGGAAAACAAAATTGAAGCTTTGAAGAAAAATGGTACCTGGGAAAAATGTAAAGTGCCTTCAGGAAAGAACCCGGTAGGATGTAAATGGGTATTTACCATCAAATACAAAGTAGATGGATCCATAGAAAGATACAAGGCAAGGTTGGCAGCGAAAGGGTATACTCAGACCTATGGTATTGATTATTCAGAGACCTTCTCTCCAGTTGCAAAAATTGACACCATACAAGTACTTTTTTCAATAGCAGCAAACAAAGACTGGCCTTTGTATCAGTTTGATGTAAAAAATGCATTTTTACATGGCGAACTTCAAGAAGAGGTATACATGGAAGCTCCTCCTGGATTTACTGAAGGCTTTGTAACAGGAGAAGGATGCAGACTAAAAAAGGCTTTGTATGGACTCAAGCAATCACCAAGAGCCTGGTTTGGGAGGTTCACAATGGTAATGAAAAAGTATGGGTATCATCAGAGCAACTCAGATCATACCCTATTTCTAAAAAAAAAAAAGAGAAAACCATGTAACATGCTTGATTATTTATGTTGATGATATGATTCTCACAAGAGATGACTATTAGGAAATCTCAAAAATTAGGAAGGAGTTATTTAAAAAGTTTGAGATGAAAGATTTAGGAATGCTCAAATACTTTCTAGGAATTGAAGTCATGAGATCAAAAAGAGGAATCTTCATATCACAAAAGAAATACATCAGACCTCCTTGCCGAAACAGGAATGATATACTGTAAGCCAGCAGATACTCCCATGATAGTGAATCATGGACTCCAGGTGAATGAAGGAGGAGAACTAACTGATCAACAAAAGTACCAACGGTTGGTAGGTAAACTAATCTATCTATCACACACCAGACCTGATATAGCATATGCTGTGGGAATAGTTAGTCAATTTATGCATCAACCACAAAATCAACATATGGAAGCAGTTATGAGAATCATTAGATACCTAAAAGGAACTACGAGATATGGTATCCTCTTTTAGAAAAATGGTCACCTAGAAATGAAAGCTTACACCGATGCAGACTGGGGAGGAGATAAAGTAAGAAGAAGGTCAACTTCAGGATACTTCACACTAGTAGGAGGCAACTTGGTTACTTGGAGAAGTAAAAAACAGAAAGTAGTGGCTCTTTCAAGTGCTGAAGCAGAGTTTAGAGGTATAGCAAAAGGGATAACAGAAATCCTATGGCTACAAAAACTCTTAAGTGAAATTGGGTTTCCTCTAGAGAAAAGTTGTGAACTTCTATGTGATAATAAAGTTGCAATTAACATCTCAGAAAATCCAGTTCAACATGATCGAACAAAACACGTCGAGATTGATCGACATTTCATTAAAGAGAAGCTGGAAAACAAGATCATAACCATTCCATATATTCGATCAGAAGAACAGTTAGCAGATATACTAATAAAAGCAGTGCCTACAAAATCCTTCCAAGAAATACTAAACAAGTTAGGCATTGGGGATCCCAATACCTATCTTGAGGGGGAGTGTAAATAAGGAAGGTAAATATTTACCAACACAATAAGGCAAAAAGAATAAAAAAGATTAAGGCAATAGTATCAATTAGAGATAACAAAGCTAGAAAATAAGAAATTTCCAAATTTATGTTTCTATAGTTTAGGAAACTCTTGTACTATAAATTATGATGTATTTTTTTCATTCAAGCAATACACACAAGTCAATTAATAGAGCTTAAACACAATCAGAATAGGCATATAATATATGTTTGATGATTCAATGTTTGCATTTACATATTTTTATTTGCTCATGAAGGACCTTTTGTGCACAACCATGATCCTTGTGCACACTTGAACTATTTTTAATATTTTGTCAGATAGTTTTAAGAATTGAGAAGAAGAGAAGGAACGAATCAAAGCGACATAAGATTGAATTTTAGTAAATGGTGAGAAAAAGGCTGCTCAGTCACTTAAACATTCATCATGTATTTAAGTTGTCTACAAAGTATTCAACCCCCAACTCAATAGAAATTATACTTGAAGGCGGCCTTATCGGCCAACACATCTACCGCTCTAACTTAGCCTTTGACTCATATTTTTCAATTAAAATATAAAGTATGCAAAAGAAATATTGTAAAAATATATTTTCATTTAAAATTGCAGACTGCCATAAGAAAATACTGATACTCGAATCTTTATTTTTAACAATTTTAAAGATATATAGTTTATGTAAAATGCATGCAAAAATGGAGTATATGCATGAATGACTAAATGATACGAAAGTACGAGCCAAGTGGGCCTGGATCCTTCTTTCATTTCTGATTTGATAGAGAGGGGTTGGTTGCTAAGAGCAGATTTTTCAACTGTTTTAACAGTATTCGTACTCTTATGTCATCACACATCACTCTCCATGTGCTTCCTCTCTGTAAAAATATTCCAAAAAAGCTGCTCGGTGTTGAAGGAGTCCGGCAAAAACAAGATAACATAATTTTACATAATATTATAATTGAGTATTATTTATTATGATAAGTATTAAAGTCACAAATAAAATGATTTTCTAACTAATAAATTGTTAAGAATTTTACCAAAATTCCTTAATAGAACACCGAAATGTTAAATTACTCAAAAAAAAAAACTAAATCTAACCAAAATTGTTAATTAATTGGCCAAAAATAATTGATTAAATAACAAAATTTATTTTGGTGAGATTAATAATTTTATTTGTTAGAGAATAGTTTTAGTTAAATTTTATATAAAAATTAATTATTAAAATAATATCTCAAGGTGGAGTATTCTCTTATATTTTGACTCCGATCACCAACATATTATTTAGCATAAAATATACGGAGTATAAAAAAAAGTATTATGATGTATATATAGAAAGGGCAAATTTAAAACCTGGTTCTGTTCAAATGGTTTGTGTAGGACATGCATGAATGCATGACGCATCCCCCTTCTCTGTTTATAGTTTTATTTATGGCATGCTGACTATTATCTTCGTTGATCTTCTTTACTCTTTTCTAAACTTTTCTTAGCTTCAGCTTCAAGTTTTACTGTCAAAAAATAAAAGCTTCAAATTAAAGTAGTACTTACTGTAAATGATTCCAAGTGATTTTAAGTATAACCGGATGATCTGACAAAGTAATAAACGTGAAATTGGGTGTCTTCAATGATTTCCCTTATAGAAGTTCCTCTATTTTATATAAACCTCTTGCTACATATATGTAGGCCGGGGATATTAGTTTCACCTCGGATTTCTGGGTCTCACTGCTAAAAACCCTATACACTTGCAGGATTTTTTGCGATCCATTGTCATTACAAAATTATAATTACTAACTTACTAAAGAGGACAGTAAGGTATAAACTATAAAGTAAACTTTGGTTATACATAAACTAAAATCTCAAAGGGATGAGGCGGTTTTCGGTTATGGCAGTTGGCAACTTTGAGTGCTGTCCTAAAGGAATGAATACCATTAGATAAATCATACCGACTAAGAAATTAATGGCACCCACTTTAAAAGATGCTAATTCTAAAGCAAGCTAAGGGTGCTGAGACCGCCTCAAAAGAATTTGTGAAATTTAAGTACCCTTACTTTAGAGTTAATAACAGTTAAAGACTAAGGAGTATTAATTTTATGTTGTACGTTTGGAAATAACTGTATTTTTAAGATAAAAATATGTGCACATAATACGACAATCAATTATATATGATTTAAGGAGGGGAAAAAAATATAGTTAAAACAGTTAACAGAATGATAAATGATTAAATTAATTAGTAATCGATCCGTATTAAGAAGGAAAAGTAATCACGTAAAGGTTACTAAAAATGATTTGAACTGAATTATTTTCAAACCAGTCATCAAAGTTGCTTTACAGAGGCTGGAAGCTGTGGAAAGTAAAGGGGGCATCATATTATCCCCCTTTGGCTGCCGCGCAGCGCATTTGAGCTAAACTTGCGAATACGTGGCATAAGATGAAGAAAAAACACACCCGAGCATACGAATTTAGTGGACCACCGTTCTATGTTGTAACTTGTTGTTTGTTGGCTTCTAGATGAAAGTCGTGAAATCTTATAGGACTTGTGCATTGTTCAACTCTTAATTAAGCTACTATCTTGGGGACGTGCGTATCACATTAGGTAATTTATATTCTATTTGCCATGTTATTTAGAAATGTGCTCATTATTCGCTAAATTAATCCTTTTTTTTTATTTTTTGTAAATACATACATTATGTGTTGGAATTTTATACTGTATAATTTAAGTAAAGTCGTTGGCCTTGGTGCTGACTTTAGGCCTTCTTTTATATTGGGTTGAACTTGTTGATACCTAAGGCAAAGTCAGTGCCAAAGGGCAGTGACTTTACCTTACCAAAAAAAAAAAAAAACTAAAATAAGGCTTTTGACAAGAATTGAATCTAGGAATAACAATGAATCGAAGTTTGAGTAGATCTAACAAAATCCAAATTTGATCTGATCCGTCAAACCTTCGAATTTGATCCAAAATTTAATATTTTCTTACCTATTTCTTTGTTAATTTCATTACTAATACTATAATTCATTTATAATATATACGGTAAATTAAAAAAATTATACAACACAAGCAAATACAATGGTTTATTTATTTAATTTTTTTACTTTAGGTTATATTAGGTATTTTTTTAATACTAGTCTTAATACTACTCATTCGGATCAGACTATCAAACGCGGATCACAATCGAGTTGGATGTAATACAATATCCGAATCCGACCCATCTCTTATTTGGAGTTGGAGTTTTTTTATCGGAGTCAGAGTTTTTTTAAATGGGCTCGGATCAAACTTTTTCCTTCGATTCAGATTCGGATTGAATTGTCATTCCTATTGAATCCTTGATCTCTTAGTCAAATTTTAGTCACCTTAACCATTGCTCTAACTCCAGCCCAAAATTAAGAAGATCCAATAAAAGTTGCTACCTTTAACAGTGATTTATATCCATATATAAAAGTAAGGTTATTTTTTGAAATAATTTTTGTATTTTTCAAATTGTGTTACAAAAAGGGTTATAAAATAAAACTCCCAACGCCCAAGTCATCAAAGGCCAAAACAACACACGGAGTACACAATCCACGTACCGACGTACGTATCAAAGCCGAACATATGAAATCACGAACCAGTTAAGCTGGAATTGACCAACAACCCTAAAATTTCCATGTATCAAAATCAGAATTGAGTTTGTGAGCTGTGGGCCAACTGGCAGAAAACAAGAACCGATGATCGTAAAATGTCCCAAATTCACTTTGCACTGAGCAACAATTGTTGTAACAATGGAAAGTCACGTTTCAATTTGTCATGCACATTCTTCAGAATTCAAAAGGCCACTGTGAGTCGTTAGCAGCCGATGCATGCACTGGTGCTCACTGATCATTTAGGTGTCAACACCTTCTCTAGTTTAAAGCTACAATATTTGCCACCCATAACCCCAATCAACTGCAAGTCTCTGAGTTTCTCGTCCGTTGAAATTTATTTCTGATACGACAAACAACGAGAGCTCTACTTAATCAAAATATTGCACGGTTCAACCATCTACTAGTTATTACGGTAGTAGGTTTTGAACATGTGACCTTGTTATTACAAAGTTGTTCTACCTCTTGACCATGCGTCTTCATTCCTCCGTCTATGTGTTTTAATAACTATTTATACAGCTTATATGAAAGAGTAACTTTTAACGTATATAATTAATTTTTCGTAAATGTGTTTTAATGTTTTTAAACTACTATTAACATGGTTTTTAAAATGCAACAATTCATGTAACTCTTTTATATTTATTCTCCAGATTAGTGTTTAGATGTTTGAGTTACTCAAGGTAAAATTTATTTTCCAGATGTTAAGTCGGCTTTCAACAGTTAATTTTTTTAATTCTTGTTGCACTTTAGCCATAGGCTTTTTCGTGGATAACCCCGATACTTTGTGCAATACTTTTTATATTTTATAGAACAATTAGACTTACTAATTCAAATATAATTTGTTACAACTAATAGCCATTAGCTAACTTTTGTCACTAAAAGAATCGAAACTACTAGATTGTCTGATTAATTCATTATATAAGTAGAAAAATGGAAACGGGAAACGGATCATGTGAAATCAAAAGAAGAGAGCTGATCACTAAAAAGTAAATACAAATAGCTTCAAATTCTGACTTTATCTAAAACCAAAATGTATAGTTCATACTATCTTCGTTCTTTTTTATTTTTTTATACTTCTCGTTGAAAACTTTTATAAAGTTATTTCTACTACAAATCTATTCTATTTTTAGACAAGTTTTTGTAAATATTTTATCCTCATAAATTATTATTTTATTCTCATCTATTAAAAATACTCCACCGTTCTTTCAATTTCTTTCATTCACTACAAAGTAGACCAATGTTTCGTATGAAAATGTAGACCAATATTAAGATAAGTCAATGTCTTCCCAAATTGAAGTAAATTGCATGCGTTTGATGATGTACGATCAAAGAGTTCATGACGATGTTTAATTTCGTATGAAAATCGCCAATGTCTGAAGTGATAAATTCGGCTATTAAACATGAATGTGTGTGTATAAAATATGGAATCGGATATGCTATCTTATAGAAATTTTGTAACAAAAATCTATAGGATTCGTTCATGTTAATTTGTTTTTTTTTTATTGCATATTCAATATCAAATGTGTATGAAAAATTTATAAATGTTGTACATTGAAATCAATAAATTCACAACTCTGTACATACAACTAATTAGGATTTTCATTTTTCTTTCCATTTCAAACAAAATGATTTCAAATCAATGTTTAGTGCACATATTTCTTATTTATATCGACATTTAAAATAATCACTAAGACTTGTTGAAGGAGGAAATAGTTGACGAAATGAAGCATTGATTGCATCATTTCATGTAAGATTTCGTCATTAATTCTAAATTAATACCAAATAAAAAAAAATATATTAGATGTTTATTTACATCACAAAATAATATATAACATTACCGAAACAAGTGAACAAGAAACACAGTCATAGCTAGTGTTGAATTAACGTATAATTTATATGGGTAGCACAAAACTCTGTAAGTCGCAGCAGAAAATACGTCAAAGTGATAAAACTCTTATAATAGATGAAGGTATGAAGTCGCATAACTTAGGGTAGAAAAGACAGACACCGATGCATTAGAAGGTTGAGTAGCTAGTTGTGGTAACTTGTTCTTATTTGGGGGCTATAGTACATGACATTGGTGGCTGCATTCAACTTGGTTCTATCTTCCTCGAGAGATTGCGGAGAGCGAGACAAATAGATCCAATAACTAACGGTTCTAAAACCTCGTAGCATCAAATCTCCATATTTTGCAACAGTCGAGGCTATAATTTTCATGAGTGCCCACGAGGTACGCTGTACCTGCTGATAAGGTACGTTCTACCAAAATTTAATTTGGAACACCTAAAGATTGGAAATATTTTTTAAATAACTTTTTTTTAATTTAGGCTTTGTATCAAAATAATTTTAGAGAAAAAATAATTTAGTCATTAGAAAATCGTTATCCTGTACAACGATTTTGTTCTGGGTCAGATTTGTGGTATTGTGTTGTAGGGTTGGAAGCAAAATTTTCACTCATAGCAAAATCAACGATTTTCTAAAACAGTTTTTTTTCTTCTTTTTGACTGAGGGGAAATGGTACTGAGAAGGGTTGGAACAACGATTTTTCCCCTTTCTTTTCTTTGGGCCAATTTCAGTCCACTTTAGAATAACCTAAATCACTATCGATTTTACCCAACTTAAATCATTGCTCTACATAGAGATTTTGTTCTGAACCAAAATAAGTATATATTTTAAAATAGTTTTAAAAAAGTTCTCTAAAGATGAAATCAATTCGTTTTGTAGTACAAAATATTAAATGTTAGAGCTTTTATGCATTACTCTACTGTTTACAAGAGTAGTATAATCTAAGGAACATATGAGACTCCTATAAAGTTAACAGTACCAAAGTTTTAACTTTAATTAACTTCTCAATTGAGGAATAACCGAATAAGTAAGCAACACTTCTAATAGAAATAATAGTCTCACTTAACAATTATGACCTCATCGTACTCGTGTACGAGTATGTGGTGTGTCACGCTATGTATATAGTAGTACTAACTTCCAACTTTGAGCCTCTTTAGACTTTATTCGGTTATTCCAAAGTATTGTGACTGAATTTTTTAAAAGTTTTTTTTTTAAAATAATTTAAAAATTAGTTTTCAAATTAAAATATTTTCAAACATAAACTTCTTCATATTCTGATGAAAATCTGATGTACGAGGCATCACTTGACAATGATTTTGGTTGAAGTAAATTAAGTTGGCCAAAATATTTTGTAAATTTTTTTAAAATAATATTAAACAAAAATCTCCCCGTATCGCAATTTTCCAAACCTGAATAAACTCATTTTTTAAAATATTTTGATCCAAAATCTATATTAAAAGTATTTATATAAAAAAGCTAAAAAAAATCATTGTGACCTCAACCCTACTTTATCCCCTCTATTTAATTCCCCTTACCCCGCTCCCATTTTCCTCACCTCACTTCCCACACTTGTTTGCTCCCCTCCTCCCTTTTGCGATTTCCTAGTTCTCCTTTTATTCCTTTAGTACACTACTACACTAAAGGAGCTAAGCATGTCTCACGTTCTCCTCCTCCTTACTTTTTCCTCACTTCTCTTTTACTCTACCATTGCTCAGCACGCTGGTCAAGGCTGGACTGACGCTCACGCCACCTTCTACGGTGGCGGCGACGCCTCTGGCACCATGGGTTAGTCTTTTGTTTCTTACTCTGAACAATGAAGAATCCATCCACTCACTTACTTGGAGTATATCTTCCCAACTTCATATTTCTTCTTGCTAAATTCGCTAGAATTTGAGCGGATGGATACTAATTATTTGTAATCAGAAGGTGGGATGACATACTAAGTGAAAAACTTTATATTTAATGTATAGTCTAATTATACTGAGCTAGAAATAAGACGGTCCAATTACATTGAGCTAGAATGTAAAACATTCCCATTATTATAATTTTTTAATTTTAATCATACTATATATCCATAAAATTGCATAAAAAAAATGATAATTCTGGTTATAATGGACATGCATGTAGATTTTTGATTGTTGAATGTTTCAGGAGGGGCATGTGGGTACGGAAACTTGTACAGCCAAGGCTATGGCACGAGCACAGCAGCGTTGAGCACGGCCCTGTTCAACAGTGGGTTGAGCTGCGGGGCGTGCTTCGAGATGAGGTGCGTCAATGATGCGAGGTGGTGCCTGCCTGGTTCAATTATTGTGACGGCTACCAATTTCTGTCCACCAAACAGTGCGTTGCCAAACAACGCAGGAGGGTGGTGCAACCCTCCCTTGAGGCACTTTGACCTCGCTCAGCCTATTTTCCAGCAGATTGCTCACTACAAGGCCGGAATTGTCCCTGTTTCCTTCAGAAGGTTAGTTAATTCCAACCGTAACTAAATTAAAATACATTATGATACGGAGAAAAAACACGAACTTACACGTGGTTCTGTCATAAATTATTTTAAATGTGTTAGGAAGATATATATCATGATGATTTAATTAAGCAAACTGTATTTGTTTTTACAGATATATATTTTGCTATAATTATGAAAATTATATACGAGAATTTGCGGTTTTAACCCTACAAATGAGATGGAGTGAGTATTATATATCACTCTTTAGGAATACCTAGTGCAATTTGGAGGGTCTTCATTTAACTTAGTAGAGTAGTTGATAGTTTAAATTAGTGCTCAAGTATATTGGACTTTATACCGTGCTTTCATTGAATCTGTGTCATAAAACTCTGTATCCACCTTGGAAAGGTAAAATGCCAGAACAATTTTTATGTCTTTATGTGACCTGTCAAACTGCGTAAGGTACTAATCCTCTATGTATGGTTGCAGAGTACCATGCAGGAAGAAGGGGGGAATCAGATTCACAATCAACGGCCACTCTTACTTCAACCTGGTGCTAATCTCCAACGTTGGAGGTGCAGGAGATGTCCATGCAGCCTCCATCAAAGGGTCCAGAACTAACTGGCAGCCCATGTCAAGAAACTGGGGACAAAATTGGCAAAGCAACTCTTACCTCAATGGTCAAAGCCTTTCCTTCAAGGTCACCGCTAGCGACGGCCGCACTGTCACCGCCCTCAATGTGGCTCCGCCTAGTTGGTCCTTTGGCCAGACTTACACAGGTGGCCAATTCTGATACATGCCCACTAAACTTCGAGATAAAAATCATAATTTTACTAGAAGTAATCTACTAATTACATTTATAGTTTAATGGATTTAGTTCAAAATTAGTGAGATGGGTCATTAATGATAAGGGCTAATTTTAGTGTAGCTCTTATCATTATATCAGTCCTGAATTATAAAAAAGATATTTGATTTGGGCTTTTTTTTTATCACATCAAGCCCACTTCATTATTTTTAAAAAAAAATTATAATTCAGTCATGGGTCATATGGGTTATTGTATTTCTGTCCTGATATTACAATGGGGCAGAAGTAGGGCAGGGGTGGGCTTTTACCACCCGCCAATTTTAATTTGTTTTTTTTTTTTTTTTCCATTGAGGTTGGAGGAATAATTTATGTTTGGTGTGAAGTCTGAGTTTGGTGATTGTAGTTTGTTGAGTAATGTGTGTAAGAAAAATCAAGTGTAATCACTGCTTAAGCAGTAAGATTATTATGTAGTTTGTGAGTGTGGCTTAAGTATTCCCAAGTTATATGAAGTAATTTTTAGTTGTTAGTTTGTTACGCAATGATTGTAAGTTACTACATTAGTCACTTAATAGTGCTTGTAGTATTGCCTTTGTTGTTTTGTATAATTTGTGTACTACTTTCTATCTGTCAATGTGCACGCCTGCATGAAGTTCAAGTGGCGTGTCAATGATTCAACTACCAACTACACATGCCAAAAAGTTACTCCAAACTTCAATGAGAATATTAATAACTCATTAGTTTATATTGCTCGTTATATCCCTTAATGTTTGGTCTATTTAATTAAAAAATTCTTATAAGAATGATCAAATAGGGTAAATACCTTAATGTTTGGCCTATTTAATTAAAAAATTCTTATAAGAATGATCAAATAGGGTAAATATTAGTGTTTTTACTAGATAGCACGACTAAAATTGAATTTTGTATATTGAAATTTGGAAATGGCTATACTCTTGTTTGCCAACAAATTTTGAAGGAGTTCTTTGAGAGTGAAGTACAATAGATGAGAATGTATAGTTTACGGGTTTTGAAATAGCCAAATAGGTACGAAGAGTTGCTTATGAGGCAGAGTGGGTCCCTTGAATTATAGTGTTTTGACGATAGCATTTCCAATTAAGTACTACAGTAAAGTAGTAGACGGCTTCTTGGAAAATTTTAAATTAGGGCTAAAACTAAATTGAAATAATTACCAAATCCCAAAAATTCTTACCAGCCCGGTCAAAAAGTGTGTCCAGCCCAAATACTATGATTCATATTGGCGTGGATTACCGTGCTTTTCTCTTCAATTTTTCACGGTTTTTGACCATGAGGCATGGATTACCGTTCTTTTCTCCACATTACTTCACGGTTTTGACTATGAAAACAGTCGTATTGTGAATATACTCTTTTCGTAATTAAAAATATTTTTTTTATAAATTTATAAGAATTTTTTTTATAACTTGATATTTTGAAATTTTATATTAAGATGCATTTAACAATATCCTAATTTGATATATTATTTGTTATAATATAACTAGAATGTATATTCTAATCTTTTTAAAATTTTTACTCTAAAAAATATAGAAAATAAATAAAGACGCACATTGATATGTTGACCAAGTCTTATAGGTTTATATAAGGCCTAAAATTGGTTGAAACTATCTAGTTTGACCCTAAACATCAACTCTCATAAGTGATATAATTCGATATTGAAATTTTCTTGAGTTATCGAATATAAGTTATTGAATGATTAATGGTATCCTTGTAAACCATACGAAGCTTTCTGACCTTCATTTTAATTTTGGAAAATTTTTAAAAAATTAACCCAAAAACATAGTTAACCTTTAAAAATTAGACATTTTAAACAAATTTGCACTAGTGAGCGAACATCTTTGTATCTTTACTATGGGGTTTTATAGGGATATATTATGCCCTTGGAGTGATTTGAATCATCCATTTTAAATCTTAATATCCATTTCAACCTATCCAAAACTCCTTTATTTGTGTCATTAACTCATTTTTGGGCCTTTGATGACAGAATATACGACGTTAAATGGTATCAAACCTCAATGCATCACCCTAAGAATAGGGATGACAATTCAATCCGAATTCGAACCGAGTCCGATTCAATCCGAAGGAAAAAGTCCAATCTAAATCCGTTTAAAAAAACTTTGAATCCGATAAAAAATTTCGACTCCGAGTAGGAGATGGGTCGAATTCATATATTGTATTACATCTGACCCGATTGTGATTCGAGTCCGATAGTCTAATCCGAATAAGTAGTATCAAGGCTAGTATTAAAAAAAGCAAATATAACAACCCAAAATAGAAAAAAATAAATAAAAAAAACATGGTATTTGCTCGTGTTATATAATTTTTTAATTTACTTTATATATTATAAATGAATTCTAGTATTAATAATGAAATTAACAAAAAAAATAGGTAAGAAAATTGCAAAATTTACAATATATTAAATTTTGGATCGAATTAGGAGGTCCAACGGATCAGATTTGGATTCGGAGGTTCGACAGATCGGATTCGAAGGTCCAAAATCCCTAATCGGGTCGGAGTCGGAGTTTGCGAATTCGAAGTCGGATTCGGATCCAAAATTAGGGTCCGCAAACTTGTCGAATTGGATTCGGATTTTGTTGGATCCGCTTCGACTCCAATCCATTGTCATTCTTACCTAAGAAGCATATTGTACTTATTTATTTTGAAACTTTCTGGAAATACCCCATACAATAATGTATAATAACATTCAAAATTTGGTCATTTTGGACTATATACTTGGTAAGGGAACATATTGACATGCTTTTCATGTGTCTTACAAGGTCATATTTTTCCTTATAAGCAATTCAAATTATAATACACTAGTTTGTGAAATTCATACAATAAAGTTCTAAACTTGTTTTTATGACATTTGAAAACCAAATATAAAGTATTGAACGATTTCTTACCTTCTCATATGTCCTTAGAGAGTATCATATACCTTTATTTTAATTTTACAATTTTTTGAAAGTATCCTACACACAATGTATAATATAACTTTCAAAATTTTACGGTTTGGACAATTTTGGTTCTAGTGAAAGAATGCTTAGATATGTTTAACATGAGTCTTATGGCGTTATTTTTAGGCCCTATAAGTTATTGGAATTATCTATTTTGACATAAACACCTATTTAACCCGATTTGCAAAAATGATACAATTGTAAGCTAAACTTAATTTTAGACCTTTGGATAGCAAATAAAGTATTGAATAATTTTAAAACTCTTCGTATGACCCTAGGAAGTATCCATACCTTTATTTCAATTTTGAATTTTTTTTTTATAGTACTATATGACTAACTCGTCCACAAATATGAGGTTTAAATATGTTGTTCGACCAGTTAACAGACGAAAATCGATGAGTCAAAGATGCATTAGCAAAACCAGGCTTTGTAAGGTGTGATGATTTCATGGTTTTGACATAAGGAGGTTTTTGTGGGGTGTTTGTTGTGTATAGGCTAATTAGTAAATATATTGTTTATCGGTAGTTTTCTAGATGTATGTTTTCTTGATTTCTCCCAACCCCTTCCAAAAAATGTTAAGGATTAGTCTATACTCTATAGCTAGTTTTTTTGTCCAACTGGTGTCCCTAGTTGTTGAATAAATGACACTAATGATCTTTTGAAAGTCGCAAAAGAAATATGAAAATTGATAATTGGATTATTTACTTATTTCAAAAAACGTTTTTCATGATCATTAATATTTTATTTTATTGTGTGAAGATAATTATTAAATTACATTGGATTATTGGGTAATTAATAGTGTTTATACTTTATAATGGTGGTTCAATGGTAGCATAAGATATGTAATCGGATACACCTTATTTTTAAGTGCCCCTATATAATAAGTCAATAAACGTATGAGCTTTCTTATATTGTAGGGTATTACTATAAATTGATGTATTACTATACAGTATTAAATGTATAAGATAATATAAACACAATTATAATATATGCTACCAATAAATAAAAATTATATTTTGGGATATTGGAATATCCATCAAGATTTTATTTAATAATGAGTATGCAATTTGTAAGCCATAGTAGAATTTGAGAATAAAAATTAAATGTGATATAATTTTATAGAACACCAACTAATTTAAATGAATTTTCTTCATAGTATGATTAGAAAGTAATTGACTTATTTTCTTATCTGTAATGAATTGCGTGTCTAGATTAAGACAATCATGATAATCCTCAAAACTATTTTGATATAAGTATGTATCCAATATAATTAGATTTAGATATGAAACATAAACTACAACATGTATATCTTATACTAATTATATTTAGCTAAGGACTATACAAAACTCATGATGCTACTACCAATACTTAATCGGTCTAATTTTAACTATTTTCATAATACACAATAATTAGAAGCATAGTTAATAATTTATTACCTTATAGAACATATATATCATAAGTGAATCTTGTTTTAAAATACATTTCAAAATGAATTTAATGACTTAAAAATCAAATTTTTTATATTTTTTTTTCAAATGGATTCATCAGTAGTTATAAAAAGTTAAGATTGATTTAATATGCAAAACATTTGTATTTTATTGATACCCTTGCTATTTCTAATTTGAGTCTAACTTTTCTAGTTTAAATAGAAAATTATGCTTGCCTATAAAATGAATATTTTCCTAATATAAATTTAATTGCTGTAATTTTTTGTTATATGTATAATTTTTCTAGTTGAAATATTACGTGGTGTGAGTGTGTGACACTTATCATGCGATAATAATTACAAATGCCGCGTTCTTGGACTAGAAAATAACTTCCCATTAAATTAAGTTCATAGATTATTGCTTATATTTGAAATTTAGGCCTTTAAAAGGTGGTATTATAGGTTGAAGCCCATTTATTTGAACCGGAGTCCAATAAACATATTAAGCAACAGGGTAAGATCCTAATAACATGGATCACCCAAATCCTTGCAATAAAAGATAATTTTAGAACACCACAGAATAATGACCAAAACGAATTGAATGACCAAAATTCGTACAATCGAGTATAGTTTAGAAAACCCAAATGCTATTTATTTACCCCAAAAGATAGACTTGAGATTAACAATGGTCCGATCAACTAATCCGATCAAAAAAAGTCTGGGTTTGGGCAAACTTTTTTTAAACCCCGACTCGATTGACTCCTGTTAATTCATAGTGATATGCACTTAGAATTTTTTTGTCTACCTATGTACCAATCGTTTTAGCCATTTTTACGTGTTCGTAGTCACGGTGGATGCAGTGAAGCCGCAGGAATTGCTCCAGTAGCTGGTACGCACCCTTTTGTTTGGCGAATATCCTGGAATAAACACTCCCCCTTCTACAAATGACAGCTAAAAATTCAATCCGCTACTCTACAACTGCACAATTGTAATAATAAAGATTGGTACAACAAGCTGGCCCTTTTATGCATTATGTGAATATATTGGGTGAAAGATGACATTTTTTGCGTTAATTAATTGTCTCTTTAGTGTACTAGTCTTCCATTATATGGGTGTGAGAATTACTTGCGCTCATTAATACCCCCACTTCAAAAGTTTAATATAAGCATAAGGATTATTTGATCAAATTCAAAGTATAATAAAATAGACTCGTAAAGCCCAATTTAAATGGAATATGAGCAGTAACTTTAGACCCGAATGCAATATCGACCTGAACCCGATCTGTAAAATGTGTAGCAAACCAAACTTTCGGTACAGCCTGATCTCGACCTGACCCGCAATTTGATCAGGTCTACTAAAGAGATGCTTTAGGTATCTCATGTAAGGGAATAGTCTAGTTTTTCTTACCCAAAATATACTCTTACTATAGGCAAGTAAAAATTATTAATGTTCAAGTTGCTATTTTTGTGTCCAAATATCTAAAAGTTGACTATCGAGTTTGTTAAATTATCTTATTTAAATTATTTACCAAATATGTCTAATTTATGTTGTTCACAATCTAGTTTTATTACTTTGAATTATAGTATCTTTTGGGGTTTAATCTCATTTCAAGATGATCTTCTAATAGAGTAGAATGACACAATGATTTTTGTTGTTCTTCTTCTAGGAAGAGAACACAGCTTGAGATAGATTGGATGATGTAAAGAGGAATTAGGTCTTTTAGGTCAAGTTGCAAGTTTGCAACCTGTTTTGTTCTCCCTAATTCTTCTTGTGGTAAGTTGATCAATATATAGCGCATGCGGGTGCACTGTGCTCATGGTACACCCGCTCCAAAAAAATGTACATTATATCCATGGAAAATGTACATTACGTCCATAAAAAATGTATATTACGTCCATGGAAAATGTACATTACGTACACGAAAAATATATATAGTACACATGTCAGTTATGTAGAATGTAAAATGTACATTCTACATAACTGACATGTGTACTATGTACATTTTCCATATATGTAATGTATATTTTTCGGTGCATCGGGGTGCACTGTTCACGGATGCTCTATGATTTTAGTGTGAAATGCACATCAAGTCTTTTCAAAAGATTTGGTAGTCATGACCAAGATTATTTGTACACTCATCCCTAATTCCCTATCTTCTCAAAAGTTTCAAAACTACAAACTTCAATAAACATTTTTGGATGAATACTTGAAACAAGTCCACACCGTCGCTTCAATCGAATCAGGTCCACGTCGGTTCTATCACCTTATTCACCTCCGAAAGAACTAATGAGACCATTGATTATGAACTTTGAGTGACAACTAACTTGACTAAAATATTAAGCTAATATTTAAAAATTAGGATTGAATTTCATTTACGTCATAGTATTTTGGCGAATAGGACTGTCCTTAAAAATTTTTTATAAAAAAAAGAAAAAAAAATTTATGGTGAGTTGCTCACAGTTAACGATCACTAATAGTCACCACACAAGAATGTTGCAAGGTACGCGGTACGTCCACCGGTAATGCTTGAAAATCCCCGGGAAAAGCGGGACAGATAGGATGACGGTCCATATTATATGAATCTCATGATTACATGAAAGGGTGTGGAATCACCTGCTCTGTTCTGCACTTCTGCTCTGACTCTGTTCTGTTCTGTTCTTCTCTTCCAAATCTCCCTGTTTCACTCGCACCAACGCATACTATAACCACATTCTAACACCTCCCTATTCTCCAGCCTTGCCACCCCCGCAATCACAGCATTGCCTCTAAACCCCCCCTCTCTTTCTCTCTCCTCCCTCGCTACTCCCTTATCATTACCATCATCATCATTATCATCATCATTATCATCATCATCATCATCATCATCATCACCACCGCCACCATCATCATCCTTATCTCTTCTTCTATGTTCTATCCTTTCACTTCCATATTTGGGTTCATCTAATTTTCCCATTTATTCCTCATTTTTTGGATTTTCTCTTTTTTTGGCCTTCTTTCGTATGGTATGTCCTATTTTTCCTTTATTTTTCCTTTTTAAGTATTTTTCTGTTTGGATTTATATTTTCCAATCTGGGTTTTCTTTTGTTTAAGCTTATTGCATCTGGGTTTTTATCTTCTTTTATTTTTAATCATTAACATGATTATGGTGCATACCATTCATTGTCGTCAATCAAGCGAATTTTTTTTTTATTCAATGACGTAGACGGGATTTAATCATAGTCTCGGATACCGCGCCGAGACGTTAACAAACCTAGCCCTACTTGACATCCAGACGATGTAGACATCCGAGATGTTTACTAGTTGGCATCCATATCATATAGATGATCATTTTTCGGTTGTTTAATGTTTACTATGTCGATGAGGAGTGATGCTAATTTTGTCGAGTTTGTGTTGTTGTGGTTGCTGTTAAGGATGCATAAGAAAAAGAAATTCCGGAGTTGATTGGGCTGGGGTTGGGTGGTCTGGATTTGCTGATCCGCTCGAAGAATGGGAAGGGTTAAACTAAAGATTAAGAGATTGGAGAGCAGTAGCAATCGTCAAGTAACTTATTCAAAACGGCGCAACGGGATCATTAAGAAGGCTAAGGAGTTGGCTATTTTATGTGACATCGACATTATTTTGCTCATGTTCTCTCCTGCAGGGAAGCCAACCTTGTTCCTTGGAGAGCGTAGGTATGATTTCATTGCTAGCATCTTGATTTGCTTGGCTTTTTTTGAATTGCAAGTGTTGTATCAATGAATGTAGGATTTGAAACCTTGTAAGACAAGTATAATTTTGTGATTATGTTCCCCTTTAGAAGAACAAATATCCAAATGTTTGATTATTGACATGATGAGAAAGAACTATTTTGAAAGTAAGAAAAAATTGTTGGATTCTAGTTTGTCTATGCAGTATGCACCCTGCACGATCTTTGTAACAACGAGCGTTCACCACTTTGTATGCACTATGACCATATGAGGATTGCTCTTAAGTGCCCTTGCCGTTTTGTGTGCATTAGAAGGGTTTTTGTATGTTGTTACAACGCTCCTTTCGGCTAGTGAAGGGTCTAAACTGAACTACTTTCCGATTTTAAATTAATGAAGTTGATAGTCCTAGTTGATAACAAACTATGAAGTGAGGCAATCATCTAGCCGAACCTTCGAAATATTAGATAATGTCAACGCATATATATATATATATATATATATATATATATATATATATATATATATATATATATATATATATATTTGGGAATCTGAAGTTGTGTGCCTGTATGCATTTTCAGCAACCTTGAACAAGTCATCACCAAGTTTGCACAACTAACTCCACAAGAAAGGGCAAAAAGGTTTGAATCAACTTATGAAAGATCAACACTGTACTATGACGTTCTGATTTGAAAACTGTTTCTGAATCTTTGGGTCTTTGCTTTAACAGGAAATTGGAGAGTCTCGAAGTAAGAATCCCCTTCAAGTTCGTTGTCTGGTTATCTTCCTTACAGAAGATTAAATTCAAAATGCTTTACTTTTGTGTTTTTTCCTCTTTGCTTTATACATAGGCACTAAAGAAAACTTTTAAGAAGTGTGACCATGATGTAAACATAGAAGAATTTGTTGCTTCAAGGTATGTAATTATCAATTGTATTGTAGCTTCATTAAAAGGACAGGCCTTGAAAGGATCTGATGTTATTTTTTCTGTTGCAGTAGTCAAACGGCTGAGGTATGATTACCAACTAGTACCCTTAGATGAATGATTTACACAAGACCTAGTTCTTTTTTTGTGCTTAGTTTGCTCATTTGAATAGGAACTGACCAGCCAAGTGGGGCTATTGCAAGCACAAATTGCAGAAGCACATAGGAGACTGAGGTGCACCTTTGGCTTTCAACTGTTCAATTATTGCTTTTTCCTAAGCATTATATTTCCTACAGAATTGAAGTCATGAAGATTGCAATGAAGTGCTAAAAGCACAATGCTGTTTGCAATATCTCTTTATACATAACTGTGGTTTTGACAGGGAATTTAACAATCTTGTATATGGTTCTTTTGTAATCATGAAGATTTGCAGTTTCTTTAGTTTCCACAAAATTGGCAAATACATTCGTTTTTCTATTCTCCATCTTACTGCAAAATGAATGCGTTGATCTAGCAAGTCAAATCTTTTATACTTCGTATGTTATTATTAATTCAGAACATAGTTTCGCTATTGAAATATAAAGTATAGGGACTTGATTGTACCAACAAGTTTGGATGAGCACCAGGATAACATTCAGTGAAATGTGGCCATTCTGTTTCCAAGGCATTATAAGTTGAGCAAAGTTTTAGTCCATAACTTTGTTGGTACTTGTATTGGACAGCTGTTGGAGTAATCCGGATAAGATTGACAATGTGGAGCATGTACGGCAGATGGAAAACTCCTTAAAGGATTCGCTCAACCAAATTCGCTTACACAAGGTATTAATTTGTTGCACCAGTATTTTTTTTTCATGTACTTGGCCTCATCATCTAAATTTTACTATTCTCTCCGTCTCAGAACTGAGTTATTGATTATGTGCACGGAGATCAAGGATGGATTATAAGACGAGAGAAAAATAGGAGATAGAAGGGTATGGTTTCAAACTTTAGAGGAATAGTAGAGACTAGAGAGAACAAAGTGGCCAAAGTTAGAATGCTAACTTAGCTCTGGACACCCAAAATGGTTAATGGTAACCTAGCTCTAGGATGGATGTATCATTATTATTACAATAATTGGTGGAGGGAGGGGTGAAGTTAGAGTTGGAGGTTTCTTAATGTCTGTATGTAGGATTTGTGTTGAAAAATTGCTGCAAAACCTCCTGTTCTATTGAACTTCATCTAGAAAGGAGAAAAGAATCCTTTGCTGGTAGTAAAGAGAATGTTAGAAGGAAAGAGTCCTATATTTGTTTTAATAGACTTCTAATTGTGTTGTCAAGTCATTACTAATCCTATAATCCAATTTCCTACATTCATCAGTAGTTAATGCCTGAATTTTCTCTTAGCAGGAAAACGCTGGAAAACACCAACTTATGTCTCTAGACTGCAGTAATCAGGTAAGTAAATATCCATCAAGTTCAAAATCTTCTTTGTATATTTGGAATAATTTACAATCAGCGTTCACAATCTAGTTTCAGAATGGGATGCATTTGCCTTTGATGATGGATAGTATGCCAGAGTGTCAGCCATTATCATGGCTTTCGAGTAATGAAAACCAACAAATAATGCTGCCTGAAGATCCTAACTTTTTACCTCACAGGTAAGAACTTCCTATTCCTTCAATGCCTTGATATTTATTATGGCAAAATATGTGAACTAGTAGATCTTGTGCTTTTGCGGACTATTGCCTATCGTTTACTGTGTTGTAAAATTGACCAAATGATCAATAATTCTTTTAACCCAATCATAATGTCAGTATCTCCCTTCTCCCTTTCTGTTCAATAAACTCATGTCAGTTGTATTTCGTCAATGTTTTTAGAGATATGAAGTGTACCAGTGACAGTTCTCTTTCTGGATATCCTGGATACTATGGCGATATCAAAATAGAATTGGACAATGCCAGACAATATGAGAACGCGACACAAGAATGTGGTAGCTTAAATGAGCTGAGTGCAAATGCATGCATGGGAGTTGCAATTGGTGAGCAATACCCATACTCCCCATATGGAAACATAGACCTGCCTGAAGAGAAGAAAGTGATGCCAGTTAATGCGATCAATTTTCAAGGCAATTCAATGGAATATCAAATTCCTGGTGATTTTGATATGCCTAGGTCTATCTATGATACAAGGCCTCAACCATGGGTCCCCGCTGCTTTGCAATGTCCCATTCCTATGTTCAATGAAAATTCATTCCCACAGGTTGGTTCTCAATAACATTTGATATTGTGCTTGGTAATTCCATGTCTAATATCTTGATCTATGCCTTTCTTTTCTAGGTTGCATGTCAAAAGAGTTTCATAAATGCATTTAGTGGTGTACGATAATACGGTGTTAAGAATTTTCTTGGAGCTCAATTTCTGTCATATAGAAACTCCGGTTTGTCTTCATAAAGATGCTTCGCAAATTCATCCTTTATTCCCTGAAAAACAAGTTACTCTTGTCTACATTAGCATGTGAAAAAAATTTATGATGTCACTTTACCACATCTCAGCAAATCACTATGCTGTCTAGCCATTCCATGAAAAAATCATGTTAGTTGGTGCTTCATTACTGCCTCAGGGAATAGACTCCTATAAAAATGACTTGGATTGCAAATGTTGGCCACGTTTCCTTTGTCTAGCCCATTCCTTTTGGTTTAAAGTTACCACTTACATAATGCAAGTCTTCCTTCTCTAATTTCAGTCACCCACTTGACATTATGTTCAACAATATACAAAATTTTCTGCTTACTATAGAACAGCAGTCAGCAGATAGACACCTATACCTTTTAAAGACTGGACCATCTAAGCTTCTGTCGAACTTGAAATCAATCTAGAGCATTTTTTGTTAGCAATTATAGAGGAAATAAAAGGGGAGCATAGGGGATGGAAGAGGAAGCAAAGGGAGGGGTGAGAGGAATGAGCTTGCGTTTTCCTCCAAACATTTCCTACATTTGGAAGGATTTGTTTTATTAAAAAGGAGGAAAATGGATTATAGGCCACTGCCTCCTTTCCCTTCCTTTCAAAGAAATAAGAATAAGTCCCTCCAGCCCCACCCCCTCCCCCTCCCCCTCCCCCTCCCCCTCCCCATGGTCTAAAGTCCCTCATCCAAGTACTATGTTTACCTGAAAAAGGTTTCATTATCCTTTTGACGAGCGAATTGGTTACTTATGCTACGACTGACGTCTTTTTGGGGAGTTTATTTTGATCATTCCATAATCAGATAGTATATATCATGAGGTTTATAGTAACTTCATATTGTTGATGATTTTATCTTATCGGTGTATCTTGGTAAAATATTATATAAATGTTGAAGGACGTCTTCCATTTGAGGATTACTATTCATGAGATGATATGAAAAAGAACAAAATACGCTCACCTGTACACAAGTGTGATAAAATTTTTATATGCTGTGCATGTGTGTGTTTAGTTTCTTCTCCTTGATGCTGTCCAACCAAGCGTTCCTTTTTCATTGCTGCAGCCTAATTTATGATTGAGGCATTTGCTCCTCCACAACAGTGATAAAGGGTAGAACGAATGGTAGCAGAAACTTAAATCCGCAATGAATGTCAATCATGGGAGCATAAAAGCTCAATCAATCCAATCTTATGTTCTGGATAATAATTCGAGGACGTCTGATTTTGGGGGTTCGTCTGTCTAAACATAACATTTGCTGTATATTATATATGTAAAGAGAGTATAGGTGGTTCTTGTAGCACATTCTTGGGAAAAAAAAATGTACTGTGAATAGAGATTTTTTACCCCCTTCCATTTTTGTACTCCCCCATTATTTGGGCAATTGTGCGGAGCTTTCTAGTGATTGATCCTGTAAATTAGAACACTGCCCACTATTGTAACTTTAATACACTAAATCACAGAATTCAATTAATCTTTTTTACTTGTAAGGATACCGCTATGTCCTCCATATCAGATATCAAACTTGGTCTTCTCTGAACAACTAAACGTTTGAACGATTGAACCTTACAACTGAGTGTCAGCAGGTTTGTCTAGGTTCAGATCGTACTAAGATTCGGTTTGATCATCAATTAGTACGTGTGATAATCCTACCAGTTGTGACCATTAGAATGTTTTGGTCTGTTTCGTTTCTGTTCAGGTTAAAATCATACTAGGTCTGATACTGAAGTTGGGTCAGCTTTGCCTCATCTAGGCGGTCTAGGTATTGGCATCTATATGGTTCCGTAGCTTTCTATTTATCATTGCATTTTGTTTGGCAAACTTAAATGTAAGTGGCTTAGGAACCTGAAAATGTTGATATAATGAAGATTGGTAAAAATAGAAGTGCCAACTTTAGTTGTCCTGTACATTGAAACCCTTTAATAACTACTGGAGAAGCTCAATATCATATAGTCCACAAGATTTGTTTGTTACAAAATAACTATTATAACACGGTCTTTCCTTCTACTATTTGAGTTGGACTTAGTTACCACTCAATGTCTGGATAATGGTGTTGTGCCATGGGTCTGATAGGTGCTGCAGAAGGTTGTCAAATGGCCCCTTTTGAGTCACATTGTGTTGCACAATGAATCCTAAGAATGCCAACATTGCCAGTCTCCCTGCCAAAAATACAAAACACACGGATCAGGTCTCAGTTGTCGATCATAACTTCTGTTGGATCATCTCAGGTTTTAGGACTTATTTTCTACGTGAATGCAAACATATAAAAAAATGAGTACTGATCCCGCTATCATTAAGATCAATAACAGTACTGATGTCTCTTGTATGCATGTAATGGCATCCTTGACGATCTAGATAGAACAGACGGACTTTTGAAATGAGAAAAACATTTGGATATTGTTAGCTTTATACAGGAGGGAAGAAATAATACCATTAGCAAGCTCCTTCTCCTTGGCCTCAAGAGTAGGTGCAAAGTTGAGAGGGTTGAAGATGCCGCCAGGGTATCCACATTCATTTGGAGGCAAGCTGTATTGCTTGAAAATTGGGTCTTGGTTAACACATCCAGGGTTCTTGATGTCTTGCCATCTCCTTATCTCCACATAGTGAAACAAGATGAACTCAATCACAAACAAGGTTGATGACGAGGCGAAATACTCTTCCTTCCCTGCATCATACCATTTTGGTACGTTGAGGATTCCGATGTTTGTAAACACCTCTGGTAGCAACATTCCAGCTACCCCAAGCATTGCCCACCGGCCATTCACCAGCTCGGCTTGCACAAACCACCTTAAGTTCTCTGGGTCCTCTGCTAATCCCAAGGGATCAAATCCATTGTCTCCTGGAAGACTACATCATATAGCAGCACACATAATTGTCAACTTCTTGGACAAGTTTAACAATAATAGGTGTAACAGTACTAAGGAAAATTAACCTGCACAGCATGATAATGTGCACTGTCTAATTTACTTAACTAAACATCATCTATATGCTTGTAAAGTTGTATGTTATATTCATTTGTGTCAATAGTCTAACTAACAACAAAGCATACAATTCTTGGCCTGTCATTTGATTACTCCTTTAAGGGCCACAAGCTATTCTAAGGCATTTTTTTTTTGCAAAATTTCAGCATTTTATAACCAAGAGATTACAAAATTACAGATCGAATATCTTAACAGTATCACCTGATTAAATAAGTTCAAATAGTATGTTTCATGAAAATGTCATTGACAATAATTGTATTACTTTTATATTAACTTTAAAAGAAGAGCTCCTTGCATCAACTTTCATAACCATTCCAACATTTAAATAATTATATTTTGAGGAAAATAGAATGTTTCAGGACATCGCAAAATATATGTATCACTTATTCGGATGGGAAGAGTATGTTACTACATCCTAACAAACTGAAGGAAGGTACTCATTTTCTTATTAAGATCTACAGTAAACAAGTGTTATACTAGAGTTGAAAATGGAGTACTATGTATAATACTTTAGTTGGAAAATAATGTTCACATAAGTTAAAGAACTTTAAAGTTAATTCGTCACAACCAAAGGAGCTAAGTGCACGCTAGCTAACCTTCCAGTAAGATAAGCAGGAGAAGCCAAACCAGGCAACCACTCTCCCTTCTTAGCTTCAATCTTAAAAGAAGTAGTTGATACAGTTGAGGGCAACCTAGCACCACCACATTCCTTGTTAAGTTTCCCCGGAGCACCAGTCAAAAACCTCGTTTTCGAGGCGCATGGGCGGAACCCCGCGATCGAAGCTTGTGTCGTCACTGCTGCCATTTCTTTACCGATCAATAAGCTGTAATTGAAGGAAAATTTGTAAGGAGGAAGAGTGTGTAACAAAGTTGATATCTTCGTTTTTGTGTTACACTGTCCTTTGTATTTTCATTTCAACGCATGTCTTGTGGCTCTTGTTTATTGGGACTGATTTCGAACCTTGGGTGACTTGGATTTTTTTTTGGGTGGGGTAATCCAACGGCTGTGATTGTGCTCTGACTCTCCTAACAGTTGGAGATTAGCCAATGAGAAGTGATTTTTGCTATCCTTATCTAGTGCCATATCCATATATCTATTGCTTTGTTTCTGTTGGTTTTCATTGATCAAATGGGTCCCATTTAGATGCCACGTTGGAAGATATTTTCCAAGTGGAATCTTAGTTACCCATTTATCATTTGACATCTGTTTGGCTGTATTTCTTTGGTACCATAATATATGTCTAATTGTCGAAGTCCCAATTGTGATGAATAGATATAGGTAGGATTTGATTTGGCTTCATGTTAAACGAGACTCGTGAACGAACAACAAAGTATGTATACCGTATACGTTAACAAAAGTTATTCCTTAAAGTTGATAAAAGGATAACTTTGTTATATTGTTATATTGAAGGTTACTCTTACTGAAAACACAATAACTTTATTGTGTTTCGTATATATACAATATTTTTTGTTTATCATATCATAGACGAAGAAACTCAGAAATATAACAATTTAAGAAAACGGGTTCTTATATGTGCAAGTTTATGTATCACCTAAAGTCCCGCTCAATGCATCATTATTCAAACAAGTCATTCAGTAAGAGCGTAAATTAGATGGTGCACCCAGGTGTACTATGCTCATAGTACCCCCACTTCAAAAAATATACATTACGTACATGGAAAATGTACACTACATACATAGAAAGTATATATAATACACATGTCAGTTATGTGGAATGTACATTTTACTATCAATACCAATATCCAACAGTAAGAAATGGTGAATTGATAATGGTAACCTTTATAGACTTCGAACGTATTTAGGATTGATTAAAACAAAATTAAAATCTAGTGGCCTTGATACTTTATACTAATTTCGTACCCATCAATTATCAATGTTTTCTTACTCCATATAAACGTATACGTTGTCATTTCAAATTAAATAAATTAGAAACAATGATGATGTTAATATACACATTGTTTAGCCGTATGTATCAAATTAAGGGTTTCAAAGAAAATCATGCGATTTGGTGACTCTGGGGATTCCCTGATGTCAAAAGAGATTTAATTTATATTAAGCATATCATCTCATAAATTGTGATGATACATGACAAAATATGTGCTCGTATGACCCTAATGGACTTTTCCAAGTATTTTTTTTTCCAAAAAATACCTCTATACAAAAAATTAGAACTTGATAAAACAAAGTAATTGAATATTTAAATAATAAATAGGTGAATATCTTCATAAGAAAGTTAAAGTAAAATTGTTGTCATGGATAGTGACTTTACTCAAGTCCGTTCTAAAATTTCACCCCAACTTTCACATAAAGAGGAATACTATTCATGACAGCGATTTTACTTAAACTAAAGTTGATGTCGCAGATAACATATTTTACCCAAACATCAAATAAACATTTTTAAAATAGTTTACTCTAAAGTTTATTTTTTTAAATACTTCGAAAATGAAGCTTAAAAAAAATATAATCTGCATATATATTTTTAATAAATTCAATTGCGTGCATGTACACTTCTTACATAGTTACATATCAAGAAACCGAAGAAACCGTGTGCATAATTTATTAACTAAATGCAACTACGGTAATTCATAGGAGTAATTTCATATAATCTATTCTTAATTAGTACCATTAGTTGAACGTAAAAAACGGAATCTTTCTAACAAATATGTAAACTTTCTGGGAATTGGGACAATGATTCTAGGAGCAAGAGTATCTAATTTTATCAAGGCCACCAGCTTATTGTGATCCATCAGCGGATTGTATCCCATCCACATCTTGGCCACAGCTCGCGGTTCTCTTGACGGCTTTACTTTAGCTAGCCATGGGAGCAGGATGCATACAGTCGTGCGATATTGTCTTTGGCGCTGATCAGATAAGAACTGAAAAGGGGGGAGCCTCATCATATATGCCCTTATACAATTGGTGGTACTTCTCCTTCACAATTTCCCTATTGGTAGCACTCACCACTGTAGATTATATCCAAACCAACAATAGTTGGACCATCGGGTTTGTAATCCCAACCGCGTGCTTTGCCCTCTCAAGCACCATTTTCTTCATGGGCTACCCGACCTACATTTACAAGAAGCCTCAAGGGAGCATCTTTATCAACATGGCTAGGGTGGTTGTGGCAGCCTATCTTAAAAGAAAGTTGAGGCTAGAGAAAAATGATGAAGATCATCTAAATTTTTGTGATCCTCCTACTTATGATCGGCTTGAATCTATGTTTCCTTAGCTTAGTAGATCGAAACGACCACAATTCTTGGACAAGGTTGCTATGATAAATGAAACTGATGAATTGAACAGTTTAGGCATGGCCAAGATATAGTTGGCGCCTTTGCAGTGTTCCTGCTAGTGGAGTAACTAAAATGCCTCATGGGAATTCTACCTGTTTGGTTGGCCGGCATTCTATCTTTTGTGGGAATGGACCAACAGAACACCTTTGGCATCCTACAAGCACCTCAAATGAGTCAATGCAAGGATCAAAATTGGAATGGTTATGTCGATTCTATGCATGTCTATTGTCGCAGTGGTTGAGTCCAAGAGACGAGAGACAGCCTTGAAATCCAAGTCCTTCGAGTACGTCTCCTTGCAGCGCTGGATATCCAGTACCACATCGAGTCCTTTCTGGCTTAACCAAAGCTGTTACCATCTTGGAGTTTGGCTGGTTCGATCTTCTTCATTACCCTGTCCATGGCCAGTTACATAGCCACATCTATTGTGAACATCATATACCAGGTAAGAGGTAACTCGTAAAGGTAATAGAATGGCATGTTTGGGTGGACAAACTTGACTACTTCTGTCATAAATCTCTTGCATAGGAGTCCTTAACTACTTCTAATTTAGCTTTTTCGCTAGCAAATTCGTATTTATTGATAACCACAGCAATCCTTCTGAAGCAGCACGTACGTTCAAGTACAGACGCTCACACAAGGGTTGAGCGAAGGATTAACTCAGGGGCATTCTCATTCTTGTAGCTTTACTTCGTCATCTATGATTATTCTTGTAGCACTTTCAGGGCTCCTAATGAAAAATTTCATCAGGATAAGTTGATTATTAATGAACATCATGTCATTCACAGTCATCACGAAATACAAAAATAACAAAGATACAGCTCTGGCTTTCGTCAAGTCGTTTTGGACTTTTTTTTTTAGTGATGATATAATGGAGGTTGCTACTTGCTACTAGTAAATGGGGGACCTGAACTCTTTAAGAGAAAACATGAGAATGAAATGACCTAAACCTCCTATAGAAATTAAATGTAAATGTAAATCAAACAGGTCTAAGGCAATCAACTTTCATGAACTATACATAGTAATTTCTTATGAAGTAGATTTAATGTGAACCAAAATGTTGGTGGCCTTGTTGCATTAGCCACATTCTGGATTAGCTTATTTTTAAGAACAAAGCTGTTGCCTTTGATTCTTCACTCTCCGTAAGCTGCAAAATGCTATCACATCTCAACAATATGTCAAGGTTCTAATGTTATATGGAGACAATGGAGGCTATGTTCTGTTCGGGTGATTTTCACTCATCTTATCCCATCTTTTCTTGTATGATCTTATCAGCCCTTACCTGATCGTAGAATGAGCTTTAGCCATCCATCATAAATATACATATACCGACTTGCTCTTCCACTAAATTGAATCGTAATTCCTCTCCTTCAAGTACATCATAAGGTTTGATGAAGATATCTTCATCAACCCTTCGTTCTTCCTTGCACAAATTAGGATGCCCAGTTAATAACCTATTTTAGCCACTCACTTCCAGGTTCACCCCCTACATGCAGAGGTATTTGTTCTAGTTGAGTTAGCAATCTCTTCAGCTCATGTAATGCTATATATATACATCAGGCAATTTCAATGCAAGGTTTCGCCCATTCTACAAATTAATAGCGGATATAGACTGAATCGTTAAAGAACAATAGTATTTTGATGGCAATCAGATATTTCACAATGCACCATTTATCTATCGTAATTACATTAGAAGTAGTTGATGTCAACTAACTTAGTTGATTAAAGTTTTAGAGAGTGATATTTAAAAGACTTTTATATAAAAAATTTAATTGCATTAGATACATACATACATTCTCCAAAATAGAAATATTCATTAAATACAAAATTCAAACTAGTTCCACAACCTGAACTTACATATCCAAACTTAAAAAGAAGCATGTTCTAAATCAACACATTAGTTATTATGGACAGACATATTTTGAAAACATTAAGTTTAATAACCATCACTCACATTATCAAAAAGAGACAAAAAATTCATTTTCTTTCGGATTATGTAAAAATTGCAACGACTTGAATATGAAAAACTTTCATAAATACTAAAAGCACCACATCCATGACGAATTGCCTTCGAGTACCTTTTTCCTTCATTTAAGAATGCTTATGGACGTGGAGAAACAAAAGACAATCCTCTCTTGAATAAGAAAGGAAGAGAAAGAGAGGAAGTCCTCCTCTTCAAGAGGATTGCCTTCCTAGTCTCTTGTGCAAGTTTTTTTCAAAGAAAATATTCCAAAGGGACATATGTGAAATAAAAAACAAGTATGAAATTAGATAATCAATAATATAGAAAAGATAAAAAGAAGAAAGACGAGGAAGGTAACACTGAGAAATAAGGTGAATAAAAGAGAAAATGATGTGTTAAAAAGAAGATTGAAAGGACAAAAAAAAAAAAAATTTGTATAATACTCAATAAAAATCCAGCTCTAACTTCCTCAATTTATTTCAAAATTCCAATAATCTACTCATATTTGATAAAGGTGGACGAGATGTTCATTTGTTGTTCAAAACGACCATAAATGTACCCAATGTCCTTTTTGTTATGCATTAATAAATCCAAAAAAAGTTCATTATCTTCTTTGTTCCATGAAGTCCTGTCCTTAGTACCCATTACAGTTTTGCCATTAAATAAAATTATTAAGAGTAATATCAACTAGCTTAGTTGAACTTAATAAGATAAATATACTTGTAAAGTACATAGTATGATGGTAGAGTATGAATAACTAAATGTAAAACTACAATACCACAAACTAAGGTATGAAAAATAAATGTACAGAATCATTAGGAGGGATAAATAATTCATGCCCATTGCAACATATAATATATGAGGTATATAATTATCTTCCTGCTTTGTCACAGTATAATGATAAGGCAAGTGTTCACTCAAGCATAAATTAACTATAATTATAAAAGTATCTAGAATTTGAAGGCATTGTATAAACGGATATACCTAATTATTAAGTTGCTTGTTCGCTACGCATAGTTGAAACTTCCATCAAAATGTATCTTGTTTTTTGGAATAAAAGGAGGAATGAAAGAAGAAACACCAAAAGGATAATTTGTATTGGTGCTAGTAGCGATCGCATTTCAATCCGAATCCGAATCGAAGGAAAAAGTCCAATCCAAATCCGTTTAAAAACACTCCGACTTTGAATAGGAGATGGATCGGATTCGGATATTGTATTATATCTGACCCGAGTCTGATAGTTCGATCCGAATAAGTAGTATTAAAAAAAGTTTCAATATAATAACCAAAAAAAAAATACATAAATAAATAAACCATGATTATTGCTTGTGTTATATAATTTTTTTAATTTACTTTATATGTGACTCAGAGCCCTTAGATTTCATGGCTCAAGTTAGTTTCTGTCTTGAAGATAACTTATCATTTACTAACCCTCAGAGTCTATGAAGTAGGAAAGATACAACAGTTATTGTCGGAAGAGCTGGGCTACAGGTAAGATTCGTTCTTAATTCCCCTAAAGGATTGTCCTAACTTGTATTCAAAAGTTGTGAGAGCCATACTTAAACTCTGACTCTCCTCCTCCTCCTCCTCCTCATCTTAATCTATGCTAAACAACATCAAACCTTAACCACAACCACGAAACAAGATAGGTACAGTCAAAATCTCATCACCTGTTAAATCATACTTTACAATGATCACAATCTATAGATCTTTTAACAGATATCTTGGATGCTTGATATTTATACAATAGCAAAAGTTGTCTCAAACTTTTACAAACTGTGAGCATTCAGAAACAAGGTCAAATTCTACAAGTCTTTTCTACTTCTTCAGCTCAAAGTTGTAATCACAATGTCCCGAGTGCAATTCACCCATTCGGAATACAACTTTGACGCAATGACGCCAACAGCCCAACTGTGGTCGGTATTTTTAAATGGTCCCAACTTTCAATATACTTGGAACAGTCCCAACTTTGAGGTTACCTTCCCAAATTGGTCTCCAACCTGAAGGGAACTACTAATAATGCCACATAGCAAGTTTTCATTTGATAAAAAAAAAAAAATTAAGAACATAATGGATACTTTTTTAACAGATATATTGAGGGGTCAATGGAAACGTGCCACATGTCATTCTTATAATCGGTATAGCACCTTTAAGTTAGGACCGTTATAAATTGACTGAAAGTAGGCACCGATTTTAGAAGAATGGCCATAGTACTGAACTAATGGGGCTGTTAACATCAATTTTTCCTACAGAATATCTACAAAACTCTCTCACACCAGGCAAAGATCATTCTACAATCATCTATTCAACTTCAAGACCAAATTCTTACAGGTAATTGATAAGATCACCATTACAAGTTAAGAGGAGGGCCAGCATAGTTTCCAGGACGCATATTGATATAAGGTGCTTCTATCTCAGCAAGCCATGCATAATCCTCCTCTTTTCCATCATCAATAACTCCTTTAGTTGCTGAAAAACAAAAGCAGAGGTTAGAAAATAGCTGATGACTTGGGAAATGTTTTCCTCATCTTATTTTAGAAACTAACAGTATTTATTCTTGTTAGAATCACATCAAACCAATTTCCTTATCTCTATTTACCAATTGCAAAATACCTTTAACTCTGCATTAGTAAAATTAATGAAAATCAAAATTTAGAATGCACAGATTAAGACGAATCTAGCAAGATCCCACGTGATAATATATTTTCTGATACTTCAGTGTAAAAAGATGGCTAATATTTATTCAGACCAAATCAAATCTTAATATTTTCTAAGACCATTACAACCTTATTTCAAATGAAGAATACATAGCCTAAGATAGTAAGGAAAGGGAGAAACTTACAGAAGCTTGAATATGGATAGTCATGATAATAGGTGCATTTCCTGCCTGCATCCTCCAAATAAGGTGGTGCAAGAATATCAAGCACAGCACAAGGGGTGACTGCTGTGAAGCAATGTAGATTTCCCTCACTTCTGGGGTAAAGAACTCTAGTCCCACAAGGTGCTGTCAGAACTTTGTCAACCACCAACTTCGCTAATCTCACTGTAAAAACAAAGTCAAAGTAAAAAGGGTTTTAATGTTGTTGAGAGTTAATAGTAAATACTGTCCCTTAGCTATTAAGAAATGTAAGAAAAACAAAAGGACAATTCAGTCGTTACAGAGAAGGTCAGGGGATAATCAGTCTTTCAATACTAGAGTTCTTTACCAATAACTTGGTCTTATCAAGAGTTCTCAAATGATACCGATACTGACATTACCCCATTTTTTCCATTCACATTGCAGAACAATCATATATGTCTAATCATCATAACTCATCCTCCTGAGTCCTATCTCCTCCTACTTTCTCATCCTATGCATCCACACACCTTTCATGTGAAAGAAAAGGCATTCACATTTCTATCTACTGATATTAAGAGAACAATACCACTCAGCAACATAAGTTCAATGACATCACATTGGAAATAAGTTATCCTTGTAGCAGAAAGTGGACAGAGAGGATCAATAGAAACAAACAATTGTTTGATCTTGCTTGTTCATCTTCTCATGAAATGGTTATAATCTCAGTGGAGGTTGCATTCAAGCCAGCATTTTGCAGTAGAAATAAATCTTGCTCGCCGGCAGCCTAGGGAGAAAGATGACTAATGCTGATGCTAGAATTGGTATTATGATTAAATCAGATCCAATAACTTAAGCAAAAAATCTCACAAGTCCATAGCACCGTACACTATTAACTCAATTCAATGCACAGAGTTCATTCATCTAGTGAGAACTGATAAAAAATATTAAATATCACCCACGTTCTGGTATACTTTCAAACTTTCCTAATTTTTTACCTTGGTTTGTCCCACATGATACTATCCTTGATTAGTTTAATGTGATCCATACATGGGCAAACATGCTGACCACTTTTTAGTTCATAACCACAAGCATTTATTGGTGATGGTAAGCAGCACTAGAGAAAAGGGAAATTAAAAAACAAAACAGGTAGACATACAATGATCGTGTATTCTTAACAGGTTTTAAACCTAACAACAATAGGGAGAGTAATGTATCAAGAACTTAACATGGTGCACCTTTATCTCAGCCTGACATACCACACCCAAAATGTTCAGATTTGCAGTACTCAAGAACAAAAGATCCTCCAATATAGAGTAATTAGAACAATACATGACTGTACCGTACCTTGAGAGTACTCCGACCTATTGCTCTCTATAATTTGCAGAGGTTCAACCCAATCATAGGCCTTCACATGCAAGGATCCATACAGAAGTTTGCTGAAGACCGTCATTCCAGGATGGTCGTGCAGAGGAATGACTGCAGACGTCGGGAAGGAAAATGTGCACATCTGCATATTCAGATCAAGATCAAAATGCGTACCAGAGACTAGAATGTCAGACATAGCACATTCAAGTAGAAAGCTAATGCAGTGAATCCAGAATAATTATGCTGAATCACTACAACAAAGTGACTGACCTAAAAGTAATTCACAATGATTAGTACCTGGAAACATGAACTCAAGCCTGAATCCTTACAGAATTGGAGAAGCACTGGAAATATATAGAACTCGTATATAAATTTTCATACTGTACCTTCTTTTTTCAGTGGTACAGACTAGAAAAATACTGAATACCTTTTTACATGATTGCCAAGTAAAACCAAAAATATTTATACCTTACCAAATAAATATCCCTGATATTTTCTAGGAGACCCCTAATGAAATGATAGAAGATTCATTGCGAAACCAACAAGCTTTGTTTATAAATATCACCATATTCTTCTAGAAAGAGGGGGGGGGGGGGGGGGGGATATTGACCTCAAAGGTGTTATTTTATACAAAGGTTTCCAGTATTTTCTAGAGAGAAAGAATAAGAGCCTAAAAGAATAAAGTTTCTGAAAAGAGCAAGAGATTGTAATATTTCCTTCTTATGATCCACCCTTCCTTCAAAAAGGCTAAAACAGAGTTCAGAATTCTTGAAAGCCTTTTCTAATTCTCTCATCCAATAGAGATCCTATAATTAGTTCAGTATTTTTAAATGAAAACTTCAGGCATATATGCAAGGCCTATAGAGTGACATATCACACAACAGTGCCCTCAAATATTCAGGAGCTAGAACCTTTTTTTCCCTTTGGTTCAAGGGAGGGCACTTCTTACAGATTCAGGGATAAAATTGCAAACTGGATAGGCTCCCAGCAAAATGAGTTTTGAGAAAGACAAAATTGCAAAAAAATTTCCTTTCTTAGCCAAGAAGCTGCCTGCAAACCCAGCTCCCCCCCCCCCCCCCCCCCCCCCCCTCCAAACGAGAAAGGAAAGAAATAGAGAAATAACTTCATTACCTATTTAGGCTCATTCAAAGATCTTCTGGTATCCTTCCACTCCATTTCCATTTTAACCAATAATAGACACAAAATTCAACAGCCATATATAGCTGGTAGTGATTATTCTTAACATTGTATATATTGCATGGTCCCGATAAAGCTTTTTGTTATGCATCTAAAATAAAATATCTTTGTAAAGTTTTTTTCCTAACTCTAAATGTAATGAATCACAAAGAAGGGTCAATCTACTCGATGAGTACAATGTAAACTTTTATGCATTTGAACGAGATGAGCAAAAATAAATCTAAGCAAAACAGGTAGAGCATATTTCATAGAGCTGCGAACTGCAACTTGAATAAGTTCTAAATGGAGTTCCTAATCAAAGGTGCATGAGATTGTTGATGGCACATTAAATTGACAGAGAAAAGAAGAGATGGAATTACTGTGAAACCATCACACTCATGGATATCCATATATGTAATAGGTTGGGCCCATCTAGGTGCTTGGTTGTTTGGGTTCAGCAAAGAAAAATCATAGCCTCGGTCATCATCAGCATTCTCCTCTCTCAGACCAACATCAGCAGAAGTCACAGTGTCTGCAAAGGAGAAGATTATCACAAATCACCATTTCTAAAGCTACATACAAAAAAGATGCCACCTAGCACACAGTTAGTTAAACGAACAATTTAATAGCTGCCTGTTTTCTCCAATCAAAATATATAAAGAGATAAACTCATTATTTGTATCATAAAATTTTCACCCTAGATGTTCTTGAATAGATATTGCAGCCTAGCCAGGTGAATTTTTCATCAAATTTTTCCAATAGAACTTTATGCAATTGGAAATGTGGAATTCACGTTTTAGAAGACAAGCTTTCATATTCATGACTATCTTGTTAAAAAATTGAGATATATCTTGTTAAAAAATTAAGCTTTCATATTCATGACTATCTTGTTAAAAAATTGAGCTATATGTAACAGTGTAACACCATTCCCTTTCTATGACAAACATTGCAATGATGATACACTAAAGCAAACAGCAGTCATACAAATGAAATATCAGGTACACATTCTCATAAATTAATGATGCAGGAAGGTTTGTGGTTAAGTGAAATTACATAAATTGTAGAGCCATATGCCAGAGTCGTCGACTTAAAACAAAACAGCTGATAGGCTAAAATATATTCCAATAGTGGGCATAATGGTTTGGTTGTAAGTTGAAGGGTTTTGATATTAAGAGGCAAACATTACCATATTTTTACACGAATGTGCATTTCTGATTTTTGGATCCTACTCCAAAAATGACAGCACGCATATAATTCATACTAAAGAAAATTCTCAAAGATAGGGGAAAGGAAATAGCGATCAACACATTGAAGTAGCCTTTTGGTTTCCTGTTTAAGTGGCCTCTAACTCTCTAATCTTAACTGGATGAGAAGGAGGAAGTATAGTCTTCAATCCTACATCAGACATAACATCTATCAATTGCTGCCGCAAGAAACAACACATGGTATGTGCTACATCCTTGTGCAACCTAGCAGGTCTTCAGACTAAGATGGTACCAAAATTTAATATATGGCTAATAAAATAACATTTCGGTCTTCCAATAATGAAAACTGTTCTTTTTTTCAAGAGATGTGTCCACCTAAGGAGATTGAAAGTGCCGATAGGATTTATGGAGAAATGCTTCTATTTGACCAAGTAATGCCAAGCGGCTCAAAAAAGAAGGATGAACAGAGGTTGAAATGTTGAATTATTGTAGCAGTACATTGTAATGAACTAGCTAAGCAAGGACATATTTAATGGAAGAAATGCAAAAGAAGATGACTATTTTGATTAAAAAGCTGAAATTATAAAGGGTTACTGATAAAACAAGCTTTAGACTGGCTTGTTTCACTCCAAAGACTACTCCAGGCCCTCAACAACATTCATCATTTAACAACCTCATTTCTAATTAATCTCATCTATACATAGCTGATTAATGCCCCCTTCCTCAAGCTAACTCCGATAGATTATTTGCCATTACCAAAAGTACCCTCTTTCCTAATCCTGTTGCATTGCACATAAATGGAAGAGAAAAAAATCTATAGATTTTACAGTGAACTCATCCCATAATAGTTTCTTAGTAGCTGTAGTGTCTAGAATTCATAGCCCTAGAATTTATCCTTTCATGCTTTTAGGAAGAATGAAAGACAATCTTCTCTAGAGGCTTATTAACTGTTCCATCTTTCCCCCAACAAAAGCAAACTGTACGCAATACAGGGCTGACCACTTTGTTAGACAAGTTGCTTGATACAGACTTTATCTTAACTAGTTTTCAAGATTTACATGATAATCTGCAGTCATATACCAAATCAAACTGAGCCATTACCAAATAAGCAATGCTTGCCCATGGCTTCTGCATAATCAATAATGTTAAAGATTTGCTCTTATAGAGAGGTAAAAAAAAGATGCAAGTGGAAGCAGAGACCAAATATACTTCAATTAGCGAAAGCCAGAAGGCTACACCATACATCTAGGAATATTTGTAAAGCTCTGAATAACCTGGTTTGAGCCATATTTGTAAATAGTTGATGGTTGTTGTCTGAAGCTGATTGTATTACCAGTTAATACAGAGTGGCTGATTGTATTAGCCAACTACACTAGAGGTTTCAAATCAGTAATTTTGTTCATAAATTTTTCCCTGAAGTTTCTTAAATCTAACTCGAAAAACACTAGATTAATATAGATTAGACCACATAAACTTCATTATTATTAAGAAAAATAAATTGCGCAAGTGTTAGTATAGATTAGATTTGACAAAGTAAAACACGTTAAGAAAGTAAAAACTAAACTATCCTACAAAAAAACCCAGCCCTCTCATTTCACATTATTCTATCAAACCAACCCATCATTGCACCCCCATCCTTAATTCCTCAGCATCAAATTTTCCTTTTCGCCTTTGGCTCCCACTTTCATCTCTTCCAACTCCATCCCATTAAAACATTAACCTCCACAAGAGACCTAATACCAAATTGCACAAATATTTACCATGAAAGTTTGTAACAAAATATGCAAATGCTCACAGTACTCATATCTTTGCTGCACCTCTTTCTTTTGATGAACTCAGTCACAATCATAAGGTTTGGCAATCTAGCATCAGCAATCTGCTCTTAAGATCCAATGGAGAACAATGGTAATTATCATGAACAGCAATCTTAAGTTTGATTATTCTTGTTTTTTCCGAAAATTGTGAGGGAAGTATATATTGGATATGACGTCGATTTCAGAAATAAATTTTCAAAGTCTGGGGCATGTACATTGATTTCCAGCAAGATCCCAACATATCTTTTCCAATGTGTAGTGCAATTAGGTTTCTTAGATCAAAACATTCATGATATCTCAAAATGGGATGAGGAGTAAATGAAAGAAAAAATTTGTGCTAGAAAATGAAGGAAGACTAGGTTGAACTTGTCGAGGGATGACAAAAAACAAAAACCAGAGAAGAGAGAAGATACGTTGAAGTAGGAATACAGCATAACTGAAAAATTTCATCAAACCTCCAGACCTTGTCCTTTGCATCTCTAAGACTAAAAATCTTTCTAATGAAAATGGTGTTCTCATAAGAACAAATCCACTTTCAAATACTCTCACAACCAAACAAATGCTCTATTAGATGAACTCTGTCAAAGGTCAACTTTACTAACCACCAAATGAAGACGTAGAGAAGCATGATGGCATACTCAAGAACAAGAGGATTAACACTTCCTACCAATAGCAACCTCCTAACCTCCCTTCTCTATAAGCTAACTCAAATACATGCCTGTCCTGAATCCATGAAAAACCTATCATTCCGTAAGTTTTAAAAACTAATGATGGCATAGGAGTTATCTAACCTGGTGCGTCTTAGAACTCCCTACTGATTGTGGCTCTCATATTGCAAGACATAACAGTTCTAAAAAGAATAGGATTTTAATTATGAGAAGACAAACTATATGATTCAGCGGCAACAAGATATTCACTACTAGATTTATATCATATAATTGTGAAAATAATTATACCCCCTAAAACTCAACGCTAAAGCACCATGTTAACATTACATTAGTGTTAGATTTTAAATGCCATATTTTGTAGAGAAAATTTGGCATGAAAATAAAGGAAAGGACTTAAAGGATCTATTGGTTCTTTGCCAATATTATATATGAAGTATGCAGAAAAACAAAAATATAGAATTCAACTACAATATCATTATTTGCCTACAATTCAAAATAATAGTCAGTTCTAGGAGGTAGATTTATCACCTAATTATATAACAAAGAGCAGCAACTTGCAGGGTCTTGAGACCGTCTTTAATATACACAAAGTAAACTTGATTACACACAGCCATCACTTAAAACTTATAAGCACTTAGACAAAACCACAAGATCAATCAAACACCCGAAGCAAAAGAGTCCAATATCTAGAATACCCGTCCAAAAATCCAATTCCAATCCTTATTCAAGTCCAAAAGTTCAAAAGTTCCATTCCAATCAAGATGAATGGAGCGAAGAAAGTTTTCTAAAACAAATTTTACCTCGGTTGACTAATTTTATTTTGAAGACTCCACCTTGATATATATACTAACATGTTCTATTTTGTAGGTGATGGAAGTCATATGTAGTTTTAAGCATATAACAAATGCATAATGTTGTATATTGCTATTGCTATTGTTGGTTTGTTGTTGCTTCTTTTCAGGATATGGCCGAGTAAGATAAGCATATGGTGTTTCCTAAATTTCAAACACTAAGCTCGGTTACTATATTCATGGGATAAGATGCATGGTCATGGTTGAAGTCTTCATTTGTTCCTTGTTTCGTGAATTGGTTAAGCAAGATAAGGATGACTACAAAGAGAGTTTAAAGTTATTCATATTCTAAAGAAGTCAAATTATTCCAACAATGAGACTCAGTCGCTTCAACAAAGTCCCCTATATTCGTGGAGTTAGTTTTGGTAATTCTGAAGAAACTTTCAAAGGGTCAACGTCCCTTGAAACAGCTTTCATAACAGCCCTAAAATTGTAGAACAACTTTGTAGCAGTGAGTCAAATGAAGCTCTGATTCAAAAGCAACGGTCTTCTTGAAGATCAAATAATCCGTTGCAATTGCTCTTATAAAAGAGTGAGCTAAAGCATTGAAGACACATAAGCCTTCAACGTGAAATACAACAATCAAGCTACAGCAAATAGTTTCTCTCTAGTGCTTACTCCTTTATTGTAATTTAGATTTGAGAGAAAAAGAAATATCAAAGTATATCTTGAGTGTGAAAAAGAAAGATCAAAGAAAAGAGAGATATACCTTGAGTAAAAATTATAATACTCAAAGGTTCATAAAAGTAAGGTGATTTTTATTTCTAAGAATTGAGATGGTAAAGTGTAGCTAGGGAAAGCTATGGTAAAGAAGATAGGGTGAATATCTTTTAGGTGACTTTAGATCTCTAAGGGAAGAAATAAAAGTTGGTAAATCATAAGGGTAGGAAACCATAGGCGGAGACGTAGGCACATTGCCGAACTTCGTAACAAATAATCGTCCCCTTTACATTTGCCATTTCGTACATTTGTTTTACTTAATTCATCCTTCTCGTAATAGCCTATTCAAGTCAAAATCCTGAAACCCACTTCAAAGCCCTTAAAACCAGTTTTATTATTTTTCCGCATCTGAAAGTCGTTTTAAAGCTTTGAAAGCATAATAGCGAAAATCGACCATACTCTGTTCACCCCCCTTTTAGAGTATTTTGATCCTATTCTATCTCTTATTGATTCTTCATATTTGAGTCTTCAACTTTTATCATTGAATTTCACCCTTCCTCCCGAGTGCTTTTCCTTCCATTCCCCACCCTTCCACTACGGCCCTAAGTCCTCAACGCAAGAACAAATAACCAAATACATAAATCTATTCTCACACCCACAATTCATTTCTATGCAAAATCCCAAAACAGTAAACAATCCTCAAAATTGCCAACCCATTTGCAAAAAGAAAAACTATAAGAACATACCATCAAAATATAAAATTTTCCACACATACGAACTAAAACTACAAAAAAATTCCCATATAATTGACAATACCCCCATATTCTTTAAAAAAAAAAGACACAATACCCACATAGAGAATCCAGACAGTCATTGAAAAAATACACCAAGTTCATACAAACCACATCAATAATTCAGCATGACACAAAATTAAAGACCCAATAGCTCCAAGAAAAATAACATTAACCCATTTGCACAATCAATCCAAATTAACATCACAAATTTGAAAGAAGCTAAGAAAACAAGAACAAGGAAGAATGTAAAGATACCCAATAGGGAGGAGAGTCTCTGAACGAGTTGAGAAGGTGGAGGCGATGTTACAGTTGGTGCAAACGTCTTCTTGCAGAGGTCGTAGATGGTTTGGATGGTTGTGCTCTTGTTTGCCATATCTGCTCACTTGTTCGAGGTACACAGTTCCCCGGTTAGGGGATCTTCAGTGTAGCATACAATGAATGATACAATGCTTCTTTGTTTTGGTTGTATATATTTTTTTTGGCAGAATGGTTTACTTGTGTTGTCAATTTTGACTAAGTTGTTACGACTTTGACTTTTGGGACTATTTTGTATTTTTGTGTGACTTATTTTAATTCTTATTTTTTTTATAGAATTTTTTTATTACAAATTCTAATTATATTATAAGAAATAATATATTCAACTGAAATCTTATTATATACATCTTGATATAAATTAATATTAAATTTATATATTTTGTTTACTTCGCAAATTTAGATAGAAAATATTTTAAATAGTAACAAATAAAATGGGACAAAGAAACTATTTATTTAAATTTGAGTAGGATAAGTTGGTAAGGCATTTTCATTTCTTAATAAATCAATATATTTAGTTACAAAAAAATATTATCAACAAAAACTTAAGTGGCAAGTGATAAACTTAATTTTGAGTTTTCTTAATTTCCATCTCTATAAATCATTTTTAAGTTTATATGACATTGTAATAGATTTATGTAATTATAATATCATTTTTTTAGTAGAATTAATATGGATACTAGATTTAACATCAATCATTTATATTAAATCGCTCAACCAATATCTTTTGTAAGAAAAGTTTATATCGTAGTATTGAAAATGATAAAAATAATTATTCAAGCCAAGCAAATTCTTTAAGCTTGCCAAAAAAAAAATAACGAAAGTACAAAAGCTCAATCAATGTCTAGTAGTCAAAGGATGATTATTTGATGTTAAGTTTAAATAAAAAATGAAAGGTAAAATTAATGACATATCTGTTTTTTACACTGTATTTGTGTAAAATTTATACTTCGTATTATATATCGTATTTGTGTAAAAATTTCTATTATATACGGAAGTGTGGATGCACCTTTAAAAAGGAGGCGAGCACAAACACGATATTTCTTGGAGCCAAAAAGACCTCATTGTTTATTTGGAAAATGAGGCTGAAAAAAGAAGATAAAAGAGCCCAATCATCTCCATCAAGAAGCAGAGGGCGGAGCACAACCAGCAGGACCACCACGCCCTCACCACACCGGGGACGCGCCACTCGAGTGTCCCCTCCCTCAGTCTCCTTCACAGATCAATCCACAACCGAGTTGATCACTGAGTTTGAAGACCTCCGAGTCACACCCAATTCCGAGTACAACCCAAGAAGCTTCCCTTACAGTGTGAAGCAACAATGCTGGGAGAAGGCAGAGAAAGTCAAGGGCAGAGACCCAAGTCGTTGGAGGCGGGACTCTCTTGGCAATGTCGTATTTCGCAAGCTTGTTGGTTGTCCTGGTTGCTTGTGCCATGATTATGACCACATTGTTCCCTACTCTAAGGTAATTACACTTGTTAATTATAGTAATAATCCCTCGTTTTTTTCTTGCATTTTGGTGTTATTTATTCAAAGTTCAAATCTTTAAGCCATTTATAGCTTTCTTTGTTAACAGAATTTTATGGGGTTTTCTTAGATTTTTCATTTTAAAATCCATGTTTGACTTTTGTTGGTCGGATTTATTGTATATTACTTGATAATTGGTTTTAATTTTAGGTGTATATGCCATTGATAAGATTTTGATCACATTGTGAGTGTTGTTTGATCAATTGTGGCTCACATTTTCAACTAATTATCTGAATTACAGATTGGTTTTGCCCATTAATGTACAGCTGTGAAGCTACCCCTTTGTTGGTCTAAATCATGAATAAGATTAAGTTATGATATTAAAGGATTAAGATCTTGGTTTTCTGAGGGTATTTTCAATACGAAGTATGTGAATTTGCGAGTCTAGAAGAAAAGGAAGATGTGGAATACAGAACAATTATAGGTATATTTTTGTTTATTTTTTGAATGACATTCGTTGCATATATTTTGGTTCGTGTACATGTGCAATTAAACCAATCCTTGTTGAATCGTATTAAAGGAGTGAAAGTGTATAAAGCTAACCTAGCACCTCTCATGAGTAAGTGGAATTTTAGGGAAATCTTAAAGATCATTTGCCGAAAATAACGATGGAAGGAAGGATAATGTATCAATTTACAAGCATAGGCCACACTACAATAATGAGTAAGCTAGAGTGTATGGCCTAATCAGCTCAATTACTCGAGAAATTTGTGCTAAAAAGACCATTATAAAGTTCCCAACTCAAACCTAATCAGTGAAATTGTTGTGGCTATTGAAAATTTGTTGATACTAAAGAAGATGAGAAACATGTTGTATAATGAGAATGCATTATTAGGTGGATGTCATAGCATTTCAACCCTTATCAACACTTTACTCTATTTCAGTCCTTTCATACAGCTCATAGCTCTCCTCAGATTCGAGAGGGATCAAATAGGCTCTCTAGACATAGTTCCTCTTGTTATCTCCCATTCCCAAATCCTTCCTTTATAGGCACACATTTTACCTTTTCCAACATGACCCTAGCAACAATTAAGAGTATTCTATAGTTTAGCTGCAGTGTTAATTTGGTCAAAACATACAGTTAATACTATCTTACAAAGAAATCAATACTCTAACATGACACGATAATACTAGATATCTTTATCGCTCAGGTCATCCTTTCTGTCTATAGCTCCTTGACTTTTATCTCTTGTAGTCCTAGCTGCATTACCAGAACTTTCTACAATTTCTGCTAGGCCACTTGGAATCCTACAGAATAATATTTTTCTTTTTACTAGACAATGAATTAAACAGAATCCATTCTAGCAAGTACATAGTAATACTTTATTTTAAGCTAATAGTGAGGTTTTACCTTCCAAAAGGACTAAAACTGCTGGAAATAATACTTGGAAGATGGAAAACAATCTGAAGACTAACGAAATAGGCAAAATATACCTAATTCATTAATTAAAAAAAATCTGAAAGTAATGTGACACAGTAAACATCAAAGAGTAAGTTTAGAAAAGCCTGGATATAAGATTGCTGTAGTGTTCCTTTGAGAAAGGTACTCCCCCATTGCTTACAATCGCATCCCTTTCCCAAGATTTGACAACCTGTTGGCACTCTTGTGTGTGGCAAAGAGAACCCAAATCCTCTATAATGTCTTATGTTTACAAATAAGGTGGGCTGTTAAATTTACAAGAAAAACTTAAATTTGTTGAGAAGTTTTGGATCTACAAGCTATGGTGATACTCAACACCTTATGTTGACAATGCTTGGTTACCGTCAATTCTGTCATACCTACACTCCTGTGGGTGCTTTCTGTGTGCTTTTATAACCAAGAGGTCCAAGACACAAGAGATAAGACTATCCCAACCAATCTTGGATTCACCTAGGAGTTGTTGTAAATTGATATCAAGTCAAAGTCTTTGTATGGAAGTGGCTAAAAAATCAGGATTTTTGGCATGTTTCAATCATCCATTTAGAAATTCTTATTCCACGCTTTTTTGTCTATTGATATTTTAAACCTTATGTAACAAAATGAGACATTTTACCAAAGTTGTGACAGATTCTTCAATTTCTTGTTAAATATTAAGTTGCTAAAATTGCTTTTGGCCATGTCCTATTCCAGGAATATGAGCTGATCATTAAGTTGATCTGAATTAGGCGTGCCTGAATTATCTAGGTATATTTATCCAGATATCAGCTTGGTCTAACATCTTGTGATAAGGAGTGGTCGTGAGGCCGATCTGAACTAGGCATATATTAAGTTAACAATCAAGTTGGTCTTAGAGTTGAATTTGAGAAGGTTTACACTTTTGAAAGAGAATTGGTTAGTGTAGGCATTGTATACTTAGTTATGTATAGCTTGAAGAGGAAGACTAGTCATTGTGTTTGAGGGAAATACTGTAATAAGATTAATGGGAATAAAACTGTGCAAAATATTGCCAGGATTTCTTTTCGTTTTGGTTTTGTAGTTTGGGAGAGAGCAAGCCTCTCAAAAGCTTGTACTTATCTTTTATGCTTCTATTTCCGAATTTGAGTACAAATTTATCATCCTTATCCTAAAATCTACCATAGTTTATTTTGTTGAGATTATGTATAGATTGGTTTAGCAAGCCAGATTTAATGGTGTAGATAATGATAATTTTGTAATTAACATGCTTTTGAGAGGCTTGTTCATTCCCAAAATGCAAAAGATAACTGAAAGAACTTTTAGCAATATTCAATATGTTTTTACTCTCACTAATCTCGTATTTATATTGGATTCTCCTACTCAGTTGTTTTCTTCTTCAAGCTACTTATAACTATACACCATTCGTCTCGATTTAATTGCTATAACTTACTATATATGGGAGTCCCAAATTAATTACTACACTTCCTCTCGTGGGAATGACCCACTATTATTAAAATGGTTATGCCCCACTTAACTTGGCCCACTAACTTTTAGGATACTCACATGTTTCTTTTTCAACAATATGCAATTAACCCACTTGCCTTTCTTTACGATATAAAATCTAGGGATGTCAATTCAATCCGAATCCGAACCGAGTCCAATCCGATCCGAAGGAAAAAGTCCGATCCAAACCCGTTCTAAAAAACTCCGAATCCGATAAAAAAAACTCCGACTTCGAATAGGAGATGGGTTAGATTCGGATATTGTATTACATCTGACCCGATTGTAATTCGAGTCCGATAATCCGATCCAAATGAGTAGTATCAAGGCTAGTATTAAAAAAAAAGCTCAAATATAATAACCCAAAATAATAAAATAAATAAATAAATAACCATGGTATTTGCTTTTGTTGTATAATTTTTTAAATTTACTTTATATATTATAAATGAATTATAGTATTAGTAATGAAATAGTAATGAAATTAACAAAAAAATATGTAAGAAAATATTAAATTTTGGATCGAATTCGAAGGTCCGGCGTATCGGATCAGAATCGGAGGACCGATGGATCAGATTCGGAGTCGGAATTTGCGGATTCGGATCCAAAATTAAGGTCTGCGAACTTGTCAAATCGGATTCGGATTTTGTTGGATCCGTTCCGACTCCTATCCATTGCCATTCCTGATAAAATCTCACCTATTAGTACTTGTGTTAGGCTTTCTTAATCTTTGTGCCAAGCCTAGTGTAGCAATTAAATTGTGACCGAGGAATTATTATGCAATGCCTACACTACCCCTTCTCAATTGGTCAGTCGATGTTGGGTGATTCCGAGGCCAAGTCTAAATTAGGCCTATGTAAGTCAAGTGACATCTTAAAGCAATCCTTGATTTGATATAAGAGCTGAGTTTGAGGACAACTGTTCTGATGCAACTTAGTTTTAGGATAATCGTAATTAGGCCAAGGCCTTAGGCGTTATCCCAAGATAGTGTAAGTTGATCATAAGGCTTACGTTGGTATGAACCGGATGAACCGGATGTGCAAGGATGACTGACGTTGGTGGTGACAATAAGAAAAGAAACAGCACAAAGAAAAAGATAAGGCCCTACAATTCGAGGAGTAGGAAGATCTCCAATATTACTTTGTGTTAGGATTTCTCAATCGTTTACATTTCTTGTTATGCGGTATATATGTAATGTTGATCCCAACAAACTCCTAACAACTTAGATTCTCCCCCCTTGTAATTACACATTACATTACGTGCTGTAAAATATAACTAATTAACCAATTACAATCACAAATGTAAATATTCTTTCTACTCTTTATTGTGCCTTTTATATTACTGCTGCTTTTCCATTTCATGTTGAGTTGATGCTCCTTTCCTCTGGTCTCGAACATTCCTCCTTTTGTAAGTAAAAATCACTGGTAGCCTTGCCTGAGTCATATCATTACCCCGGGCAAAAGAACTCATCTTGTCCTCAAGGTGAAAGGATGGGAACCTAGAGGTCTATAGCTACATAATCCTTCCACGTAGATTCGAAATCCTGCATGCCTTTCCACTTGATCAGTACCTCCAAATCAATAGCCTCATTTGACTTCCCATTCCTTACCTGACAAAATAGATTCCGGCTCAGCATCCATCACCAAATCAGGGGTAATCAAGGGCGGTAGGCTAGTGCTAACATATGGTTGCGTTAAGCCGAGAGACATGGAACACGGGATGAACACTCGCAGTCTCTGGAAGAGCTAGCTTATAAGCCACTTCGCCTACCTTCTGTATGACCTTATAAGGACCATAAAATCTAAGTGCCAATTTTTCAAACGGTCTCTTTGCAAGAGACTTCTATCAATATGGTTGGAGTTTGAGGTAGACATAATCCCCCAATTCATGCTCAACTGCTCTTCAGTGTTTATTTGCTTGCTCTGACATCTTCTGCTGGACCTTGAACAAGTGTGCTTTTAAATCATCCCACATTGTATCCCTCTCTACCAACTGTTCTTCTAACGAGTGCACTGAAGTACTGCGCGGTTCATATACCTTAACAATGTAGGTGGATCTCTTCCATAAACGGCCTTGAAAGGAGAGTACCCCAAGGAAGCATGAGGAGTAATGTTGTAGCAGATTCAGCCTAAGGTAACCATTAAGCCCACATCCTAGGTACACCATTGATGAAACATCGCAAGTAAGCTTCAAGCCCACGGTTGACTACTTCAGTTTGGCCATCGGTTTGCGAGTGGTACGCAGTGCTTCTATGTAGCTGAATATTTTGCAATTTGAAGAGCTATATCCAGAATATACTCATGAAAATTTTGTCCCTATCAGAGACGATTGAGAACGGAATCCCATGAAGACGTACCACTTCCTTAATGAATATGCTAACCATAGTTTTCGCTGAGAAAGGATGCTTTAGCCCAAATAAATGAGCATATTTTGACAAACGATCAACTACCACAAGTACTGAATTCAACCCCATAGATAAAGGAAGCCTCTCTATAAAATCCATCGAAAGATCCTATAAAATTCTAGTGGATATTGGTAAGGTTGTAACAGACCTGCTGGAGAAAGTGAGGAATATTTATACTGCTGGCAAACCCCACAAGCTCGCACATACTTGGTTACTTCATGCCTCATTCCCGGCCAATACCACTCCATGGCAATCTTCTTATATGTCTTATAGCCCCCCATGTGCCTCCTAAAGGAGAGTCATGTGAGAGTGGCCGGTAAACACTTACAAGATAGCCTTCAATCCGAGAGGAAGGTTCTCTCCCAGGTGACTTAGTGAATACTTTTCTGATTAATTCCCCTTATCCCCCTTCCTTTCTTATTTATCAAGCTAACCCCACTAACTAACAGATTCTAACAAATTATTCTCTTTCTCTGTCCATAACCGCTTGATTACAAAAGACTACTATGCCCTCCTAATATTCTTCTAATTATAATCAAAGTATGTTAAGTAGTTGTAGATGCCTGATGCTTGTTCTTCTTCCTACGTACATAGGTGAGCTTGACTGGTGGTTTATTCCAATTCCTTGCATCATGATACTCCTGCAATATCCCCTTCACCACGCTAGAATTTGAGGGAACCACCATGCGCCCCTTGTATTTCTTGCACCAACTCATAACCACTCAACACGATTCTGCCCTATTCTATATTCTCCTTAATCTACTTGATGAAGGGATCCACACTAATTGCGCGCCACACATCCTCCCAAACCACTCCTCGAGTACTTATCAATGTCTCCAATTCCACCTTGTTTGAGTATTCTCGGGACAAAGCGTCTGCAACTTTGTTCAAGGCCATCAACTCTTTCTCGTAAATGGACTTGTTTCTTGCCCTTACTCCCAGTGTCTTACTAAAGAATGCCACCGAATGCTCACTATGCAAGAGGATAACCCGAACCCCTGAGGTGGACGCATCCGACTCTACCACAAACGGTCTTGTAAAGTCTGGTAATGCTAACACTGGAGCACGGGTCATGGCCCACTTTAGGTCCTCAAATGCTCTAGTTGCTACCGAAGACCAACAAAACGCATCCTTCTTAAGTTGCTTTGTCAAAGGTGCAGCTATAGATGCATACCCCGCAATAAACTTTCGGTAGTAGCCAGTGAGGCCCAGAATTCCCCTCAATCCCTTAAGATTATGTGGTTCTGGCCACTCCACTATAGCTTGTATCTTCGATTAATCCATCTCCACCCCTTGGCATGAAATTATGTGACCCAAATAGGTTATTTGGTGTTTGCCAAAGTCACATTTTTTCTGATTTGCGTACAAGGCATTGTCCCTCAGAGTCTCCAACACAATAGTCAAATGCCCTTAGTGCTCCCTCTCATTTTTACTATAGACAAGTATATTATCAAAAAAACTAGAACTAATTTACGAAGATAAGGCTTGAATACCTCATTCATTATAGCTTGGAAGGTTACGGGAGCATTCGTGAGACCGAAAGGCATCACTAAAAATTCATAGTGGCTTCGTGGGTGCGGAATGTCATCTTGGGAACATCTTCCTTACGTATTCTAATCTGATGGTAACCGGATTTTAGGTCTAGCTTTGAAAATATTGCAGCTCCCCACAACTCATCAAGCAACTCATCTATTACGGGTATAAGAAATTTATCTGGCACCGTAGCTTTGTTCAATGCTCTATAGTCCACGCAAAAACGTCACAACCCGTCTTTTTTCTTCACCAACAAAACTGGGCTTGAGAACGGGCTAGAAGAGACTTAGATGACCTGTCTTTAACATGTCATGGACCAATTGCGCAATCTCATCCTTTTGTATCTGTGGATATCTGTAGGGGCGAACACTAATTGGATTTGTGCCCGTTTTGAGGGTAATGGCATGTTCATGCTTCCGTGAAGGTGGTAAACCAGAGGGCAAGATAAAGACAAACTAGAAAACACTAAGGGTATCCAAAAGAAATTCTGGAACGTACCCTTCATCTGTTGTTTCATTACCACTCAAATGGTTAAATTCAATCAAAACACCTTGCCCTTGCTTCCTCACTGTTTTAACCATGGTCTTCAACGAAATTTTTATTCTGCCTAATGATGGATCCCCTTGAAGTGTCACTATCCTGCTCCCTGAAATTTCATAGTTTGGGTCTTCCAATTCGTAGTCATGGTGCCCAATTTTTCCAGCCACTTTATACCCAATATTAAATCAGAATTACCTAATGGCAATGGAAGAAAGTCTTCCACTATCAATCGCCCTTGGAGTTGTAGAGCAACTGCTTTGCACAACCTTCTCCTTGCACTGCCTCACCAAACCCCAAGGATACCCCAAAGACTTGGGTGTTCAACACGTCTAACTTGAGTCTTGCTACTGAAAGGTGGAGATGAAATTGTGCCTGGCACCCCGATCCACCATTACCACCACTTCTTGCTCATTTACCCAACCCCTTAGCTTGAGCGTTTTAGGGCTAGTGATACCCATAACAGAGTTCAGAGATATCATAGGTTATGAGTGTTCCTCTTCCACCACCTCCACCACCCCTTCTGTTGACTCCTCCTCTAGTATTGTTTCCTCCTCTTCTCCTTCCTCCCCTTGTGCCATAAGAACACTGAGCTCCCTCCTTGTGCACCGATGATTAATCCCCCACTTTCCATCGCAACGGAAACACATGCCTTTAGCTCTTTTCTTGTATCTCTTTCTCACTCAACCTCCTTATTTCTCCTGGTTTGTTGAAGCTACTTCCCATGTTTTTCTGATTGTTGCTAGCCATACTAGTTGTGTTTGAGGGTGGGTGAAATGTGGGTGAGTAGGTAGGGACACGTTGGTAAGTTAGGGGTGAGTTGTTACTCCTATAGTAATGAGTTTGGAGCTGTGGAGTCAGATAGGTATTCTGGCTTCTGTTTTGTAATGGGCCACTCCCTCTTCTATTGATTAGGCCCAACCTCAACTTGTCGTCCACCTTGACCGCAAGATCCATGGCCTCTTCTAGGCTTTCAGGTCCAAGTACCCTCTCCTCTGGCTTCACTTCTTCTTTTAACCCGGTAATATATTGCCCCTTAGTTACCTCCTCCGCCTAACCCTCCAATGGAGCAGCCAATTCAATGAACTTCCTCGTGTAATCCGCGACCGTCCCTTCCTGTCGGTGATCCAACCAGTGGAGATCGGCCTGAACTTCCTTAAGAGCGTCCCCTTCAACTCCTCCCAATTCTTCAGCTCCCTTCTCTTATGAACCCATTGATACCACAACAATGCATCTCCCTCAAGAGACACCATCGCAGCCTCAACCTTCTTATCCTCGCTCATCTTGTAAAAATCAAAATACCTCTCCGCTCGCAAGAACCATCCATCCGGATTTATGCCTTCAAATAACGGTAACTCTAGCTTCTTAAGCCTCAAATTTCCACCACCTCCGATGCTTCCTCCCCCTTCTTCTCCATTAAATGTAGACATTCCTCCCCCAACCTTGCTATCATTCTGAGGTATGTTTTGCCCTCCTCCACCCAAAGACCCTGTGGGTTGTCCCGAGTGAAAACCGACCCTCTCCCATAGTGCCTTCTCCTCCTCCCTCAGCTGGTTCATTACAGCCTCGTGTTTGGTACGGGCAACTCCATTCTCCCTTCCATACGCTCTAAACTCTCCACTATTTTTGCCATTTGCTCTTCATTGATTCTGCATCACTTTCTAATTGATCCATGCGTTGAGAATGTGTTGGTGTCATGTAACGCTACTTTTATTTTTTTTAATTATTATTTAAAAGAAATGGGGGGTGGACCGGCTCTGATACCAGATTGGTATGAACCGGATGTGCAGGGATGACTAACGTTGGTGGTGATAGCAAGAAAAGAAACAACAGAAAGAAAAAGATAAGGCCCTACAATTCGAGAAGTAGGAAGATCTCCAATATTACTTTGTATTAGGATTTCTCAATCGTTTACATTTCTTGTTGTGCTGTATATATGTAATGCTGATCCCAACAAACTCCTAACAACTTAGATTCTCTCCCCTTGTAATTACACATTACATTACGTGCTGTAAAATATAACTAATTAACCAATTACAATCACAACTGTAAATATTCTTTCTCCTCTTTATTGTGCCTCTGTTATATTATTGCTGCTTTTCCATTTCATGTTGAGTTGGTGCTCCTTTCCTCTGGTCTCGAACATTCCTCCTTCTGTAAGTGAAAATCACTAGTGGCCTTGCCTGAGTCATATCAAATTCCAAAGTGCTTCTTGAAATCTCTGGTCTGTATAGTGTACGATTATCTTATACTTCTCCAATAACAATAGGCTATTGCGGGCAATTATAAAGCTTTAATAGCACCAAGCCATCGAGATTCAGATATCACCTAATTATAAACTCTGTTGAGTTTGTAGTAATCTTCAGTAATGCAGTACTTTTTCTTAAGTACGACTGTAATAGGACTAAATTTGGGGGGGGGGGGGGGGGGGGGGGGGGGGTTAAGAGACCTGTGCACAGGTTGTGCACTTTTTTGGGTTCTTTGCGTACATATATAGATTCTAATGACTATAACGTTTCAATTTCCAACTATATTGGTTTAGATCATTGCTTGGAAGTTTAAAGTGTACCCCTCTTTGAATATTCTCCTATGCATTAGTGCACAGGTGTTAAGAGAGCCTGTGCACAGGTTGTGCACTTTTTTGGGGTCTTCGCATACATATATAGATTCCAATGACTATAACGTTTCAATTTCCAACTATATTGGTTTAGATCATTGCTTGGAAGTTTAAAGTGTACCCCTCTTTGAATATTCTCCTATGCATTAGTGCACAGGTGTTAAGAGAGCCTGTGCACAGGTTGTGCACTTTTTTGGGGTCTTCGCGTACATATATAGATTCTAATGACTAAAACGTTTCAATTTCCAACTATATTGGTTTCGATCATTGCTTGGAAGTTTAAAGTGTACCCCTCTTTGAATATTCTCCTATGCATTAGTGCACAGGTGTTAAGAGAGCCTGTGCACAGGTTGTGCACTTTTTTAGGTTCTTCGCATACATATATAGATTCTAATGACTAAAACGTTTCAATTTCCAACTATATTAGTTTAGATCATTGCTTGGAAGTTTAAAGTGTACCCCTCTTTGAATATTCTCCTATGCATTAGTGTTCCTGATACTCTTATTCTTTAAGTGTCTGTGTACCTCGTAAAAGGCTGCAAATCAGAACTATCAGCGAGTTGACTTGTCTGAGTTTTACTAGAATTTCTTATATGCATCCAGGATCTTGAAAACATGGAGCATCCTCTTACATAAAAATGCTCACATGCCCATGTGCAAATCATGTAAGAAAATGTGAGGGGAACGCCTAAAAACTAGGTGCATCTAGGAGCATATTAGATGCTCTTGAAATTCCCTGTACTGAGAAATTGCAGGTTAAATTTTCTGTTCTTTGCTTACCTTATCACGGCCATATTATATAATTCTTGTCTTTACAATTGCTTTGGGAGATATCTTTGGTTATTATTTTGGTAGCAGTGGTTTTATGTTAACTGTATCTGAGCTAAGGGATTTTTCTCCCGTGCTTGTTTTTGATTATATCTTGTCAAATGCTTTTATTTCAGGGTGGAAAGAGTACGTTGGAGAATTGTCAAGTTCTACAGGTACTTCATTCCTTTGAATAAGAATTTACTCTTCTGATACATTTTTTGTGTATAGCTAATTATCTGTGAAGTTTATGGGAAAAATGTCATGTGAGCATGAAGTTGCTTGCCCGGAAAGTAACCACCTGAAACATTGGGATTGCCACCAATGAAGCACAGTGAAACATGAGACAGTAACTTGGATCCAGTTTTGAGTGTTTAGGTGCGGATTGAGGCTTCTTATATTCAAAATGAAATGAGAACTTGCTCAATAAGTTCCTAATTGTAAATCGAGTTTTAGGGTTGGTAAATAATCTGAATACCACACCTCAATTTATCACTCCCTCTTTTAAAATTATTTCTCATTGTCCTACCCTTCATAATTAAGGATATGAGAATGTATTGCTATCAAGAATCTTTACAATAGCTGGATCTTATCTCCGTTCTCCTTATCAGGCTTAGTAAGGGTATGATAGGAAATATAATTGCAAACCATTACTTTTGTAGGAAATGTGACAACTATTTCCCCAACAGGTAGACATGATTTGTCTTGTTGACATGAATGTACAATGTTAAATTTGAGTTCGAATAATAGCAAGAGAGGTGGTTAATATGGTTAGGACATGTGAAGGGGTGAAATAGGTTATCAGTGTGCATTGTAGAAAGACCAAAAAAAGTATGACAACATCAAAGCAGGACTCTTTTACAATCTTAGGCTTACATGACATATCCCTTAACCAATTCAACTGGTGGCGATACATCCATTATGGCAGCTCCGTCAACTGGTGAATATTTATTTTGTGTGAATTTTGTTGATGAAAGATTGGATAGTTTTGGTTGCTGCATCTCACATCACTTGCTCTGCATAATTTTGTGCACCATTTCCACTAAATTTTTTCTACTTCATGATTGAAAATTGAAAGTTGAAAGTTGAAACTTGTTCTTCAGAATTTTATTTCTCATAATCCTTTCAATGTTTCTAACCACATTTATCATGTATCTATCGTTCAGGCTACTGTTAATCGATCAAAGGGTAATCGAACTGACATATCCAGAGCAGATCTGATACAAAAGAGTTCCTATTGCCGAGTTTCAGGTGTGTTAGTTTATGCAATCAGTTCATTAGCCGCGCAATAATTTGGTCATGTGTGGAGAATTTACAGTTCATGGTTTAAGGTGATATGGTGTAATTTGGATGTTTAAAGGGCCATTCATTAATATTTTAGAAGAAACATGCTCTATCCTTTATCACGGATCACGTTATCATATTTTTGGATTTTCTGCTGAACTTTGTACAACACCCACTGTATACTCTTAGGATACTGGTAAAGTAGATGACTGAAAGCTGATCAAATGTTTCTGTTCTGGAACAAATTTGCAGGCAGGGATATGGACTTCCTTGAATTGTCAGCATTTGGTAATGTTCGTCGAGGAGAAGACTCAGGCGGATGTAGGATTCAGTGACTAAACTGAGATCGAATTTGTCAAAGAGATTTTCACATTTTATATTGGTAAAACATTCTTAGTTCCTGGAGCATTGAATTATTTACTAGGATATAGCAAGCTTACCATAACTTGTGTGCTTTTTCTAGATTTTTATGGATGTATATAGCTTTGAATTCTCACACTTTCTAAACTAATCGAGATATGGAATTTGTTGAATTGCATAAAATCAATCAATGCCCGGAGCTTCGTTGTCTAATTTTTTTAGTTTTTATATATGCGGTCGATTTTGTGTATGTCATCCTATGTCCCTCGTTGTCTATGTTGTTTGATACATACTTTGTGGATGCCAACTAACTTAGTTGGTCAAAGTATTGAAGGGTGGTATTCAAGACTTAGGATCAAATCTCATTTACGTCAGTTGTTATCTTGTTGTTATATATATAGGTAAAAGTTAAAATAAGAAAAATACTTAAAATGAGAAGGATGAGAAGACATCTTGACTCTTCATCTCTTAAATTCAACGGATGATATTTTATCTACTCACAGTGATCCTTTTTTAACTCATAGTGATTAAATAATTTTTTTCACTTATAATGACACTTTTTATTATTATAGTGACTCTTTTTATTATTATAGTGACTATTTTTTATTGTTATAATAACCATTTTTTTTACGTGAAATCTCTAGCGTTGGATCTTACCATTTGAATGACCAAGATATCTTCTTATTCTTTTTATTTTAAGCATCCTTCTCATTGGATCCCTCCTATATATATATATACTAAATACTAAGATATATCTTCATTGTAATAAGTGCAAGTGTCAATTTATTAACTATAATGCAGAACTAAATACTAAGATATATCTTCGCTCTAATAAGTGCAATTGACAATTTATTAGGTTATTGTCAAATCCAATGCGATTTTAGTGCGTACTCTATTGACAAACTGATTAACTCTTAACCAAATCCCAACACATAAAATAATCCAAGTACTGTCCATGTTCCCCATTTTACTATCCATTAAGGATTGTTAAAGCCTCAAAGACGCACAAATCAATATTGCGAAATGTTTAAGTTGATTAGTCATTAACAAGAGTGCACTTTGGGCACCAACGTGGCTTCTCTTTCTATTATCCACTTTACTACTAACACCCTTTTTTTAACCAAGCAAGTTTGTAATAAGTTTGTTTCTATATATTTTAGTGACTCATATCAAGAAAGCTTAGTTCAATTCGTATATCCTCTAGGGAATGTTTTGAGTTCGCAACGAGGTATGAACGGATTGTGCTTTTGGGAGGTGAGGTGAAAGGTAAATTGTATTAGGTGTCCTGTTAATATTATGATAATATTTTATTATCGTTGGCCGTCAAATTTAGGGTAACGGATTCTCTTAAAACGCATTCGAACTTTTATTAACCGGACTAAGGTTCACCATTCAATATGGCCTCGACCAAGCCTATTTCACTATTTAACGAAAAATAAAAGGTCCTTCTAATTAAGGTAGTTTATTTGGTTCTAAGCTTATTTTTTTTGAAATTTTACACAATTAAATACATAGTACTAGTGTTTGACATTATATTATATGCTTCTAGAACTATCAAATTAAATACTACTCTGTATTACAAGTAAAACAAACAATTCTCCAATACAAAAAAGGTAATATTATTACACCTTGTTAAAGGGAGTTGACTTGTGACATTTTAATAACGAAAACAAACTAAAAGGACTCCCTATTTCCCTTTAGCAATATCAATTTTATGCCATTTGCTTGATAATTACCTTTCTCTTGCATTACAAGTGTGCCAAGTATGAGTAAAGAGAAACTTTATTTGTAGTGGTTTAAAAACTTGAAACCTTTTTTTTTTCTTACTTTTTGTATTTTGGTGGGGTAGATGGAGCATTGTTCCTCGATTTTATAGGCCATATATAAGCTAATGCTATCATTTCTTGTGGAATGCTTTGTAATGACTAATTGTCAAACTCACAAATAAAAATCATACCAAGTTAGTTGATGGATACTTCGTGACTTCTCCGCCTCTAGTTTATGGCTCAAAGATATTTTGAAGGGCATTATATAAAAATACGTATTCTTTTAAACTTAATTGAAGTTAAGGAGGAATGACAGATCGAGTTTGGGTGTATAGTCAATGTTATTTTATTAGACAGGACGGATTGTCAACTTATTATCCATCATCTTGAAAGAAGCTATGGTATTAAGTGTTTAGTCTTCCATTTGTTTGTTCCATTCATGTATTTAGGAATTCAAATTAATTTGTTATGAAACTGCTTGTTAATGTCGTTTGGTGTAGAACAATGTTTGTTGTCCTAAATTGCGTGTGTATTTTTACTTTATTGGTCTTTTATGATTTAATTTCTTAAAATTAGCTTCGGCCAAAATCATTTTAGGGTTTCTCATGTTATCTCATAAACCCGATTTTGCAAGTTTTGATCCGACGAATGTGATTCTCTTTGATTGTAGACTTATACTTATTTTCAGGTGTTTTCCTTTAAGTTCCCATTGAGTTTCTTACCAAATTTAAGGATTAATAGTCCTAAGTTCAAGTTAAACCAAACTATTTACCTTAGCCCTAATATGGCGCTTCCTTAACTCCCTAAATTACAAGCATGCCATGCCAAATTTCCCTATTTAAGCCCACTTCTGTCTCGTCTTATGGCTCCTTTAGTCTCTATGCCATTCCCACTTACTCCTCTCTTATGTTCATTCCTTTTCCCTTCCTTTCTTGCTCCCTATTTCGGTGTATCAAGACCACCGAAGGTCTTTCACTTTCCCTCTTCAATTGTTTTCCTCCTTTTCTTTCAACTTCATCACCTATCTCCTCCAATCTTTCCCTACTTGTTGTGGCATTGTCTGTATTAAGTTTCAGTCGAGAATTGAGGCCCAAAACCCACCGAAGTTGAAGCCGAACTAACCGATCGATCAGCAAGGTATGTATACCACCGCAAGAAACGACTTTTAAAAACCGACATGCAAGCTGTTTTTCTTGGTCCTTGAAGTGGCAAATAGCTTAGTTCTCTACTGCATGTTGATGGATTTTCCTGGGTGTGCATTTGGATGATTTTTAATTGAGTTTGGATTGATAAAAGTCGGATCTTACCCTTCCTTTGTTGCTGCTCATTCCAGCGTGATTTTCGACAGGAGGTTCAAGGTCACTTTGGCGACCTTCCTCTTGTCGGAATAGAACGAAATTTTATGTGTATGTCCTTGAATGGTGGCAATTTTTGGTTGAACAAACCACTGCCAGTGCAATGCGTAGCGTGTTGTTCTGTTGGAATTCAGTGGCCATTTTGATGGCCTTAGACTTACTGGTTTTTGCATGTGATTAGTGGGATGCATGTTGGTTAGTGGGTAGCCCTGTTGGTTTCATGGGGACTAGGGAAGTTTGGCAAAATCATGCTCCAAAGCGGTGCTGCTGACAGTGGACAGAATTGCATGCATGCATGTCTTGGGCTTTGCAGCCATGTGCACTTGATTCCTTGTCTTGCATAGAATGTAAGTATATCTATATGTACATATATGTATATCTACATAAGTTCTGTATAATATTTGTATTTTTGTACATATATGTATATTTGTACTTACAAAAATACGTACGAGTATATAAATATGTACTTCATACATTTCGGTATAAGTATAATTGTATGGATAATATGTGAGATTTGTTCTTCGGAACCTGCCCTTGATGGGAGGGTAAAATACCTAAGGAATTAGGTCCCGCTGTTGGTTGTCTTTTTTTGAGGGAAACATTTGTGGTGGATATGACCCTTTCGGTAATGTCCCTTGCTCGAATCCAAGCAAGGTTTTATACATAAATCTTCCTTTGATTAAATATTCATTGAGACTCCTGTTTTTCCCTTTCGTTAAAATTCAATCATGGAACCACCATGCATGCTCTAAACACATTTATACATGCAATTACAACCTGTAGGAAGTCGACGCCTACGTTGTCTAATTAGGCATGTAACTATACTGATTTAATTACTGAATCTGACTTTTACCTTTTTATTAAGGATCAAGTACATATTATCCTGTATGCACACTTAGACCTAAGACAATGCTCCATCATGCGTGCTGCGGTTCCAACATATTGGACCTATTTTACTTGGATATCTAAAGCAGCAATGGATATGATACTGTTCTCTAGCTTCGGTTATGTTGAAGTCTTCTCCATGCAATGCTTCACTCCATGCAGAACTTGGAACTTCACCTTAACTGAACTCCAAATAGCTAGGACATGAGAATTCTCGAACAAGTCCATCTTCAAATCTTGAATAATTTCAAACAAGACCTTTATCATTCTCAGCTTATGAACATTTGAACATAACACTGAAGACTTGTGCAATTCTCGAACAATCCAGCAATTGATTTGCATGCTAGCTTGAACATATCTTCATCTAAACGTTGGAATTAACGTATGAAACATGATCAAAATGTTTGAACAGACCTTGACCTGAACACTTGAACAGGTCTTAGGAACCTTGTTTAACCTGATCACTGTACTTGGAAATAGTAGCTATGAACACCAAGTTGTATAGTAGTGTCATCATCAAAACAAACAAGGGTCAAAAAATAATATATTTATCTAACTTCTTTTAAGCTTACGAAGTATGGAGAAGTATAAATCATAACGTATAAGTTTTTAGGAGAAAATATTATTGTGGGTATAGGATTTGAGTATTGACCATTGAGTACGTACGTAATCTTTGATAAATCAATTCGATTTACTACACATTTCTTTATTCTATATTTAATAGGGTATATATGTTAAAGTAAGAAGAAGAAAAAAAAAACATATTTAGGAGAATAAAAATAAGCTTAATTGATTTAAAGTTAATACTCCGAAAGCTTTGGAAAAATTCAGAAAATCGTTGGTAAATTAAACAAATAAAAAGGAGCAATATTTGGAAGCGGATATTTTGTTTAAAAGATTCTTAAACTTTCTTCCACACTAATTGAGCAAATTTCCAACCAAAAATAAACAAAAGAGAAGAGAGGAAAAAAAAAGTGAGTGGACAATTGATATATCCATGATAGTGAAAGGGCACATTTAGCATAAAAAGGTAATTAAAAAAGGCAAGAGAAAAAGAAGAAAGGGAAAGAAAGCTAAAGAAAAGGCAAAGCACTTAATGAATAAGTAATGTGCCTTGGGACCCCACCCCATTCCACAATATTTTTTTAACCAAATTGTGGCTTACATTAGCTTAGAGGATGACAAAATATCTAACTGTTGATGAGAAATTTGGGTCACACACCACTATGATTTGGCATATCATATTTTTGCCTCACAGTTATTCTAGTCCTTGCTTAGGAATATTCATCAATTTCATGGTTGAATGAATGATAATAATCTCAATCTTTTGGCTTCAACGAAGACGCAGGGGATGGCATATCACTGTCGCATTTTTCAATATTTTATCGGATTCGCTACAATCACAATTTTCCACACTCCTTACGTGTCTTTACTATTTAGTAGGTATAATGTATGATGTCAAATTATTATTAAAAGAAATAAAAAAAAAAAACTAGCTACTAAGTAAATTAAACATGGTAGACTTTGCATTTCTATGGACAGTAAGAACTATCTTACAAAATCACTTTAGTCTCACATTAAATTATTACAAAACCGTTTCATATAAAATTTTGCTAATAGGGTTAATAAGGCTCATAGTCAAATTGCTAAAACCCATAATCAGTCTATGTATTTATAAGTTCGTTCTTGATATGTCAAAAAAAATTGCTAAGATTGTTGAAAATTTTATTTAGTTGAAAGGCAAAAATATATCTAATTACTAAAGACCCTTAAAGCATTCTTTGCTTAGCAATTATTTTCACGTAAACTTTTGTACTTGTAATTATAACTTATTTAAGCTTTTTTTTTTTTGTCATCTTAGAAAAACTATTCGGTTTTACAATGGTTAAATAAATCAAGGGAACCTAATTCGTATAACATTCATATATTCCTCTTATTAAAAAAAAGGTTTCATATAACATTTACATTTGAGACCTATGTTGTATTAAATAACAATCTTTAAACAACCATTCATGTTTTATTTGTTTTATTCACTTTACAAACATCTAATGAACAAAAATATCTTGAAAAATGGATACGCAGAAAACATGTTAGATTGAAGTGAAGCATTAAAAGAGTGAAAAAAGCACTGACACTCCATACTTGGTAGCCCATTGCAAAGTACTACTCCGTGTTTCTCAAGCATTAGGTTAAGTGCCTAATAATTTACTAAGTAATCCATAATATATACTAAGTCTGATTACTGTAAGCAGGGACCATCATACGTTAGATAGCGAGGAAAACCCTGAAAAAAGGACTTAATACAGTTAATATCCTACTCTGCATTTGATTTGGCAGCTATCCAAAAGATTGTTCAACATCTTTCCACACCAGTCACTCTGGAGTCTAGACTCAGTCTGCCAGTACTTCCTGTCTCTCTTATTATTAGCTGCTGAAATCTCTTTAGATATTCACTAATTTCTTCTTTTTCTGCTAACATTATCTTTCGTTGATAACAACTTTATCTATTCATGTACTTCAATCCTATATTACTAATTACAACTGCATACAACTATATTCAAGGAGTAAGATCTCATCAATTCAATTTCATCAAAGTTGTCATCAACTCTTCCACTACCAAGGCAAGAGGGTTAATAAGGCATAGTAAAATTTAGACGTGACATTTTTTTTAACTGTCTTTCCTCAAAATGCTTTGTCAATTTTGACATGAAAAATAGGATAAGAGTCTGATCAGAGTGAAAATTTGTTGATGGTGGCACTTCAGAAACATCTAAAAACAGTAAAAAGAGTGAAACAAAGGCATTTTCCATTATTAGATTGAATATATTACAACAAGGGGCCTAAGTATAAGCTAAATGTATCTATCACACACACTCTATTTATACTTCAAAACACGTCCAAAAAGAGGTTATGTACAAGATCACAGACAAGAAAAATTGAGATGGAAGAAAAATTAACACTCTTCATAATTCTAGAAGATGATGGCATGCATCTGGTGGTTGCTTCTGCACCCTACCCTAATCAGAAAATCTCTCCCTGCTTCCAATTCCCCAGTTATCGATCACTAATAATCTATAATAGGCTCATCAGCAAATATTCCGAGCCACACGTGCTCGTGAAAGTTCACTGAACTCATCCTTAATTGAATTTGAATTTCACCTTCATGCAGTCTCTTGGAAGTTCATCGATCGACATAAAGCTGCAGGGTTAGCTTGTAATGCAGGAGGAGCATCCATTGCGTGCAAAGATTCCTCAACCTTCTTGGACTGTAAGCTATTAAAGAATCCTCCTTTGCTTAGAGAGTCACCCTTCTTAATCCCAAGAGTGGTCCAGATAGAACTCTTGGCAGCCTCATCCGGATCATCAATTCTCAATGTCTTTGGTACTAAGACAGTGGGGGTCCCTGAATTCCTTTCATTCTCACTTAGGTTAAGCATTTCTCCGTCCCTTGAATGCTTTCCTAGAGTAGGGGAATTTGGGTTGGACCCCGGGCTTTTTATGCTAGGTGGACATGGGGGCACCCAAGGAAAGTTCCAAGGCATTGCACCATTCCAATAAGGAGGAGGAGGGAAAAATGACATAGGGAAAGCAGAAGGGCAAAATGGTGGCACAGGAACTGCCGGGTTCCACATGTAAGGCCATTGATAACAGGGCATTTGATTAGGGAAGCCATTCAAGTTATGCTTAATTTGCCCTTGGGGGCAAGCCTTTGCCTTCTCATCCATTGAGCTTGTTGTAGTGACCGTCGATCCACTCGATCGATCATCGCCATTTTCCTTGCTCCTACAAACAACCTGATCAATGTTATGGAATCCATTCCTAGCAGAGTTGGCAGTGCCATTCAAAACTTTATTCTCAGCAATGTTAAGCACAGGGGACATTGATTCACAAAGAGGGTTGTCTGGTCCAAAAGTCAAAACTGTTCCATTGGTTTTCAAGCCCGGGTGCTGACCTCCATTTGGAACATCAAGATGCGCTGCTTGGAGAGCCTCAGAAACTGTGATGTGGCAGTATCGGGATGCAGAGCTCTTGTTCTTCCGCCTTCCTGCTCCTACAGGTACATTCCTCATTGTACCACCAGCAGTCCAGTACCTCTGGCAGCTCTTACAAAAGTGTCGAGGTTGGTTGACGTTATAGTTATTGTAGTAGCAGAACTTCGTGTCCATGCTATTGCATCTAGGACATGGGAGTATCTTGTCCGGTTTCTTCAGCGTTTTCTGCTGCGGATTCTTAGAATCATTTGAATTTTTCTCGTCCATCTCTTCGGAATCCTTCTCAGAATCAGGTGCTTTTTCATTGTCAGTAGAACTTAACAACAATGGTGGATTTTTGGAGTCTTTCTCGAGTGGCTGTGGAGCAGGATCATCAGATTGTTCGTTCTCCATTGCATCTTCTGTGAAATCCTGAAATTTGCATACCTCTTTCTGTCAACCACTGCTTTATTACAAAATACCAACTGCTCATTTAACAGTAAGCACTCCCCCGGTTTTTATTTTTATTTTTTTTTTTCTTTTTTGAGTGATCAATTCACCAAATCACACATGAGACCGTCTTATACTGCCTAACTGCGCGGCTTTAAAAGTTACCCCTCGGAAAGAAGGAAAAAGTCAACCCCGTCAGCCCGTCTAATGGAAAGTTACTTACGAGACCGTTTCATACAAAACTTAACTTAAATCGAAAAGGATTTAGTTAATAGCAAAAAAAGGTATGTACCACAATTTGTGAAACAAGCTACTCCCTCAACGAATGCAATCTAAGCAGTACAATTATGGTTCTAATTTCATTTACTTCAAGTTGATCTATAAAATTTAATGACTTGTGAAATTATATATCCAAAAAATTGGGGATGACCAAGTTATAATAATTATACCAAGGATTTAAGGGAAACCTAAGTAGGTGAGAATATATGAAGGGAAAAAACAAAAAGTAAAAAAAAAAATTAATGAAAAATTGAAAATGTTAAAGATTTCAACCAAACAATAACTTAGATTTCTAAAAGCCAACTTCTCTCACATCAATGAACCTTCTGAGAAATTCTAGAATGAATCCCATCTTCAATTACAGAGCAAAGATCCTCCACTTACCCAAATAAATCATTAAAATAAAACCAATTAAATCAAACTACGGAGTAATTATTTTCCCATTTTATTATTTTACAAACCAAAAAATAAAAACAAATAATGAAATTCAATACAATTCCAATTCAATTTATAATAAATAAATAAAAAAAAAAGCTTCTTTTACATAGGATTACTCTTAAAAGATTCCTCTATTCTGAAGAACCAAGTGAAAGACTCAAGCTTTATAATATACAAAGACAGTAAGATCGACCCAATAAACAATACCCAATTCCAATGAAAGGGTATAAAAATCAAAACTAAAAATTAAAAAATGCCCCGATTCATAGAAATGAAAATTAAAGCGCTAAAACTAATTTCCCCTGTTTTTAATTCAATAAAATAATAATAATAATAATGAAAATGAAATAAATATGATACCTTATCATCAACTTCACGAAGCTCAGAATTTGAGCTCTCATTAGAGCTATCTCCTCCATCAACTTCACCAACAACTGGTATAGTTTTCCCAAACAATTTAATTGCTGGATCCATCATTTTTCCAAATTAAACCAAACACGCCTTATTCTCTCACTTAAGCTTCGCGCCTCAGCAGTGAGTAAAATTAGTGGGAGAAGTCGTTTAGTGAGTGTTTGATTGTCGTTTTGAGTGATGATTTTTATTTCTAGAGAGAGAAGGGAGGCAAAGATGATGGTGTGCAAATTGTGCAAACTTGGCATTCTTTGGGTTTTTTGATCTGCTTAAAATCAAGTCGGATGCCATGTCAGCATCTCTTAGTATTTCCCAGCCACATATATTTTTCCTATTCCGCCATTTAATAATATTTGTAACTATTTAATAATTTATTTATTAAACTACTTTTTTAAAAATCTTTTGTTGGTCGCATTAAATACTATGGCCCTTCTAGTAGACGTGACACTTTTTAATTGGCCTCATCAGGATGAATTTGACCTTTATGGTTTCATTTTTTGATTCTCTTTTTTTCTACGGAGTATTTTATTTGATCTTTTTCTTTTTAATATTTCTAGTGATTTTTTTAACGTGATTGAATTTTATTTTATTTGTTTGATTATAATATTTCATGTTTTTGCTTTGGAAGATCAGTTGTATATGTGAAGCAAAGCCATGGTTTTAAACTTCTAAGTTTTAACATAGTACGTATTCCTAAGTTGAGATATAGTTAATTTATGTTTTGAGTATCATATACTATTTTACATTAATGAATTAATATACAACAATAGCACATGACAAAAGATACCCAAAAAATGTTATTAATAAATGCTAAGTACTACATGCTTTGTTTCTGTCCCTTTGTCTCTAATTGGTTTAGATATTTGTTGAAATTGATCCATATGAATTAATTAACCCTATGCTTCTCTGTTAATTAATTCATATATATATATATATATATATATATATACACTTCAGTAGCATCTTAGCAAATCGGGTGAAGTACCAAAAGTGTATTGGACTGGATTGCGGTAGGTAGCCATTCCGTATTGACTACCACAACAGCAGATTAGCCACCATGTAATACTCTATATACTTCTTTCATTTCATTTTTTAGGGAAATTTGCGAATTACAATATTTCAGTTAAATCGTAAATTACAGCCTTTTAAAAAAAAAATTTGTAAATTATAATATAATAAATTACACTATTTTTAAAATTGATATCATTTATCATAATGATGTCAATATTTACGTTATCAACAAGAAAAAGTTAATAATACTTTATTATGATAAATGGTGTTAATTTTTAAAATAGTGTAACTCAATAAGTTGTAATTTACAATATAAATTTTAAAAGTTATAGTTTAGAATTAACGTAACTTAAAAGGGTGCAATTTACAAACTCTACCTTTTTTACTACTCATTCACTAGTTGGTTGTAGATCACAAAATGATGCAAATATATGTGTGTAAAAGAAAAAAAAGGTGGATAAACTAAAAGATAGTGGGTAATAAGTAGGGATGGCACCGGATATTGGATTCGACTCGAATCCGTGGATTCATACCATTTTTACGGATACAGATCTTTAAAATTTAGATCCAACAGATCTGGGTCGGATCCAGGTCATGTGACTGAAAAACGAATTCAGGTACGGGGATCTAACCATAATATTTGGACCCGGATTCGTTACCCATTTTTTCATTTACTCATTTGTACTTGTTTGTATTGTTATTCAAAAGACATTTAAAAATTTGATTTTATTCATTTGTATTTTGTTGTTCTGTAATATTTGAATAGTTATATGAAGTGTATTCAAGTATTGAACTAACATCCTTCGTTGGACTGTTGTCGTAGATGTAAAATGCAAATTTATAAATTTGAAACTTATTATTATCGCAAAAAATACACAAAATAAGTAGGATCCGTTTTGGATCCTGATCCATTGGATTTGGATATGGATCCATACTTTCCAAACTCGACGGATTTGGATCGGGATTCATCCTTGAAAAACGGATCTGGATCCATAAGGATCCGGTCCGTTGCCATCCATAGTAAAAAGTGGGTGTGTGCTGGAAAAATGGTGTATAATATGTGAGGTAAAGAGAGGTAATTATGGTTTTTAAAGTTTTTAAATATAATACTGAGGCAAAAAGTAGTAGGAAAGGGTTAAACAAAAGGAATACCTAGATAATGGTAGAACAAAATAAAATGAATGGGAGTATTAAACGAATAAAGCATAAATCAAACAAACCATAGAGGAAAGAAAAGAAAAAAACGAGTTAAAGAAAATAAAAGGATTGATACCATCTCTATTGGATGTAATTTAACGGTTAACCGCTTGTAAACGATGTTACAATTATTTACCATCTAATAGGGAAGCATATCGGAAATCATTTTCATGACATGCGAGCGCCAGAAGATCAAAACCTAGGCAAAATTTGGAGCAAGAATTGAGATGCCTGGAAGAAACGAGACTGACTACTTTTTTGGTTTAAATAATGTACGAGTCCTTATCTAAACACAATACTAACATAAAATAAGAATATATTATACAAAGCTCAAACATAGCATTGTAGCAACACTCTTATCTGATGGGTCTACTGGAATAGCAAGCAAATGAACCCTTCATTTACAGTTATACCCCATGATTAAAAGTTATTGCAGCGACAATGTAAACTAGCAAATATTAAGTACATCAAAATCAAGTTCACTAGAAAATTGAATAGCTCACTATTATTGAATATAATAAAAGGAGAGAAAACCATAGAGGAAAATACAATTCATGGAGTAATGAGGCTTTTAGTATTAATTGGGGTAGATAATTCTACTAAAATTAATAGTCGGCATATAGTCATTAAAAAAGAGTTCTAAATTTTGACAAGTTTGCAATCACAAAGAAATAACGTTACTATCATTGTATTCACGTCACCTACTAAATTACTTATTTATATATATATTATAAATAATAAGAGAATAAGTGATCGGGTTTGTAAGAATTAAAAACATACCTCATACGTGCATTGTTTGAAAACTTTCAAAACATCTGTATAGTATTTGACATACGCCCGGCACTTTGTTTTATGGTGGAAAAAATGAGTCGGGGTTGAAGCTAGGTTTCATCAACTTGATAATGACAATAGATTTCTCTTACAAAACGCTAAACAATAGAGGGAGTTATTATCATTCTCTAATGGGTAAAAATAAAATAAAAATATATTACCAGGTACACTTTTTGTTTCAAATATTTACAAACTATCCTCAGCTTCCGAAAGTCTAGTGCTCTTCGTACGTATCTTCAAATCCTATCACTTATGTTGCTTAGTATGTATCTTCGAATATATTTATGAAACTTTTTTTATTATTTGGTTACATGAAAAAAGATTTACATTTAAACATTTTTTGTTGTTTGTTTGAACTGAAAATCAGTTACTTCTATTAAATTTTCTAGTTGTAATCTCTTGTCATTATTTAACTATTTTTTCCGTTATATTTTCTAGTTGTTTTTCATTAGCTAAATTTCTCATGCTATAATAAATATTTTTTTTGTAAAATCTATAATATATTTCTCTGATCTATTAATAACATATTACATTATACATAATATCACCATCAAACTAGAAAACCCTAAAAAATTTGGTTCAATATTATAAAAAGATTTTAAGCTAAACTATAAAGGAATATTCGCAATCGAATAAACAACCCAATCAAATAGGTAAACCAATCAACTAGTTTTATTGTAATAGTTTATACTTTTTACATTTTAAATTCTAACATAAATAAAATTTCTACTCTAATTTCAAATAAACTGTTGATTACTCACATTTCATGAGAATCTTTTATGATTCAATCGAATCGGGGGGGAAATCTAGAGCTTTATTATTTCCGACTAAAATGGATGAAGTTAGTTCAAATTCATGATATAGTTCGATACTTTGGTAATCAAAACATGAGATTCGAAAAGAACAAAAACGTACTGAATTGATGATATTCGAAGAAGATGAAAAGAAATTGAGGATTTTTTCTCCAACTTTTCAGAGAGAGAAAGTGTCAATTAGAGAGACTATTATAAAGATGAGAAATGAAAAATGCATCAGTAGAGCTAGACATGGACTGGGTCTTGCAGACTTGCTTTTGGCTCATGCGACACAAGCAAGATGGTGAAACGACATGACACACTATTCGTGGAGTGGGCCGCAGGCTAGACTACGGACTGCAAAAGAAAATTTAAGCACTAGCACGTGAACGACACGCCAATTTGACATGAGGCACAACACGACACAATTAGGCACCGTACGACAAGAGGCCAGACACGAGCTGACACGTTATATGACGGGCACGGCACGACCTGTGCCCACCTCTATGCATGCGTTGGTAATGCGTGAGTTGTTTGTTAGTTGATTTTTTTTTTTTTAAGTAAATGAATGTAAGATTGTTTTATTCCCAGTTTTGGAAGAAAATGTTTTCAATAGGGTGTAAAATGAATTTACATTCCAAGTTTTACATCCTATATTTTATTCCAAACTAAACAATGCAAAATGGGAAGACAATTTTTAGGGAAAATATTTTACACCCTACTTAACGGTTTATAACATCAAGTTTTTTATAATTTTTTGTCATATCTTGAAAATCGTGAAAGTCAAATGGAGTAAAAAAAATAAAATAAAAGTAGTATATTAAAAATAAAATAAACAAAGGAGGAAGTTATAATGAATCCACTATTATATAGAGAGTAGTTGGATATATCATGCCATAACTAAAAGTTTTTGGCTTATTTACTTGTTAAGAATTGTAGTAAACATGCAATATATGATACTCCGTACAAATGAGCCAAAAAGAAAGTACTCCGTAGCATTTAAGAAAATTACATTCAACTAAGTAGTGTATTAAAACAAAAAAGGTTTGCCGAAGATATGTTTTCAGTTTTCTTAGATGTGTTTCTAACTTTCTATTTTAAAAAGTACCAAGTATAAAAAGGCGACTTTCAGGTCTCAAACTTCTTGGATTGTATCTCGATCAACAGCCACGTGTCCATACTGAAGCCAAGTGTTTAAAATCTGACAAAGAATAAGTCACTGCCAGAGCACAGACACCCAATTGGAACACGTGTCCTTCTGAAAAATACAGTAAGAAATTGCATAAAATTAAGCATTTGTCTATAATATTGACAAAGTATCTTTTTCTCTTTCGGTGTTAAAAGGGTACATGACGTGGCACAATTAGCAATTTTCAGGCAATTAGAAAACAAATCATGGTTTGTTAATCATGGGATTATCAACTATTTACATCGGTATATTTTTAATAGAACAGTAACTCAATGTTTAAAGGTGACCTCCACATCAGCACCATAAAAAGATACCTTTTATACATGATTAATATCTATTTTAATGGAAAGATTATAGTAAAATAATAATAAAGATATACTTTTGAAGATAAGAGATGGCCGCGTGTGTGTTATTAAAGGCCCCGCTTTGAAGCTTGCTTAGTTCAATGTGTAAAAGGGAAAGTTGATCTTGACATACAATTTGCTTTAGGTCAAAATCCCATGAACAGGGGTTATTTTAGGCTTGGAACTCATGTCAGCCAAGTATTTTTCCCCCCATACATGGTCGATCTCCAATTGAAAGATTATTCAGTGGATTGAGATCACACTTTCTTGTACTAGCGGCTGTCTATGGCTCTTATAAAGACCTCCTCTAGTTTTGTTATACTAGCGGCTATCTAAGGCTGTTACAACTTGCAAACAACTTTCTCTATTCCTCTCCGTTGTTCGTACATTGTTGTAGATCTAAATTATAAATTAAAATACAAGTGAATATAAATATCGACTAATTTAGTTAAAGAAGATATGGGAAAATGGTTTTTAATTGGTTTCTTTATTGCCCTTTGATTTTATCATCTTACAACAGTGTTTAGTAAAGGATTCTTTTACTCAACAATAAGGTTTTTTTTTTTTTTTTTTGCAATATACCATTATAAGCGTATCTCTCCTTGGGGTCTAAATTAGTATATTAAGATATAGGTTGGATTCCAATTTCCTATAGGGCCATATATAATTAAATATGTAATGATATACTTAGCTCGGGGCTCAAAAATTTCTACTCCCACAAAAGAACTTTGCCAATACAATAGTTCATGCCAGTGTTATGCATAAATTAATTCCGAAGAGGTTCTAAATATGACTTGGACTATAATGGATAATAAAAAGGAACATTTACATATCGAACATATCAGCGTATACACTGATATCACTATGTATACACCGCCGCGGCGCTATGTTTATACCCCAAGTATATGTTTACAAAGCTATGAATAATTTTTTTTGATATTTTCAAGATACATGTTGAGACAAAAGTACTTTGTGTCTTAATATTCTGCATTAAATTTATGAGTAGAATTTTTTACATGTATTTAAATATATGGTGCATACTTTCAAATATAAAAAAAAAAAAAAAAAACCTCATACGCTCACGTATAGAATACGAAAGTGGGAAAATAGAAGGAAATACACCTAAAAATGAAATATAAACACGAGTGTAGTGCCGTATAGGACTATAGGTTGTGCCCATGAATGCCTTCATGGCTTCATGACTTACCACAATATTACACTGGCCAACATGCCTATCGGCCCAAATCGTTGATCCCCTCTAATGTCCAATGATCACTTTATCATATAGCATTACTTGAAGGGCCTGATTATGAAGTCCATGGACTATTTGAAATAGCCAATCCCAATTTTTTTTAAAGTTTATTTTTGATGGTTCTAGATTTCATTATAGCAAATCAGCCACCCATTTTTTCCATTTTGAGCTATATAGGGGTATAGACTTATAACGGCAATACGGTATGTACAGGATATGAATATATGATCACGAATAATTGGGCAACATGTCGTACCACAAGTAAGACATGTACGGTATAGATTTAGGGTTTCCCTCCTTCTTGTTCATCCTCCGGTTAGCAATGGCTGACGAGATTTGGAGGCACTCTTTTGACCAATCTCCAATTCTTCCTCCTCCACTTCAATTATCCAATAGTCTGGTTCGTCCTCTTCCTCTACTTCCTCAGACTCCTCCCCTCCTTCTACCCTTACCAATTCACACCACTCCACTTCCGTTTCAACAACCTCCTAATTTGGTGGTGCCAGAGACTCCTGAGAAGGTTTGGTCTACCCCTGAGTATAGAAGGAGGCAGAGGAGGAGGGCTGAGAGGAGATTGGAATGGGGGTGTGTGGAGTTTATTAGGGGCCTTAATTTTAACGCTTCGGAGGCCAATGAAGGAGAACCAATGTCTGAGGCCACCAACATCGCTGTTGCTGTTAAGGAGCCCGAGTGGCTACCACCGGGTTACATCCTTGGACCCAGTCACGACATGCTAAAAATGCTCCTTCCACTGTATTTCAAGAAGCCCGAGTGAAGTTCTCTTTATCTTGTCTCTTTGAATATGGTTTTTGCTTTTTGTGTGTGGCTTAGGCATACTATTTTCGCTCTATTTTTGTTGATTTATGTGTTGTTTCTTATTGTTGAATTATTGTTGAATTTATGTTGATGAGAATATTGTTCGAGATTATTTGATTTATGTTGATGGATTTAGGGCTCTGATTTTACTAATTTTGTCTTGATGATTTTTGTTGATTCTTGGTGCTTTTTGGTGATTTATGCCTTTGTCTTTACTAATTTGTGGTGATTTTTACCTCCTTTTTGGGGATTTTACCGTTGTCTAGATGTTTTTTGGTGATTTATGCTTCTGTCTATACTAATTTTGTCTCTGTTAATGTCCATTTTTGTTATTAACTCATGATGTGCCTTGTTTTAGGGTCATTAATGTATTTTTGAATTATTTGGGGGTGTTGGTGGGGTTATGTTTCGATTTAGGATTTTGTGATGGTGTTGTGTCTGTTTTTAGGGTTTCGGGTTGGATTTGTGATGGTGTTGTGTCTGTTTTTAGGGTTTTGTGTATTTTCTTATGAATTTGTAGTTGGATTGTGGGTTAAATTTCATTTCTGGTGGGGTTATTTTGGGTTGGATTTGTGATGGTGTTGTGTCTGTTTTTAGGGTTCTGTGTATTTTCTTATGAATTTTAGGCTTTAGTTGGATTGTGGGATTAATTTCATGTCTGGTTGGGTCATTTTGGTGGTTTTGGGTTGGATTTGTGATGGTGTTGTGTCAGTTTTTAGTGTTTTGTGTATTTTCTTATGAATTCTAGGCTTTAGTTGGATTGTGGGATTAATATCATGTATGGTGGGGTCATTTTGGTTGTTTTCAGTTGGTTTTATGAATGTGTTGTGTTGGTTTTATGGGTTTTATGTATTTTATTATGAAATTTAGCCTGTTATTAGTCTGTTGGGGGAATTCCAGGTCTGGTGATGTCATTTTGGTGGTTTTGGGTTGGTTTTATGATGGTGTTGTGTTGGTTTTATGCTGGGTTTGAGGGTTTTGTGTATTTTTTTATGTAATTTAGTCTGTTATTGGTATGTTGGGGGAGTTCCAGGTCTAATGATGTTATTTTGGTGGTTTTGACTTGTTTTATGATGGGACTATATTGCTTTTATTCTAGTTTTGTGTATTTGTTATCAAATTTACTCTTGTGTTGGTTTGGTGGTGTCATTTTGGTGCTTTTGTGGTAGTTTTGGGTCTGTGTTGTTCTGGTTTTTGGTCTGTTTTCTAGTGTTGGTCAACCTACTGATAATGTTTGGGGTATGTTCATTCATGCCTGAATCATGCATTCTTTGTATTTTTTCATTAATGGCTCTGTTTTAGGGGATTTAGGCGATTTAGACCACTGTCATTGCTAGTTATTTCTCTGTTATATGTGGATTTATTTTTTGGGGTGCATGTGCATGTTGAAATTGGATATATGTTGTGTGCATGTGGTTTTGGGGTCTGTGTTATATGATATCTTCTATGATGAAGGAGTGTTACTTTATTACCATTGATTATGTTTAGTTGGACAATAGGCCAATACTGTTAATACATGTCTGGTTGATGAGGCATATTGGGTGGCGATGACATAGGCAACATACTATGAACATGTGAAATAAGATTTTAACCCGAGAGATCTAGTCTCAATGATGAATGAGTTGTCTAGGAGTAAAGTCATGTGTGTTCAATGGCCTTGTTATTGATGCCATATGCCACCAACAGTACATTGCATGTATAGTTTTGTTTGTATTTTTGTCCAATTGAACATGTTGATGTTATATGTGAGGAAAAGCATTCACCTGAGAGGATATTAGATTCCAAAGCATGTCATTCATTGCTCGTTGTGGTTAACACATTACAAAAGTGTCAAAAACTTCAAATGGTTTCCAAAAAGTTTCTAAATTCTAAAACCATTTGAACATTTGACATGATTATGTGTTTAGCAATTACATACAACAAATTCATGCATGAATTATAAGTTTATGTCCAGATTTACCGTATTATGATCTACTTCATGTGCTTCACTGGTGCCTACTTTATTTGTATCATTCTTAGTCACTGTGTCTAGTCCATTGATGCTCAAATATTGACAAATGGCTGATGTTAAACACTCTTCTATCAATGGTGTTGGAACTTGAATCGAAATTGGAAGCTCCCCCCCTCTCTCTAATCTTTGCTTCCCTATATGTGGTATTTTGTAGTTGTTGCCTCCATGCTGCTTCATTATTTCTACCATTGCATGTTGTAGAGTTAGGAACACATGGTTGATGAGTCTAGGTTCAAAAACTTCATATGCATGGTTCACAGCTTCAATTAATTCTTGAATTGTCTTAGGTGCTTACTCATGTTGTATAGCTTGAATATTCCTGAAAAAACTAAGTCTCGCACATTCAAATCAGGGCTGTTAGGTGGCTGAGACACCAATTGTATGTTAAATCCATCTGTTGTTGATACATCTTGGAAATGAATGTTAGATTGAAGTATGTGAGGTGTGGCATTATCTTGCTGAATCTTGATGTTACCACTTGTATCTAATGGCCATTTGCACTTAATAACTGGTACCAATTTGTTGATGAACATTTCTTTGATCACTGTCTTTGTGATGTTCTTAATTGGCTTTATTTCCAATGTTCCTGCCACCCTGTGTACACTTGTTCTCTGTGCTGGCATTTCTTCAGTAAAAGGCCAATACCAATTTTTCCATAAAAAATACACATCCCATCCTCTGAAAACCTAAGTCTTGCAATGGCTGTTAGAAACATGACTTTGGTGATGAATCTCTTAGACTTTATATGTCTATATGGCTCTAATTCAGATGGAGATAAGTAATATGTTTGGCTTATTTTTGACATAAAAAACCATTTTTCATCAACATGAACATAATTGAACATGCCATCAAACATTGGCAAAGTATTGACATTAATGAGATGTGATATACACCAGTTTAATCTTTGTAGCTTGTTCTTTGGTGTGAGACTTGGCTTCATTGCATTGGAATGTCTTCTAATCATTCCTTTGTTGATGAAATTATGGACTATGCTCTTATTTACGTTCAATGCCTTTTCTAAAGAACGTATATTTGTTCTATTCTTTTATGGAATAGACTCTAGTTGATCAACATAGAAGGTTATACCCTTTCTGCCAACTTTTTCACTCAAATTTTTTGTGATTATCAAGCTTTGCTGTTGTCCCAGTTTCTTTTTGACTTCTCTCCATAGCCTCTGGATGGTCCATCTGCTGCATATAAATGTATTGGCAACTTGTGATATGTAACCCCTTGGCAATTTTTCGTTTATGCTCTTTGCTAGTAGATTGGTGATGCATTGGAATCTGTGTTCCTCATTCATATCTGTCCTTTTTGCTGCCTGATTAATTTCATGTGGGCTTGTGTCTGTCCTTGTGATTCACTTGGCCCTGTTGTCTGTTCTTGGTCTTGACTTGGCTCTGTTGTCTGTTCTTGGTCTTCATCTGAATCTGTTGTCTGTCCTTGTGATTCACTTGGCCCTGTTGTCTGTTGTTGTTCTTGACTTGGCTCTGTTGTCTGTTCTTGGTCTTCATTTGGCTCTGTTGTCTGTCTCACTTGGTCTGTGGACATCTATATTAATTAGGACATTGATGTCTCTATATGTATTCCTTCTGGAGATCTATCATTACCATTGTCTTGATTGAAAAATTCGAGGGACAACTCTTCTCCATACTGTTCTAGCTGACCCTTTGTATTTGTTGATAGCTGGCCACTGTTGGATGGAAAAAGAATCCCAAAAGACAGCTCAAGTATTTCTCGATGATGATTATGCTCTGAGAGAATGACGGGAAACTTTTAAAGTCTGAATCTTGGAATCTTGTATAATTTTTTTTGGTGTATTTAATACTTGTAAAGAGTGGCGGGTGGTAATCTGGTGATGCATGATGAATGCTTTTATAAGGCCCCTACTGTGGGGTCTTCATGGCTGGTAAAATATTTGAATATGGTGGGAAACTTCACCAAAAATTTTGGCATTTTTTTTTTGTGGGAAATTTGAAAAGGGGGGCAATCTTAGCCCTTCCTAATTTCTAGACAGCTCTTGACATGTGGGTAATGACAATTATAGACTCCACCAAATTATGACTTTTTGTAGAATTAATAAAGTTAATTCTAATAGCTATCATTATCAATTTTGGTTGATTGTTAAAAAAGTGACTTTATGGAAATGGGGCAAACAAAGATGGAGAGAGGGAGTAGGCCATATTCAATACTACCTTGTGTGTAATATGAAATGTAGTTTGTTTGTCCGTTTTTTTTAAGGGTTAAGGATTGTAGTTTGGAGGCAAGGAAAACGTCAAGTTTTTCAAGTATCCTCCCCTTATTTGATGAAAGTTAAAGGTGGTTTCTAATTTTTTTTAATTATATAATAATAACTTTGAATGGCGTTCAAATTTTACTTTAGAATGCCTGTTTTCTTTTAAAGGGAGCAAATTTCTATTTATAGAATATCATAGAATTATCCTTAATCCTTAATCATATTATTTTACCCATTTGTCTTTTTTTTTTACACTATAACTGTAAATAATTTAATTTATAAAGTAATTAAAAAGTGTAATTGTAATTAAAAAGATGTTAGAATAATGATTGATAAGAGAAACCTAATAAAACTAAAAGTGGTTGTTATTTTTTTAAGAGTAAAGGTAGCTGGAAAAGGTTACACTTTGAAAATAGGATGTGTGTCATGTGTGAAAATAAGCTACAAAGTTTGTAGCCTTATGCCTGCATATGCGAGCTCTTAGATGTACTCGTACCATTGAGCAAGGGTGTGAACAACTTGCTAATTAACATCCATCATCATCGTGCTCGTGTCAGGATCCACTTGAATAGTGACTAACTTTAACATATTGCCTCTGCTCCATCACCATCTTCAGCCATGATGATTTTTAAGACACCATCTTTTTGCTGATTGAACACCCATCTTTGACCTTTTTTAGTGCTTACAATATGGTAGAAAAGATAGAGACAATGCCCTAAAAAGCTAGATTTGGCAATAGAACAACACATGAAAAATAGTGCATGTATAATGCTTGATTTTTTAAGACAAGTCTTTTCCCTAAACATTCATCACAACTTTTTTATGTGACTTTTTTTAATTATATTGATTGCTTACCCCAACCTCATAAACTGTCACCTTCCTAACACCTCATTCGAAGAATGTATATAAATTGCACCGCTTTGCCATAAAAATCACCAAAACCCAATACCTAATCAAAGTACATCTATATTCTTACAATAATATGGCATTGCTGTATACTCTTCTTCGCTTGCTAGTGATAGTTCTAGGATTTTCCTGCATAATCGGCTCAAATGCTGTCCCTGCTACAAGTAAGATCTCTTCTAGTAGCTCAATAGTTTTGGATGTATAATTAGTTGCTTGCCTAGCTATGAATTTGAAGCTCTATGTGGTTTAGGCATTGGTTATTTTTGATGACCCATGCACTGATTATCATTATTTTTATGGTTTTGTTAGGAACAAAGAGTCTAATGCATGAAAATCATGCCAGTTTCCAATCTTCAATTAAGTCTGACATGGTTTGTCCCCTTTCTCTAAACTGCACAATAACGGTTTAGTTTGTTGAATTGTTTTTCAATTCCAAGATCCATAAGATTCATGCATAATCGTTGTTAGAACTTATGATTTTTGCTTGTTTTGAGTCTTTAAAAGATAGAATACTTTCAAATTCATAATACAACTTAATTACATCATACAGCAAACACTGAAATCTGACGAACAAATTAATTAAAGCCCTTAAGTTTTCTAAGAACATTTTTTTTAAGCCTAGATATGAATCATCTACTTTGACATATATTTCTGATTCCTAATCCAAGATGGAGGAAGTGTACGTGTGTTTGAACTAGCTCATACGGTTTGCCAACACAGGAAGCTAAAGAGGCTATGCAGGAAGGGAAGATAATGGAACGAAAGCTGGCCAACATCGAGCTTGAAGACTACCCTGGTTCAGGAGCTAACAATCGCCATACTCCAAGGCCTCAGTTCAGAGGATGTGATGATTGTTAGAAATGCATTCCTTTAGGCCAAGAGCAAAGAGAAATCGGATTCAAAGGATGGTTCATGCATAGTTCGAGATATTTCATATGTATGCTAGTAATTTGTACTATGTGATCTATCATGAACTTACTGTACTTAGTAGTGATTTTTTTTTTTTTTACCAAAAATATTATGTATGGTACGGTCCTAGATCAATACTTATATAGTTTATGGTTCTTCATTCCTGCCATGTATCTAGTACTTGTAAATAATATGATTGGGATGTTATTAGGTAGCTAACGCCAAAATATATCCGCATATTTGCTGGTTGAGTCTAGAGAAAATATCAGGTAGAGAATATGTAAAACTTTATTTGGTATGAGAAGTAGTTCATCATTATATGTTCCTAGCAAAAGTTGACTCGAGTAGCAAAATTTGTCAACGCCTTTTTGTAATTTCATCAACCAAGTAAAATCAAGGTTTGCCTTCCTCTCACGGCAGAAGTTAATTAAGCAGGCAAATGATCATCTTAGAGTTATGCAAGGAGACCTATATGATAGCCTGTCCATAATAGTCTACCCTAAAATCATGTCATGTTTGATCCGATCGGCATAATTACAAGAAGAGTAAGTATAACATTTGAAGTTTTAAGGCGCAAACATAAGACATTGTAATCATTATTTTGAACGAACTCTAGTCAAAGATCAGCACCATTTCATAGAAAATTCAATTTTAGGAGTTCATTATACTATGCCGGTCGTTCACAGTTTTACTTGACTCCACGGGTTAGAAGTGTATCTTCCTCATTTTTTGTTGACAGCCTAACAGGATATTTTCATAATTTACCGCTTCTTAAAATTCTCTATTTACATTCCCAAATATGTGACACCAATCATATTAGCTAAGCACTACTCTCATCTCATCGTGTTATAAAAAATAATAGATTAAAAAATAATAGATTCAAGAGGAATCTTGTTGGATGTATCTCAATGTAAGTTTTTGGAATATCAAATTTTTATAATTTTTTGCCTGACAGACTTTGAGATAAAAATGTTTAAAGTTTTCTTAGAGAACGTAAAAAGTCAAATCACTAGTAGAGAAATGTCTATATACTGCGGTTTTCTAGCTTTAAATGTTGCGGTTATTGATACGAAGCACATATAGGTGAAGCACATGGAAAAACAACAAATATTGCGATTTTTGAGACGCAGCAAAAAAAAAACAATAAATGCTGCGGTTTTTTCAAAAAACTGCAGCATATATATTAAACCGTAGCAATTATTAGATATATATGCTGCGGTTTTTTGAAAAATCGCATCATATAATGGGCTATTTTACGTGAATAGTATATTATTAATAATTAATATCTTTCAAAATTGTTATATTTGTAAATCTAATTGTTATATACTATTACACCACATTCAATCAAGAACATAATCTAATCTAAGCTAAGAATATCATGCATAATAGTGTTAAAATAATATGTCGTAAAAGATAAAAAAAAAAAGTTAAGAAATGATCAACCGTGAAGCATATAAATCCAAATTTCTATTATGACCACTTGTTTTGGTGTGCAAAATCGTGATCTATAAGATTTTACACTCAAAACAAAAAACCAATCCATTCTTCATAGATTTCGGGTGTATTCCAAGGTTTTGGAAATTTTAGAGAGCCATATCTCTTAGCCCGGTAGCCTGAACGGCGTAATTTTTTTTTTGAAACCTCTATTTTTAGAGGTACAACGCAACCATGTTGCTTCTTAGTGGCCTCAATGACGTCTTATTTGAGATATTGAAAAAAGCTTTGACAAGCTATAAAATTGTCTACAAGACTCCGAATGAGGCTTATAATATGTCTAAACTGGATAATTTTTTGAGATCTACACACCTTAAATATTTCAACAGAGGATTTTTCCACTTATTTTCTCTAAAAAAGGCCTCTAACACCATATAATCTATGAATGTGATTTTTAAGGGTTAATTCCTTCATGAACACAACATATAGCATGCAAATCTAAATACAAAGGGTTTTTTTGACTTTACATTAATGTATAACAGCTAACGAAAAAAATAAAAATAAAAACATATACTAGGGTTTAGGGCATATGTAAACCTTTAGATTTCGAACTTTGTAGTATGTAGACTTCTTCAAAATGTGAGAGATGAGTAGATTTCAACACAAGCGCTTCACTACGCCATATCCATGGAGTCACGAGTAGAAGAGAGAGGAGTAGGCTTCGAAATGCGTGAGGAATAATGAATGATGGGGATTTTAGAAATAAGTTAAGGTCATAGGTTAGGGAGATCTAAGTGTTATGTGTATTTAGGGTTAGAAAAGTTGAGGTTTAAAGAAGAGGAAAATGCGTGTTTCTTTCGTGTTTGAAATGATACTGGAAGCGCTGGAAAAAGAGTATATATAGTGAGTCACAAGTGTTGCGGTTTTTAAATAACCGCGGCATTTGTAACTCGCAGGTGATGCGGTTATTTGAAAAACCGCAGTATTAGTACCAAATGCTGCAGTTTTTCAAATAACCGCAACATTTGTGGTTACAAGTGCTGCATTTTTTAAAAAAAAGCCGCAACACTTGATATTAAGGTATATTTCAAACCATTAAGTGCTTCAAATGGTATACAACAACAACATTTATACCGAAATAATAAAATGATTTTCTACTAGTTAATAGAGCTTTCTCATAAGGACAGAGTGGGTATATATTTCTCTCTATACTAGAGCATTCTAAGTTTATAATAGGAACTTTTAACTTCCTCAAATTAAAGAAACTTCCTTCACCTTTTTTGAAATTTCAGGTACTTCTGTGTGTAACTTAAAAGTTCAAATCCTTTCTTCACATTTCAGAATCCGTGACAAGTCACATATCTTCATAGCAAACGGATATGAGTCATATGACATCCTTTTCACCATTGTCAACTGGTTAATAACTAACTAGGTACTTAAAAGTGTCATGTACGCACTTTGTGATCCCATGAACTGCGCAGCAATTTAGTGTCACATCGTGAAAGCATGGCTCAAAAACTCTAGCTGCTACGTAATAGGTGTTGATGCATTATTATTCCATGCAATGCACTCTTGCAGTATATAGTAATCAATCCAACGGCGGATGTTCTCAATATGCATGTGTGTGAAGAGGCGTTAGCACTTCAAAAGTTGTGCGAGTATAAACCATGATAAGAAATCTCATATGAATTTGACGCGTAGACATTTCATAACATGATTAATAACTAGAGTACAATTAAGATCCATTAATATTTATTAAGCAGCCTGATGTCAAAATATCTAGAAAGCCCGTATCTCTTGTAGTTTATGTAGTAAGTGGCTTGGAGAGGAGAGGTGGAATTTGAGTGTTAATCCACTTTGTGACCACTATCTCTAAGTTTTTCTCTTGTTTTGTCTCAAGTCTTTTCTTGCCACTCAGGCACTCACTCTCTTACTCCCTCACTCACTCACTCACTGATCAACATATTCACATGGCATAACCATTCAAAAGTTGGCATAACGCGAAAGAATTCTTCTTTTATGTTAGTGGGGCTGAATGGTTCAGCTTTTGCCAGCAAATTAACGCGCTAGAAAAATTGACAAATTGAGCAGTTTAAGCTCAACATGAAGATGTTGTAGGCAGGCCACAGCTGTTGAGCATGCTTTAAAGTTGCATATTCATATGCTTATGTTTATTTTGGATCATTTCCTCCACTCCGAATCATTGATTCACCAACATAGATTGATTATTTTTTGACAACATGTCAAATGAATTTCAATGGAATTACCTTAATCATTATAAAACTAGACTATCATAATCATTCTTGCTTCATCTTTTTGCAACTATGACTATTTTCTATTATGATTATTGACTTCTTTTCACTGTGGTTCTTATGTAGTTGACTAACGACTTAAGGTAAGTCGTGAACTTTACTTTAGATGGTCAACTTTTAGCTACCTACTAAAAAGTATCAAGGAGAATTGTTCTTACTTACAGCAACAATTAATGACATTTTCATTGTAATCCCTTAGCTTATTGGTCTTAGTGGTACTTTGTTAATTCATCTTGATTGTTTTTTATTGGTGTACCTAGCTAGATGCCGATTAATAACTAAAGGAATTGACGAAATCAAACATTTGAACATGGAGCAATAAATTAATCTATGAAATTAGCAATGTCCACACCTTAGCTGTAGCGGCTAGATTAGGGTAATTTTATTGTACGTAGTTCTAATTATTCGCTGCCAAAAAATTAATTTGTGAAATAGAAATCTTCAAATCCCATTACATGTCTCTGTCTCATTATTCAAGTTATATCATAACCTATACATTCGTTCACCACTTGGTCTATCATTCCTATAAGTCCGTGCATAGAATTTGTAGATGAAGCAAGCTCAGGCCAGCCAAGGGGACACCTATTCTCTGAATTGTTTACATGTAGCAAAGCAAAACGAGGAGTAGGGTTGAAAGGGTCCCGGTGAGAAGTCTTGCTCATTGGAGAGCAAAAGTGCTGAAGTTCCTGTCATTGAAGTCACCATAAAAGGAGTACTAGTTTACAGTTGGTGATAGACATATAGAAATAATTTGAATCATATTAAATTATGAATTATGCAAGTCATATGTCCATTCTCTGAAGATTTTCCTGTCAATTAATTTTCACACTTCCAAAATACAGTTGAAATGACAAAGAAGGAAAGAGCTAAACCCACCAAATGTGCTCAACGACTCCATAGTTGCACAAGATAATACTTAACTTGTGCCTTAATGACCTCTTTGTTGACCTACCAATAACAAACCACATCAATAACAATTGCACTAAAAACTTAATTCTTGATAACGCACTACTTTAGTAGGAGAACTGATTAGCTATTAGTAGATGGAGCATCTGCAGCAGAGGGAGCATCAGCGGCTGCAGGAGCATCAGCAGCAGAGGGAGCATCAGCCGCTGCAGGAGCATCAGCAGCAGGACCCAATGCGGGTGCAGGGGAAGGAGCACCTTCACCATTGTCATCTTGATTAACCCTCGTAAACTTGAACTTTTTGATGAGCTCTTTAGAAATGATCATGTTAGCACTATCACTTGGATGGTACTCGTCCCAAAAAACATACTTGCTCCTGTCCTTGCACAATACTGATGCTGGAATGCATGTCAAGGCTGGCCTAATTCGTCCAAAGGAACAACACGGCGAGTCTGAATTTGTGAAACCTGCAACCATCGAATACACTTCATATTAGGATTTTAGGCCAAAATCAAGATCTAACATTAACGCACAGCTTTGCATTTAATCAAATTGAAATTGTCGAATGATGTAGAATGACACTTATTTCGCCAACATTTAGTTATGAGCGGATGGAGAAGTAGCTAACAAACCACATCATATCAAGTAGAGACTTCTGAAGGAACATTTGCAGATTTTCTTATGACACATCATATATGAACTGCTTCTAGAGTAATGTGCTACCCCTGTCGCTAAATGACTTCTAGCCAAATGTTGTCTGTAAACTAGGGATGATGGGTAGTGCACATTCGTGCTTACCATATTTGTAAGGATTTTTGATAACATCATTGACAACATCAAAAGCATCACCAAATCTGTAACTGGCACCAGTGAGGCTTGTTGAGAGTTCTGCCATCATCTTGCCTGTAGCTTCATTGAATTTTTGGGCCAGCCTGTTTGTTTTCACTTGACATTCCCCTGTTGTGCTAAGCACCCTCTGTAGTGGGATGCAACCCATGGGCCCAAGCCCAAATACCATCAACTTTCTTGCTCCTAGGCCATGCAAGATCTACACATACAACTACTGCTTAATACAATCACATAGAAAAGTCGCAATAGTTTTCGAGTTAGGGCATTTTCAGTGCAACTTAAAACATATCCATAGGCGTTTTTAATCCATTTTGTTACAAACTTGCAAGAGTTATAAGTGCGAACTTACCTTGAGTTGATCTCTAAAGGTTCCAACCAAGTAGTCCATGAAAGAGTCGTCATTATACTTCCAAGAATCGCTGTAGACTGGCATTAGGTAGTTGTTAATGAAGTCATTACTTCCTAATGCAACCACATAACGGGCTTCTTGGAAAAACTTTCGTGACTCGTTTTGGCCAATTTTTCGAGCAATTAACTCTTGGGTTCCTTGGAACAGCTCGATTTGCTTGTACATACACAGCCTCTGAATCTTCATTAGACAAAAAAAAATTCGTTTGATCACTCTCATTTGATTGATTGAAGACTATATAAATGTTGTAATTGTATACTATCTCTGTTCCTAATTTTTTGCCCTATTTAACTTTTCACGGTTTTTAAGACACAATTTAAAACGCTTATATTTTTTAAATTCGTAAGACAAAAAATTATAAAAACTTTATATTTTAAATATTTACATTGAGATGTATCGAACTACATTTTACATAAATATATTATTTTTAACAGCACAATGAGAATCTATTATCAAATTTTTTAAAATTTGACTCTATAAATAAAATTGGGTGAGACGGAGGAGTAGAATACATACAAAATAACCACCAGTTTCATTCAATATGCCACCACCACCAGAAGCATAGTTTACACCATTATTCAGAATCATGTCTTCATCCAAATTTGGATCCATGAAAGCTGGTGGTCGTGGTAGACCCATATCATCCCCTGCACATACCTTGTTGAACTTCATAAAACTTTATTTTTCAACGAAATATGATATGAAACATTACTAGTTGATGATGTACGTGAACATGAGAATACTCTCCAAGTTACATTATAAGTGAAATGTTGAAATATGAGGACATAGACATAGGACTTACCTATAATATCAGCCACGGTGCGACCGTTGGTAAACCTTCCATTAGGCAACCCGTTCCCAAAATCAATACCATACCAAGGGAGATTGGCTTTTGCAAGACTTCTAGGGAGGTACTCATTATTGCCTACATCCGAGAGCGAATCCCCAAAGATAAACTGCACGATTTTGCAGTTGTAGCCATCTATGGCAATGCCTAGGATCGTTACGATCAGCAACGTTAATGTCGCCACAAACTTCATGCCTGGGTTAAGTTTCTAGCTTAATTAGCTAGCCTGTGAAAGAAACTTAACAAGTATGATGGCTGTGTTTGTTGAGTAGAAATGGGGGGGGGGGGGGGGGGGGTTATTATAAACATGAAACGGTAGATGAAGTCATTTCTAATCAAGACTAAGATAGATGGGCAAGAATATCTGACCTTGGGAAGTCATCGTAAGTTGCACTGATTTTAAGAGAAGGGGATGACAAAGAGAGAGTTGGATGAACAAACTGTTTAACAATTCAAACCTACTGCAACTAACCTTATTTACAAGAACTATTATTCATGGTGAGATATGTTATTGGTAGTTTGGGTAAAACTTTTAACAAAATCTTGAATTTAAAACGTAGGGGAATGGCGTGTTTGGCTTTAATAAAGGAAACATATAATAAGCCGTGAAGCAAGATTTCTTATTCAATATCGCTTTATACAGTTATACTATGCACTTTAATGATTAACATGAATTTATAATCACATTTTTTTTTTATTAACTCTTCTTTACTACTTTCTACAGTTTATTTATTACATTTTCAATTTGATAAGGTGATTTCAAAATTATATGTAAGTATATAACTCGACGATTACTACTTTAAATGTGAAACTTGAGGTTGTGAATTTTATATTGTATGCACTATGTTTCTAATATATTAAAATTTCAATAATTATGGATTACATATAATGAAATGCATTGAAACAAAGAGAGCATAATATAGTAATAAGTTTTTCAAGAACGTTTTTAATATTTTATAGATGTATGGAATACTTACCAAATTGAGAAATCCCTAGAAAAGTCTTCATATTTACTAAACTAGTTGAAATTGCTAATTGATTTTATCATTATACTCTCAAAAATTAAATGTATGATGGGGAAAGTTTTAGATAGTACAACTTGAATACATTTAAGATCTTTGAGTAAAATTGTGCGGCCTAATCTCTAAGATGTCCTTAGTCTCTACGTTATTGTGTTATCTTTCGTACTCAAATTTGTTATTACACTTCGGTCTTTGGGGCAAGAAAAAAAATATTACTTTTCGTACTTAATGAAACAAATTTTGTATTGAATGCTATTAATGAACTTAAAAAAAAAAAGTGACTTGAGATTTAATTAGCAAAATCCAATTGTTTAATATCCTGGACTGACTTATACATGCAATAAATGTAAAAGCTAATTTCTAAGAAACTTAGCAAAAAGATCTTGTCTGAGGATGGATGGTTTGACCATCATATTTGAATTTTTTTTAGGTAGGAAACCCAGTCAAAGACAATTAGACAGTAGTCCCAAAAGGTCATTGCCCAAAATGCTGATACCCTATTTGTTTTCATGGACAAGCGTAAAGACTTGATCACGAGTTTGGCACAGAATCTGTTTTCATGGTTGATTTTTAATTGCCATAACTTGCAATGTTTATTGCCCTATGATTACTTAACACTGCCCTAATCTATTACTTAGTTTTAGTTTTCCAAACAAATCCCATCCCTTAGGCAGTCACCAATCCACCAACCTCTCTTCTCCCTCAACTCCATCTTCCACGAGACTTCATTTGCAAATAAAACAACTTTAGAGAATTTAATTTGACGGTAAAAAATTCAATCAAAATTCAATATCTCACCGAAGTTCAACATCATTTAATGTGTTCATCGTTATATATTTTTTAATTTCAAAATATGTCTTAGGTAATAAGTTAATACATAGAAACATGAGCCATTAATTATTGACATATACATGTAATATACTTTGTAGGAAGTTAGTGATATAAAAAATTTAGATCATAGAATTTAAACATGATGTTGAATGGTGTATTTTTTACACGCCTGGCTCAAGTATCACCCATAATTTAAACACCTAACCTTTTAACACTTTAATAAATTTCATCGGCATCTAACATCGGTCATCGCAATGGTAATAACATGGGATTATTTATGTTGTTACTAGTAGAAGTGTATTCTTGTTATTCATTGGCATTTGGCCCAACAACTATTCACTTTGTAGATAAACAACTTTAAACCAACATTTTATTTTATGAATCCCCTTAACCCCAAATTCCCCTGTTTTTCTCCCCTTTCCTTATGAATTCTCTGTCCACTGAAAGGGAAAGAGATATGGAGATTAATCATACGAGGAGGAGGTAGAGAGAAAATTAATTTATGAGCTTAATGCTAGCAATATCTAATGTTTGTAAACTTTAATTTCTGTAATAATGGCGGAATGATTTTGTATGCATACAAAATGCGATAAAGTTATAGTGTGACCAATAAAAGTTACCTCTTAATATAATAAAAGTTATTTTTCAATATAACAAAAGTCACGCCTATAACAAAATGATATCATGATTTCAATTGATAAAGAGTGAAACATGTTTGAAAATTAAATGTTGGATATATTGTTCAAAACTTACACTTAATAAAACAAAAGTCATTCTTTTATATAATAAAAGTCACCCCTTAACTTAATAAAAAAGACTTTATAAGGATATGTCATTTAATATGATTTATATATCTCTACTTTACTCAAATTTTTGTGTATAATGGCAAATCGGTTACTAAGTTCAAACTTCAAAACACAAGGGTATTTCAAAATTTCAAAAAATTCCAATCCGATCCAAACTAAGTTACAAAAAAATATTAAAATCCGAATTATTAATTCGGTTCGCTTCGGTTGAATTTTGAGTTTCTATCCGAATAACCTTCACCCTAATCATTATTATTATTATTATTAATATTAATAAAAAGGAGATTTAATTACTATTACTCCATTATACTATGATTTAAATTGTACACGAGACACGTAGATATTAGAATAGGCCGAATTTTAGAAGAGGCTGGCACTGCATGACCACTACCACGCCCAGCCCAACTCAGCCGTCGCCTAGAGAGTAACCATGATTTTGTTGAACTTTTTAAGGAAAAAATCAAGATTGTGGCCTAACACGTGGCTATCATGCATTGGTGAAATCGCTGATATGTCTAAGACAATACGTGGCCAAATATCAACCCATCCCATAGAAAATTAGAAAGGACATTTGTTAAGTTATACTTTACTGCAACCCATCCCCAAAATCCCCCAAATCTATCTTCACCCTCCATTGGGCTCAATCCAACGGTTCTCAACCCCACAAATATCCCAAACCATATCCTAAATCACAAAAACCATTACCAAAATTTTTTAAAATACAACTAAAAAAACTGAAAATCCTCTGCTTTGGTCTCACTCACACTCCATCAGTGGCAGTCCCCTCCCCCTTAAAAAAATCTACTATGGCTTCTTCAATGACATTCAAGCCTTTCACCGGCCTCCGCCAATCAACACCTTCCACCACCCCTGAAACCACCAACTTCATCAAAAACGTCAGAGTATCCCCCAAAATTAAGGCCAGCATCACCAGTCCTAAGGTAATATGATTTCTCGCACTCCATTAGTATCTATTCTTTCCTCCCAACATTAATATTTACTTACGTAGGTGAATCTTTTTATAATATTCGACAAAAACTATGATACTATACTAGGTCACATATATTATTATTTTACAGCGTTGGGCTAAAAGCTGTGACATTTAAATTTAAACAGACAATAATGATTATGCTTAAAGAAAATATGGCACCTAAGTCATGCATGAAGTCTATCCAATCATGTCTTGGTTATTCATCAGCTGACAGGCCGGAACCTAAGGGTAGCTGTGATTGGTGGTGGTCCCGCCGGAGGTGCTGCGGCTGAGACACTGGCAAAGGGTGGAATAGAGACGTTTTTAATAGAACGAAAGCTCGACAACTGCAAGCCATGCGGTGGAGCAATACCACTATGCATGGTGGGAGAGTTCGACCTACCACTAGACATCATTGACAGGAAGGTGACCAAGATGAAGATGATCTCCCCTTCAAATGTGGCGGTTGACATTGGTCGGACCCTTAAGCCGCATGAGTACATCGGTATGGTACGACGTGAAGTGCTCGACTCGTACCTTCGTGACAGGGCTGCTGGGTCGGGTGCAACTGTGATCAATGGCTTGTTTTTGAAGATGGATATGCCGCGTTCATCCGATGCTCCTTACAAGCTGCACTATACGGCTTATGATGGTAAGACAGGTGCTGCTGGTGAGAAGCAGACATTAGAGGTGGATGCTGTGATTGGAGCTGATGGGGCCAATTCCAGGGTTGCTAAGTCTATTTCTGCCGGGGATTATGAGTATGCAATTGCCTTCCAGGTTAGTAGATTTTTGTTGCATTTAATATCGACTTGTATTGTATTACCTGTTTTGAATTACATGATTCAATTTTTCATCGTCTTGAATAGATGCGGCACGATTACTAGTATGTCTGGTTATCTAATATTGACAGCTAGCTCGAATATGGTCACGGTAAAACTAACTGAATGGCTCATTACATGAATATAAGACCTGAACGGCGACCAATTGGACGGAACCAATTATCACTTTACTTCAATCTAAGAAGGAACAAGTTGATGAAACAAAAACCTCTTGGTGGTTTTCATTTGGGTTTAATCGTAGTCCGTAGTATGACAATCTTAATAGGGAGTACTTCGTACAAATACTTATTATGGACGTTTTTATTTGGAGGTTTGATCATCAAGCTAGTAATGCTTTTGTCAGTTCACTTATCAGTTGTAAATACTACTCCCACCTTTTTCTTTGTTCTTCCCCCTTTTTGCGTAAATAATGCGTATTTGTAAAAATTATAAAAAAAACTCATATTTCAAATGAAAGTTTAGCTCTAACTAAAATATACAATATTTCAAATGAGAAGAACAAAAAAAAGAACGAGGATTATGAAATATGCATTGCAAAGAGTTTATTAGTGGGTGGTGGCTGGTTATTAGTATCAAGCTGTCCTAGTCAAGTTGGCTAACCAATTTTCATATGTCAAGTAACTTAAATGTGATTATAAGAACTGGTGCTTTGGACTGACTTGACCAAGTAGTGATCTTAAACATGATGTGGTAATTTGGACCATGTAGTGATCTTGAATGGATTACTAGAAGTCGTTATTTGAACTTCACAAACTTATTCGTGATATCATTGTTCTGTTTAACCTATAATCATATATAAGTCCAGCTACTTAATTCCAATTGCAGATTCAATAGCTTGCATTTTTGGGACAAATTTGAGTTCTATGTGATTTCATCATTTTCAGGAACGTATCCGGATACCTGACTCGAAGATGACCTATTACGAGGACCTAGCCGAAATGTACGTTGGAGATGATGTCTCACCAGACTTCTACGGCTGGGTGTTCCCGAAATGTGACCACGTAGCAGTCGGCACTGGGACTGTTACCCACAAGTCAGACATCAAGAAGTTCCAATTAGCTACACGGACACGAGCCATGGACAAGATTGAGGGGGGAAAGATCATCCGAGTGGAAGCCCACCCCATTCCTGAGCACCCTCGCCCTAAAAGAGTTCAAGGACGAGTTGCATTAGTTGGGGATGCTGCAGGTTATGTGACTAAGTGCTCAGGAGAGGGGATATACTTTGCTGCCAAGAGTGGGAGGATGTGTGCAGAGGCCATCGTGGAGGGGTCTGAGAACGGAAAGAGATTGGTGGATGAAGGGGACTTGAGGAAGTACTTGGCGAAGTGGGATAAGAAGTATTGGCCTACTTACAAGGTGTTGGATGTGCTGCAGAAGGTATTCTACCGCTCCGATCCTGCAAGGGAGGCGTTTGTGGAGATGTGCGCAGATGAGTATGTGCAGAAGATGACTTTTGACAGTTATTTGTATAAGACCGTGGTGCCAGGGAATCCATTGGATGACCTGAAGCTTGCAGTGAGGACTGTTGGGAGTTTGGTTAGAGCATATGGGTTGAGGAGAGAGATGCAGAAGATTGACGCTTGAGAGCCATGATTATTTTGATGGTATCTTTTGATATCTTTACACTCCTGATAACTTTGGTCAGGGGTGGTTCAAGAATATGTAATGTAAGTAGAGAAGTTTGGTTTGGTTTAATAGGACTTCTGAGGCTTGAATTTGTTATGAATTATGTATATCATGCATTTCAACTTTTAGAATTGCTGTGCGTTAACTGAAAAACTGTCAGGAAGATTGACTGAGCATACATGGTTTCGGCCCGTGATTTTAAAAAACAAAAGTTGTCCAAGTAGTGTACAAAAGAAGATGAGTAGATATGTCAAAATTAAATTCTCACTAGTCTCATGATGAAAGTGGGAATAATGTGAGCGACACCTGACTGATATAATGATGTGTAAGTACATACAATGGTGATTTTGGTTGTGGTCGAAGTAAAGAGCCACTAAACCTGTTCATTCAACTCAGACCTGATTGACATTTGATCACCTCTATCTATACATCTTATTTTTAACTTTCGTAGATAAAGATTAACCCCAAAGTTCGGATTTTTATTGCTTGATTCCAATTCAACACAACTCGTTCACCGGAATTTAACCCCAATGAAAATCTAATCCAGGCGACGTCCGATCACGGGTTCGGCCTAATGGGTTGTGTAAGAACATTGAAGAAAATTATTTTAAACTGAAAGAGTTTATATTGGCTCAACACAAGGCTGGGCTGGGTTGGATACTGAAGCCTTAGGATATGGTACCCTATAATAGTTCAAGATAGCGATATTCAATGGACAGCAAATTTCTATCATATAAATATTAAAATAAAGGCATTTAGAAACTGGTAGAAAACTGAAAAAGAAAAAAAAAATAGAGGTGTGTAGTACCTCAGTTGCCCATCTAAGTCATCTTGCTGCCTGCCTGTTCTTTGGTCCAACTCCAACGGCTGAGATATCAAGGCCTTGCCTGCAGCTTGCCTTCCAGGTTCCCCTCTCTTCTCTTTGAGCTTCATTTTCAGTCGATCTTCTTCTCGCTGATGAGAAGCAAAGATATAAAGATTAGCTACTAAAGTTTCTGTAGCAGTTTCAAGTGACATAATATTACAATGTAGCAGTGTTGGATTATACGAAATGAGAAAGTTATGAGGTTGTTGCCATAGCAACAAAGTGATATGATGTAGTTAACAGTTTTCACTGTTCTGTATATCCATTGCTTGATCAATTCATCTTCCCTGTACCAATACGCAGGTTTTCTCGGTTCTGTAGGACTCTAAAATGGCTGCAGCTACCTATTCAATTGCATCCCCCTACGTCAATCCTAAACCCAACCTTCTTCATCAGATGAAGCACGCAAATCTAACATTTAAGTGTCAACAATCTCTCAAAAGCTTCAGTGGACTCAAGGCTGCTGCTGATGTAGCTTGCGAATCAGAAGCTTCTTTCTTAGGAAGGGACAGTAATGCAGCGTTAGTACGAACTTTTGCTCCAAGAATCAAGAAGCACAGTCAGGCTTCTCAACATCGGTTGAACCCTCAAGCATCGTATTTCAAAGTGGCTATCCTTGGTGCTGCAGGAGGAATCGGACAGCCTCTCTCCCTTTTGATCAAAATGTCACCGTTAGTTTCAGAGATACATTTATATGATATCGCCAATGTGAAAGGAATTACAGCAGATCTTGCTCACTGCAACACACCCGCTAAAGTTGTTGGTTTTACAGGGACTTCTGAGTTGGCCGACTCTTTGAAGGGTGTGGACGTTGTTGTCATCCCAGCAGGGGTGCCACGGAAGCCTGGCATGAGTCGGGATGACCTGTTCAGCACAAATGCCAACATTGTCAAGAGTTTGATCGAGGCTGTTGCTGATAATTGCCCTCAAGCGTTCATCCACATTATAACTAACCCAGTGAATTCCATGGTTCCCATAGCAGCAGAATTGCTGAAGCAGAAGGGAGTTTATGACCCGAAGAAGCTTTTCGGGGTTACCACTTTGGATGTTGTTAGAGCTAACACATTAGTTGCTAAAAAGAAAAACTTGAGGCTAATTGATGTAGATGTCCCCGCCGTGGGAGGGCACGCTGGGATTACCATTTTGCCTCTACTGTCAAAAACAAGACCATCAGTGAGTTTCACCGATACGGAAGTTGAAGAACTGACTCAGAGAATCCAAAATGCGGGGACAGAAGTAGTGGAGGCGAAGGCTGGGGAAGGTTCTGCTACACTGTCTATGGCATATGCTGCTGCTAGATTTGTGGAGTCATCTCTGAGGGCTTTGGATGGAGATGCCGATGTTTATGAATGTGCTTATGTGGAATCCGATTTGACTGAGCTTCCTTTCTTTGCCTCGAGAATAAAGCTTGGGAAGAAAGGTGTCGAGGCTTTTATTCCCTCAGAATTGCAGGGTTTGACTGAGTTTGAATCCAAGGCGTTGGAGGCTCTGAAGCCTGAACTCAAGGCTAGTATTGATAAAGGAGTGGCTTTTGTTCAGAAGCGACCTGTAGCTGCATGAACTAACGGGGGTTAATACGGTAGTTTACTTATGTAACTCTAACCCCTAGAACTGTATGTCAATAAGCCTGCATTTCACAGAGTCCGGACACCAAACTGATTTCCAAGAGAAGTTAATAAAACATGCAGCATCTGATATTACTAGTGCAATGCTTAATTACTTATAACAGTAAGAGACTTCATTTGGTTTGAAATTCTCTCTTTTCATGCTGATTTATTTGTTACAATTGGTTTTTTCCCGTATATAATTATGTCCACTGGCAAAGATATACCTATCCAAATCTAATCGACAATCCTCATCAATTATGTAATAGGCAATGCTAATCATTAAGCAGTGATGATTATTAAGAAAGGCATATATCCTTAAGTTGTAGGTCAGGCCTTTTTTCCATATATATGCATTGGTTTGCAAATTTCATCTGCATGTTTAAATGCGACATTTCTGCCTATCATGACTATCAACTAATAATGTACTAATCAGAGCCACAATATTTGAATAGAACGGATAAGTAGGATCAGGAAAGCTTTTCATCAGGCGAGTTACGTCCATCAATGCTCAGTTCTAAGAGAAGCTCATTTTGTCAGTCAAATGCTTACATAATATCCACTTCAACCCAAAAGAGAAAAAGAAAAAAAAAAGTTATCCAAATCATTCAGATAGGTACAAAAAATAGTCTACAGGTCTGTAAACAGAGGGAAAAAAAACTCCACGTAAAATCTTATATTTATATAGGATACAATAAGATTATTAACAAAAGTTACCCCGGGTAACTTTTGTTATGTTAAAGGGTAACTTTTATTGAATTGGGATACAATAAGTTTGTTGTATTCCGCATATATACAATACTCTTGATAATTTTTATTTATATAGTACTACTATACTAGACCCAAATAACCAGATAGACGGGCAAAAAACCATGAGAAATTCCTATATCCTCAAATAATGTGCCTTAAGCATATCTTGGTATTAAAATGTGCAACAATCTATAGATGGCATATGTATATCTCAACTACTGGGACCAAAAAGAGAAAAATCAGTCAATAGTACAAAATAATTTATTTGCAATTGAGGGATAATATTGTTTATGAAGTGCACTAACCTAAATAGGTAAAAAAACATTTTGAAAGTGGGATGAACATGATAATAAGAAATTAACATAAATTTAACACAAGTAAGGAGTATAAGAAATGAAAAATAATTACTTGGGATCTATATATTGATAAGATTGAAAGGAGTGTAGTTCATCATTCTTTGGGTTAGGGCAAACAGCAGGATTATGGCTCCACTTAAGGAAAAGTCATTGATACTCTAAAGAGATCATTCAATACCATTTAGGAAACATTCGTCCTAAGAATTCTCTAATTACAATAGTTTAAGGGGATTGGGAGCGTTTAGTTGCACAAATTAGATTATACAGGTACCTGCATATGCTCATTGTACACCCAGATCAAAACGCAAGGCAATAAAGCATTAAAGGCGAGATCATTTAATACGTAATATATGTAATGTAAGTAATGTACATAAAGCTGTAGTGTAATGAATGCGAGAAAATTACAGTTTTCCACCAAAAACCAACATTAATATATTGTAAAAGTAAATAATGAACCATTGAGATTTTATTGTTTTTGTTGGGAAAATAAGAATAACAGACCTTTGAACCCTATTTGTTTTATTTAATTTGCATCCCACTTTATTTTCTATCGATTTTTCATTTCAATTTGTTTAGTACACATACACAACATGTACATTGTGAAATCAATATGTTTCAACAATAGTCCTCATATATCAAAATATTATGTACATTACATGATATGAATATGTAGATACCTTATAATTGAGTTGTACATTACGAACATATGTGATGTATATCATTATCATTATGAATACAATATGCAAACTCACAATTTATATGTACATAAACTAAAGAGTCACAATTCTATCATGTTCCCGATATGAAGTATCAATAATATTAACGTGCATTAAACTATCCTTATATGTACATTATAAACATTGCTTATATACATATTGAAATCGATATTCCTAACAATGGTCTATCAGATATCATTGTACTTTAAAATTTATGAATATGTACATTAATAATTAGGAAAATGTATATTACACACATATACAATGTACGTCATGTTCATTATAAATTCAGTATACAATGTATATTACTATTCTATCATGTTTCTCATATTACTTACAATGTATATTACTCACAATTTAAATGTGTATATTATTCTTATAAATGTACATCTATATTCACGTAAAAATGTACTTCATATTTAGATGTAAATATTGTCTACATAAATTTTGATACAATTTCAATATACATATTACTTAATTTCACTATATTTCGTATGTAATTGCAATGAACATTTTATATTATGTGCAAAACTTATGCAGAAGATGATTAATATATAAAATACTCAACTATAATGTACATTATTCACATTTTTTATATTCATTACAATCGAATCAAATGTACATGTAAATTTTTTTATCTAAGTATCATATGCCAGCAATTTTTCACTGAGTACTAAAATGACTGTTTGTTTCTAATTTCTAAATTAAATGTGGCAGTTAATGAATCCTGATTTTTGGTGGGAAACTTTAAATTTCTCACGTACATTACTCTACAGTATAATGTACATTACGCACTTCACATATTAAATGATGTACTCGTTTAATGCTTTCTCGGCTTTGCGTTTTGATCCTGTTACACCAAGAGCATGGTACACTAATAGTTGTTTAATTGCATTAGATTATATTAGAAGGGATTCTTTACGTTGTAACTTTTTAACCATCGTTTAAGACCTAGTTATAACCAATAGTTGAAATTAATTTAGCTATTTGATCCGCAAGTATCTAGGGATTCAATCTACTTGCCAAACTACATTGTGGAGGGTATTGCCAGGTATTTTTGATAAATTACGACCGTCACATCAACACCTAATGACACCAATCTTCCCTAAATTCAATTGAGAATATACTCAGTAGGAAGTACTAAAACATTACATATTTCCTAAGAGGAAGGAGTTATTCATAAAATTTAACCAAAATTTGATATTACATAGATTTGGTGCAACAAGATAGGAAAAGTAGCACCAGCATATCTGGCAATAAAACTCTTCAGTTTCTAAAACTTAGCTCAGGTCAGTTTTCACCTTCTAAACTTTCCACCCCCTCTTCCCCCTCCACCTCTTCCCCGACCACGACCATGACCACGACCACGACCACCTCCTCTTCCAGCACCACCACCCAATGTCTTGTTACCATCAGATTTAATCATGTTTTCAGGCAACGGCAGAATATGATCCACACACTTCCTGAAACTGAAGTCTTCAACAGATTCATCAGCTCTCAAGACAAAAAAGCAGCGACTTTTCCACTCTGGATGTTGGCGAATCTCAAAGGCATTGATTCCAGAACCAATCTTTTTCTCTGGCTCTGGATGACCCTTGTTTATGAGCTCCAGTAGCACCAAATGCTCATACTGGAAGGGAGGAAAAAAAAAAAATTAGACAACATTAGTATAACCTATAAAACACAAAAAATGGCAAACAGGAATAGTAGTAGTACAGAGAAAATTTGAGGTATATGTCCTCAGAATTGTGCCAACAGGATCCCATCTCAGGATGAAAAGCTAAAAGAATAAGTTGAAAATTGATAAAATAAGCCAGAAAAGAATAGACAATGATAAAAGGAATTGCACAATCACCATTTAGCAAATGACATTAGATCCTTCTGGTATATTTTGATATAAACCTATCATTTTTCATTCCATGTTAAACAAGATGATACATAAAAGTGATAAAACATAGCATGACACGAGCAATGGACTGATCAGTGCCACTTTTACAATAGAGTTGATAATGAAGGCATGTATAATTGTATATGCAGGGTAAGGGCTTACAAGGATCTCTGTGAGGTCGTGACTGACTATAGGGGATTTTAGGAAATAAAACAGAGATTGAACCTCAAATCCAAAGTTAGAGATTAGATCAAAACACCTCTATGGCTCCAAATATGAATGCCACACAGATTTGGGATAGAACAAGTTGACACCAACATTATCAGCAGTTTCATGTTTGACATAAAACTGACGTTATAAATGTATAATAAAAAGATGAGGTAAATTCACACAATTGATACAAATTGAAATGGGATATAACAAGTTCAGTTTCAAGCTGAATCATCTCTTAGGCAGCAAATAAAACGCATCAAAGTAATTGATCTAAAGCAACCCCATCCATCACAAGTTCGGCTTTCTTGGAAAGTAACTTTTCATAACGTCTATAAGGCAAACCCTTAGAAACTATGATGCAATAGTTTCCCAAACATTGATGAAGATAAGCATTATAATAGTGGTTGTAGTGCCAAACAAAAAATTTATCATAATGGTCCAATGAGAATTTCCAAAATTGCTCCTATTAAAATAAGATGTCAACCAAGTGCATGCCCATAGGAAAAACTTTATAAAATGCAATCTCAGTTCTTCACTCATCACAATGACTCTTCAAGAAGATGAAGCAAGGCATTGATATCAGTAATGACTAAAATTTGCCAACCTAGAGAAGAAAATCCATAAAGAAAACAGCAGAACCATCAGACGGAGAAGTGTACAACTCACTCATAGATTCCCAGGTCTCATACCCATACAATGTCAATACAAATGAAAATCATGCCCATGCCACCAGAACTTCCTCAATTTTTTCATGAAATTAGACTACTTACAAGGATTATAATATTTTTTCTTACCAATATCTCATTTCTAAGAATGCGAAGGAAAAACCACACCACATATCACAGCTGAGATATCCATATATAAGCAAATAAATATCAACTGATAGCAGGAAGGAATAATGTTATATCACTGGTGAAGATTGGCACAGTATTCAACTCACCCTCCCCCCTCACCAGTCACCACCACAACCAAACACGATACCATAAATAAGAAAAAAGAGAGAAAATTTTCCGGAGAGAAAAAGGGACAGAAATTTAGATTTAGAATCCCAGTAACTCTGGTTGCATTCAAACAGAAACATGGAACTTCACCAGAACATTCCTAAAATATCACCCTAGAGCGGTTGTCACTAAATATAAAACAGGAAAACTGAAAGCAAGCAAACTCTGCTCTTCAATGGATCTGAAATTGATGTTAACCGTTGGAAGTTGTCTGATAAGCTGAACCCATGCATTTCACATCCAGACCAAATGTGCTCCTAGGAGACATAGACAGTAGTCCTGACCTGGTGTTTATCAAGATTAGATGCAGTGACAAGATACTTTTGGTCTTTCACCAAAGAAAAAAAAGAGAGAGACACGACCATAAGAGTCGGGGGTCCAGTTTCGAAATGCACCTCCAAAACTTGATGTTCTTTTGAGATATCTTAAAGCTGGCATTAATATGAAAGAAAATTTCAAACTATTGGTAATTCTACCAGAGAACCAATTACTGATATCAAACTTAAAGACCCATTATTCAATTATTCAAGACACAATTTTATTCAATTATTCAAGACCCAATTTTATTCAAATCAACCTTCAAATGACATTGAGCCAACAACATGCAGCAAACGCTCTATGCATGAACAGGAAAGTCCAGCCAATGTAGCCCAAAAAATTATAGGGACAATCAAGTAGAGAGTAAAAAACCAAGTATCCAACTTGCAAAGCCTAGCAAACCACCAAGAGATAATAATCACAACAATGTCTCCGAAAACCTGCAGTAAGTAAACAGAACCAAACAGAGGAAAAGGAAACCACAGAATCCATAATCATGAGATGGTGTCATTACTCTCCAATATTCCCCAACCCCATCACGCCATTCTTCTTTATCAACCACCCATTTACTACCACATCAGTTCGCATCCAATCCAAAACATCAATAATCCTAATTCATTTGCTCAAACAAACCATACAACTCTACACAAAATCAGTATCCTGTACACCAATTCATGAACTAAGCCCCAACACGAAACGTATAAGAACAAACGTTATGCTCTCCAGTGTATGCTAATCAAACAAATCATACACTAATAATCAAAGCATACCTTGTTGAAACTGATATTAGTAGGCCAGTGATGAAGCAACTTGTAAAAGTAATCAAACATTTCCATACACGACCCGAATGTCTTGGGCCCGAGCTTCACCGGGCCTTCTTCGGGTTTCCTCTCCTCTCCTCCTCCTCCTTCCTCCAACTTCTCCATCCGCACTTCTTCCACAGACTTCTCCTCTTCGTCCACCTTCTGCTTCTTGGCGCCGCCTGCGTGTTCCTCCTCCGCCTCATCCCGGTCTCTCTTGGGGGCGGCGTTCACTAGGTCCATGTCCTCTGCTGTGACAGCGGGTTCTGGGTCAGTAATCGCCGCTGACGCCATGGATGGGAGGTTCGTAGGGTTATTATCTATCTCTCCTAGGGTTTAAACAGCGGTCTGGAGTGGAGGCTGTGACTCTGTGAGAGCGGAGTGAGTGTGGGTTTTACTCGCAGTTGTGGGGACAGAGATGTAATAGTAGCAGACCTAGCAGTACAAAGTAGTGGCGTCAAGGGTAAGCCCAACTACGGGAGACCACCGAACCAGCTAACTCGTTTGATCGCCAAGGGCTTTGACACATAACACAAAACAAAACTAACAAAGTCAAAAGTCACAACTCACTTCCACTTTTTTTTTTTTTTGGAAAAAAAAAATTTAATAATAATATAATATTAATTTATGAAAATAAATGCCATAAAACTTTGTTGTAGCTTTTTTTTTTAGAAAGTTTGTATAATTGGGTTAATTTTAGTGTTATTTTGCTTTAAAAAAATCTTAATGTATTTTCTTATACTATCAAGTTTTATTTACAACTTATATATATATATATATATATATATATATATATATATATATATATATATATGGGCGGGTTTATGTGAGAACCCCTTATATGAGAACATTTTGTCAAATTAAAAACCAATCTTATACCATACAATCCTCAAATCTAACGAATGAAGTTGAGTGAAAAAGAATGGCAAAAGCATAAATAATGATAAAATTAACACACTTCTTTAATTTTAAAAAAAAGGACACATGTTTCTCCATTTTAGAAATATATTGAGACAAAAATCCCTTTTACAAAACCCCAAAAGAAAGTTATATTTTTTTACATCATTTCAGTTGTACTTTCTCCAAAATATTTGTTTAAAACTTATATTTTATTGTTCTACTCTTCTAAACTTCTTTTCTAATTTTCTACTCTTTTGTTCTAATTTTTTAAACTTCTGTTTTATTGTTCTAAATATTTATTTCGTTGTTCTAAACTTTTGTTCTATTTTTCTAATGTTTTAAACTTTTATTTTATTATTCTAATGTTCTAAACTTTTGTTATATTATTCTAAACTATTGTTCTAATGCTCTAAACTTCTATTTTATTATTTTAAACTATTGTTCTAAACTATTGTTATAATATTTTAAACTTTTGTAATATTGTTATAATGTTCTAGACTTTCATTCTATTGTTCTAACTTGTATGTAATTGTTCTAAACTTCTATTCTAGTGTTCTAAAGATTGACATGTATATTCTAAATATTTATTCTATTGTCTAAGGTCTAATATGGTTATTCTAAAGTTTAATACTAGTGTTCTAAAGTCTAATCCTGATGTTTTGAACACTAGAACAAAAGTTTAGAACAATATAATACAATTTTAGAATAATAGAACAGAAGTTTAGAACATAGTTTAGAACAATAGTTTAGAATAATAGTTTAGAACAATAAAACTTTAAAATAATAGAATGGAAGTTTAGAACATTAGAACAATAGAATAAAAGTTTAGAACATTAGAATAATAGTTTAGAATAATAGAACATACGTTTAGAAAATAGAACATAAGTTTAGAACAATAAAAAAGAAGTTTAGAATATTAGGGCAATAGTTTATAATAATATAACATAAGTTTAGAACATTAGAATATAAGTTTAGAACAATAGGCAGAAGTTTAGAACAATAGGAAGAAATTTAGAACATTAGAACAATCGTTTAAAATAATAGAAAAGAAATTTTAAAACATCAATACTAAATTTTAGAACAACGGAATAAATATTTGGAATAATTTATACTAATTTTTAGAACAATAGAATAAATAATCCAAAGATAAAAAGTTTCTAATATAACGAAAAACGAGGTACTGTACATCTTGACTTTTGAAAAGTTAGGGGAAATATGTTGTACATGGACAATGAGAGTATAAAAAAGTTCTAATAAATTATACTTTTGCTATGAAAAAGTTGAAACATTTTGGGCTATCAAATTTTTTAATCAACGGTGGAAGATGAATTTTCATATTATAAAAGGTTCTCATAGAAGGGGAGGGTTCTCACATGATCCCTCCGTTATATATATATATATATATATATATATATATATATATATAAAGAAACTAAAAAAGTATGTTGAAATGAGTGAAACTTGACTCGATTCTATAAATTGAAGAGTAATTCAAAAGTATATTTGCTTAATAGAAGTTTAAAGACTTTGAACACATCATATTGTGTTGTTGTTGATTGCATCTAGTCAGTTAACTACTCTCTTTGATTAAATTTTAGAACAAAGTGTTATTTAGATATTGGACTATGAAGGTATCCATAAGGTGGTAGGCATTGTCACAAAACATATCATACAAGGCATGTGAACTTGAAAACATTGGAATATGTCTTCTCCAAACAGGGAGTTTGAGGGAATTGTGTGAGTCATTTTGCAACAAACTTGGGAACATTTTAATTTGTACTCACTTGATGGAGTAAGAGGGAATGGTGTGAGTCATGTTGAAACAAACTTGAGAACTTTTGAATATATTTATAATATGATATTTAATTTATTGTACTTTATTTTTATGACTCGAAAACATATACTTATTATAAAGATTTGTCAACATTTTCCTTATGGGAATGTTATTGAATTAAACAATATTATAGCTTACATTGAGTAAATGTCAACTTTGTCATAAATTAGCATGGTTTAAGTAAAGATCTATTGGAATATTAAATGCCAACTTTTCCTATTGGGAATGTTATTGAGTAGCAATATTGTACTCCGTAGCTTATTTGAGTGATTGCTAACTCTGTGTTTTTTGCAAGATGCATTTCATTTTTCTTAGGGAATTAGAAGACTCTTATGTATTTTAGTTTCCTGATTGTTTTTAATTGTATTTTGCACCATGTGAGGGACTCCATGTCCTTTGTGTATGTTCTTCTTTCTTCAATTAAAGTTCTTTGGTTTATGATTGAGAAGTATATGATATAACTTGAGCTACTTCACAAGACTATTGTATTTTATATGGTAAACTTTATTCAAAAAATATTGCATTATGGGAGGAACATTTGCTAAAAGATGGATCACTATCTTATCTTATTTTAATCCCTCATTAGAATAAATAGAAGACGGTTATGAGTTGTATGTATAAACCCAAAGTCCCACGTTATAAAGAAATAAAAGTGATATGAGAGAAATGGTATGTATAAACCCAATAGTTATTCTTGGGGCTTTTTTCTTAGTCTAGTTTAGGTATTAATACTTAGACTTATCGAGCTTTAAACGAGTTCGATCTTGAAATGAGTTTGAGCTTTAGATGAGTTCAAGTCAAAGTTGAGGATTGGATTTTTGGTCGAGTTCGAGCTTCGATGTTTTGGCTCATAATCTCGAGTTTGAGTTTTCAAGTTCGAGTAAAGTTCAACCAAACTCGAGCTCGACTTGGCTCATAAGCATCCCTTCTCATTGATTGTCTATATTGTGATTCATGGACTGAGCTTAGTAGATGGTGGGTTGGATAAAACCATCAGACCAGCCACCAAACATGCCCAAGTCCCAATTTGCTTAAAAGTGTATTTTTGGTTAAAACATGTTGCGTGACTCTAAAAAAATATGATTTAAATCCCACAATTTTCTAAGCCAATATGTTGTCATAGCCTAAAAAAAATTAGACCAAGCTAATTTGATGAGCTCAATACAATAATACATGCATTGGAGAATTAAGTGTTTTCAATTGTTTTCTAAGATGCAAGAAGATGTCAAGACCTGATCAAATCTATATTTGTGGCAGTAAAGTAGGGCATAAAATAGTGATATCCATGGTCCACTATGTAACACCTTTCTAAGCGTAGCCTTCAAGCTATTTTTTGGTGCAAGAGAGGGGAAGACCCAACAAAAGAAAACAGAGTTGTTAGAGTAGCCTTCAAGCTATGAAGCTACAATACAAGCACAAGACGTCATTGGCACGGTCCTTGGTCTTTTGTGAAAGTTTCCTTATTAATAACTCTATCCCTTTATTTTTGCTCCATTTTTATGTATGGAGTAAAAGTTTTAAAACTTTGACCATAAAATTTCATCACGTTATAAGAAATAATATATTCAAGTGGGATCTTGTTGAATACATCTCAAGGTAAATTTTTTGAATATCAAGTTTTCATTATTTTTTGTCTTATAGATTTGGAAATAAAAGCGTTTTAAGCCGGTAGAGTTGTCAAAATTTGACTCGACCCAATAAACTACCTGAAATCGACCTGAACATGACCTAGTTATGACCCGAAAAGTGATACTCGTAAACCGAATTGAAATTAACGTGAAACCGATTTGATCCGATATTCAAAGACCCCAATCCGATCTTAACCGACCCATTACAGATTCGACCTGAAGACAACCCAAAACCGATTGAATCCGACAATTAGCCGATATGACCTGATTTATAACATGTGACTAATTTCAATCGATATGTTAACAAACTGAATATATGCAGCAATGTACATAATTGATATAGGTAATACAAGGATACATTAATACACTAAAGATACACATCATATACTCGTTTGGTACAATAATACAAATTAGTAATCATTATCTCATAAATATTTTATTTTACAATGACTTATGGTCTAACCATTATATAAAAATAAATTATCGCATGAGCTAACTCAAAATTACCCGAGTCAAATACAACAAAATAGCAAATACCGAGTCATAAATCGATAATAACATGTCATTAATGACTCGATGTGAATCCGATAAAGCCTAACCTAGATATCAACCAAAATCGAGGTGACCCATTACCTTAATTGACTTGACCTGAAATCTACCATAATTCGAAATAACCACACTACCGACATTGACCTGAATCGAATATGACCTGACCCAAACCCGAATCGAATCCAATTAAGCAAATAACCAATTTAGCCCAATCCGAAAATGACCTAACCCGACCTAATAAGCCAAATTGACCCGATAAGCACAAACTTGCTATGAGTCAACCCAGAACTCACCTATAGACCCGAATTGACACCCCTTGGGCATTATGAAAGTTGTTGCAAATTTTATATTTGTGCAAACTACATTCATACAAGTTACTTGTAGACCACATGTAGTTTGCAAATTTATAAATAATTAAAGATAAATTAATGACTGGAAAAAAACAAAATTACAAGATATGCCTTTCTCCTTTGTCTTTTTCTTTATCTTTTTTTAGGAGAAGCCATTCTCTTTGTATAAATGATGTTGGTGCCTAGTCTAACCTAAATGGATTTTTTATTTATTTTATAATTTAGAACACTTTTCAAAAATATGCTTTTTATTGTATATTTTTAACTATTAATATATTTAATAAGTAAAAATAAAAAGATTTTAATATATTAAAACTATACATTGAGATGAATTTAACAAAATTCCACGTGATTATATTTTTTCTTAAGAAGATCAATTCAAAGTTGTACATATTATAAAAATTAAAATATTGCAAGTAAAAATAAAATAGTATAGGAAATATAATTTTAATAAGAATAAACATAAAGTATGTAATAAGTGAATAAATGTGTAGCCAAAGTTGGTGTCCAAAATTTGTTCCTCTGTATTGTCATGATCAAAACTTCAAAAGTGTAGGTTCCAAATTTTGCCATCCCCTCATAAAATTTTGTAAAATAAAATAGACAATATTCATCTTCATACCAATGTTTATCTTTGTCGGAAAAAAAAAAAAAAAACCAATTTATAATAGATTCACAAGCCCCTCTTAAAAATCCTAACGCCCGTTATTCTGCCTACCCAAATCACCAAATGTCCAATTCCAAATCGCCCTACCCCATATAACGGACGTTATGCATTACGGAACAGAACAATTCCTAGAAAGCCATCTCCTTCTGAGTTCTGACTCCTATCCCATCCCCAAAGCCCCGTCATATATAATCCAGACCCACTACTTTCTCTCGTTAGCTAACCCCTTTTCATTGGATCATTGTACCCGCATTTAAAGTGCTCTTGCTCTATAAAGGTGATATTTTTTTTTGATGGAATTAGCGGTTGTTATTTTTTGCTTGATTAATTTTGGGATTGGATTTCTTCAATTCAATTTTTGTTGACTTTTATGGCTTCCATGAGTTGGGTATTTTTTTTATTTATTTATTGGATGTACAGCGTGCATTTTTTGGGAGTTGTCTACTGCCAACAATATATTCTTTGTGGGTTTTCCGAATTACTTGATGAAATTGTTATGATATATATGATTTTGATTGATACTGATGAATATTAGGTCATTTTGTCAATTATTTTTCTACATTTATTTCAATTCACAGTGTTTCTCTCTTATTTGGGTATTTTATCTAGGTTAAAGAAGTCTGAGTCTTCCGTTCTTTTGAGAGATGGGAATTATTCGGGAATAATTTATGAAGATGTATGTTGCAAATTTGCCATGAAGCAGATTTGGTTGAACTTCAATCTTGTTTTTTGTGAATATTGTAATGATGTTGTATTGATTTTAATGCTTAATTGTTTGATACTTTATTTTGCTTGTTTCTTAGTTTTTCTTTGAAAGGTTGGAGCTTTTTAGGGTCATGAATGTAATGTAGCGCCGGTTTTACTGTATTACTGACTATTTTGTGGGTGATTTTAACAGGTTTAATTAGGAAGGTAGATGGGTGATGACCATGTTGTGTGTGTGGACTGTCTGATAACATCGAACACTTTGCATTCGGCGAAAGGGACTGTTGCTGAATCTTCGAATTCGGTTGAACCTGATGATGTGGGAGAGGATTGTGTCCCTGATGAAGAACAGCCACTCATTCAGGGTGTTGAGTGCAGGATTTGTCAAGAGGAGGATAGTGTGAATAACTTGGAGGTTCCTTGCTCTTGCAGTGGAAGTTTGAAGGTGACTACTTTGTCTTTGTTTAAAGTTGTCTGGTTCTTTTGGTTTATGGTCTTGAATTGAGGGCTAGTAGTTAGCTTGTATGTCATTGCCGTTAATTACCACCTTATAATGTGATGTGGGTATAATTTTTAATTTATAACTCGTATCAAATTAAATGGATAAAATTGATACTAGACAGTGAAACTACAGGCCAACTCATCATCCTTTTTTGGGTTAATTTACGCAATGTTACGATTTACGAACTAGTTCATTGTTGTTTTTTTAGAATTTGACATTGTAAGATACGAGGGATGTCTGTAAATTATGAACTAATTTCATCATCTTTTTTTGGGATTGTGATATTGTATCGAACATACATTTTGATTGGATGTTCTGTATATCTCCGTGTTAAACTGGTTTGAGGTTTTGAAATTAAAGCTTGTAGTTATCATGTAAGTATGGTAAAATCTTTGGTTTTGAAAGGGATATAAGTTGTACTGTGAATTTTCTTGAGTTTGAGAATTACGTAGGAATGAGAGCTACAATTCAAATAGGACCATAAGATTTTTTAGTTGTCTATTTAACAGTAATATGCTATCACTACTTTTGTCCCTTCATAGCTTTGTTTTAGAATTATTTTTGGGCTCATATAAATGTTGCTCCAAATGTTTTCCATAAAATCTTGACTACTTTACTTTTCTTATCTCACATTGCTTAAAGCATTTTTCTCGCAATATTTTTCTTCCCAAGAATGCCAAATAATGTTCATTCATGAAGTTGCATGTTTACTACATAGATAATAGAGGCACTTTTCTCATAGACGAACTCCCATGGACCATAGTTCTCGTCCAATATTTTAAAATAAGCTCTTGGGGCCATTTTTTAGAGTCGCACATTGAGCTTTGTTCTGCTATGCTAGACAACTAGTACCTCTCTTACCTGTTTTTTTTTTTTGGTAATCATTCAGTATGCTCATAGGAAATGCGTTCAGAGGTGGTGCAATGAGAAAGGAGACATAATATGTGAAATCTGTCATCAGGTATGTATTGTTTTTTGATATTTGTTGTTAATAATTGCTGTTATCTTTATATCTGAACAGTTACTCTAGGAATATATGTTTGGAATCATGATTACAAGGTCATTGATTTTAAATTTCACCTTTTCTTGAATATAGAAGCTTGTTGTGTTAGTCTTGTGTTCTATCATAAACCTTTGTTTTCTGGTCTGTTCATATCCCAAGCTATATTGGGAGTGATATTATTTTGTGAATGAATGTATTTCTTAATGTCTTTGTCATTTAAATGATCTTCATCCTGTCCTTATTCTAATCATAGATTATTGTCACTGGGAACTAATTTTTGTGATGTTTGGACCTTTGATGTGAAATCGGTGCTGTTTGTAGCTACTTGATTTGTTTCTTTTTTGCCAGTGGCTTCATATGGCCTGTCTTGAGGTGTACAATCTATTGAAATTCTAGCTGGTCTACAACCAGAATAGGGGATCCAGTTTTTTGGAATTGATGATAAATGAATTAAGAACCATCCATCTTGCTGTAAGTCTAGCTTGCCTAGTGAATGTGAAATGGTATTTCTTTAGAAGGAGCTTTCAATGATTTGTGTTGGCCCTGTTGGATATTTTTTACTTCCTTCATCCCAAAATTTCAAGGCCTCATTCAATTGAAGATCATTTTCTAGGCATTGTGTTGAAATACCGTAATTATTTATCTTTATGTATGCCTTAATTATATCTTTACCATGTCACAAGGTAATCTTTCATCGAGATTGTTATTTCAGGTAAGATGGACGAGTTGTCAGTTTAAAAACCTAGATTTAGAAAGTGGACTAATAGTTTGTGATGTTCCCAATAAAAGTGTGGTCTATTACTTATTTGGCGGATTGAGTTGTTCTATTCATGATTTGGATCAGGATTCATTCCTTAGACACCACTGATATTAGTAAGTTGAGTTATTGTCTTTGCAACCAAAGCTCTGATGTTTGTGTCATTTGGGTGATGGTAATGACATATTCACCAAAATCTATGCTCTAGTAAATGGATTTTTTGAATTTATTCATACTTATCTATCTTATCACGGTTAGTCCATATATCACATTTAGTGTACATTGTGCTAATGTTAATTTGCAAATGGAAAATAGCTGAACTCTAACCTTATCACTATTCTTATTTGCTAATTGTGTTCATAGTATTCAGGATAATGTTGTAGGTTTTGGGAGTTGACCCAAGAAAATTTTATATTTTGATTATTAGTTGTGTAATATATTTATTCTTTTGATTGGGTTGTTTTCTTGAGTAGCACCTTGAATAAGCCTACCATGGTTTATTTGAAAGCTACTCCTAATTGTCTACAGCTTGTATGACATATCACATGCTTAATGATTTGGATGTGCATGCATGCACCTGTTTGTGGATTTGCCTTCTATGCTTCATGTAGTTTTCCATGCTTTTTTTTTAAAACATTTATTTTATTTTTATATATCAATAAGTCATCTTTTTCATTCTTGGTTTACAGGCTTATCAACCCAGTTATGTTGCACCACCACGTCCACCTGTTGATGATACTGCTATAGATATCAGGTAGTCTTAAGTTTTTTTTCTAACTGTTTTTACATCCTCTTATGATCTGTCCTGTTCTTTTTATACGTGTATTCCATATACATCAGGCCAATGGATCCTTGCACTGAAAGCCTAATTTTTCCTGTTGAGTGGGGGAGTAATAAATGCTCATTTGCTATGCAGTAATCTAAGATCTAACTTTTGACATCTCTTGCTTTTGCTCACAGTGCTCAATGGGCAGTGTCTGGTGCCCCGTTAGACTTGAATGACCCGCGATTTTTGGCGATGGCAGCAGCTGAACGGCGTCTATTGGAAGCTGATTATGATGAGGATGCTGATACTAATGCCAATGGAGCAGCCTTTTGCCGTTCTGCTGCCCTCATTGTAAGTGGCACTATCGTTTTTAAAGCTTACCTATAAGATTGTATCCAGTCTTAGGGCATCCTTGTTGCTTACTAATTAGGGCACTTCTATACACAACTATATTTTCTGTGAAGATCGTAAAATGGAATACAGGATGCTTTTTTTTTTTTAAAAATTTATTTATCAATGGTATGATTTGTTAGAATCTTATGATTCACTAAGAGGCTGCCAACTTTGAGTGGTGGGTTTTTATCATGGCGATGATATATATGTTTCTGTGCTGTCTTGTTCTCGTTGTTTACCCATTCATTATTACAATAACCTGTTTACTGGGGGATGTTTCTTGTTGGCCCTTAGATAAGCCTCATGTATCTGGTATAGACTATTGTTGTTCTTTGTTTGGAAAATTGGATGCATCATTTATGCATGCACATATGGACTGAATTTCTATTTGGGTTCACTAGGAATGCTGGTGTCTCCTGGGTTATCTTCAAAATATCACATGAAGTTGTCTTTTTGAAAATTCAGAAAAAGCTTTGTGAATAGATTTTCTTAAGTTCCTGAAAGTTCTGAAACTTCAAGTAAGAAAACACAGCCTCATGATGCTAATAGCTAGATTACTCTTTACCACGCTTGCAAAAGTTGGAAGTATTAGCAATTTTGGTGTTCTTAGTTAGGATTAGTTTTGCCTAGGGGGCTGCATGTTTGATCAATGTTACCCTACAGTTTGACTTAATTGATGGGTGATTAAACATAGCAAGGAAAATTTTATGGTGTGACTTATGTGTTCTGTTAGATATTTCAGGTCTCTCTCTCTATGAAGCTGTATATAAACAATTGCTTTTGCTAGGTTTGATTGAACTTTGGGAAGGGGTGTTTAGTGACAGTCTTTGTACAGTTGTACACTTGTACCAATCATTATATTACAAATCCATTGAACCCACTACACCTTTGTCATTTTGGTTTATTGATTACTCCCTGGTCTTGCAGTTGATGGCTCTGTTACTCTTGAGGCATGCTCTTTATGTGACAAGTCCTGATGGCGAGGATGATGATGTTTCCACTTTCTTTTCTGTGAGTAGAGCAAAAATTTTGTGTATTGTTGCCTCAGTTAGCTCCCCATTTTTCTGACTTGTTATTCCTTGGCAGCTTTTCTTGCTCCGAGCTGCTGGTTTTCTTCTTCCATGCTACGTAATGGCTTGGGCTATAAGTATATTGCAACGGCGAAGACAAAGACAGGTTGGCCCCTAACTCCCTAAATATTTAATGTTTCATCTACTGAAACATCTGTATCTTCTTGAGATTAACTTGACACACCTTTTCATGGTCTTGAAATTCAATTTTTGACCATTGTTATATATTTAGAAGCTATCACCTTGAAGCTAACCTTACAAAATCCCACATGATATTGTAATAATACTTGTAAATGTACATCTTGATATGTGAAATTTGAAGTTTATTGCGATAAATAGAGACATAGAGAATGCTCTGTATTATTTTATGAAAAAATATATAGATTGCGTCCACTTTGCACACAGTTCAAACTTAATCTAATAGAAAACAAAACAAAAAGCTGAAAATATTTGTGGTAGGTGAAATAGTAACATGCTGTGGGTTATTTTCTTTAGTGTATGTCCTTAAGCATTAGTTGACTAGCTTGGACTAGTACGGAAAAAAAGATTAATGCTTGGTCCAAGTTTTTAACCTGTTTATGGATAACATAAATGTGCTTAAGGCTCCATATGTTTTGATGGAATAAATTTTCAAGGAAAATGATTAGGGGAGGAAAACAATATTCACAAGGGGACAAATAACTCTTCAAGAATAGAAAACATTTTCCCTTAGTTTGGAAGGTATCCCACGTTTACTTCCCTATTTCTTACTTCGCTTTCCCCTTTCTATCCTTCCTCTGTCTTTCTCTTTTATATTCCCTTTTCTCAATAATGTTTCTTGTCAAACAAACAAAAGCAAACTATTACAGAATTGTATTTTCTCTTGAAAATTGCTTTCCTTGGAAAATGTTTTTCCTTGAAAATTGTTTTCTTTTAAAACAATTGGAGCCTAAGAAATTTAAGAGGGAAACTATGAAATTTAAAGCAAATTGGCTTTCTATGGAAACAGCTTAATTGGAGAGTTGGTCCCCCTGGGTTTATTTCCTCTTTTTGTTGATCATGCAAGATATATGTCAAATCTTAGAATTTAGTTGGGTAATTTTTTCTAATGGTTATCTCCATCTCATTATACATAATTATGTTCAATGTAATCAAGAAGGATTGTATTGGGTTGGAGATTTTTTATGTTGATTGGTGTTCCCCTCTGAGACAGTAATCTTATTGCATTCAATCAAGAGTACTCCAAGATTTCAGGCATTTTACTTTATATGAATGTTCAATTTTCAACTCCCAAGTAATCCCCTTGTTGAGAAAACATTGTAATGCAATAGCATTTGGGCAGTTATATTTTGGAGTTGCCTGTGTGTTTTTGTTAGTATTGTGAGTAGAATTATGTAAGAGGTGATGTGGAACCCATAAAAGCTTTTGTGGTTAACTTAATGAGGTAAACTGATGATATGTGGGTAATTGTTTGGAGGTAAATATGAGACGAAGATGGAAAACTAGAGATGGAAAGAGTTAATTTAAAATAAACAGTTATAAACTTAAAGGTGTGTTCCCTAAAACTTGATTCTGTTAACCCTCTGGCATTCTCTTTAAATGCGTACAAATTCTATGAGATGAAGCTTGTTTAGTATGACTGTATGAGTAGTGTCTGAATCCTTGTACTCCACTGCCAAAGTATTTGGACCGTATCTCAATGGAAAAAGAGACATGGGAAACAGTAACTAGGCAATGTAGCATTGATTGGCAAAGACTGTAGTGTCTATTGGAGATCTAAATTGAAACAATGTTCCTTGTGGACCAAAAGGGCGTGTTGAGATAGGTAGATAAAGGATTTGATAAACTTGACCAAAAGGGCGTGTTGAGATAATTAGACAAAGGAATTGATAATATCAATAATCAATATATTCCCATACAATAGCATCCTGTTTTCTTCAAGAATATTTATCAACATATGTTTTGTATTGGACAAGTTCACAGGTCCCATTTTGACACTATACAGTAAATTTCTTTTATCCAGTTCATGCTATTACTTGTTATTATTACTCCTGTGGTTTTATTAATGAAACTTGTGCTGTTTTGGGATGTTCATAATCATGGAAGCATACCATTTTGGCACACGAGTCCTCTCAATCTCTGACTTCTTCCAAGAACTAAAGATTTATCTTCGTGTCTGTCTTAATTTGAAACAGACTATTCTTTTTTCCTCACTTGCAGTGACATCCATGATTTTCTATATGTTTAATCTCAACAGGAAGCATTGGCGGCAGGTGAAGTTGCGTATGTGATACAGACAGGACAGCATGGAGGCATGCACTTCACCATAGCTCCTGGGCCTGCGATTGCTCATCAGCCTGAGCAACGTGTACAACGCGATTAGTAACTTATTGGAGTCAAGTATAGTATCCAATCAAATTAAGATTCTGAGTTTGAGCTGTTGATTTATGAAATTTGTCAATGTTTTTGGCATAAAACTGCCGTGGCAACCTTTTCTCAGTATAACTTATATTACTAAAGAAATGCTGATGGAAGGTCTTGATATTATGTAGTTTCAGCTCTCTTTTTCTTGTACATAAAATTTATTATCATTCGTTACACTTGAGAGTTCAATAGAAACAACTAAGTATAAAATCTTTTGACATAATTTTGCTGAAACTTGTTACGGAGTACTCCATATTTTCTCCCATGGTTGCGATGCTCTTGGTTTGCTCCCTTATGCGGTTTATGCCTCATACCCAAGGGGACTGGGAAAAGCCCAATTTGTGATTTGGTGGGACTTGGCGAGTTTCGTCTTTTTTTTCCCAACTATAGGACTGAATGTGTTTTTCACCTCGTATATCTCGATTGTCGACTAAAAATAACCGGCCACTGAATTTAGACACGGAACTTAGGAAAGCGAGTCAAATCCCAAGTAACAATGTGTATTAGATAGAAGTACAGGCATCAGCCTTGTACAGTATGGCGTGCTGAATTGTGTAGTACACTGCTAAGCTTTTGGAAGACATTCGACTAATGGCAAGATTGAGCAGTGTCGTGCATGTCTAACCTGTAACTGAACACAACTTCTTGAGTGGTCGTTTTACCTCGTAGATTGCAGACTTGCCCTTCGCATATTGAGGCAATTCTGATACTCTCTTGCCAATTTTTGCTTTTTGGACAAGAGTAGAGTATTATAGGGGCAATGGCATTGAGATTTGGTCCTGAATGAGATAAATGTGAGTGAAATAAGCCAAGTAGGGGAGAGATCTTAGGGTGGAATTGGTCCGTCTTATTGTCTCACCTATATTGATCGGTTAGTGTTCTAAAAATTCAAATTTGATGTGCATGAGTAATCTTTTGAAAGCAACTAGTCATGGCGTTTTTTTTTTCAGCTTCACTTTAATTTACTATACTAAAGCAAAGAGAAACTAAGGTCCCATTTCATTAGCATATCTAGGCTTATTCTTTTTCCGTTGGACCATACCCCGTCTTTATTTGATAAATGTAATCTTTAGGCTTTTACTTATAATTCACCAAACTCTCATTATAGTTGGTGATCTAAAAAGTTTTATCCTTACCTTATTTTTCTCTCCACATTACCTTCATATTTGCTTAAAAATAATATCCGTAGTTTGGTATGATATGAAAAATTGTTGCATCAAATCATCGTGCCTTGTGATAGGAACTTAGTGAGTGTCTTAGTTGACATGATACATATTTATTGGAAGCGTATGTGCTAATGCAGCGACTATAAGTATGTGAAGAATGTAAATTTGTACTAACATATCAAGTAGCCAATCCACTTTCTTCATCGTGTGATTATTTATGCCTTTGATATTTACAAAAATGACTTGTAGTTGTAGTCGATAGAATGCTGGCATGTGAGCAAGGCCCATCCAAGTAGGTAGGCAACGTTAATCAAGAAGAAAGGTCATACCAAACACATACAACTTGCGAGAAAAAACAACTCCTGAAGAGATTACAAATCTCACAACTTAGATGGTTCATGAATTACGTGGGTTCTATGCAACTCCACTAAGCTAAATGGTGAGCCCTAGGTTACAAATAGAAATATGTGAAATCAATTGCTTTTCAACAAAGAGGGCTCTCTAAACAGTGCTGCATCAAATTTTGACCGTGATTTTTTCCTATTCTATAAGAAAAAAAATATAATCATATGGGGTTTTAAAAGATTTGTTTCAAAATATATTTTTCAAATATTAACTTTTTATAATTTTTGCAAATACATAACAAAAGATACTTAACATTTAAGTTTGCTTTAGGATTTGAGCAAAAACAAATGAGAATATTGAAAAGGAACTGATGGAGGAGTTTTTAAGATTACAAAGTGTAAGTATCTTAATATTCCGATTTTAATTTTATATTATACATGTATATTGTTATCAGATATTAATGCACAAGTCATTACTTTCTTTTTAGTATCAAAATAATGAATGATTTTTTAAAATTTTGGTAATACTTTTATATTTTTCACCAATTTTGTAAGTTAGTTAACTAATGATATAATGAAAGAGATACACTCTATTAAATTTACGGGGAAAAAACCCTACATAGTAATAATGTTGTTATAAACTGACTGATTATTCTAGGATTACGCCTAGGTGTATTCTTTAAGTGCTTTAAATAATTTTTTTTTAAGGATGGATAACCCAAAGGAGTGGGAAGGAAAAGCATAAAGAGAAATCCATTTGGCACAAGAAACCAAGACTCCTATTTTTGATGCATAGAGATAAGAGCTTAGAGTTTCTAAAGTAAAATTAAGATGAAAGCAATGAAATGGGGCTTTCTTAAGAGGTTTCTATTCCTCAATTTTGTCTCAGTGTTTGTACTTTAAAGGGTTTCTTGCAACTGTAGTGAATTGTCTCCTAACTTTGCTTCCATCACAAATGAACAGAACACATCCAACATTTGTTATTTCATTGTCATTTAACATATTTAGTGACATTGTCTTTGATGTTGATCCCTATGCACTATTGGTATAGTGTACCTTTACTTTGAGGATCCAAACTTTAACAAGGAATTTTATTCTATCTTATCTCTAATTGAGGTTACCAATACTTGGAGGAATTATAGTATACCATTCAAGGGTACGAAATTTGCTATTTTTTGTTTGCTTTTGAAGTAATACTTTATACATGCACTCTCTATTTGACTACATACGAGCGCTAATTGAAACTATCTTTTACTTATATGACCAAAATTATGTGAACACCATAGATAAGACCAATGATGCAATGTTTGTTTATTGTTAATACTTATACTAGAATGTTTTGTAGTTGTTGATATCGATCCTTAAACCCTTAATTTGTGGATATTTGACCCTAAAACCACTCTTAGAGATGCCAACAAGGTTCAAGGAGGATTGGTGTTTATACTAGAATGTTGGTCACGTGTTATAATGGTGATGGATATTTCAAAGGAAATCTGATTGGGATTCGGAGATTCTTGTTGGCTACACCCAATTGTAAAGACATTCTAATACTAACCCTACTCTTGCTTTGGATAAATGAATATATGATTAAATTGTTTAAAGGGGTAAAACACTTTTCTTGTCGAGAGACTTCAATTTTTGTTCTATAGTCTTGCAAATTCATATCCAATATATGGTTGTTATGAGAACCTTTTGAAACCCTAAGATACCTATAGGACTTTTTAAAAAGATCGTACATCTTCTCAACTAGTAGGGAAAAAATGAAAGATGATACGAAGTTGTGATGTGCTACTCTCCAAATAATGTCGTATTATATCCTCATTAACCAACCTAATTAGTAATCCTGTAGTAGTAACAAACTATCCCATCAATACTTACTCCCTTAGCTTCATTAGGAATTAATTAAAGGTCACATTAGAAGCGTAAAATAAACTAATAATGTGATAATAAATGTAAGTAATGATTTTGGAAGAGCTCCATATTACAGGTGATTACATGCAAGCCGGCTAAGATATCTCAAAACAAAGAGGGATTTTGGTCAGTCTTTGGTTGGTCTAAAAGAGCAAAAATGCAAATGATAGGAATGTAGGGAACCATTGAAAAGATACTTGGCTTCCCAAGAATGGTGTTCCAACTTGTCCTTTTTGTTCAAACTTCACTGAGCACCTTCCCAAAAAGAACACAATCCCCACTCACTTCTACTACACATTTTGCCACATACTATATATATATATATATAACCCCAAGTTAGCTCATCATTGGGGAATCAAGTGAATCTTGTAAAACCTTCTTTGGATATGTTCCAGGTCCCCTACTCCTCCTCTCTTGCTTTATTCTTTTTAAATCTTCTTCTTCACTTAACATTTTACAGAATTTTGATCAGAAATCTCTTTTAAGTATATTAAGTAGTCTTCATTCTCTCACCATTCCTAGTGTCTTGTTAAAAAATTCTTCCTGCAAACAACTAATAGAAATGAGTTGTTTAGGCCACAAATTCTTCATCTTTCTATTGTGTTTGACATTTCTGGTTGCTAGCAAACCACACAAGGTTTATGGATTAAACAGCATAGACCTTGCCTTAAAAGGTCACTCTGCATTTCTAGGATCGCGAGTACTACAGCGAGTTGCAGTCTATGATTTGACTTATCCCCCTACTCTAGCTCCAGCTCCATTGATGGTGTTCCATCCAGATCAATCGAGCAAACGAAGAGTCAGGAGGGGATCAGACCCAATCCATAACAGATGTTGAGCGCGCCAGAATTTCTCTCCTTGAGTAGTAGGGGAGTTACATTTTTTTTGGCAAAAAGAAGGTAGGTTATGTAAAACATATATATGCAAATGTAGGTGCAAAGAATTTCATGTAGGGCAGGTTTTGGAATGGAAGCTTCAGTTAGTCTGCTAGGAAACTAGAGCTCTTTTTTTATAGTAATCAGATCAGACAAAGTTCATCTCCATTTTGTAAAACTATATGGCATTGTTATAGTATACATATACATATAAATTTATAGAATCTCCACGGGTGAATTTATAGCGATGTTTCCCTATTACCCTGTACAACTGTTTCAGTACACAGTTCTTATACAGTTGAAGAACACTCTTTTATCTCCCCTGCTTTTGATCAACATTATATCATGCATTTTATGAGTGGCATGAAATTTTAAAATGACAGATAGCATTACTTCCATATTTTCATGGAAGCTCCACTAAAAGATAAATATCATGGTTGTCTTTCCAATGGAGATATCTGAGAGAATCAGATTACGCAGGGAATCACACAACTTGCTCAATTTTGCAAAGTATCCCTACAAAATTAAAAGAATAAATCTATAAGCAAAATTAGAACATTTCTCCTATTGTGAAAGTGAAGCTTACAATTCTTTTGACTGAACTCTAGCGTTTTATCCATTGCCATTTCCATACCTCTGCTCCTTCAAGAGAAACTATGGCATTCGATATTTTCTTTCTAAACGTTTCATCTCTACAAAAGATTTTTTCCGTGCCAATGCCTGCCAAATCATATCGACAGCATCTCCTGGCTGAGATGGATACTGATACTCAAAATGATGAGCTACTTCTTTGAGTCTCCCCCACATCTTCGTCCACTTTTCTTCCTCAATTCCCCTAAGAAGTTTCACCAGGAACCCTGGTTGTACAGCATATGATGCCCATACAAACACACTAAACTCTGAGTAATCTAAGACATCCTCATATGGAAGCTCAATGTTGTCACTGATAATGACGGGGACACAATGGCTAACAATGGCATCAAAAAGACGGTTGGATGAAGGGGTATCCCCCGCTATGTTCAAGCAAAATTTGGAAGATCCCATCCCATGGCTTGCTTGACGGACCCCACTCCTTTGAGCACTTCCAAATGTGAAGTGCACGTCTTTCTCGTCTTTGAGAAGATAAAAAAGTTCTTGGCGAATAGCTCCTCCCTACAAAAATATTCAAGCAGAATAAGGCAAAGTATCTTGACATCAAATGAATTTCATAGTGAAGGAAACCAGAAGAGGCTCAACAACAATAGTAATGTTTAGTGATCCAACAGAATCCTTTTTCTCTGTAAGACCATTTTTAGGGCTATTTTAACACAACTCTGAAAGTGGCCAACTTATCCAACGCAGTCAAACATCAAGGCTCTCTTTGGTCTAATGGATGTTGTTGTCCTCAGTATAGCTATTTTGTAGGAAAAAAAAATACAATTTATATGAAAATGACCCAATTACTCTTAAAAGGTGAAATATTTCCATTATACAAATGGATATGTAGATTTTCCCTCAATGTTAAACTCCAATTTCAACTCCAAGTATGTTCCAACAATCTAAACACTATTTCAGAAGGGGTTGAACAGAACTCCTTTCAATTCCTAATAGCAGATTTTCATAAACCTTCAGATAATTGAAGAATGATTTCAGATAACTAAAGTTCTCCAGTCTCCAGTCTTCAGATATCAGTCTGGGAGTTGTAGCATGATTTCAGCACTGTCAGAAGAGTAAATTTCTTTGCTCGGCAGATGATAGCATAAGGAGAAAACAAAAACTCTATGCATCGTGATAATTGTTGAACTGGCCCAATCACAATAGAGAAAAGTAAAATAAGTGACAATATACTAGGTAGATCATATTACCAGAGATGGCTAAGCTGAAGCTTTTTCAGTGGCTAAAGAAAAAGAAGATATGGAAGAAAGATGTAAACAGCAAAATTATGGTTAATGACATCAAATCTTCTCTATGATAATGATGAAACAGATGCTCTCTGTTTACTTTAAGGCTTTAAACATTTAGAGAAAGAAGAGAAGGCATTGAACTGATTAAGAAGACCGTTGCAATAGCTAGTTCGTTTGTTTCTAATGGACAAGGAAAGGAATCTAATTGAGGTCCTTAACATATTCTGGCTTTAAAAAGTCTACTAGTTCATATAATCTAATTGAGGTCCAGAAAAAGGAAATATGTTACTAAGCAAGAAGATATAAATATATCACATATAGCAACTTATAAAGCATAAAATTTCATATTGAGACAAGACTACTCACATCTTTCCTATAAATTGCTCCTTGAAAATATGCTAATGTCGGGCGCTTCTCAAATGAGGCTGAGCTGTTCTTGGTGATGCTACTAACAACATGCTGGTAAGGAGCTATGACATCCTTGTCCAAATTAGCAGTCTTAGCAACATATCTCCCAAAATCTGCAAGCACAAATCTAGCAGAACCCAGCTTCTTTCTTACATACAGCAAACTATTTGGATGATGTGCAACGATAATGTGGTCCTTCCCACCAGACTTAATCCATTCTGGCCGACTCATCAAGAACTCCACTAACTGATCCTGTAATTTCCTGTTGAGGCTGACTTTATCTTTTCCCAAAACCTTAGTATACCGGTTATAACTTAGGGATGCAAAAAATGGCACAAAAATAAAATCTGCTTGACTTGGAGTTTCTACTCTAACGACACTACAAGGTCTAACTATTTTCTTAACATTAGATGACAGAAGATCAAGAGTGAGCCAATACTCTATACTATGTTGCAAATTTAAGCCACCAGGATATCGTGGAACATGCTTTGGGTCACGAACATCAGGCCATATTTGGTTCGGACCTGCCTTCCAATCTAACAACCCAAAATGAAAGTCAGGAGGCATATCATACATGTACACCCTAAGGAGAGCTTTATTTGAATTACATGCCTCCTTTCCCAACAGAACGTCATTTTCCTTATTTGAACCCGTACCTTCAAGAGGATCCACTACACTATGGATATCTTTTATTGATGAAGGTGATAATGGAAAAACAAGAGGCTGTTCTGGTGGTTGTTCACTATTGTTCTCAGGTTTATAGTCTATAGGGTCACTTTCGACAACAAATTGCTTAAAAACCGACGAAGGTATAAACGGGTTAATAACTGAATGAAATAGAAAGAAGGATGAAATTATGAGGAAAAACATGGAAAAAGCTGTTATACTCAGAAGTAACCTTGATGATGGCAAGGTCTTGTCTGGCATAGCTATTACTTTTGCATACACAAAACATCTACGCCTAAAAGTTTAAGAATCATACCACGAGATCAATCACAAGGATCAATCTCTCAAAAATGACTAATAACGTACAGGATTCCCAAATCCTAAATTCACCAATTATTTCAAAGCTGACCCACTAAATTGGGTTCAATTTCACATGAATCCACATCAAATAAAAAACCCGTATTCAGAATTATTACCCTGATTCCATTTTAACCCATCAAAACTCCAACCATTTATGATCTTGAGCAAATCTACCAAACATATCAAGGTCCTTAAATTTTCAATTCCACAAAGTCATACCAAGTATTGTTCTTGAAAAATCTCAAATTCGGACTGAAATGTTACTATGTTTCTCTACCCATAACTCACTAAATCAGCCAGAATCATGAACAGAATTTCAACCTGCAACCAACCAAACAAAAAAAAAAGATGATTTCTTTACATTTCTCAGCTCATGTAAACATCACTTAAACATGTGATAACATCATACCATACATTATAATTAAATCATATCACACATTATAATAATGATTTGTGCTACACAGTTTAATTAATGACATTTAAATGAGATAATGGTAAAATTAGGAGATAGATCAGAAAAGGGCAATCAAGAAATATAATTTAATGAAATGGGTAAATGAGACCTTACAAGAAAAGCAGCTGATCTGAGCTACCCACATTGAGATTTCATGGCTGACCCCTCCTCTTGACAGAAAACTATAGAGTATTATCTTTAGTTTTATTTCTAAGTAACTTTTCGAGGACTGTAAATGGTGGAATTAAGGCAGATGCAAAGTTTCTTTTGATCAACCTACCAGAAAAGGGAGACAAAGTAGGCATGTTGCATTGTTGCCTTTATTCAATTATTATACTCCCCTGCATTACTGCATTCCATATTTCCATGTGTCATTTCGGTTTTGTTTTACACACTGATTGGGTTCCTTGTTGTTGTTTGAAAATGATACACTATTTGTGGATGTATATGGGACTATTGGACTATTGGAGACAATGTAGTCACGACTCACGAAAACAGTAGTGATGTAAATGTAACTGATGTTAGCTCTACATGATATTTGTCAAAGTCTATTACAGAGTATGATGTACGATATTGTTTTTTGACCTATTGTTTAATAACATCACCGTGTGAATGTAAATATGAGATGTAAATTTTTCTTAGTATATTATCATAATATATAAAAACCTTTTTCATAATTTTATGACTATTTTTTATGATAACTATTTTTTGTAATAAATCGAATTTATTTTATTAAGTTTGTCAAACTTGTTTTGTTTTAATTTTTCTTATTCATACTTCGAACGTTTTACTCCATATATTTTAAATTTGTGTTGGTTGATATTAGCATAGGAAGTATACAAATACTTTAGCAACCACTCCTTAAAAAATTCAAAAGTACATAATCAATTACTCATATTGTTTTGTAAAATATTTGAAATTATATTGTCATCCTATCTTTTTATGCACACATAACATCTGTGATTGATCAATCTTGGATTGATTATTGTTTATGAATCGTATAAAGTATTATGTTCTAAATTCTAAAGTACATAATATACTTATAAACATTATTGTGACCGATTATTTTTTAAAAATATTTTTAAAGTCTAAAACTTACATCATCCCACACAAAACATAAAAAATGAATATACAATTTTCTTTGTTTGCCCCTTATACTACCAACTACCTCCCTTTGTTCGTGTGTAATCTCTCGACCTCTTGAAATCATTCTCTAAATTAATCCTAAAATAAATTAAATAATATTTAAATTAAAATTTTCTTAAAGAAAAAAATTAATCATTTACTTCTATTACTTATTACTTTTAGACGTGTAATTAAATTTATTTTAACTCCATAGTCTCATCTGTTAGACTTGCCCATATGGCACGTTAGTTTTGATATAAATAATTCATCTTTTATCTCATGGGTTGGATTAACATCATTTCTACAATCTCACTTGTCAGATTTAGTTATGTGGCACTTGGATTTTTAAAATTTTAAAGCAAATTGTAAATCTTTTATCCTATTGGTTAGATAATGATATTTGTTTATATGGCAGTATGGCACTCTAAAATCTCACAAAATACCTACTTTAATTTATATATATATTAGATTTATTTACATTTAGGTTATTTTCTCGATACAAGTAAAGTAAATACAATAATAATAAAATAAGTGCAACATAAATTATTTCTGTATCATATACGGAGTAGTAAAGTTACATTTAATAAGAATTCAAATTATTTAAATTGATATAAATGAAAACAAATACGTTGGCAGTATAGAAAATGTATACTTAAATGAACAAGATTTATTGTGAGAGAGATAAATATTTATAATGCAAAAACGTAATTAATGTATCTAACGATGGATTGATGATAAGTTAATAAAGATATCAAACAAGTGGAAACTGAGAAGAGAATACTATAAAGATATTTTGGAAAAATTGTTTAGAAATCTTAATTAATTAGAAAATGATGTATACAACTATCGGGATGTAGATAAGAATTTAATACACTTTCTTGTTTAGTACTCATCAATTTAGAAATACATGACAAAATTAAGCTTCAATTGGTATAATTTTCATATGATTTTGTTTATTTTTTTTAGTTCTTTATTGATGGAATGTATTTTGTCCATTTTCCTATTCATATCAGAGTTAGAAAATATAATAAATATAATGTCTATATATATATAGTTCTCTTATAAATAATTAAATATGGAGTTTGTATTAAGTGATCAATTCCTTAAAAAAGTTTGAAAAATAAATACTCCTTAAAAAATTATTGATGAAATTAAATCAATGTTAGGAATTTTGAGAAGGTATGGAATGTTACAACATGGAATATAGTGCAGAGTTAAGATCACGGATTCACACGTTTGACACTTTTTAACTTTGGGGACTGTGACAAAATTAGGTATTGAGTTAAGAAACTGATCAATGACCATATATTGCCAACTAACCTGAAAGAGTAAAGAAATATAGAAAAAGGTAATCAAACTTACCAAAAGTTCACTTAAATAAAATCATACGAAATATAATCTTTGGAGTTGTTTTTCCATACAAAATATAATTGTTGGGGTTGAAGGCGCCATAAATAGGTGCTTGTAATTCCTAAACCATCAAAATTCACAACTCCAACAAACTCCATTATTCTTTGAAATTTTTCCAAAAATCATCCATACATCACATAGATGATGATCAAAGTGGCCCAATTAGGGATGGCAACAGGTATTGGACCCGACCCGGATCCGTGGATCCATATCCGTTTTGGGTCTTCAAAATTTAGACCCGACGGATCCGGGTCGGATCTGGGTCCTATGACTGAAAAACGGATTCGGGTACGGATCCAACCATAATACCCGTTTAGGACCCGTTTTGGACCCGTCTTGAAATATTTTTCATGATACTAATATATTTACAAACTAGTAACCAACAAAGAAAGGAGAGAATGATAGTGAGGTAAAGTTCGACCGTTAGTAAGAAGTATTCAAATTAGGTCGATTTGGATATCTATTAAAAAAGAATGAAAAATTGATTTTGATAATATTTTTTTTATTTGTCTAATTTGAAATACTGTAATTTGCTTTATAATTCGATCTGAAAAATAAAGTTCTTTTCTCATTAATGTCTAGGCAAATGTTCTAATGTGTATAATAAAGTCCATAATTTCAATTACAAATTCATTTTTCTAGTTACAGAGTATTATAAACAATAATATAATAGCACAAAAAATGTCTTCCCGCCCAAACTATCCCTTATGGTGGTAAATACACCTAAATATGCAAGATCCATTTTGGACCCGTTTTGGACCCGGATCCGTTGGATATGGATCTGGATCCTTACTTTTCATACCCAGCGGATCTGGATCTGGATCTGGATCCATCCTTGAAAAACGGATATGGATCTGGATCTATAAGGACCCGGTCCAGATCCGGTCCGTTGCCATCCCTAGGCCCAATCAGTAGCCTAACTCGACCCAACTTAAAAAAAATGAGTAGGTTTGAGCATAAATTTAGGTTCCAACCTGGCTTAACCAAAGTAAAATGGATTTAGACAACTCAAAATTAACATTTTAAACCAAAATTTAGGTTCTAATCGCCCAAAATACCCTATTTTTGAGCATGTGGGAGTGTGGGACTCGACTTACAAGAACCTGTCTGATCTACCTTGATGTCTAGGCTCGAAAAGGACAAATTTTTAAAATAAAAGCCCAATCTAACCCAACATTTGATCTCCGATGCGTCATCATCAACAAAACAAAAGAGCATGGATTACTCAAAGATAGTTTGCAAGTATATATGGTCTGTAAAATAGGGTTCAAAAAACCTGAAAAGTCCCATTTTTATGTTTAAGTCTCAATTTAGAACTTAGCTTATATATTTAGATTTTGTTTTTTTTTTGCACGCTGAAGCTAGACTAAACAACTAATTCTTCTTTCAATTATATATGTACCGCATTTCATTATTCTTAACGCAATCGAAGTTTTCATTACTATCCCCTTCCATTGTTTGTATAAATTCTCAATTTAATTTTCACAGTGGTGGATATTGCTAATTAGCACTTCGTATGAAACTATGAAAAAGGCAATAGACTCTTTGATGATTTTTTTTTATTTGTAAGCTTTTTTTTTAAAAAAATTTGAAAAATAAGCCACATTTGAAAGTAATTTTAAAAAAATAAGTTAATTTTGGTTCGGAGTGAAAATGTTGCCTCGGGCATTAGCATAAGCAAAATCGTTGTCCCATACAACGTTTTACATGCACTTGGAAATATGGGGGTGAAATTGGGGCAGAAAAAAAAGTTGCCCCAAGCAACGTTTTACTTTGGAATATTGCAGGGAATCTTGGGAGGGAATAAGGTTAGTGGAAAATGTTGCCCGAGACAACGTTTTCGGTCAGTGAAAAACATTGCCATTTGGTTTAACTAAAAACGTTGCCCGAACCGAAAACGTAGCCTGACCTTTTTCCTTGACAAACTTTACTGCAATATTCTAAAGTAAAACGTTGTCAAAGGCAACGTCTTTACTTCACCAAAAACGTCCTGCCCCAATTTCACCCACCCCATTCCAGCTCCATGCATAACGTTGCTTGGGGCAACGGTTTTGATTATTTTAAAACGTTGCCTTGAGCAACGTTTTTTGTTCGAACTTAAATTAGCTTATTTTTTAAATTAGTTTCAAACGTGGCTTATTTCTCAAATTTTTTTTAAAATAAAACTTGTATATAAAAAATATCCTCTTTGATAGTGCTATACATTGGATAGGACTTAAGCATAGGCAGTGGCGGACCTGGCTTTGTGCATGGTGAGTCACGTGAATCACCAGGGCCCAAATTATTTTTAAGTATTTTTAAATATATATATATATATATAATTTTTTAAGTATTTTATAGTATTATTTGAACATTTGGTTGTATTTTGTACTCTTTAAACATTTAGTTATATTTTGTACTCTTTGAACATATTTGATTATCGATTGTGACTCACCAGGTAAAAAATCTTGGGTCCGCCACTGAGTATAGGTGTACTATTCAGCAAATTGTATTAGATGCTATTTAGTTCAAAGGATTTCCTAATTCAGGCCCAAATTAGACTATAATTGGCCATATATAAGTAATTACGTGATATAATGAAGCAAAAAAGGGAGTATTGAATTCCGTAGTAGCCTTACTCCTTACACTGTTCCACGCCACGTCATTAATTCAATTCAATTCAAAACCCTAAAAGTTGCCCACTGATTGTGTGATAATCCTCTTAACGATATTTGAGGATCGTCAACAACAAGTTTACACATAATAAGCATTGAACATCTACATTTTTAAGGAAAGATATGCCCTTAAACCTCTAAAGTTAGAAGAATGACCGACACTCATTAGAATCAAATTTTAACCTATGGTCCATAAATAGATTATTTAATATAATTACACTACTCTTAATTCGATGAATGCCATTAATATATCGACATTGGGAAATCTTCTTAACAAGAGCATTGATTGGATGAACCAAAAATTGAATTAATAAAAGTGGAAGAAGAATATATTCAGATGGCTTTCCCATGCAAAGGGGTCGCTTTCTGCAAGCTGTCATCATTTACGTCTACGTCTAAGATAAACCTTGAATTACCTAGAGTTGTTTCGAGTGTGGTGACGAACAATTCAATTAGCAGCAAATTTAAATCGAACCCTTGATTCAAACTATATCAATATGTGACTTTAATCGAAGGGATTAGAGTTGAGGGGATAAATACATATGTTGGACTGACAGTACATATGACTACTCGCAGACAAATGATAATGTAATGGGGACAGTACAGATTATTAAAGTTCCAACGAATCACGAGGAAGACTCATGTTATGATTCAGTTTCCTCATGCAATATCGTTGACGTGCCAGTATATGCCACCTAAATTATGAGTAAAAAATTGGTGTAAGGTTGAAGTAGGAAGGGTGACACAATGACACTGTCACTGTCACTGTCACTGTCCACACTATTAACTAAACTAACTACTCTAACACCTAAACAAAGACTACCAACTACTCAATTGTCACAAATTCAACAAAGAAGGAATACAAAAACTGTTTGCTTTGATTGTGTTGGATCTTTTATTTCCTTACAAATAGCTATATGATAATTTTGCCTTTTATAAGTGATGCTCGTATTGATTTGGTGAATTGTATGTATGTGGGGGTTTTTGATTGATCTACTGTGGATTTGTATTTATTTTATTTTGAGATCTATGATAGTTTTATGCTTTATTAAACATTAGTGTTAGTGTGATTATTAGTTTGGTTAACTCTGATGATTATTTTTGGAAAATTCGGGTGATTATTTTATTTCATTGCGAATTCGCTTGATAAATTTTTCTAAGATTTATACGTTGATAATCCTGAACATTGAGTAAATTCTTAATCATCTTCAACTATGTAAGGTTTTTTTTTTCTTTCTCCGAGTCTATAAACTCTCTGAATCAATGATGACGATTATGCCTGAAAATATGCGTTGTTCGTTCCTATAAAGGACATTGGTCACAATTAAAAGGTATCAATAAAAAATTTATTTCTCCGCGTTCTAGACACATATATCAATCCATTCTGAAATTCTTCTTATCTCCTCTATGCGGGAAAACGATTATCCAAACAAAGAATTTGTACAATATGAAACAATATAAAAATAGATAAACAAAAAAAATTCAAATAAAGACACAAATTTTTTACTACTACTTGTACATCTATTTATTCCCATTGTTGCAACGATTACGTGTTTAAAAACGAAAACTTTATTTACTTTTGTTGTACTTTTATTTTATTTCTCAAATGACATGCATTTCTAAATTTATTACTTGTGTCTTCATTTCATATTTTTAAAATTATTGATAATTGAATTATTCAAGTAATAAGTTCACTAATTCATAACTATAATTAACTTAATCATTATAATTTAATTAATTAATGACATAATATCAATAATCATGAATAATTATTGACAAGTGTATGGATAGGAGAAAAAATTATTAAAATAAGTAGTCTATTGAAGAGTCAAGAATTCCATCAAGGTCTTTCTTCCACCCAAAATAAAGCTACTGCTCAATTACTTTTTGCTTAACTTATTTTTGTTAATTTTTTTTTCTTTTTTTTTTTCTTTTTCGTATCGTATTGTTTACTAAATTAAACTTTTTTTTTTTTAAAGGAAATGTAACTTGTTGATCTTAATCTAACTTCTTTTTTCCAAAATTTATTTAGCAAGACTTCCTCACATCCAGACTTTGTAATCCCGTATCTTGAAACAAAGCCCAGCCCAAGTCTCACGCTGCCAAAATACCAAGCCTCATTATTAAAGGAGGCGACCAAAGTCTTAATAAGCCTAAAACTCGTCACTTGTTGTCTGATTGTCTCTATAATTCAAGCATCATCAGTCATCATTCTGTCTCATGAACTAGATATTCACATATAAATCAAGTCTGACATAAGATCTAACATGTTATTTTTCTAGTCAGTGTTTTATGGTTATCTCATTATCTTTGTGCAATTTCGTAAGCATAGAAACTGCGAGTATTGAAGTTCGCTTATGGTCCTCCTTAGTGTCCTTGCCATTAAAAAAACACCGTTTAAGCAACAAATCAAATTTATCAACATACAACAAAAATTAATCAAATTTACATATGGGCTAATGGGGAACCAAACCTTGCTATACATGAACCTCCAAAAGGCACAAATCTAGCTCAAAATATCCACAAGAATAAAGGAGGTTTTCTTAGCCAATTCATAAGTGATATAATCATATAAATTATATCAGGATATTGAGATATCATATATAAGTATTATTATATCAGATATAGCTATTATAATATCTGATACAACTATTGTTATATCAGATATAGAAATATAGAAAATATAAAAATAAAGAAAATAATATATCTGATATAGATATTATGATATTAGGTTTAGAAATGAAATTACGAAAATGTTTGTATCAGGTAGAGATTATGAATTTCTCGAATAAAAAGACTATTAAAAACTGTGCCATCAGTAGACTAGTAGACTTCAAAAACAAACGCAGGAAGGTCAATTGGATTTTTCTCTCTAATGTTATACGTACCAATAATTAGTTGATAGTTTGATACTCCACACTCGTATATATGAGGGAAAATCTTGAGACATAACGTATGAATATGAAGCAACTACTCAATGTCTCAATGGCATATTCTTTGTGAGCACGTTCTTCATCGTTGAGAATTGAGATAATTAGACAACTTATTAAGTAACTTAATTATTTTAACCCAAGTTTGATCCTAGCTGTTTGCAACTTGTTAAAGCAGTAAAAACTAAGGGTAGGTAATTTGATCTAGTTTATTTTGTAAGGAGTTTCCATTATGAAGTCAGTAAGTCACAACAAATAAAATCTGGAATTCCCGTGTTATGGCAGATCACCGCCCTTTAACAGTTCACACTTTACACTTCACACTTCACACTTCACACTTCACAGTAACACAAACATGAGAGAGAGAGAGAGAGAGAGAGAGAGAGAGAGAGAGAGAGAGAGAGAGAGAGAGGGCTAAGATTTAAAGAGGAAAGCTGGGGATATTCATTAACCTTTTAATTTAACAAATAATAGCAGATACAGTGGCCCAAAATACCAGCCCTATTACGTTCTCAATTGGAGGGGTGCACAGCAGCACAGTGCACTCATACAATCTCATTTATACCTCCCCAATGGATCGGTGAATACATTTATATTGTATAAAAAAAAAACTTAAAAGTAATAACGACATTGATATAGATGAAGGAAATTACATTTTTAGTACTAACGAGAGATTAGTACTTACCCTTAAGAAATTAGGTAGTAACAATATACTATTATCTCCGTTTGAGTTAAATTATCACAGTACTGGCTCAAATTTTATATTGATGCGACAGTGAATTTTGAAGGGAGAGGGTGATTCATTAGGTGAATTGAAGCAAAATTTAAGGGCACTTGGGGCCACCCTCCTTGGTCTTCCAGTTGTTGTAGCAAGGGCAAACTTCCTTGTTCCCATAGAAGCCTGGTGGGACACAAAGGCACTTCCTGCAGCATTTCTGGCAGAAGAACATGCATGGTTTGTGGTATTGAGTTTTCGAGCATCTCCTTGTACATTGTGGAAGACATTCTGTTTCACATAACCCCCGAAATTATTAGCAGAATGTGTCACTATCCTCAAATCATGTTGTATAAAAAACATATGATTTAATAAGCTAAATTGTAGTGGATTGTATTGAAATCAATACTAGTAGTGTAAGTGTAACCTATCTCTAGTCGAGTCCCTGGTGTGACTGTCTTATAATCTGTTATATGTATTAGCCACTCAAATCATTCTCAAACAAAACTTTTCCCTATTCGTAGCTCAAGACTCTAGTCAATCCGATATAAAGGTTCGACACTAGTCGGAACATTATCTTGTTCTATTGTAGATACAGCGTACAGAGTTGCTGTTGCTTTTAAGAAAATGGTGCTGTCTTAGGTGCTAATTAAGGAAATAATCAGAAAGTCAGAAGCAATCTGCACTCGAACTAAACTACCCGTAATACGGAGTATCCTTCTCAGAATATATGACAAGAATATGAGAATTATACTATAAGGTTTAAGTACAATGTTATCAAAAGGAATGGAAATAAATAATTTATTTGTTTTTATTGTGTGACAGTGACCAAAGTCTTAATCGTTGACGTACTTTGGATATGCATATTTGTAATATTACATGTTCATTCTTCTTAAGATACGGACTGTCACGCAAAAATCAGGGGTAGTAATTTATAAAACATAATAATCTTATTTGGTAGACCGACGATAATAAAACACGTTAGTATGTTAGATTTTTAGAAAGGGCAATATTTTTTAGACCGACTTGAAATATAGTGCGACGTTTATTTCGGAAAACGGTGACTTACGAGAAGTAGTCAAGCTCCCAGGTCCATAAGAGCTGCGCGCCAAAACCTGAAAGCAACAAAAAGGAGGGTAATTTGGTAAGTGCAAGTGCCCTACAGCAAAGAAAAAAATGTCCTACAAGTTAAGGACACTTAAAAGTACCTCAGTGGCAAGCATAGAGAAGGCAATGAGAGCCAAGAGGAGGAGGGACAGAGCCTTAGAGTTGGCCATTTTCACTTGAAAACAAAGGGAATTTGAAGCTTTAAATTGGAATGCTTAGGATAGTGCAAGAGTAAGGGGGGGTATTTATAGATTTGAATGGGTGCACTCAAGTTGGAATGCCCTAAATAAGGACACTTTTGCTTTGGTACTATTTTTTGTGGCCCTTCTTTTAATGAAAATGTCCAAATTAAACTGTCCATCTCCCCACCATTTGCTCTCTGTTTTTTTTTTTAAAATAAAATAAAATTAAAAGTGAATGGTTAACTGTAATTAGTGAAGTAGTGAGTAGTTGAGTCTATGTATATTATTTTTTAATTTGAGTCATTGAATACTCCCGAGGTAGTCGGTTGAGAACTTGTTTGACGTTCAACTTTATAGTTTGAACTTTAAATCATACCTCAAATTGCACGAATTCGTGATTTTTCTGTTTCGATTTAGTTTGGTTTCGGTTGAAACTTGAAAGCTGCAAATTTTGGGTAAAACTAGTCTTTTGGTTCAAACAAGTGTCTAGAGTAGAGACACGGTTCACTTGAAATGAAGGAACTTGTCGACGTAGGTTCAATCAAATATTTTATAGAGTAGAAGACTAAGGGTTGTTTCTTTTGATTAAAAATTTAGTCAGCCGAACACATACTTTTGGATAAGAAAATAAGTATATAACTACCTATTTAACCATATATTGTTGTTTTATGTTTCAAAATTAAAGATAATAATATCTGTCAATTTCTAGAACCAACACACGTATTTATGACTCCAATATAAATTATATACGGAGTATAAGGATAGAAGCTTGATTTTTGTATTTTCTTTTTCCTCAAATTTCATTTACAATAAATTTTTAGTATTAGTTTATCACATTTTCTTTGATATGGACAAAATATTAAATATTACTAATAGTAACAATTTGAGGTATCAATTACCAAAATACACACTAGTTAAATTGCATAAAACAGTTTCTTTGTATTTTTTTTAAACTAATCTTTAATATTTTAGTGTCAAATTATTAAGTCTATTTCTTATTCTTATATATTTTTATGTGATGCTTCACAACCAATTAATTTTTTTTGAAAATTTTGGTGTATTTGATATATTTGTCGATCTAAACCTATCTATAAAACCCGTATGAGATAATAAAAAAAAAAATAGTGTTTTCCTATTTTTTAGATTCATTTTGGACAAACAAATGGACATTGATTCTGTTTAAATGGAATTGTTCGCATACAATTAGAAATTAGAAATAAAACCACAAAGCACCAAAGAAAGCCTAATCATCATTCTTAAGGCAGTGATTCCAAACAAAATCAGTAATCACAATCAAAGCATCACTACGATTTTGTTATTTTGCAATTAATAAAGATTATGCAACGCTATATCCAAAAAAAAAAAGGTTTTTGCGACTCCGGCTTATTAGTTATTATGGCCAAGTGAAATTCAAACCTACAAGATCTGCCAAGTCTTTCGGGTCTAACATGGTCAGTTGGTCAGTGAACAGTGTCAATTTATTAGAATGGGTTTACTTATGGGACCAGACTAATCAATTCTGCAAATGCAGTGCATTATATATTCTGCGTAATTGGAGAAAAACACTCCCATTCACACAGCATTTTGAAGATTGCTTTCACAATTAATGTATGAGATCTGCCTATCCTCCGGTGATTTTATCATGTTTCATCAATATTTTATTAGTTTTTTTTTTAAAATAACTTTAAGTATTATTTATTTTATTTTATTTGACTGTTAAATCTATAGTCTTATCGGATCTTCATATAAACAACAATTTATAATATCAACTTTTTATAATTTTTACTTATATATAATAATATTTATTTATAATATAAGTAGTGTATTAGCAAATGAAATCATGTTATACATTTAAAAACCATATATTTGGTGTTGATAAATGCTCCGAGTTTATAATTTACATTTTTACTTTGGTTCGATTCTATTCAATTTATTTATTTTAACGTAATATTATTAGATTTTTTAAAAAATTATATAAATTTTACCAAAATTTATCTTATTTGAACTTACCAAAATTTATCAAGAGTTATAAATATAATTAATCAAAATATTCAAATAAATCAAACACTTAAGCACAACATAGCTCTGGAATTCGGGATTTACTTTTCCCCATTTTTTATTAATTTATGCGGGAAGTCTTATAAGGTAAGCTATAACTATTACAAAAACTATATAGCAATAATATGCACTATAATTTTAACTAACCTACGACGAAGTAGTTATGTTATCAAAATGACATTTAACTTAATATATTTTATTGGAGAGGCCAAGAGGCTTATGGTACACTTTATTCAACTGAATTTTCATCTGAATTTACACTCAACTTATTGTACCTTATTGTAATGCTCAACACCTAATAATTTTGTGTTATTAGTTAATATAATTTTAATTTAAGTAGGTTAAAATGTTACAAATTTTTAATAATGGTACATTGGATGGGAAACTTTAACTTGTTGCAACATCAAGCAACTTCAATTCCTTAAGAAAATTAAACTAAAAAGAAACTTCCTAAATAAAAAATTTAACCAAAAAATAATATATATTTATGTGATCTATTTAAGTTAAAAAAATTGTAACTTAAAATGCAATAGTTTGAACATATTTTTTGTTTTTTTGATTCATAATGTTATAGTGTTGTACTATTGTATTTATGTATTTGAACCCCATAGCGGCATTACTTTCCTTGATAATCCTGTTATTTGAATACGCGACAAATATACTTGTTTAATCTATTAACAACGACAATTACAAAAAAGGAGGGCCTAGAAGAGGCTGGATGCATGTGCTCCCAAATGAGCTTAAGCACTGGCAACATGCAACACAACATGCTCGAAACTGATCAAAAGGATTTCATTATGTGTAAGAGACCAGCCTAAAAGTCCATCAAATTCAAATATAGTTTCGATTACTCTATATATGTATCAATGTATGAGAATCTGAGATTACTGCGCCTTAGAGTATCTACTGTTCCGTTATTAAATAATGGAGAAAAGCTGTACTAGTAATTGGTAATAGAATCAAATTATTGAATTTTGAATTACTACAAGAATTCAATCATCTGCTTATACTAGTAATTATATACTACATTCATTCCCCTGCCTTAGTATTTTACAGCACCATTTTGTTTTGTGTTTGAGGGATTGCATAAACTGATGCGCATTATGGCTCTTTTTCCAGTTGCATGAGAGATAATAATTCTCCTTGGTTTGGCATGCATCTTTAGGGATAATCTATAGTCTTATGATGATCGAGTGACCAACTATAGTGTTGAGGTGCATAGAGGAATACTAAATTTAATTTGAGGGCAATCAATGACATATCGACTATAATTTGTTAGTTTCTTACTTAGTCTCCCCATCCAAAAACCTTTGTCTCCTTTTCTTGCTCATCTGTCTTAATATTGCCAACAAATTTACAAAATTACCAGAATATGACATAGATTATGTTAATATATTATTATTAAGGGCACCCTATAATATAATTAGTGTTATTTCATTCGCCCAATTTAGTGGGTACTGTTTAACCACCTAACGTAGGGTTTGCCATTACCTTAAAGTCATAAGAGTACATAACATGAGTGATTGACTTCCTAAATCCGAATAAGGTGAATATAATTTGAAGAAGCACAAATTTGATACAAAGTATGATAAATACCCTGCTCCAGATTTGAAAGGGTGCGTATAATTTGGCGAAGTACAGTTTTGATGTGAAGTATGAAACTTTTTTGTTAGATTGTGTGAAACTTCGTGAGCCTACATCGAAGGATAGTTTAAGCAAACACAAACCTAGCAAAGTTTCATCCTAAAATTAATTAATTATAGGAGGATTAACCTACTAGTCTTATATGTTGGTCATCCTTTTTCTCAATTTTCAAATTGGGATAATTTATTCTAACTCTAATATGGGTTATATTTCAAACACTCATCCTCACATGCAAAACGGGTCGGGTCGGGTTGGGATGGGTCACAAGCAAAACAGGTCGGGTCGGGTCAAAGAAGGTTCAAAACGGGTCGGGCCAAAGGAGATGTATAACGGGCCGAGTCGGGTCGGGTCGTCCAAAGAGAGTATAATTTTTATTTATAGAGGGGGATATTTTACGTGAATCACCTCCAATCTTTGGTAGTGGATCATCGACAAGTAAGTGGAAATAATTCGTTACCTGATAGTTTTTAAAAGTCTTGAAAACTATAGGCCTATTATTGACCCGACTTGACTCATTAAAAACTCAATAACACTTGACCCTTTAAGAGACAAACCCATTAAGTCCATTATTGATTAGACCCTTCTACAAATGGATCGGTTAAGGGCCCTTGACGGACCCCCACTCATTTGAACAGGTCTACATGCAAGCCAGTTCAGAACTTACAACGTGGATAAGTTACAATATCCTCGTTAGACCATCTTTGGACTTTCAACATATGGTCACTGGCACCAAACCCACCTTACTTGAGGCCATTAAGATTCTGTTGGACTACTTGCTCCACACAAACGTTCAAGACTTTTCCATCTTGCAGGTTTCACATCACTAGGCCCTCCCAATTTGGGTGCGAATAACGTACTAAGATTGCCAGCACTGAAATCATGTTAGATTGAAATTCTGTTATCAGAGGATTGTTTAACCCCACATAAAGACCAATAGAATTCCATCATGATAGCTTACAACCTTTCCATATTTTCTGCATTGGAATTCCGACATCCTCATCTCTAAAAAGAAAAAGTAAAAATTTCTTCATTTACTAAACTGTCACAAACAACGTCGCTGAGTATGAAGCATGTATCGTCGGTCTAGAAGCAGCTCTCTTCAAGTTGGTGCCAAAAGGCTTACCGTATATGGTGATTCAAATCAAATAAAGTAAAATTACGAGTCCAATGAAGATTAAAAGGCAAATAAAAGCTACCTGTTCATTCGTCAAAAAAAAATAAAAAAAATTTGGTACAATATTTCCTCAAAAGTTAAAAAAGCTACTTAGAAAAGGAGAGGGGGAAAAAAAATTATACTTAGAGAGTTAAGGTTTATGACAATTCAGGCATTACAAGAACTGCCGAAGTATCAGGCCGAGGTAACATGGGTTAGACACTTAGAAGTTATGAATGTGGAATGAACTGAAATCAGGGCAATATTTATTGGTATAAACGTGAAAATTCTCGTGCACGATTGAGTGGAATGTACGCAATAACATTATTTTTTAAAGATAATGAAAAGAAAAGGTAAGCAATGACATAGATTTATAGATTATTATTATTACTATTTTTTTGACATCTACGAATACATTATTACTAGTGTATTGGGTTAAGTCAGGGCCGGAATGGGTCACAAGAAAACGGATCGGATCAAAGAAGATCCAAAACGAGTTGGGTCGGGCCAAAGGAGAAACATAACGGGCCGAGTATGGTCGGACCGTCCAAAAAGAGTATAGTTTTTATCTATAGAGACTGATAATTTACATGTAACACTTTCAATCTTTGATAGTGGATCATCGGCAAGTAAACGGAAAAAATTCATTACCTGATAGTGTTTAAAATTCTTGAAAACTATTGGCGCATTATTGATCCAACTTGACCCATTAAAGACCCAATAAAACATGACCCTTTAAGATACCGTCTCATTAGGCCTATTATTGATTAGACCCTTCTACAAACAGGCCGGTTAAGAGCCCTTAACGGAGCCCCTCCTTTTTGAACAGGTCCAATTATTACATCAACTGTTTATATTTTTGACATAATAGTAGATAGTTAAGGAACTATCTCTGTAAGGTGTACATAACAAAATAGGTTTAATATGTACAATATTATTGTGTTGTACATTTATATTTAGTACGGATAATAATTAATAAAGTGACATTGAATATTGCATTGTTTTCTTTTAAAATAATATATTGCAATGATAATTTTGAATTGAAAAACCAAGGGCGTACAAATTTGGATAGGAAAATGTATCGATATCTCGACTACTAAAGCAATAACTAACATAAACGAACTATGCCTTACATTTAGATCATTACAAACTTGCAAGTTGTAAAGACTTTAAACCTAATAAATATAACTGTTTGTGAATGTGATTAAAGCATTTTCTTCTATTAACAGGGTTAATAAAAAAATTTAATTTTACTAAATTTAGTTTATTCTTTAATAAACAATTCGTAGTTAACAATAATTCGAAAAACTTATACGGAGTATTTAATTGAATCTAATTCAAATAATACGACTTGTCATTCATAAATGACCTAAAATGAGATGATCCATACATCATATGAGATTAGGTCATTTGGACAATGGAAATAATCGAGTAATTCGCAAATCGTAAAATGGATCTAAGAATCCTACTAATTAGCGAGATGCATGAGAAATTTAGTGAAACTTTTTCTGAGTTTGTGTGACTTCATTGAGTGCATCATATCAGATCTACATCTAGCTTAGAAATATGTCCCCCAAAAATATTTCAAGTCATTAAATTCTATTGAAATTATATATGGTAATCATTGAAGGTCGGTTGAGAAACCTAATAATCGAACAAAAGGCAACTAAATAATTTGATGCATGTGCTCCCTCTCGGGATTTCGAAGTAAATTACCACTTAAATGCCGTACTATGTACAGATATCTATATTTTGATATAAATAATGTATGAAATTGATTTTGTAAAGGAAAATTGACAATAACAATCCTAACTATATGAAGTGTTCATCAATATTAATTCCAAGTAGTAATTTATACTCATTTCGTTTCTATTTGTTCTTCTTGTATTCCTCATTCAAAAATTTCAAAATGATCTTCCTATTTAGAGTCGTTCTAATTTAATCTAAATTATTCTCCCTAAAAATGTCGAAAATTCCTTCATTGTTGAGCCAGATTTTACCTTCAAATTTTGAGCATTAAAGCTCTTGATTTCGATCCTTTTTAATTAAATTCGACCACTAGAAGTCATAATTTAATTCAATGAAAATAGATTATGCATGTCATATTTTTACTCATTCTATTTTTTATATTTTTGCATTGCCTTTCCATATTTTATCAGATAATTTGGAAACGAAAAAAGACTATGCATGTCATAAATTCATTCCCTCTTTTAATTTTTATTTTGTGTGTATTTAATCTGATGAATGTTTATGGTGTTGTGATGGAAGTTGGGTGGTCATCTTTGTAAAATTTTAATAAATAAAAGGAAAGATTATTAGTTTACCACACTTTGATTCTGAAGATTTTTAGATGATGTGCATAGTTAACATGCTTTAGAGAGGAGGAAAAATAAAGATTCAAAAAAGAAGTTACCTATTTAGGGTACAAGTTATTGGAATCAACATGGGAAGACAACCCCAAGCTTGTATTAATTGGAAATAACTTAAACTTGGGATTAACATGAAAAAAAAAAAAAAAAAACTTCAAGATTGGGATTAATATTATCAAATTTTCCTTTTGTATAATCTATGATGCTACTAATTTTTATTAATTCAATAAGATGTTACCTGGTTACAACTAATAACTTAATAGAATTTACGTTCATTGATCATTACTTATTTTCTTTGAAATAAATATTTTGTTAAGATGGGTTGATCATACCCATCTACAATTGAACATGAAACCTTTTAATGCGGGTTGAACATCGCCAAAAATGAAACAAACACACTGATAGTTAGAATTATATTGTGATCATCTCATGCTCGTTTCATTTTATTTTTTTATGGTTACTTTTATTGTAAGAATAAAGATTGGATTTTGTATTCCAGTCAAAAAGAAGAAAATCGTATTGCGTTAATCAAATTTAAGCTTGAAAAAGAATTATAATGAAAATATTATTAATGGTCTTTTTTATTTAGTATAATTTATCTTATTTTGATAAAATATAATAATTTCAAATAAAATAAATTTTAAAAACACTAATTAAAATATAGGTTGGTCAAAATAAGTTTGGGTAAGATATACTCTGTAATAAAATAAATAAATTCAGATAAAATAGTTCGGATAAAATAAAATAAAATAAGACAAAGCAACCCAAATCATATCATTATATATTAACAATAAATTAAATTTTTCATTTGATATTCCAGATTTTAAAATATATGCTAAGATTATACTCATACATTTGTTAAAGTACGTCATAGTTAAAATATCAATTTGCTAAAATATGAATAAATATTTTAATTATAAACTAATAGGTAAATTGACCTCAATAGCATCCAATATCTTTATTCGATTTTTGAAAGTTTTCAAAATATCTTAAAATAATGTATAATAAATTTCAAAGTTCAATAGTTTTTTTTTCTTTTTTTTTTTTAATAATTTTGTATCCAACTAGAGAACACATTGATATTCTTTACATGTGTCTTATAAGTTCATAATAGACCCTCGAAGTTATTGAACCATCTAATTTGACTTTAAATACCTATTTCAACTGATTTCCAAAGCTTATACAATTGGGTCATAAACTCGTTTTTTAGGGTTTTGGAGACTGAATATAAAGTATTGAATGAGTTGAAACCTCCTTCTATGACCTTAGGAAGCACCTAATAGGCTAATACCTTTGATTCAATTTTGATTTTTCTAAAATATCTCAAAGACCTTGTACTTCATATAATAAACTCTAAAAATTTATCCTCTTGGATAATTTTATAACAGTAAGAGAATGCGTTGCTAAGATTAGCATGACTTTTATATGATCTTATCAAGTCTTAAGAGTGATTAAAACTATCTATTTTTCTTTAAAAAGTCCCAAATTAGGACTCCTACAATTAAGTTACAATGGTTGGGCTATACACCCGGGTGCACTGCTCACTATGCACCTGGTGCAAAACGCAAGGAATTTACACATAAAACGCTGTTTTTTTGCATTTGGGGTAACTTAATAAATATTTCATTTACAAGAAATGAACATTGTAAGTTTAAAAGTTCCTCCTAGACACTACAATGATTACTGTTGGGAACACAACATTAGTCAATATTAAATAAAAATAATAGAATTTCAATGCTTTATCATTGCAAATTAAGAGCATTAATGATGCAAATTACGAAACAATATTGATGTTGTGCTATTAATGATGCAATCGTTTTGTAGTGATCATTAAAAGTATATTTATTGTTCATTCCAGTGACATATAATGTTCATTTTAATAATACATAATGTTCATTTTAATAATACATAATATTTATTTTAATAAAAATCTTGTTGCACGAATGTTTTATGTTCATTTCAATAATACATAATGTTTATTTTAATAATACATAATATTTATTTTAATAATATATATAATGTTCATTTCTATAATACATAATGTTCATTTAACAATAACAAATCTTTGTGATATGTACATTTCTATTTTGAGTACGCATAATATAATCATATCTACTAAAATGTACATTATATGATTTTACAATGAACATTCTTGTAAGTAATGTACATTTACGTATTAAGAAATGTGCATGATAATTTCGAAATCTGTGTGCATGTATAAAAATTCTAAAATGAAAAATTATTTAGATTTAAAAATCCCAAAGTTATGTATGTATCTTATTCCCAATGCAAAAATAATAGAATTCCAAAAGCATTAATGACACAAATTACGAAGTATTAATGATGACTTCTACTGGGGAATAATGAACTGAACTAATCATTAAAATTTCTTATGTTCATTTTAATAATACATAATATTTATTTTAATAATACATAATGTTCATTTTAATAAAAATCTTGCTACAAAATGTTATATATTCATTTTAATGATACATAATGTTCATTTATATAATACATAATGTTCATTTAACAATAACTAATCTTTGTGATATGATTTTATTTTGAGTTACACATAATGTAATCATATCTACTCGAATGTACATTATATGATTTTACAATGAACATTTTCTTTGTAAGTAATGCATATTTATGTATTAAGAAATGTACATGATGATTTCAAAGTCAATGTGCGTGTATAAAAATTCTAAAATGAAAAATTATTCAGATTTAAAAAGAATCCCAAAGTTCTGTACATATCATATTCCCAATGCAAAAATAATAGAATCTCAAAAGCATTAATGACGCAAATTACGAATCATTAATGATGACTTCTGTTGAGAAATAATAAATTGAACTGGTTATTAAAACTTCAAATGTTCATTTCCTATAAACGAAGTGTTCATTACGATTACGTATCCCCAAATGAAAATAATGCAGCGGTTCATGTGTAAATTCCTTGCGTTTTATACCAGGTGCACAATGAGCATTGTGCACCCGGGTGTATAGTCCTATTTGCGATTAAGTTATAAACTTGTTTTTAAGATATTTGGAGAATGAGTAAGATATGGAATTGCTTCCAAACCTTGAGACTTGAGAGGACTGGCTGGTTGATTTTTGGGATGTCTATTGTCTATTGTCTAATGTTATGTGTGGAGACTTGAGAGGGAGAAAAGAGGGATTTAACGTTTTTAGAACAAAGAATTAAAGACCAATAAATACAAGCTACGCAGTGTGTTAGTTCAACTGAAGGACCATATTTTCAAAATAAATGTAATGGTTGGAGCCGCTTCAACTTAATTGGAACTTGAAACCTCTTAAAGAAAATCCTTAATACTTGAATTTTTTGTTATTATTTTTTTAAAAATAAAAATGACAATTAAATTATCTTTTCACGTGGTACTCCTTATATTTTCGAAAATTTTATCTTTTATATATTTAGTTAGATATCTTTAAAAATATAAGTTAACTTGTATAAAAATAACTAGCTGGTAATTATTTTGATTATAAGTTATTCTGTAGTGCAAATGAATCAAGCATATTCCAGTTATTGTTTAAAATGTTTCCATTCCTTTTGAAAGTTAGCTAGGCGAATTCCATGTCTTTTATTTTATGAAAGATTTTAGGTGGCATACGAGATACAATAAGGTTAGTGTATGCATGGCCAATTAAAATTACCTTTTAATACAACAAAAGTTATCATGATTTAAGTTGATAAGTTGATAGAGACAAGATATGTTCGAAAAGGAAATATTGAGTATATTGTACAAAAGTTAGCTCTTATTAAAACAAAAATTGCTCTTTTATACAACAAAAGTCATCCCTAAATTTATAAAAAGCAACTTTATAAGGGTACGCAATTCAATATGGTTTATATGTTTCTTCTTTACCAAATTTTTTGTGTTAAATTTATTTGTAATGGTTGAATAGCTTGAACCATATGTCTTTTAGCTTTTAAGCTATTACTATCGCTAAACTCCAATTAATGAAGTACTATTACCATATCTTGAATGCTATTAGTATGAAAAGTACCAAATTAGCTTTATTTGTGGAACTCAGCCTTTTCTACATCAGGGGATAACAAATATTCAGGATACTTGTTTGAAACCAAAAGCAGAACAAAATGGTGCGGTAAAAGGGTACAATTCCGGGCAGGGGAATGGGGAATGGGGAATGTAGTAGTACGTACATGATTAGTGCATTATTTAGATCACTGCAATTTTTTTTAAAAAAATATTTTCAACTTCAATAATTTGATAGAAGAATATGATTAGTTCTATCACTTAGAAGCCTACACACTAATACACTACTCTTCACAAGACGAAGTCAGCGACATTGGCGGGGGGAGCGACAAAATGAACATATTTGTATGTAAAAAGAATTGGCCGCTAAATCAAAGTCAATGCAAAAAGCGTAATTTGTTTCATATGAGGCATCAAATCTTAGTTGCACCTAATAAATCTATAAATACCCCATTAAGAGCACAAACCTAAGCATTCCACAACAAAGCTTGCTTGAATTCTCTTGTTAGTTATTCATTCCAAACACCCTTCAAATATCTCTTCTTCTCGTCCAAATTTGAAGCAAAATGGCCAATATTAAGCCTATCTCTTTGCTTTTGGCTTTCCTTGTCATTTCCATGCTTGCCACTGAGGTAATAATTACACGATACTTATGATCGATATTAAGGCATTTGCTCCTTTAATATAGTCAATGAACTTCTAACATTTAATTTGTTTCTTGATGACTTTTTGTAGGCTTTAGCAGGGATCAATAGATATGGGAACAATAGTTTGAAACCCTATCGTAAGTAACAACTTTGATGTCTCCTTTGACTCCTAGTTGAAGTCGTTTACCTTTTGAGTCTATTTTTTTATTTAATTTCCCGCCTATAAATTTGCCAAATTTACTAGAAACTCCATCATTTCAAACATTACCATTGCTTTATTTCATGAAAATCGAGGGGTATTTCGCCGTTGAGTTATGAATCTCATATACGTCACTATACATGATGAGAATTTGTGATCAAACTTATTGAACTTTAACTTTATAAATAAAAATGGGACGGACAAGGGAGTAATAAAATTTGGATATCCTTAGACAATACAAAGGTTGTAATAAAGAATACGAATGATCACATATCAAAGTCGATTTAATATTTTTAAAACGTGCGCATTTGATATACAATGAAGTTTTCCAACTATTCACTTTAGTTATTGGCATCTATAGGTGTTTTAGGTTGTAGATAACCATTCCTTTTTGTCCCAAGAAATTCTCCCCTAATCAATTCCCGACATGATTTTACATCATCCCACGCTCTGGACTTTGACTGATGTGTTAAACTAACTATTGATTGATTTGGTTATGAAATTTTAACAGAATGCCAACCACGTTGTACTCAAAGGTGCTCCAAGGCTCGAAAGACTCATGAATGCATGTTCTTTTGCTTGAAGTGTTGCGCAAAATGCCTTTGCGTTCCACCAGGTACCTATGGCCACAAAGAACTCTGCCCATGCTACAACAACTGGAAGACCAAGAGGAACACCCCCAAGTGCCCTTGATCTCACTTCCCATATCCTCAATGGTTCATCCATCAATTTGAATTCTACTGTTACTATCTACTACAACGTAACTATAACTATGTGCAACATTATGCTTGCATTTGAGGAATAGTAATAAGAAATAAACTAGCATTTGTTTACTACGATTGTACTTTTCGAGTTGTAATTTGAACTACTACTACTTCATTGGCTATTCAACCCAACGCTTCATCAAGGGGTGTAAGGATTATTTATAAACCCCAAAAGTGAGACTGTTGTTGGGCAAAGATTGTTGGCCTTCTTGTGTTTTTACATTTGTCGTTAATGGCTTGTTTATTACAAAGGAATTTAGTTCATTCTAATAAAGAATTGTGTGTCAATCAGTTTTTCATCCAATAGACCAATAATCCGTGCATTCGTATTGTTGTTATAGTATGAATTCTATAGTCCGTCTTGATTAACACTATCAAAGCTATTGAGTATTCACTTATGTGCTCCGTATCAATTACTTAAGTTGAAATATGACATCTGCTACCAAGAAAAAGGTTGTAAGTTTGAATTTTTCCTTATCCAGTCAATAACTTATGTTATTTCGTGTCAATTAGTTTTCCCTCGAAGGCCTCAATCCATTTTAGAAGTGATCATGCACATATACATACCATATTTAGACGCCTAGTAGACCACAGTCAAGATTACATTTATTTTTCTTTGTTAAGTTCATTGGCTCTATGTTCTCTAAGATATTGGTACGTAGATGCCTCATAGAGTCATAGACTATGGTGAAGTTAACTTTTCACTTTTACCAAATATACGCTACATGTTCTCTCAAATATCACTAGATGCCTTGTAGACCATCTTAAATTATATAATAAGTCATAACACTAATATATTTTGTACTCATATTAGGGTGTGTTTTTAGTATACTTTTAGAGTGTTTAGGATTCATATAACATGCATGATTTTGACTTATCTTAATTTCAACATCACTTTCACGTATTGTTGGTTATTTTTTATGATTTTCAAATATTATAGACATTTAAGAAGAGCATGAGAATCATGGAAAAAGGATGGGGTTTTCAAAGGATGTATCATAGTTTCAAGGCATTTTATTTGATTTTAATTGGGTTAGTAAGTAGATTTCAAGAACTTTCCAGCGATACATGACATGGATTGAACAAAGGTCAGGATTACAAATTATGGTCGTTTTAAGAAAAGTAGTGTGTGGTAGAGAGGTAAGCATATCCATGTCTACCGTGGCACGTCCATGTCACTTTCCACTTTCCTATTGATTGCCTCTAGATATGACATAAATGTACCCATTGTGGCACGTCCAAGTTGACGGGATTTCATTATTTTTAAGATTCGGGGGTGGTGTTTCGAGGAAACCCAATCCGATGCCTAGGTCATTGATTGGACTAGCTTAGGGATCTCAAGAGAGAGTCTCTTGAATGTGGAGTGGTCACAAGGTTTTGGAGAATATCTTTACTTGTCTAGGAAGAAGGAGATGTTCTCCTTTCGAAATCAATGGTGTGTAATCAATATGTTTGATCTTGAAAAAATGGCTCCTCTGTCCCTTGCTCATAAATGAGTATTTATGGGGTTGAAGGTGATGCAGGCGCTTTGGTTGAACCTCGTTGTTGGGAGGTGAATTCTAGCTCATGTGTGATTGAGATAGAGTTGCCCATGACTGAGGTTTAGTGTTGGACCGATGCTTGCAAGTCTAATGAGGATTAGACCCATATAGTATATATATTTAGGCAAGCTTGGCGTAAGACTGAGTGGATATTTGCCTTGATATTATCCAGATGGTCTAGATGTGGATCCAATCCGATTGGATTCTTTTACTGTCTAAGTCAAAGTCAATCCCACCTTTAATCGGATAGCCCGATGAGCTCTAGTCATAGGTGGGTACCTCGTACCAATAAAACAATATCCAAGACTTGACTTTTAGCGACTACATCTCTAGTTACTAGCTGTTCAAATGGGAGGAGCCACATTAAGGGTCCTTAACCGATCCAATTATAAAAGGGTCTAATCAATTATGGGTTTAATAGGTTGGTCTTTTAAAGGATTATGTTTTATTGGATTTTTAATGGGTTAAGTCGGGTCAATAATGGGCCAATAGTTTACAAGGCTTTTAAACACTATCTACTAATGAATGATTTCCACTTACTTATCAATGGTCTACTTCTAAAGATTGGAGGTGATATAGGCAAATTATCACCCTCTATAGATAAAACTATACTCTTTTCGGATGACCTGACCCGTTTTGGATCTTTTTTGACCTGGCTCGTTTTACACGTGATCTATCCTAGACCTAACCCGACCCAATGCACAGTTCTACTAGTTGCACATTAATAATAATATCACGAATCATAATATATTTTCGGACATATAAGTGAATATTTTTGCAATTAAAATTTATAAACCTTGACCTGATGAAAATATACAGGGAAGCTACCGTTTATGGTTTGTGGGCGGTGGAAGTATGTACTATAAATATTCTTGTAATGATGACGTCCCATTCGAAGTATGTCAAGTTAACACTAATAACATATTTTAACAATGGAAGATCTTGGACAAAAACTAGTAGGGCCCGTACCCAATTTGACAATATTATTCCGTATAGAGCAGCTCTTAATTTGAGATTATGAGATAATGCAACTGTAAATTATACAAGTATTGGATGGGCAATGTATGGAATTACATAATTGCAAACTTTAGTATAATCAAGTCAGTGCAAACATATTATTGAATGCGAAACTGCCAAAGGTCTAAAGTAGCCCAACCACGCTCTCGATAGAGGGTTTTTACAACTATAAACCCTTGAATGGAGCTGTGGGATGATTAACCAATGATATAATATAAGGACTCACAAATTACGATTGAACTATCACCAAAAATAAGAATAAACAAAGGAGCACTTATGGATAGTTGCATAATTCTCTTCTCCCCGCTTCTAATATAAAATTAAGAGGGTTGAAATGAATCATAAGGATAGATAATGTGATGGATTTTAAGGGCATTTGGGGCCTCCCCTCTTAGTCTTCCAGTTGTTGTAGCATTGGCAGAGATATTTGTTGCCGTAGGTGCCTGGTGGAACACACAGGCATTTACGGCAGCACTTCATGCAGAAGAACATGCATTCTTGGGTTTTCCGAGCCTTTGAGCACCTTTTCCTACAACGCCCTGAGCACTCTGTTGCATTTTATGACCAAATATATATGTATTAATTGTGCTACAAATTTTTAAAAATAGGATTGGCAAGAAATTCTAGAAATAATAATGGTCATTATTCCTAAACACTCAATCTTGTCAATATAATATTTTTTAAATCGTTTTCTAGTATTAATCTATTTCATAGCATATACTCCGTATTTCACAAGATTAATTTACTTACGATGAGGCTTCAAACTTCTATTTCCATATTGGTAGTGCCTAGCCAAAACCTGTAAGTAATACACAGGTAAAGAAACAAGCAATGTTACTGCGTGTATTTCTAAATGTATCGCATTCTTCTTATCAAAGAAATGTAGTACGGAGTACTACATAAAGGGGCATATGCATCAACCTAAAGGTGAAACTTTAAACATATTTACCTCAGTGGCAAGCATGGAAAGGACGAGGAGGGCCAAAAGGACAGCGAGAGTCTTCGTATTGGCCATATTTTGCTTCAAAGTTAACAAGAGATTCGAGCTTAAGGTGGAATGCCTAGGTCAATGTTCTTAGAGAGGCTATATATAGATTAATTTCAGTTGGTGGCCTTGCCTTGTGAAGTTTAATGCCCGAATTGAACTGTACGTCTTCCTGAATCTCCCGTCAATATCGCCGAGCTTGTCTGTGAAAAGTGGTGAAGGTAGACAAGTATATAAGTACTTTGATAAATAGGGCTACCATACTCTAATTTTTTTTTATAATATGGTATGGAAAGTAATAAATCTTGAATCCTTAACAGTTCAAACCTAGAATGTGATGATAAAAACAATAAGAAATTTAGCCACCCGCATCGTCTTATAAGTTATATAACATGTTTAACATTGAGGATGTTGCAAGATGCCATAATGCGGAGAATTTGTTGTACAAGTACATACTAAAGTGTGCCGAGTGCACATTCTAGCTTGGACGTTGATAATTTGAAGTGAGTTAAGATTGTTCGACTTTGTAAGTAGATCTTGTACCATAGTTGCTTGCAACTTGGAACACGTTGACTTTTCCTATGAAACTTCTTTAAGGTCTTTAACATTCTAACAATCGTTCATGCAATGTAAAATGCTACACTACCTTGTGTGTGCTACGGTTCAGGCCGGACACTTACAGGCATCACAAGATCTTCCGTTATTAATTATCAGCCCTAAACATGAGAATTAGTGCAATACTGCGTTATCATAATGTAGATTGAACATCATTTGGTGCATTTTTTTTATTATGCATATAAAGACGTGACGATACGCATACATGAATACATGAATACATGATAGATCAGAGTAGAATGTAAGCAATGGCATAGTTTAATGGAATTACATGCATAAACCAATGAGACCTTGAAAAATGAAAATAACCGTCGATCCCATAACTACCATTATTATGAGTGATGAGACTCAATTAAGGTCATAAAAGCCTTTGATAACAACTTTTTATATTATCTAATAACGTGTTTTGAGACATTGTTTCATTGTTTGTCGTACTTTTGTTTTGGCTTTTGTTAAAACTCAAAAGTCCAATGGCCAGATTTTTTCACATACGAGCATAATAAAAACTACTTTTGTACTATGGAATAAAAGAATGGGCCCACAAGTAGACATATTCAAATGAGAGGAGTCCGTTAAAGGTCCTTAATCGATCCGTTTGTAAAAAGAGTATAATCAATAATGGGTCTTATACCGTTAATTTTGTATAAGAACCCTTTAGTTATTGGGGTAGTTTCCAAAACGCATGTTCATATTCCATAGTAATCAGTAGTTTTTTTATTGTCTTTATTACTCTTTATACAAATTACAATATAGTCGAATTATTTTCTATTTTAGGGCTCATTCTTTTTTTACAATGCTCATTCTTTTATAATCTTCGACTCCATTGCTAGAACAACAAATATTATGTTTTTTGTTTTTTACAATTTTTTTCTACTCTTTTACTCTTCGTTGCTTGCTATTTTTATTTTTTTAGAATTTACGAATGTTCGATTATTTATAGTATTAATTTTCTAGTATTATTAGTTGATATCAAAATTTTGGTCTTTTTTAATATTACAAAATTTACAAGATTGTGCTTAATAATAATATAATAGTTTTAATTTTTTAGAACATTAGAATAGAAGTTTAGAATAATAGAACAGATCTTTAGAATAATAGAACAGAAGGTTAGGATATTAGAACAAAAATTTAGAACATTAAAATGGAATTTAAGAACATTAGAATAATAGTTTAGAACAAAATAACAGATATTTAGAACATTAGTATAATAGTTTTAAACAATTGAATAAAAATTTAGAATAGTAGAACAATCTTTAGAACAATAGAACAAAAATTTAAAATATTAGTACAAAAGTTTAGAACATTAGAACAAAAGTTTAAGCTTTTTCGTCCCATATTTTCTATTATTCTAAATAGCAACTCTATTACAACATTAAAACATAAGTATAGAACATTATAATTGAATAAACGTTTAGAACATTAGAGCAGAACTCTTCTAATATTAGAATAATAATTTAGAACATCAAGTAACTACCAAATATTAAATTATAGTATAATGTATTTAGAATTAAGGTTAATATATTGAATAAATATAATACAATATAATATATGTTTAGAATAATAAATTATAATATTGCAACATTATTAGAACACTAGTGTTAAAATTTAAAATAAAAGAACTAAACATTGCAAAAGTTTGGAATAATAAAATTAAATTTCAGAACAATAGAATACATTCTTAGAACGATAAACTTAACATTTAGAATAATAGTGTAAATTTTTAGAATAATAGTGTTAATATTTAGAACAAAAGAACTATACATACAAACAACATAGTTAACTATAGAATCAAACCTTATAATATATAATCACTACTTAGAACAATATAATTAATATTTAGAGTAATACATTTAATATTAGGAATAAAGTTTAGAATAAGAGATAACAATGTAAACTAATAGACTTATTATTTAGAACAATAGTGTCAATTTTTAGAACATTAGAGTTAATATTTAGAACAAGAGAAGTAAGTTCACAAACAATAGTGTTGAACTACATAGAATTGAACCTTAGAATAAGATAATCACTACTTAGAACAATAGAGTTAATATTCAAATCAACATTGCAAAAGTTTAAAACAATATAATTAAAATTTTAAACTATAGAATCGAACCTTGGAATGTATAATCACTACTTTAAACAATACAATTAATATTTAAAACTATGTAACAAAAGTTTAGAACAATAAAATAAAAGTTTAGAACAAGTGATAATAAACTTAGAACAATATCCTTATTATTTAGAATAATAGTGTTGTTTTAGAAAAAAAGATAATAATTTTAGAACAATAGAGTTAAACATAAAAATTTAACCTTAGAATAAGAGAAATACTGATTAAAATAATAAAGTTAATATTCAGAATAACATTGCAAAAGTTTGGAACAATAGAATTAAATTTCAGAATAATATAATTAAATTTCAAAATAATAGAATACATTCTTAAAAAAATAGACTTAATATTTAGAACAATATTCTAACTTTTTAGAACACTAGTGTTAATATTCATTTCATTGTTATCTGATGTTATAAAATGCAATACTAATGTTCTAAACCTTAACATATGTTTTAAAATTTTATTCTATTGTTCTAATGTGTAATATTAATGTTCTAAATTTGAGTACTGATGTTTTAAATTTTAACACATGTGTTTTAAATATTTATTATATTATTATAAGGTCTAATACTGCTGTTCTAAAATTGAGTATTGGTGTTTAAAATCTTAACACATATGTTCTAAATGTTTATTCTATTGTTTTAAGGTCTAATATTGATATTCTATAGTTTAATATTGGTGTTCTAAAGGTTAACACATACGTTATACACTTTTTATCTATTGCTGTGATACGTAATACCGATGTTCTAAAATTGAGTATTGGTATTCTAAATCTTAACGCATATGTTTTAAATATTTATTCTATTATTTTAAGGTCTAATACTGATATTCCAAGTTTAATATTGTTGTTCAAATTACTACTGAAAAATAATGAAAATCAAAATATAAAGTAATAGAAATAATTTGTAAACTACTAAAAAATTATGCAAGTTGACATTGAAAGCCTGATTTATTGAGAATATAAAGTGGCATTTTTGAAAACTACCCAATAACCATGGGGTGCGATTTTTTCTCAACTGCCAATTAATTTTGAACTTTTTTATATTTACAACTTTACCATTACTGAAGAATTAATCACAGCCATCAAAATATATTTAATTAATGGTTATAAATGAATTCTTATATATGCATGATTTTTATATAAGGAGGGGATTCTCACCTGAATATATATATATATATATATATATATATATATATATATATATATATATATATATATATATATTATCTTAACCTTATAAGTTGTCTAATAAAATTTCAATCAGATTTAATTAGGTCTAATAAATTTGGATGAGGTCAGTTCAAATAAGTTAAGAGGAGAAAAGTAAAGAAAGCGAACTCTCTCTCGAAATTATTATTTGTTGTTTTTTCCCCCCATTGAATTAAAGTGGATAAGTTAGTTATGTGCAGCATGGAGTGGTAAGTGCAATTATGCAGACATGTGATCACATTTAAACAAGAGTCAAAGGACGCAAACATTGGAAACCGTACACTTCAGTAGAAGAAACACAAGGACATCTTGCATGTGCTTTGCCCTACATCACATGGATCTATCCATTAGCCAATGCGTGTTGCAAGCACTACTCTCATGCCTAATTATTTTGTTGTTATTGATATTATCTTAGATGCCTACATCAGTGATCAGTTTGCATTATTATTTCAATACGAATCATTGAACCCTAGGAATATTTTGCAGCTTACATTCAATTCAATTGTAAGAAAATATTTTCAATATCTTTTATCAATGATTTTTACTTATTATATGTTGCATTCCTATCTTTAATCTTGTACTTAATACTCAGTCTTTAAATTTGCAAAATTTAATATTATTATCATTCAAAGTTTATAGATACTACGGAGTAATATATAATATACTCCCTTCATATTTTTTTTCTTTTTATTTTTCTCATTTTAAAATTTTAAAATATTATTATTCTTAATTGTAATTCTTTTATTTTGATCTAATATTGAAATTGGATGAAATTTTTTTAATTATTTAATACCATAAAATTTAAAAATTCTCCTATTTATAAAATGCTCAACACACTTGTATTAATTTTTTTTGATAGAATCTAATTTTATTTTTGATTAATTTAAATTATTTTTATAAAATTTTAATAATATTTAATATTATCTTATTTTTTTATTTCTTCTCGCATTCCAAATGAGAAGAAAAAAAGGAAGGGACCCAAAAATATGTGAAGACTTTTTTATTTTTTATTTTGGCAAGGATATGTGAAGACTTGACAGTACCAGAACTCTACAATTATCTTAATATAGTGTCGACACCAAACATTAAAAATAGTCAATGCATTGTCCCAAGTCGTTCATAACTACAAATTTGTTATAAGTTCCCCAAATTATTACTTATATTATTTGTAGTTTCATACTAAGAAAAAATAATATTGTCAAATCTTATCAAACCCTAATTGATGTGTCTCGCAATATCACCAAAAAATTTACAATAAAAGTCACAAATAATCAAGTATGCATGGTTAGTTATAGCTAGTCTCAAATCATCAGTTGACATTCATAACAAACCTATAAGAGTATAAGATGACCTCTTTCACCCGGAGAGATGTTCAATATATCAGAAAAATCAAGCTAGATTTCGTGCTAGCTATTTTCGATATGTTTGCTAGCTTTTACTCATTAACTATAAAATTTATAGTCCCATCAAAAATTATTACTCTGTTAAAGTTAATTTAAAAGTTCAATACATCTAATAGAAAATAAGCAAGATGATAAAAAAAATACTCCGTATTGTAAAAGTAACCAAACCTCAATTAATTTTTTTTTTTTACTTGCATGATATGTGACGGAGGAGATCAGATAATTAAACAAGTTGCAACATGCTCGTTAAATACTTGCATGTGGCTATAACTGTGAAATAAGCATACATGATAACATGACAATTAATAAAAAATAGTAGATCATAGATCCAACATTTAAGGCGGCAATTCTACTACTGTTACTTTCCTGCCACTTCGTTAATAACGTTCATTCTTTTTCAAAGATTGAATTTTCAACTTCGATTTTTGAGGTCTACAATAACTCACTTTTCTTCCAACTTCACCTTTATCTGATTCACACGAGAATGTATTTTCAGTTGGACAACGGAGTGTGCAGGGTGTTCGATGGAATAAGATTCTCAAATTTAAGGATATTAAAATTAAGATATATTTATATTAGTTTTTATATAATAATATAAAAATGTAGTTAGATTAGTAGTTTGAATATTTATGCTCTACATGAGAGGCCTCAAGTTCGTATAGAAAGTCTAATTTTGAAAAGTTAAATAAGACCCCATAAATAATATGTAATTTTTACTCTTGTCCTGTTGGACAACTTGCCATATTACAACCAACATACATTGTTCATTAATTTGATCATAAAGTGTGGAATTAGAAGTGGCGAAATAGGCACATTGACGAGGGCTGAGTGCAGGTTAGAACGTAACCATTAGAGGCAAACAAAAGCTTATGGAGCAAATATTGGTGTTTGATCAAATATTTGTGTTCAATGAAAGAAGTGACACAAATTTAGTTTTGAGGAGCATTCTACAAAAGTTAGTGGATAATATTTTCATAGTTGTTGAACTATGTCACGACTTTCAGCTACTATTGGTACGAACACCTACATTAAACAACTAATTACACATGAAAATGGATGACAAGTATAGCCATTGTCACTAGCTACTACGTAACATGTCTTTCTGGCTATCCATCACTGTATAAGTGTACAACAATCAAGCAATCAATAAATAAAAGAATGCAATGATAAAATTGATAACGGGCCATATGTTGTGGGTTTTGACGGGTCGGTTTAGATACTTGGATTGGAATAAGTACCAAACTTGAATAGTGGCTCTTTTCGTCTCACCCTTAGTGGATCGTAGTGGGCCTTTTTTTTTTTTGTTAGCCGGTTGATCTGAATATACAATCACTGGACCTCTTTCTTCTAAGCAATTCAGATTAATTTAAGGTAAGGAATTGTTAAGTCAATTTATTTTTATTTTGGTAAAACTTATGGACAAGTACTTTTAAAATATAGAAGTACATCGTATGAGATCTTTGACCCCTGCATGTACCGTACCGTACCTTACCTCATCTTTGTATCTCAAGGAGTACATTTTAAGGTTATGGTATTTAATAGATTTGGCTCGTTAAAGTTTTTGAATGAAGCATCAATTAGGACACTTTCTCAACTCCTGTTTACATCATTACTTTTTTGTATACACTAAAAATAAAACTGTCAAGTTTTCTGTCAAAATTCATGTTATATCTTATGCAAGAAAAATAAAATCGATAAATAATTACGCACATGTTTAACGTGATGAATGAACCATGGTTGAAAATGGAAACGGAGCCACTGGAATTGGTGATGGTGATGATGATTCCCAATGAAATTGGAAGAATTCTAAGATTCCTTAACCAAGCATACATGTCGTTGTTGTCTTCAATACCGACTAACCTGGAGGATACCATGCCGAATCTTCTTCCAGATGATCTTGCAGTTTCATGTATGGTGTGGAATGTTCAAGGAGCGGAAAATAATACCTTTGTCTCTATTCTCAAGGAAATGGTGAGAAGAAACAGACCCTCAGTGCTGGCTTTGGTGGAGACTCATATGGGGGGTGCTTAATCTCTCCATATATCGAAAGTAATAGGGTACAGTGGGCATACTAGAATGGATGCGCATGGATTTAGGGGCGGAATTTGGATATTCTGGAAACATGAGATGGTCTCGATTGACCCAATTATCATGCATGATCAGCATATAACTATGGAAATTAAAAGAGTTGAGGGAGAACCGTGGTTTTTTACAGCCATGTATGCAAGCCCAGACCCGTCCAAGAGGAGAGACCTCTGGAAGGATTTGCTCAGGTTAGTAATAGGCCTTGGTTGCTTACAAGAGATTATAATGAGATGAGGTTTGATTGGAAGAGAAACAGGAACAACTCGAGTTCGCATAGAAGGTCCTCACGTTTCAATGAATGGATAGATAACATGGAGCTTATAGAGGTGGCCTTCACAGGAGCTTCCCATACTTGGTCTAGAGGAAAGTTTGCGGAATCAAGGAAGAGTGCTAGGTTAGATAGAGCCTTGTGTACTAGTTCCTAGGCTACAAGATTTCCCAGGGCTTTAGTGAAGCATTACCTGCAATTGGGTCGGATCATTGTCCTTTGATTATATCTCCAAATGGGTTTGCACCGGTGAATGAATGTAATAGACCTTTCAGATTTTAGGCTGCATGGTTATCACATGAATCTTTTGAGGAGGTAGTGAATGACAGTTGGAGCAATGAATTAGATCTTAATGAGAATCTCGAACACCTCTCAAATACTTTATCGAGTTGGAACAAAGAGGTTTTTGGAAACATCTTTAGACAAAAGAGGAGAATTATGGCTAGAATAAGAGGTATCCAGAAAAAACTTTCAGGGCACTTCCATAGAGGCTTAGTGAAATTAGAAACAAAATTACGAAGGGAGTTGGAGGAGGTGCTTCATCGAGAGGAACTTTATTGGTATCAAAAGTCAAGGATTGAATGGATAAAAGATGGAGACAGGAACACATCTTACTTCCACTTGAGCACCATAATGAAGAGACGGCATAATAATGTTAAAACCATCAAGGATGCTGAGGGGAACTGGCTCTCTGAGAAAAGTGATATATAAAGTCATTTGGTAGCATTTTTTGAGAACCTCTTCAAGGATGATAACAGAGATGATGTTTTTGAGATACCTACTGATGTATTCCTAGAGCTTTCCAATGTGCATTGGTTCAACCTGACCAGAGTTTATAGTTCCTTGGAAATTGATGATGTAGTGAATCATATGCACCCTTTCAAGCTCTATTCTATCAAAAAAATTGGGAATTGATTAGGAGAAAAGTTTATGAAACTGTGCTGGATATCTTAAATGGGAAAGGGATGCCTCCTTAGCTTAATGAGACTCAACTGGTGCTTATTCCAAAAGTTGACAACCCTATGGAAGCGTCACAGTTTAGGCCTATTGGCCTTTGTAACGTATCCTACAAGATTGTCTCAAAACTTCTAGTGAACAGAATTAAACCTATCCTCCCTAGTCTAATCTCAAACTCTCAAGCAAGCTTTGTTACAGGAAGACAGATCACTGATAATATCGTCATTATGCAGGAAGTTTTGCACACGACGAGAAGGAAACAGGGAGCCAAAGGATATATGGCCATTAAAATTGATTTTGAAAAAGCGTATGATAGGTTGAGATGGCCGTTTAGCAGCGACACACTTAGACAAATGAATCTGCCAGTTTTATATAAAGAAGTCGTGATGGAATGCGTTACTTCCACATCTCTCCAACTGCTTTAGAATGGAGAAGGGACACAAAAATTTAATCCCACGAGAGGCATAAGGCAGGGCAACCCGCTTTCCCCTTATATCTTCATGATGTGTATGGAAAGACTATTTCAAATAATCAAAGATGCTATTGTGCTGAAAAAATGGAAACCAACAAGAGCAATAAGAGGAGGTCCTCTGCTTTCGAACCTTTTCTTTGCAGATGATATAGTTTTGTTTTCAAAAGCTGCGCCTGCCCAAGCTCAGGTTGTTATGGATTGCCTTAACAGATTTTGCGCTGCATCGGGACAGAAGATCAGTTATAAGAAATCTCAGGTTTTTTACTCTTCTAATGTAGAGAATCAAGCGAGGAAAGATATCATTAGCAGGGTTACTCATAATACCTACAAGTATTTATGTGAGAAGATTGATAGGAAGCTGGCAGGCTTGAAGACTAAATACCTATCATTAGCAGGGAGGGTTACTCTTGTAAAATTAACCCTAAATACTCTCCCAAATTATGCAATGCAAACCGCAATATTACCTCGTCGGATCTGTGATGATCTGGATAAAGGACCAGGAGTTTCCTATGGGGGAGTGATTTAGTATGGAGAAGATTTCATCTAATTTCTTGGGAGACTGTTTAGAAGCCAAAAGATCTGGGGGGTTTAGGTTTATATTCTGCTAGTCAAGCAAATTCTACTTTCCTTGCAAAATTGGGTTGGAGAGTATTGTCAGAGCCAAATGCTCTCTGGTCAAGGGTGTTGCGCCATAAATATTGCAAAGGTCGTTGTGACATTGATATGTTCGAACGGAAGGCAGGGGCGTCCAACGTATGGAAAGGCATTACAGAGAATGCAAATTTCTTGTCCAAAGGAGCAAAAGTGGATGTAGGTAATGGAATGAAAACCTTATTTTGGGATCACAATTGGGCTATCAATGGAACTCTTAGAAGCCAGGCTTTAGGAAGTATCCCTCAGGAGCTAGAGGATGCTACTGTCAATGAGTTGTGGATAAAGGATGAGGGCTGGAATTGGCTGAAGTTTGCTCACCTCCTTCCCCAGCATATTCTCAAAGAAATCCAGTCACATGAGTTGAAGGATGATGGTGCTTTTGGAGATTTGTTATACTGGTCAGATGGGAGTAAAGGAAGATTTTCTATTCGATCATTCATTAGGATTATGAAAAATGAAAATAATGCTATGACAGATGATATTTGGAATTTAATTTGGAGCGCCCCTATTTAATTCAAGGTTAAAGGTCTCTTGTGGTTAGTCTGCCATGACCGTATTTTACACAATTATAACCTTTTTAAGCGGAAGCTAGTTGATAGCCCTTTCGAAGAATGTGTGGATGCAAGAGGGTTGGCCTTCATCCCAAAATCAATTCTACCAGGGAAGCCATTGTTCTGGGGTGGAAAAAAATTTGGAGGAGGAGTCACAAACTATGGAGAGCAACTGGCCTACCCTCTTTTGCCTTACCATTTTTTGGATTTGGAAGTGGAAGAATTACCGAGTTTTCAATAAAAGTCATGAAGTCCCTATAAACCCAACAGGGTTCCTTTTGGTGAAAATGAACGAATCTACTAAAGCATTGAATCTTGTGAAGATGGAGGAGCACTTCAATATAAACAAGAACTCGGTTGAGGAAAATGTGGAGAATATTAGATGGTTATATCCCCCTTTTGGGTGGTTTGTTCTTAACACTGATGGAGCAGCAAAATGATGCCCAAGATATGCAGGTGGAGGTGCTATCATCAGGAACCATGAAGGTAAACTAATTGCTGCTCTTTCGTTAAATTTTGGCATTACTAAGGCTTTTAAGGTGGAACTGCTAGCTCTCGGTAAGGGTTTGGCCCTTGAAAGGATCTTGCAATCAATAACCTTGCAATCCAATTGGATAATAAGGCTTGTGCTCATATTCTCAAGAGTAATACCCATGAGCATGGGGAATGAATCCATCTCGTAAATCAGTGCCGTGAGATGTTGAGTACTATTGATTTGAATACCAGTATTATTCATGTTTATAAAGAAGGAAATCGGGCAGCGAATTGGTTAGCAAATCGTGGTGTTCATCAGCAAGAGAGTATTTCCATTTTTAATGTGGCACCCCCGCAGCTGGGTGCAATCTTAGAAGACGATGCAAGGGGAGTGGCTCTTCCCAAGATTGTCCACCTCTAATTCCTATTTTTGTTTTTCTTAGAGCTTATGCTCTTCCGTAGGAACAAAAAAAATGTAATTATGCGTTAGAAAGACCTATGCCAAACAAACTAATTCAAGGCGTATCCAAAAGTTTCACACGAAGCATATAATAGTCGTATGTCTAGTTTACAAGGACACATGTCGTGCTCTTATTAAAAATATTCTTGCCTAAACTTTTTACTTTTATTTTAGATTTTTTTTTGTAAATTTAATAAAAATGATAAGCAAAAGTATTGGATATCTTGGCTCCTAAAATTGCATAAAAACTTTAATTATTTTAAAAGTTATTCATATGAATTCTTATTTTATATCTTGAGAACGTTAATCTGAATTTGAAAATATGACAATTATAAGAAATGACAAAAAAAAGATTAATTGAATTTCAAATATCATCCTACCCAATTACTCGCCAGAAAGATAAGAATTTAAATAAATGATACGATTTATACACTTAAAATAAATATTGAGGTTGTGACCATAAGTTTCTGGCTACGAAGCAATGAATTATTAAAGGACAGAATATTTTAGCAATTTCAAATTATCTCATTGTAATTTGTAAGTGTATTCATTTTAAAGTAAAATAAGAAAGTGCACAATGTAATACAAATAATTACAACTAATAGTAATATTTAATTAAAATATATTATATTACTAAATGTAACATAATGGCTACTACAACAATTGAGTCAATGATATGTGGGTTGCTAAAATATTTGGTAATAGAGGCGATTATACTCCGTATATTTTAGGATGGAGTCAATGATGAGATAATGGTGCCTAACACAAGTGCTAAAATATATAATTGAAATGCCAAAAATTGCAATTATATATTTTACGGAGTAGGATAAAAGGATAAATTTTTGTGTCAAAATGTATATAATTTTAATAACGATATCTCTATCTTATAAATAAAAAAAGTACATCATACCATATTATTTATATGAAAATGATAAAAATAATCTGTATTGGGTATGTATTTCTAGCTAGTTATTATTATAAATTACTCTTTTATTTAAAATTTTATGGTTAGTACTGTTAAAAAATTTCAGTCTAGATAAATGTGTGAACTAATGGAATGACCAGTTTTAGCTTCTATGCATATTGTAGATTTGTAGCAACATTTTTCTCGTTGAGAAAGTGGGCTTGCAATCATTTGTCAGTCCAAGTTGTAATACCTGACTGTCTATTCGGGCATTCGGCTAGTCTGGCAACTTATAATGTTATTGGCGGCCCTTTAACCAAGCAACTTAGCATGTCAGCAAGTAGGCTTTCTATTTATTTTTTAGGGAGTTATTAAATATCGTCCGCGAATTATCAGGGATAATGACCTTTTTGCCCTTAATATTTAAAAAAATACAAATAAAAGATAAATAAGTTCATTTTCATCAGTCACTATAACATTGTAATTCTGTAAAATTATTTTTCACTATAGTAAGGTGTATTTGGCATTCAAAACAATCAAAACTCACAATTAGGAAGGTGTACGTGACAAATTAAGGTGTATTTGACATTAACTGTGATAAATTGATAATGTCGGACCAACCGAAAACGCCTTCACCTGAAAATCAGGTAAAAGTTCGGATTATACTTGAAAAATTGGTCGTTTTACCGACGTGTTGCCAAGGTGTCTTTGAAAGACGCAATCAACCATGGTGGGGCGTCTTGGGAAGACACCTCAAAAATTATATTTTTTTTGTTTCTAATATTAAAAATCTTGTTCTTTTAGGATAATAATGAAGATTACGTTGGAGATGGGATTGATTATAGTGGTATTTTTAAACATGATGATTTTGCAACATCGGAATTGGCAATTGAATGGGCTAAAAATGTTGCAATTCAATCCGGTTTTTGTTTGACGACTTCAACATGGAAAATACAAAGAGATGGTCGATATGATAAATTGTTGAAATGTGATCGTTCTTCGAAGAAAGTTGATCGAGATTTGACAACAGCCATGAGGTTCGATACGAAGAGTAAATGTTGTGGTTGCTTGTTTAAGATTAAGGTTTTTCAACGTCGAGATCTTAGCGGTTGGCACATTATTGGTGCTTCGAAATGGGGTAAACAACCATGAGTTGGTTGTGTATCCACAAGGACATCGACAGATTAGCGGCATTAGTCCTGGTGCGAAGAAAGTTGTGCACGAGATGACTGAGGCATAATTAAGACCGGCTAAAATACTAGCAACTTTGTTGGAAAAATATCCAGAAGATAATCCAAATAAAAGACATGTGTACAATGAAAGAGATAAGATAAGGAGAGAAAAGTCAGAAGGAAGGAACTCAATTCAGCAATTGCTATATCAAGCAATCAAATATAATTATTTACACTGGTTTATGAGTGATGAAGCCACTGATGTTGTGACCCATGTCTTCTTGGTGCACCCGATATCTGCTGATTTGTTACGTACGTATCCGTATGTGATTCTTATAGATTCTACGTACAAGACAAACAAGTACAAGTATCCTTTAGTGGAGATAATTGGGATGACTCCAGGGAACATGAACTTCGTGATTGGTTATGCAATCATGAAAGATGAAACATAGTCAAGTTATCGGTGGGTGTTGGAGAAGCTGAAGAATTATGTTGAACCTGAGGTGCACCCGAGTTCTATAGTAACCGATTACGAGGGTGATCATTTTTCCCCAATTAGGGATTTGTTCCCTAATTCCGCACATTTACTTTGCACGTGGCATATCAATAATGTGGGTTGAATAAATCTTATCATTGCATGGAAAAGAACAAGGTTTTAGCTGAAAAATTCCAAAAGGGGCGTTGGAGGCAAGTCATGTATGCTACTACACAAGAGCAGTATGAGGATAATGTTCAATTTATGATGGATTGCTATAGCTGGTGTCTTACACTTTTACAATATGTTACGCAACAATGGATTCCTCATAAAGAGAAATTTGTGCTATATTGGACGAATCAGGTCCTTCATTTTGGGAACACTATGACTTGCACTATGACTTGCAAAGTCGAGAGTGCCCACAATGCACTGAAGGGCTGGCTTAACTCTTCCACATCCGCTCTTGACACTTTATTCGAGCGTATTAACAAGGCGATTGAGACCCAAGTCAACGGTATTAAACAGTGTTTGAAGGACTCCAGACAAAGACATGGTACGTTATATCGAGGTCAACTATACCAGAATCTCCATGGTCGCACTTCCCATCATTATTTGAGCTTGCTGGAACAAGAGAAGAGTAGGATGAGTGCTTTCAGTGAAGAAATTGACATTAGATGCGGGTGTGTACTGAGAACAACCCATGGGATTCCATGTGCTTGCACAATAGCGCGAATCATTCAGTCGGGCGAGGATTTTTACCTAGATCAAATTCATCCTTTTTGGAGATCTCTTATCATTGGTGAAGTTGTGGACCCCAATGTCGTAGATCGATCCACGCAAGACACAAAACATTTTGATGAACTTACAGGCCAAGTGCAAGCTAGTCATCCCTCGTTTGTACGTAATGCCACTCTACTTCTGCATGGTATGCTACATCCAAATGAATTGGAGATTAGAGAACCCGAGGGTACGACCATTACTAGAGGTCGACCTTGACATGATTTCAGTGCTTGGGAGTACATGGAGAGAAATGTTGCTTGGGGTCAGGGTCGGGGTCGGGGTCGGGGTCGTGGTCGAGGTCAAAGTCGATCTTCTAGCATTACTCAAACTATGGCCCGTTCATCCTCATCTGTAAACATGCCCTCCACTTGTACGTACATGTTTTCATTTGCCATTTTATTGTAAACATGCCCTCCACTTGTAATTAAATATTTTCAAGTTTTCATTTGTCGTTTTCTTGGCTGCACATGTAGAGTGGATGTTGACCAATTTCCATATATTGATAGACTTCCCGGATTTATAATACCGTATTTAGAAGGATGGAATGATGTTGTAGCTGATGGAAATTGTGGATTTCGATGTGTGGCCGATGTGTTTCATGGTTTTGAAGATCTGTGGTTTGTTGCGCGGCAAATAATGTTCAATGAAATATCAATAAAACGACACAAATACCAAGATATCAATAAAATGACACAAATACCAAGATGTATACTATGACGGTTTGGATGTTGCGTTAGTACGTATCAATTAGGGAGGAGGGCACTGTGGCATTGAGCATTACATGGAAATTATCGCGAATTTGTTTCCAATTGCCAATTTTTACAAGAGCGCCGTCATGTGCTACGAATTGGGAAACGATGGTTCTTTAATATATCCGTGTATTACTCTTCTCCCTTGGGAAAGTCCTACTAGCATTACGAGGCCATTAAGAGAATTTGCGATTGCACACTTGGGAAGATATAAGCATTTCATTCGGTTGGATTTGGCTGTTGGTTTTCCAGTACCACCGATAGCTACCTTATGCTTTCAAATTCAAAATGAAAGTGTGGTTGGTTGTGAAGATATATATAGACAATGAATTGAACTATGACAATCGTTATCATGTATTTAAGATTTCAAAGGTATCATTTTGAATTGAACTATGGCAATCATTATCATTAAAAAGTTAGGAGTAATTTGATGGAAATCCTGCGGAAATTTTGACAGAGTTTCCTCTGTAAAGTGAGCTACCAAGTGATGACAACAATAATATTAATCTGTTCCAACACAATCCATAAGAAACAATAACACACAACATTCCAACACAATCCAAAAGCAACATAATATCCAATAATGAAAACTCTAATTCAATATTCTTCAATACAAAATCCATAAGAAACACGTCAAGACTCGTCATCAGAATCTTGCATAGTCAACGATCGGTTCCATATGTCAATAATATTATCCCACCGAGCACAAGCGGCCTTCGTCTTCTTGGTAGGCATCAAATCTCTAACTTCCAAGAAACTCGACGTTGCTTCAATAGCCATGTTCATCCACTGCACACAAAAGCAGAAACAGTTATAAGAGACAAAAAGAAATAACCGAGAATTATAAGAGTAAGTAACTTACAGCATCTGTCGCAGTTCGTGGTGGCACTCATTCTCTTGTTGATTCAGACCCGTCATTTGCTGTGAGGCGAGGATGTGACTTCGATTTGAACCATGTCATGTACGAATCATAACAAATTGAAGGAACCTCAATACGCGTCAAATCACCTAAGAAGAGTCTTACACCCCTCGGGAACTGAAGCCACAAGTTCTCCACCAAAGAAATAGGCCACTCCACCTTATACTCGGCTGATACTTTTGGACGATAAGCGAACACATGCTTAGGATTGGGAGATGGGATGACCTGTATATACCCAAGATGTTACAAGCATCGGTCGGGCATATAAGGCTCAATGATGTCCCGATATTGTAAGAAACCGAGGAATGCAGTCCTTGGTACCTTCTTAGCAGGGTCCCAAAAGTAAGGAAGCCATTCAACCTGCAAAGAAAATGATTAGCAATCATACGTCAAGTAGACCAAAATAAGAACATAAAAACAAGGATAACTAACCTCTAACGCAGTCATATTATTAAGCTGCCGATGAATCACTCCTAGTCGCTCTGTAGAATTAGTAACCATGCGAACATTGCAACATCCCGTACAAGGGTAACCTTCTTCAATGGGAATGTGATCTCTATGGGGATGAAAGGTAGGAAAATACTCATATATCCATGCCTGAAATAGAGTAAGACAACTAGTTAGTTGCTTATAATCAGTACGACTGACTATTCCAAGATGATGGTACAAGAATGCTAGAGTAGCTGATCCCCACGAGTATGTTTCCATAGTACTAGGTTCCTTTGCCTCTACTATATCTCGTGGCCTCACCCTATAACCACTCTTATCAAGGAACAAATAACATCCAAGGCATAAAAAAAATATGCACTGAGTTAATTGTTCAAATGCCTAGGTGGAACCACCTTCCTACATAAATCATCGACTGCCTTGATATTTAGTCCACCTCCTTGCCAATATTTACGAGTATCTAATGTTTCAATGCTCACAGCAAGTAACTCAGAACAATAAGTCTTCAGATCCCCAATATCTGACTTTTCACTAACTAATTTACCCTCTATAGGGACCCTAAGTATCTCTTTCACATCAATATGGTTGAACATGGCCCAAGGCAGGTGGGACACTCCAGTGTTATCTAAGCGTGCACAAATATGTGAACTATCAGCCATCCATGATTCATACCATAACTTCAAATTTGCGCATGCTCTATTTGTGCTGGTATTTTAAAATACCAACACATCATGAAGATTCCCTCTCCTTACCATCTCATATGCACCTAGTAATGTGACCCAAAAAACTAGGAATAACACTCCCATCAACCGGCCCACCAGGAACCGCCTGTTTCACAACCCATGAATCATCGGCCTTCATCTTCTTTCAGCTTTGACCGGAAATAGAAGAGGAAGTTGTACCAGAAGTACTAACGAACTGGCCACCCTTACCCTTACGAATAATTATTTCTCGATCAGCCTGAACACCCTCTAATTGAACCTCTAATTCATCTATATAATCATCTCCATCTTCCTCGAAAATGTTTACATCATCATCCCAACTATCAGCGCTTTCTTCTTCGCCCTCCATACCTACTGACTGCTTGTATCGAGTAGATACTCTTTCCCTTCGAGCCGAGGCAGACACACCACGAGTACGTAGATGCCTTGGACCCGAATCATCCTCTAAGTGTTGTCTAATCATGTGAGCAGGTATCGATTTCTCTTTTTCTAGTCGGTAGCTCGATTCCTAATTACATCAAGGAAAATGACATAATTATAATATATCCTAAACATACATTTTATATTTAACCAATTACCACAATTAATATAATAATTATAACACAATCAATATATAATAATTATAATAATATATCCTAAACATACATTTATACTTAAGTAATTCACATAATTAATATAATAATTATAATTATATATACTAAACATATATTTTTTACTTAAGTAATTAACATAATTAATATAATAATATATTTTTTACTTAAGTAATTAACATAATTAATATAATAATTATAATTATCAATTTTATAATTCAACCTAAATATAATTAATATAATAATTAGAATAATATATCTTAAACTTATATTTTAAATAATTAACATAATTAATATAATAATAATAATATATCTTAAGCATATATTTTAACTAATTAACATAGTTAACATAATAATTATAATCATTTATTTTAATTCAACCTAAACAAATATTTTACACATAAGAAATTAACATAATAATAATATAACCTAAATATACATTTTATAACTAATAATATAATTTATTCATAATTAACTAATTACTATTAAAAAAACAAAAAAAAATAAACACAAAGGACCGGCGGTGGAAGGGGAGGCGAGCACCGGCTCCGGCGACGGAGCTCGCCTCCCCTTCCACCGTCGGACACAGCAAATTCAAAAAAAAATTTACCTAAACCACCGGAAGATGCGCCGCTGCCGGTGCCGCCGTCGCCTGCGGTGTCGGCCTCCTCGCCACTTCTTTGCCGGGTCTTCGGGGCATAATGTTTGAAGGAATTTTGTAAACTTTGTTTTGAGAGAACTAATGAATGGTTTGTATGGAAGGGTTTGAAGTATTGAAATGGTTTTTTGTATGGATGGGTTTGATTTAGTTGATATAATGAACTAAGGATGTAATGGTAATTTCATTTGAAAATTTGCGGGCGATGCCATGTAATTGCGGGCGATGTTTAGCGATTTAGATTTTTTATATACTTCGTATTGGTAAGTTCTATATTTTGTTTTTGAAACCAACTCTGCCAATGATATCTTGCAAGTAACGTGAGAGATCAGATAAAAAGGGTGTTTAAAATACGAGTGATAAAAAAGAATTTTAACTATTCAAGTAGTAAGATGTAATATATGATATTTTACGTAAGAAAAAAGTCACTATAATAACGCCATATGTGAAAAAATAAATTTATCTCTATATAAAGAGTTATTATGTATAAGTGAATGTCATGCGTTATATCTAAGAGATGAAAAAGTCAGTATATCTTCTTATCATTCGCATTTTAAGTAACCTTCTTATATATATAATGATGAAAAGGGTCATTATAAGTGAAAAAAATAACTTGATCACTATGAGTTAAAAAAAGTCACTATATATATATAAAATGTAATGCCTTGGATCTAAAAGATGTAGGGTCAAAATATCTTCTCATCCTTCTTATTCAAAACATTCTTCTCATTTTAACTTGTACATATATAAATTACTTGAAGGGATAAGATCTTATGAGAAGGACGATAAAGGATTTTAGCCCTTTAAATGGTAATATTTTTTTTTGACAGCTAAATGATAATATCTAACACATGATATTTTACATTGAAAAAAAAAAATCAATGTAACAACGAAAAAGGTCACTATAAGTTAAAAATGGTCATTATACATCCATGAAATATCATATGTTGGATCTGTGATATATTATTTAGTAAGATATTATGCATTGGTTCTTACCAAGTTTTTTTTATGTGTGTTTTTTTTACTTATAATAACCCTTTTTATTGTTATAATGACTTTATTTTTTACAAAAAATTTCATGAGTTTGATCTTACCCCTCAAATGTTAAGATTCTTTTTCATCTTTTTTATTTTATTATAACCACTCATAGTTATTAGATCGAAGGAAGATCCCAATGGGGATGGGTGAATACCATATTGTTGCACCTCCGTATTATTTATCCTCAACCTTGAAATTGGTCACGAATTGAAGTCAAATAAACTTTGTTTTCCTCCTAAAATCTTCGCTTCCAGCATTCTACTCACGTCAATTCCAAATAAAGTTTAGTTTAGCACCAAAAAGAACAAATTAAATTTTGTATACATTTTTCTTTCTTTCTTTTTTTTTTAAAAAAAAGTAATTAGTTATAATGCGTAATGTCCTAAAAAATTTGAGTGATTGATCATAATTCAGGCAACTTATCTACTGTATATGAAACGACTTAAATAAATGACAAGTGTTATGTTTTTCAAGAAAATCATTAAAGTTTGTTTGACATAGCCAAAACATTATTTGATAAGAATGACTATTAAATAATTCATATATACTATTTAGTTGAAACGCCTTTTCAACTAATTTAATTTGAATGAATGTCCATATTAAAAATGAAATTGTAATATTGCCAATCACAACCTAAACAAATGCTAACTCATCTTTGTTTTATTGCAAAGAGATAAGAAAACGTCTCAAGTTAGTGTGCAATGTGGGAGACTGTTTTCAGTCACAAACAAGATTGAAATAAGGGAGTTAAGTCCATCCAAGGCTCCATCTTAAATCAATATTGTTTACTCGAATCGATCTTTTGACATGCAATTCATTCATGACAATATGATCAATCATAAACTCCCATCCTCATTGGTAGTGAACATATTTTTTAAGATATATATATATATATATATATATATATATATATATATATATATATATATATATATATATATATATATATATATATATATATATATATATATAAGAACTCATTGTATATAAGAACTCATCTTCCGCCTTTAAAATAAGAAAATCTAACGGTTTGGATGCGTTGTATTTGAAATGGGCCAGTGATTAATAATTACAAACCGTATTTTATGCAACTTCAATCTAATTTTTTAAACTTCCCTTCCTTTTCGCAATTTTGGTCAAATACCATATATACTGATTATTTTAATTCCTAATATAGATAATATAAAAAAAAAGTTACTGGTAATTGTTTTAATTCATACATGTTATAAATGAAACATGCTTATTAATATATCTAATGTTCTAAACTCATATGTAGTTGTTCTATTTGTTAAACTAATTATTCGATATATATTATGAACACTTATGCTGTTGTTCGATATACAGTTGTTCTAAATTCATATGTAGGTGTTTTATACATGTATGCAGTTGTTCTAAACTCGTATTTAGTTATTCTATGAACGTATGCAGTTGTTCGAAACTCATATTCGATTGTTCTGAACCCATTAACTACACTTCGAAATACATGTGCAGTTGTTCGATATGGTTGTTCTATACACGTGAGTAGTGAATCTAAACTCATTAGTGTTCGAAACATTTCATAAAGCTATTTATACTAATGTTCTAAATCATAACTATATTATACTGTTTTAGAATTTACCTATTGTTCGAAACTTTCCACCTATTGTTTAAAAATATATCTAGTTTTCGAAACATTTTAACTATTAAAACTAGAGTTCGAAAATATTAACTTATTGTTCGAAAGTGTTATACTTAGTGTTTGAAACAATTAACCTTCTGTCGAAACTAAATACGTAATGTTCAAAACTTAAAATTTTAGTTTAAATCGTAGAGCTATTTATACTAATGTTTTAAATCATATTAACATGTTATTCGAAAGTGTTGTACCTATTGTTCGAAGGATTTAACTTTATGTCTGGAGCTATATACGTAGTGTTCGAAACTAAAACTTTTTGTTTCATAAAAGAAAAAAATATTGTTCTGATTCTGAACTTTAATGTTCTAAACCGCAACTCTATTGTTCTGATTATAGTACTATTGTTCTGATTTATAATTTTAAGGTTTTAAACCATGAATCTATTGTTCTGATTCATAATACTATTGTTCTGATTCCGAATTTTACTGTTCTAAACCATGAATCTATTGTTCTTATTCATAATACTATTGTTCTGATTCCGAATTTTACTGTTCTAAACCATAACTCTATTGCTCTGATTCCGAATTTTAATGTTCTAAACCATAACACTATTGTTCTGATTATGAATTTTAATGTTCCAACCATTAAATAAAAAACCATTTGAACTACTAACTTATTTATTTACTGTTCGAAAAATAAGTATCTATTGTTTGAAACTATTAATTAACTGTTTAACATTATTAACTGTTTATCATTATTCAACAATCTCTATACGGTATATTATATTTGTTAAAAAATTGAATCAATTACCTTATTTTCCAATGCCAAAACAGCAAAACTATCATTTGAATATGAAATATAGCGAAATTACTTATTTAAATAACTATATTGAATCATTCGAATATTGACATTTGATTGTAAAGTAAAATAGGAAAAAAACTGATTTTGAATAATTCGAATTTTAATGAAAACTGCACATTAATTACGGAAACTTCCTTAAATAACAAATCTGACTTTATTCTAATTACCAATTTGCCATTAATGTTATTGAATCATAACCATCAATCTCAACTAAATCAATGGTATTAGATTGGTTCTTATATAACAAAGGTTCTTATTTAACTAAGGGGTTCTCACATGATATATATATATATATATATATATATATATATATATATATATATATATATATATATATATATATATATATATATATATATATATATATATATATTCGAACTTCTTACGTAAACTCTGGTGCACTATACCTAATTTTTTTTATTTGTTTAATTAATGAGCAAAAGTTTAGCAGATGAAGTATACTATTAGAAGTGCTAGAGGTGATCACTGGGTGGGTCAAGCTGAGTTTTAGCAAACTTATTTTGCCCATTTTGGACTTGGCTCTATCTTAGGGCTTTAAAAAGCATTTTTTAGGCCGTGCCAAATTTTGGCCTACAATTTAAGTTATGAGTTGCCGAACAGTCAAACTTATAATGAATATTTTTTATGAGATTTTTAATTGTTAAAATTAGACATAAATCTCGTTCATATTAAAAGTTTTATAAACACAAATCGATTAATAAATGAGTTTTTATAGAATTGTTCACGAACACTATAACATCTTAAATGAACCAAACTTCCAGTATTTGACCTTGGTTAAAAGCTCAAGCTTGCCTAAGTAAAACAAAGATGAACATGAATAAGGTAGTCTTTGACTCGACTTGGCTAACTTACACCCGAGTTAGGAGGAGAATGTTTCACTTAAGTATTATAGGGAGGCAATGTGAGTAGTTTTTGGAGAGTCCTTACCATCCTTACAAGTGTATCATAAGTGATTACACAATTCCTCCATTGTTGTTCCCTATCATAATAGTAGATTCGTTCTCTTCCTCCTCCATATTATTGTGTCATTGTTCTCCTTTGATTTTTGTTAATCTTATTGCGAGCTATACATTGTGGTCATAACAAGCAATCGACCGTAAGACTCACAATCTTGGGCTTAAAATTTCGGCCCAAATCCACGGACAAGTGGATAGGAATATAGGATCACCTATGAGCAGCTCTATAATATACCTATACCTAGAAGTAATCGGATGCACATCTTTATTTCATGGTTATTTCAGTAATATGTTTCGCCCGTTCGTGCATTCTTCAATGTGGACATGCGGTATTCTAATAACTTTGTCTTGTTAAATCTAAACGAATAAGAATCTACTTTTTTTAATAAATATTTATTTGCATTGGACCAACATATTAATTCCACGTAAATATTCGTAACAAATCATTAGAAAGTTTCGTTATAATTGGAAAACATTGATGAGTCCTTAGTAGGGCCTAATAAGTTATAAAAAAGAAATCAGATCTAGCTACTGCAAGAACAGGAATAATCGCTTTCAGCAAATCATCTAAATAAGCATTGACCTCTAAGCACATAAGAGACAATGACATTACACATGATGTTGAGCCTAACCTCTCTTGCCTTTTGGTTTACGCTTCTTAATTCCATTCGCACCATGTGATATGTAAATATACCATTATTTTTGCCTTGTACCAAGTAACCAACTACAAATGAACTACATGAAATTATGCACTACGTACTATTTCGGTTATCAAATTTTAAAATGTAAAGAAGATTATTTGGAGATGATAATCTCAAGTTTCAAAACGAGAAATTATACCTAATATAAACATGTTAGATAGTATTTTTGTAATTTTATTTCTATATATATTTGTTATCATAATTTCTATATATGATATGAGCTTTTTCTGTATTTTTATAACTTATGTATTTCTATATTTGATATAACAATACACATATCTAATATACATAATAATATTTATATCTGATATTTAAATTTATATCAGGTATGAATTACAAAAATCTCATTTTCAAATTGCATTTGGAAAAACCCTAAAATTTGCCTAAGAGGACGAAGGTAGTAAACGTCTTGGTGGCAATTTGACTCAATAACAACATACATAATCTTGAAAATTGAAATATCTATCGACATATGTTGGATAGCTTTATAAACCCCATTTGAAATTGAACACTATCTTGACATGATGAGGTGATCGAGATTTAAAAAAAAAAAAAAAAAAAGAATGAACCCACTTCCAAAAGATAAAATTCGTTTCACCATTCACTCAGTAGTATGAGATAGTAAGGGTACGTACTTGATATCCAAAACAAAACAGATGATGCATGAGAAAGATGTAAGTTGAGTGTGACCAGCGCAAAGCACGGGTAACCTTTGTAGCATATAATCGTGCGATTACCTCCATTATCTGCAATTGATCAAATTGTTAGAAAATGAATTTCGTCAATGAGTCTTGCTGATGTTAGTATGTTTAGATAATACTCCGTTTTTCCTACAAAACAAAGGATGATCAGTTTGTGGATGAAGGATAATTTTAAGTTACGTTGCCTCTAAACTCTAATGGATCAATGGATCTTGAATCCACATTTTCATGTCCCCAAAGGCATAGAAATTAGAAACCATGCATGTTTTAATTACTATACAATTACTGTTTCAAGCAGTGAGCGGGTTTTGCAATATGTCTAAGATCAAACACAAAAACTATTCCATATTTTTTTAAATTTCACAAAATAGAACTCAGGCAACATTCACCACTATAGTTAAACGATATGTATTCACTGTAAAAAGTATGTATATACTGAGTAAATATGCTATGTATGAATTCAGTACGTCCAAGAGAGTGTAACAAATTTGTTTGTTCTCTTTCTATAATTAGTAACTTCGTAAGTGTAGGCAGTGGCGGATCTAGGATTTTCCTTCTGGTGACTCACAATCAATAATCAAACATGTAATAATTTTTTTTATCAAAAAACCAAATAATAATATTAAAAATACATCCAAATTTTTTTTTTTTACCGACAGATGAGTCATTTGACCCACTAAGATAACAATTACATCCGCCACTGAGTATAAGCTAGGCTCCGTTTTAAAAAATAAAATAAAATAAAATATTTACTCCCTATTTAACATCTGGACAATTAGCATTACATTATATTGTTTAAACTTGTCGGAACGACGACAGGGTGAAACTTGTCATTTTGAGTTAAGCATCTAGAGTTTTCATCTACCAAACAAGGAAACATATTGCCAATCATGATCATGGGACGACACATCTATTTCATATTTTAATGTATATTATTCTTCATTCCAAGACTAAAAATTGTAGTAAAATTATAAGCTATTAGGTAACTCTTAGCACAACTTGCTCGAGTCACAACATCTACAATGAAGCCACGCGGGGGCATGCTAGCCAAGTGAACAACAGTACTTTATTGTTTATAAAATTTGAGCATTGCATATCTTCTTATCGAGTAGATCGAGCTTGAATTCAAACTTGGTGTTTAACATTCGAGTCAACCTATGCACGCAGTTTGAGATGAGCACCAACTCATTGACCACATCGAGTCATGCTAAAACCCAGCTTGGCTTATAGCTTAACCCTAGTTGAGAGTATGACATTAGGTAGTGCGCTCCTGAGCAGCAAGACATGTATAGGCGAATGTTCAAGTTTATGCTAGAGCACTGTAACTTTAGGAGTACCATCCTCCATATATAGGCTCTCGTCGATACTCATGCTCTTAACCATTCTCGTTATATAAGATATTATAATATTAAAATAAGGCTTTTTTTAATTTATATCTAATATAAATTATATCAGGATATTGAGATATTAGATATATGCATTGTTTTATCAAATATAACTATTGTTATATTATATATAAAAGTACAGAAAAACGTATATCAGATATAAATATTATGATTCTAGATATATTAATGAAATTATGAAAACACCCTGGTATATTTATATTAGGTATAAATAAGGAATTTTTCATATTGAAATATGTAACAGGATGACTTTAAGTAATTCAAGAGTGTAAATAGATCCATAATCGAGCAGTTGAAATACCATATTGTTGTGATTTTTTGTGATTTGAAATCAGAGGAAAAACTGTTGATAAATATTGGTACTTGCTAAACTATGAATGAATAGTATGAAGCAAATAGATGAGATAGGGTATTGTAAGAAGAAATTCACCTAGCATATTTCTAATGGAAATGACAAAAGTTTCTCTTGATATTAGCACTTGCCACCTAGAAGAGTGTAAAGTAGACAAAGTCTTGTTGCTTTCATTTTCTTTCTATTCCGAGAAGCATCTTCTTGGTCAACATAATGTCCTCTCGCATTATTGTTTGATTATTTGATACGCCACTAACACATGTAGAATTTAGCATCTCTGTGGCAAAATTGAAGAAACATTGAGATGCCAAGATAAGAATCCAAAACTCTTGAGACAACCAACAAAATTAAATTTCATCCTGCCCACCATCGTCCCCACAATCAATAGAACTATTAGTATTGCTAACAAAGGTTTTTGCTCGAAAGCTAAGTAATGTAAAGTAGCTGCTACAACTGCGCCTTCTTTTATGACACTTAATGCTTTAACTAGTCCAATTATATTCTTGGATGGGAGAATTGAACCCACATCTTTAGCCAACCACAATCTTCTAACAAATTTTAGAGCTTCTACTTGAGCATCGAAGTTTCAGATTTCACAAACCTACTATCACCATTCATATTGTTTTTTAAATGCAAATATATTGAATATTGTCTAACAATTAAATTTACGTACGATACACATATTATATTGTCAAAATTTATCCGATATAGATTGTGAAACTTATATCGTGACCTAGATGTTCTATTTTAAAGTAAATTAAAGTTGTATAATTATCAAAAATGAAGTTTTACAGTTACAAAATAAAATTGTACAACTTCTCACTTTGTCAACCAATAATTTTTTAAAGGAATCCCAAATGAAATTGCACTATGTATTAAAAAATAAAATTACAATCATACCCCTAATATATGTATATTATAACATAAATCTAATATGTATTAGACAATCCACGCCCTCTATTATATACAATTACGAGGTACATATCATCAAATTATATACAATGAGTGAAAATTGTACACACATAAAGAAGAAGCTATTATTAGTAATTATGTATACTGTACATGTTCGGAGACCATATTGAATGTACTCGATCATACACTCGAATCAGTAGTCACAACATATGATAAAGAGAAGAATCGCACCCCATAAGTACAGTCAAAAGGAGAGAAAGAATAATAGTAGTAGTAGTACAAGAAAATTAATGAGAAATGATATTGCAAATCTGAGAGTTTTGATTTACAGGCTCATATAAATTTGCTACCAACACCAATTGTTTCATTTTCAAAGGGAAATACCCATGTCCCATCTGATCATAGTAGTATAGATTCCAGACCAGTGTATCAAACTAACAGTTAAAAATATAATCATGCTTTTCAATCTCTAACCATGCACAAATCTCAAAGAGCGAGGCCGGGAGTATCAATCAACTCCATACCTTCTTTTTTTCGTATAAATTTTATACAAATGAAAATGACTAATACTGTCATGTGTAATGAATTCGAGTAAGATCAAGCAGGTGAAGAACTCTCACACACTACCTCAGCTTCCACCTCCTTCCTGTGGAAATTTCTGTGGCATCCACAAGCTGCACATACAAGTGCGTTGCTCGTTCCTTCTGCGCCACTCGCCATGAACTCTCTGCACCCATCCACCGCATAACCTCCTATGCTCGCTGCATGATTCTTTTGACACTCTCCATATCGAATAGCCAATGAATTGTAACTGCTTCGCGATCCTTGATCTCTTCTAACCACTACTTGCCTCTTCTTCATCGTCTAAATATATGATCTTGTTCTTTCCTCTTCTTTCACTTCCTCATCTAAGGTATGCACAAAAATAAGATAAGCATCAAAACTATTAGAGGGGAGAAAAAAAAAAAGAGGAAAGTACTTGGAAATTTGCTACAAAACCCTAACCCTAGATTGCACATATATAGCAAATGTATGTACTAATGGACTATGGAGTAGGGTATGATCTAAAAGAAAAATGGCAGGTTTTTATTCTATATTTCATTGCTTTAAATCATAAGCTTAAATGCTTTACTTTTTGCGATGTACCTCAATGACAAAATCCTGTATGGGTATGTGTTGCTTCGATCTCCTGAGAGAGTGGATATCGTAGAGCGAGGGCGGTACAAATCACAGCATCATCATCACAAGGGCCAGACGATGATTTGATCTTATTAAAAGTAATGAAAGAAGTGAAGAAAAAATTAATAATGAAAGTAAGCAAACATGGACATATGTTGTGGGCTCAAAGAAATGGTTGGAAGTAACCTACAATATCTTCACAAGGGAGGAGGACCATATACATCATTTCATAATTAATATAAAAAAAACCCTAGATAAGAGGAAATGATTATATCAACAACTACCATATAATATATAAATGAGGGTAGGAAAAAGAAAAAAAAATGGTCTTTAAATTTGTTGGTAACCCTATAATCAAAAGACTAAAGGGTCACATTATGGGTACTCAAAACTGTTATTTAGCTGATTGTTGGCCCGAGTGAGTAAAAGTCAAGATGGGCTGTGTGAACAACCCGTTGTCTATTTGTTTGAGATTCTTACATAGTTAGGAATAATGTTGACTACATAAAGTATGTATAATTAATAATGGGTGAAACGGCCAAAACTTCTACCTCATTGTACAATCAGTCAATCATACAAAGTTGTGACAAAATTGTTCTCGAATGAGAGTGAATCAAAAGGCCTATCTACTAACACCAATTTGAGTTACAACCCCACATATATTTGCGCAAGTGCAACCACTCTTGTTAAAGAGTAAGGTTCAAGCTTCAATTATTCTCCATCCAACTCAGGCTTTATAGTGGCCACTAGATGTGTTTAAATGGGAAGGGTCTCATTAAGGGCCCTTAATCGGCCCGTTTATAAAAAGGACAATCAATAATTGGTCGGTCTCTTAAAATGTCATGTTTTATAAGGTCTTTAATGGGTCAAGTCAGATCAATAATGAACCTATACTTTATAAGACTTTTAAACACTATTGGGTAATGAATAATTTCCACTTACTTACCGATAGTCCACTATCAAAGATTGAAGGTGATAATTGTAAAATATCACCCTTTATAGATAAAAATTGTACTATCATCGGACAATCCCCCCTAACTTGGCCCGTTTAGCATCTCCTTTGTCTTAGCCTGGCCCAACCTATTTTGCATGTGATCCATCCCGGCCCTAATCCGACCCAATGCACAGGTTTAGTGGTCACTAATGCTAGGGGGGATGCGGGGGATTCATGACTCACCCCTTTATCTTTGGAAGAAAAGTGTGTATCAAACTTATTACCCTAATGTTTTGACTTTCTGGGTGTTTTTCGTAATGTTTATTTGGTGCTTTGTGATTGATATGATGTTGTTCAGCATGCTTATCGAAAACCTTTATTGTGTATATGTCTATATGACTCATATCATCATCTACATTTTGCTTGAGTGAGCTTCCAACATATATATACCTCTCCGGCTTCTGTAATAAATCAGATTCTCTTATCTTCGCAAAAATTAGAGAAGTTTCTACAGTGGACTGGACGTGGCGAGGGCTAAGCAAACGAGGTGAAGTTTGATCAAGCATTTGAAAGCCCAAGTCAAAAGAATCGTATCTTGCAATTAAAGCCAGATTGAAGGAAAGATGTAAGATTATGGAGTGTAAACTAATACAAACACGTAAGATTATGGAGTGTACATTTTGGAAAGAAAGAAATTATGACAAGTATTGTCTCATTTTATAAACATGGCGCAATAATAATTACTGATGTTACTGGGGCATGTCATTAGGATGAAAAAGAGAACATGCAAGTCTTGTTTGAGTAAAATTATGGCTTGTCAATTAATTAACATTTCACATGAAAGTGATTTTTCAAATGAGACTTTCCTAATTCATACCTGATATAACTTGTATCAAAATATTGAAATCACATATATATGTATTGTCATATCATATATAACTATTATTATACAAGAGATAGATATTGTTATATCAAATATTGGAATATAGAAGATACATAAATATAGAAAAACTTATAACAGATATAAACATTATGATCTCAAAAATTACGAAAAATGCCCTTTGATATATTTATATTAGGTATAAATTAGGAATTTATTTTTTCCAAATCAAATCGTTGCAAGAATAGTATATGTACTTCCCACGTCGGGAGTAAATTGGAAAAGGTTCTCTCATAGAAAAAAAAAAAAAAAAAGCGAGACAATTAGGTTTTGAAGTATGAAAATTAGCTCCTCTAATCCGTTAATTAGTATATGTGTATATCAATAGTCATCTTAAAATTATTCAATCACTAGCATATGACAATATTTATCATCAAATATATACTTTTTGTTTAGAAGAAAACATGTGTCACAATTGAGAGCAGTTATTTGACACTATAGAAAGATAAGAGGGGAAGGCAAAGGAGACAACAATGTATAAGATTTGTTGGTTACCGTATATACTTTGTATTAGTTTTATAATCGAAATACTCGACTTATATACTACTCCAAGGAATGATTATTTGTGTATGTTCGTTGAAAATTTAAACAATTTCAAAAGAATTATGATAATTTTAAGAGACTTTTTTAATTTATAATTGATATAAATTATATCAGAATATTAAGATATCAGATATAAAAATTCAAAAGATTTAAAAATATATAAATGAAATTATAAAAATGACTCTCGATATATTTATATTTAAAGGAGGAATAAACTAAGAATTTCTCCTAAATCCATTGTTGTCTAGAGAGTTTCGTTTCGACAGAGGTAGTATTTTGATTTTATATAGTTTTCAAAAATAAAATGATTTTAAAAGGGAAAAAAACATGGTAGAGTAGGGGACAAACCAGCAAGCCATATCTGTACAGACACCGAAGCTATTTAGAAAAACAAGAGATGGACAAGCCATGAAGCCATCAATCATGATTAGCCGCCACCATGGTCTCCATATAGTTTTAATCAAGCAAAATCAAAGGGAACACACAGCAAAAGCTGTGGGGGCGACATTTTCTCATTTCTAAATTATCCCTTTACTCTCTCATTACAAGTTTTAGTGGAAGCACCAACTTGTTTTTAGACAAAAAGAGTGGATACAGTCAATAATATGTTGGACATAGTTATTAAAAGTAACCTCATTTTTAACTATGTTTGTCTTTTTCCTACAAAAATTATCTTTAAAATTACTTCCACTCGCTCTTTTTTCAAAGTTTCAATGTGGCTTAGCGATCTCCAATTTGATAGAATTAGTTGAGAAAGGATGGAGTTTTTAATGTTCAATAATTGCACCCACTAATTTTTTTGACCAATCAAAGCTTTCTTATAGGCTTCTAACTTTAGTTAATTGCTGCAATAAGTCGGATGCATCATGTTTATTATGTTTGTGAGCATAATTAGGGTTAGGATTAACATGGATAAACTTGAATTGTATTCACTTTTACAAACCACAAACCATGTAATTGTGTAACAGCATCACCCGATTCAAGGCATATCAGAAAACATTGAAGAATTGTAAGCAATGGATCTAAGTATAAACAAGAGACCAACTGCTAACAGCTTTGGTTTTTTTTTTCGATACATGGACGCACATATATAACTAACTCTCTTCCATTCATCATGCACACTTATAACGTTTTTGCATGTTCATGCAACTCCCATGGTCTGCATTTGAAGTGGTATTCCATCAATATTTTCCATGCTAAACTGTGGGCATTGCACTCAAGGAGAGGATGATCGACAAGATAAGAAGTATTGACACAATGCGAGGCTGTTATTGGAAGATATTGAAAGGCAACGACTCTGTGCTACTCACCAACCGCACCTCACCTCGTGAAATATATATTATAATCTTCTTTCATCAAAGAAACTTATTATAATCTTCACAAATCAAAATCACTTACTTATCTAAGATTTTTTTTATGGTTGATTTCTTTCTTGATCCTAGGTTATCACTAATTAGTTAGGATGACAACTTTATATAAGATGATCATTTATTCATGTGACAATTATTGTTTATTAGCAAATTCAATAAAAGAAACAATAATACGAGGTGTACTTTTTATAGAGGAACAAGTTAGTTGCTCTATTATGAAATATTATTATTCTTCTTTCAATATTTCTTTATCAATTATATCTAAAGGAGTAAGAAACTTAAACACATTTTTTTCCTGTTATATATTAGTTGAAACATATCAATGTGAGACTTATTAGATTCATCTCGAAATATAGATTTCTAATATATAAATTATATTTTTTTTATATTATCTAGATTCAACCTTTACCAATTTATATCAGTACATGAAATACTATTTTACTTGATATTTTCTTTTACTTTCCATTAATGTGTGATAGGTCTCATGCTGTGGATTTTTTTTTCCGAAACTAGGTCACTAGTAACCTAGAAATCTACAATGGCCATGAACATAAAATTAAATTCTTATCATGTCTATGAATAGAAATATACGGATGATGGCTTTAATCTCGTGGCGCTGAGAAAGTTGTGCATTTCAAACTTGAAGAATCAATAGGAGATAGTTAGGATCAAAATACTCTAGAGAGGGGGTGAATAGAGTATGGTCGATTTTTCCAATTAGGCTTTCAAAGGCTTTGAAACGGTTTTTCAGATGCTGAAAATAATAAAACAGGTTTCAAGGGCTTTGAAGTGTGTTTCAGGCTTTTTGACTTGATTGGGCTGTTACGAGATGTATAAAGAACATAAGGCAAAACAAATATGTAAATGCAAAAGTAAAGGGGACGATTATTTGTTACGAAGTTCGGCAATGTGTCTACGTCTCCACCTAGGGTTTCCTACCCTTAGGATTTAACGACTTTTATTTCCTCCTTTAGAGACCTAAAGCCACCTTCGAAAATTTTCACCCAATCTTCTATACCGTAGCTTTCCCTAACTACACTCTAGCGTCTCAATTCCTAGAAATAAAAATCTCCTTTTCTTTTTCTGAACCTTTGAGTATTATAGATTTACTCAAGGTAGATCTCTCTTTTTCTTTTGATATTTTCTTTTTCACACTCAAGAGATTTTACTTTTCTTTTCTCTCAAAACTAAATTACCATAAAGAGTAAGCACTAGAGAGAAAGATTTGTTGTAGCTTGACTGTTGTATTTCACATTGGAGGCTTCTTCTTTTTCAAACTTCAGCTCACTCTATTTACAGAGTTACTTTGCAACAGATAAATCTTCAAACAAATTCTTCAGAGGGACCGTTGCTTTTGAATCGGAGATTGGGCCTTTGACTGACTGCTTCAATATTTGTTCCATAATTATCGGGCAGTTACTGAGGGTTGTTTCAATGGACGTTGACCCTTTGAAATTTTCTTCAGAATTTGCAAAACTAACTCCACGAATATAGGAGGCTTTGTTGAACGGACTGAGTCTTGCTGTTTGAATAATTTGACTTGTTTAGAATTTGAATAACTTCAAACTCTCTTTGTAGTCATCCTTATCTAGCTTATCCAATTTCACGAAACAAGGAGCCAATGCATAAAGACTTCAATCATGACATCCCATGAAAATAGTAGCCAAGCTTGTTTGAATTTTGGTGTTTGAATTACAGCAAACACTTCGTCCTTATCTTGCTCGTTCATTAGTATAGAGCATCCTGAAAAGTAGCAATACAACAACAAACACAACAGTAGCAATAGCAATACATAACATTATGCATTTGTACAAAAACGTAGTATAAAAACATATAACTTCCATCACCTACAAAATAGAACATGTTAGTATATATCAAGGTGGAGTCTTCAAAACTCATGAAAGGAGACAGCAATAATTCTTACTTTTTACTTTGAAGTTTTTATCGAGATTGTTCACTTCAAGAAATTCTTACTTGATAACCCAATTCGATGAATACTCCGTAATATTATTTAGGAGACAGCAATAATTTCTTTCATATCAAATACCCATTTCAAATAAAAAAAAAATTAAAATTATAGAGTGGGATTACACAAATTTTACCAACCTACGTTAAAGATAGGAAATTTATTAGGTGAATCAACATAATTTTCTCTTGTCAAACTGACCCGCTTAATCCCAATAATTACCTCGAGTTTTCACCCACCCCCAAAAACACACGTTTAAATCATGAAAATTACATAGAAAAGACACCTAGATTGGTCACTATTTACCGATTTTAGACATTGAAACTCATAAATTATTGCTTTATCTCTTCCCTCTAAATGTGTTGAACTGACTTTTCTCTCAAACAAAAAATGTGTTGACCTAGAGAGCATACCACGAGCCCAAGACTCCATGAGACCGATCATATGGTCTTGTTGTCTGATAGCTAAACTAATTGGATGAATCTGTAGCCCATACAGATACAACCCAATCTGGCAATAAGATTTCAAGCTGGACTTTTTATGAATAACACGAGTCAAGGATGCATAGAATTGAACAGTCATACTTTATGGGCCTCTATTCTTGGATGGACATATTAATCTACTCTTTTCTTTAAAGAGTTTAAAACTCCCCCCCACCACCACGGCCGAAACTCATAAGATTCACCCGGAAACTCTAGTCACCAATATCAAGACCTATGTTCCTATTATTCTTGATTATGGTGGCGCACAACACAACAACTGGTCTAATTATTTAAACCCAATTCCCTTGCTTATCTGGTGATCGATCATATAACTCCAGATGATGAGAACCCGATTTTGAATCTTTCTGACAAAGCTCTTTGGCTGACATTGTTCGCCAATGGATTTATGGTACTATTTCACACGACCTTCTCAACTCCATTATTGATCTTGATGATAGGGTGATTGATACATGGAACTGTCTTAGAATTTTTTTTTCCATAACAACAATTCTGCCCGGGCTTTAAATCTTGATGTACAGTTTACTAACACCCTACTCGATCAATTCGATGGTGTTCAGCCCTATTGCCCTCATCTCAAAACTCTTGTTGATTGTTACGAAACGTTGGATTTAAGGTATCCTATAATCGGATGGCGCTTCAACTTTTGAAAGGGCTTTCGGAGGAGTACAAGCCCTTTCATACTTCTGTTCTACATCTCAATCCTCTGCCTTCCATCGATACTCTATCTTCGATGATGGAACTAGAGGAACAAGCAGGCAATGCCTCTGACCTTGCTATTGAAGCCCGTGAGGAGGCTCACATCTCACAGCCCTCCTCGGCTTTGCATTCTCACAGTGGCAATAATTTCGCACCCTCTAAAGGGGAGAATTCACGTGGCAAAGGAAAGGGAAACATGAAAGGCGGTAGCGACAAGGCCAAGAGTGGTGCCGGCCGAAACAACCAGCTGCAGTAGCAGCCATCACAACATTGACAGCAGTGCTGGGGTGGTTCTCCTCAACCGCAGCAGCCGTGCACGGGGTGAATTTTCCCCTCGTGGCCTTATCGAGGCAATAGTCCATGGGCAACTGCACCATGCCCATACCCATCTCAGGGCCCAGGCACAAACCCGTACCAGCCATCTCCTCAGTCGGGCTTTCTCAGGTCTCGTCCCCCGCAAGCATATTATTCTAGTGACTTGCCAAACTAAATTACTATATGGAATTCCCGCAAGCATATGGGAAATGCAAATCTTAATTCTTTGAGTAGTAGTAATCTAATCAAATGTAGTAAGGCTCTAAACCATGTTTGTCAATCTTGCCCTTTGGGAAATTAATAATAATGACTTTTACATACTCTTTTTCTCATACTACTATGCCTTTTGACATTATTAACAGTGATTCATGAACTACTCTCATTCTTAGTTCGCTTGGTCAGAAGTACTATGTTCTCTTTTTTAATAATTACATGAATTTCATATGGACTTTTCCAATTTCTTCTAAATATGAAGTCTATAATCTTTTTACTCATGTACGAACATACATTCGAAATCAATTTGTGAGAGAAATAAAAACCTTCCAATATGACAATGGTTGTGAATTCGACAATGCCTCTTTTAAGAAATTTTGTCAAAACAACGAAATGAATTTTAGATTCTACTGTCCATAAACTTCTTCTCAAAATGATAAATCGGAACGTAAAATAAAAACAATTAATAATATTGTCGGTACACTCCTTTTCCATGCTTCTATGCCCCCTCTTTTTGGCATCACGCCCTTTAAATGGCTACATACCTTCACAATATCTTACTTACAAAAATACTTAGCTTGTCTATAAATCTCCCACTCAAATTTTATATCAAATGCATCCCAATTATTACCACCTTTGTGTCTTCGGGTGTTTATGTTACCCCTACTTCCTTCTCAAATACACAAACTCCAATACTAGTCTACTCCATGTGTCTTTCTTGATATCCGTCTAATCATAGGGATATAAATGTTTTGATATGTCAATTCAGCAAAAATTATTATGGTTTGATGAGTTGGACTTTCCTTTCTCCAAAATGCATACTCTTCTTCCTCATACGATTCTTTAAGTCCTTTAGAACATAGCATCCTATGTATCGTCATCTTCTTGGGTCGGGTCTTGCTCCTCCTCATGCTGCCTCACAGTCCACTCAGCAGCCTCCCCCCCCCCCCCCCCACATGGCAGCCCTCTCGGGGAGTCTCCTTCCTTCCCCTGCTCACTCGCCGTAGTAGGAGGCTTTCCGCCACTCCCCACTTGTGCCCGCTACAAATGTCGAGCAGCCCAACCCCCCTATAATCACCTCCTCTACTTCCCACTCTTCTCAACTTTCCCAGGCCACTCCATGAACACTCTTAGTAAACATGAAATTTTTAAACAGATTCCTAAATACCAAGACCAAGCCCTTCATACTACTACCTCCATTTCTCTCATTCTAAAGAACTTTATTCAAGCCATTCGTGATCATACTTGGAAAATTGCTAAGCAGGAAGAATATGATGCTTTTATTGAAAATGGTACTTGGGGATTTAATTTCATGCCCATCTAATATGAATATTATTCGGTCATTATGGATTTTTCGGTATAAGACTAAGTCATATGGTTTTTTGGAATGGGATAAGGCTCATCTTGTTGGTGATGGTAAAACTCAAAAGGAAGGAATTGGTTGTGATGAAACTTTTAGTTTGGTTGTTAAGCCGAGTACTATTTAGGTGGCTCTTAGTATTGCATTATCTATATCCTGGCAAATTCATCAATTAGATGTTAAAAATGATTTCTTACAAGGAAATTCGAATGAATTAAATGTATCCACCTATGGGGTTCAAGGATCCTAGTAGATGAAATGATGTTTGTCTTCTCCATAAGTCACTATATATCTTAAATAGGCACCATGTGCTTGGTATCAAAGATTTACTAATTTTGTGGCCTCCATTGGATTTATTCATATTAAATCGGACAACTCCTTATTTATTCATCCCCATGGTAATGACACTGATTACCTTCTTCTATATGTTGATGATATTGTGTTAACTGCTTCTTTGGAGTATCTCCTGCAGCAGATTATACCTCGCCTTAGCTCTGAATTTGCTATGAAAGATTTGGGTTCCTTGAGCTATTTCTTAAGCATTGATGTATCTAGAGACAAAAATGGCTTGTTTGTGTCTCAAAAGAAATATGCTTATGATATTATTGAAAAACCATGTATGACTTCCTGCAAATCATTTTGGTAATCCGGTACAACATCAGCGTAGTAAACATATTGAAATGGACATTAACTTTGTTCATGAGAAAATTCAACAGGCTGAGGTGCGTGTACTACATGTGATATCCCTATATCAGATTGTAGACATTTTCACTAAAGGTCTTCCTAGGGTTTTAGTTGATGATTTTTGGACAGTCTCAGCGTTCTTAAGTCTCCCGTTTTGATTGCGGGAGTGTGATAGATTATGGAAATAATTTTCTTACGTATAATATCTTTGTAATTATCTGTAGCCTTTTTGATAAATATCCTTTGTATATTTTTCTAGATTAGCTCTCAATATTTTTGTATATATTGCTATTCAAATATTCAATCAATGTACGACAAATATTCTCATATTCACTGCATCAATTCGATCTTGTGAACTTTAAGTTGTATAGTATTCATGTATGTTGTGATACATGACAAAGTTTCTTACAACAAACGGGGTTTGTATTTTCATTTGCTCTATTCATTCCATAACAGTAAGATGGATTTATTTTTATGGTCACTTATATATATATATATATATATATATATATATATATATATATATATATATATATATATATATATATATATATAATACGGAGTATGTATAAAGTATTACTCCGTTATTTTATTTATAAGATAATTGATTCTACTATGTTGTTGAGATATTTTAACTACATTTGAATGATTTCCTGTCCATAAATTTGTACTACAAGATCGAAAATTTTACTCCCTCCATATAGTAAAATAATAATTCTAATGACCAAATGTAAACAAAATCCATATATTTTGACTTATCGGCAATGAATAATTGTAACCTAATTTTCTATATAAGGTGGACCCTTTTGGTAAAGGATAACATTGCATTTGAAACCTTGTGTAGCTTAATAAGGCAACAAACCATGGTGAATGAATAAGATATCATTAGCCAATCAAAGCCATGCTAGCATCTAACAAATAATAAATTTCAGCAATTTATTAAGTTTTTATCATCATATCTTAATTAAGGAAATTCTTTTATGTTTTTTTGAAGAAACATGAATGATTTAAATCACATGAATAATATTAGGTAGGATACAAAAATAATGTCCGAAGTGCACATGATTATGTCTCAAAAGCTTAGTAAAGTTATGAAGAAAAAGTCCAATCTTAGACGGGCATGGGTCTTATAGCAACTAGTAGAAATATTCAAGACGACCAATTGCCATAAATTTTCGCAATGTAGCTAAATCGAGATAGCTGGCTATATATTATTGTCGTTTCTGGTTCCATAATTTTCAGAGCCTAGGTAAGAATATGGTCCAAATTCTATGTCCCAGATAAGACCCATTTTATTCGTACAAAATGCACTTGCTCATGTGCCGATGTGCCGCATCATTTAGCAACATGTGTGCAGTGTGCTAGCGAGGTATGACTGTATGAGCCTCTTCTGCTACAAAAGGCACTATGCATCATGCATGTTTTCTTTAGATTGCTGATGGGCTTGGATCTATATTTTATGGGACTGGGAAGGTTTCCTCATCTATTTTCATATGCTTGTATATACTCCGTATATTATGTTACTCTAGAGCTATTTTGCCTACATTATTGTTTATTGTGCAATAAATCTTGCATATTAAACGTCAAGGCTAAGCAATTATGAGGCTATGGCCTACGAGGGAAAAATACATGGTAAATTGTTGGTGGACTTTCATAATAATTAAACTCCTGGACGCCTGATTTTACTTTTGACTTTAATTGAAGAAGAATTTAACTTCTTTATCTTAATGACCATGGAGCAGCTGTTCTAGCATTATATGAAGTATGAAGTTTACAATAATGAATTACTGAAAATCATATTGAGGATAGAAAACATATTTCGTCGATTGAAGCTTGCACGAACGCACGATTTTTTCTCTCGAAAGTGCAGTTTCACTACCAAGGTCACGAAAGAAATAAAAAATAAATAAAAATTGTGTCCAAATGATGCATTTAACTTGATCAATTAGCATATTACCTAGACAAATGAAATAAAAGTGATAAAAATTTTTCATGTGTTTTATTGATGAATAGATCATTATATATACATAATTTTAGAGTCCTATAACTACATAAGAGCATAAGATAATATTTGCATCCCTTAAAGATAGCTCTAACCCTAATAGAAAGTTATCTTTTAAGTTATGGTTGTTTAAATGAGCAATTTCACAGAGCGGAAGATGATGATAAGGAGGAAGAGAAGGAAATGGAAGAAGAGAGAAATTTGTGGAAGATAACTCATGGGCAATGTATGGAGCTGAACCATATTACATGCCTGGAGTTGCATTTGCAAAGAAATATGGAGTTTAACATCAAGAAAAAATTCATTGAAGTAGTTAATATATGTTGCATCTGAACAAATTAATCATACACAATTTACAAATCAAATAAGAGTTTGAATTAGTTGATTTTTTAGAATAAATGTGGTTGTTGGAGATTTTGTGCATGACAAAAGAACAAAGTGTAACTGTATTGGACCCTTGTAACTTATAAGGGTTCACATACAACTACTGCTCAGTGTTAGTGACAACCACATTCGGGGTACATACGATATTTGGGGCTCTTATTATGTCAAAAATCCTACAAAACAAAACAAAGCATACCAAGAAAAGCAATATCGAAATATACGAAATAAAAGCTCATAAAGGAGAAAAATATGGAGGATAGGTGATAAAAAGTGATCATCAAAGGCATAAAAATCAAGAATAAAACCGTGTTATTAATGACGCTTGAGTTCACTTTTAATTGGTGACTTCGTGAAAGAATATGCATGGGCAAACCCAACCACAAAAATGTCCTTTATCATAGAGATGGTGCGAGAAAATTTTCGTCATACTTCTCACTACAGGAAGACATGATATGGTAATGAGGCAGCAAATGTTGAGATATATGGTAGTTGGGAAGAATCATATGAATGATTTTCATATTATAATCAAGCATTAAACAATAATGCTCATCCTAGAATGTCAGGAGAATAGTGTTCCAAATCAGAGAAATTCAGTGTCAAAATGTATTCAAGAGGGTGTTTAGGACATAGTATACTCATTACTCCTATGATATATATCTTTATGGAAAGTAAATGAGAAAACTTCTGACCATATTGATGGTAACAATCAATTATTTTCACTTGAATTCTCTCTTATAGGAGAAGAGAGTGGGGATAGTTGGTCTTGGTTCATGACTTGTATTAGGCATTGTTTCACCGGATAATAATATAGGTAGAAATTGAAGGATGGAATACTGTAAAATCAGAGAAACAAAAATTGGAATAAGACCGAATTTGTTGATATATGTAACGATGTGACGTGTTATGAACACTGTCTTAGAAGCAAATTCGCCCCAACTATGGTGCAATCAGAGATGATGTTGCCCCCCAAGATTTAATACAACGAACTCCTTTAATATGCACTCAAAAAGATAGAGTAGGAACTCACAATATGCTCATAATAATTTTAGAGGAAAATTGAATAACAATAGAGAGAAGAAGAAAGAGTTTCACTATATTTGAAAAGCCACACAAGACCAGTTTTTAAAGAAGAAAGAAAATTATAACAGTTGGAGAGAATCAAGCCACGAAATAAATGTTGAGAAAAATCAGCGGCAGTTACAAACGTTTAAAATCAAGTCAAACATTGTTGCGGGCTTCGTAATTGAACAATCTCATAGAACTGGAACATCAGTTACGACTTTGCCCCGAAAGGTAGACACACCACACCCCCACTGCGCACAACACTAGGGTTTGTACTTCAAACAACTAAATATAAACTCACATATTTAAACCAAGTAAAATTTTCTTCTCCCACCAATGTGGGACAAGGAGATTTCCTCTAAAACAAATAAGACCTTCCTTAGCATTATATCCAACAAATAATGCTTATGCTTCATTTCTAATAGATTTACTGAAATCATATATGTCAAGAATGAACGGAGAAGTGGGTGGACTGTGCCATATGCAATTCATTGGTACATATTACATTCAACACGTTGTTTTAAATTTGAATACGATGGTGAAGAACGCAGTTGTTAGGAAATTCTATAGAAGTTAATGAATATATCAATAATATGGTACTTGAAAAGTAGTCACTTGCATATAATGGTGGATATAAGTATGGGTATACAACTACAAAAATGGTAGAATTGTTTAAAAAATGTGTTAAAAGGTGCTAGATTACAACCAGCCACTACAATTGTGGAAATATCACTTTATCATGCTAACAAGTGGTGTGTTAGCAATCACGAAACTGCTCAAAAACGAGCAGCGCGTTCCTTACACTCCTTACGTTGCGAAAAACTTTGAGGTAAACATACAAAAGTAAGATTCAAACCATTGAGTCATTTGATATTAGTGATATGAGAGTATGAGGAGACGACTGGTAAGGTGATAGAATAATTAGATATAAGGGTGGTAAAAACTACATGATTAATTTTTTGGATGTAACATGTAGTTGTACGTAACAAGATTGAAGTTTATCACTATCTATATTCTCGTTTGCTAGCTGTTTACACTCACTATAGTGTATTAGAAGCATCATTTATTGACAGACACTTCCACGTACTCTAGTAGTTACCTACGTACCTATATGAATGTATTTTTGTTCCTGTCCTTGATCCTACCTGATGGAGGCCATAGTTAGGCTCCAAAATCATTGCTAATGAGAATAGAATTATTACCTATATCTCAAGCCACTTGACTTAAAATTATTACCCTCAAACTTTTCTAGTGAAGACCGTGTAATTCGAGTGATCAAAACCGTGATAATGTATTAATTGTTTACCAATTTGTTCTCTAATCTTTTAAACTTGGTTTGTTATAGCATTCAACTCCTACATTTTATGATTGTATAGGATCAAAACCAATACATAGATCATTACCCAAACTGATCTTGTTCGCAACTTGTCAATCACCCTATAAACTCACTTTATCCGAGGCAAACAAGTCAAACATTTAAAATTGTGATAACCAATCTATACATACCATTTGTGATATGGCATCCCACGAAGGCATCACACTATCTAATAAAGGGCATTAACTATAGGACAATCGGCCCGGTCATACCCCAATACATAAGACTTCGCAACAATTAAATGAAAGAGATCCTAACCTACACACACTATACGGAGTATTTGTGCTATATTTTGGATACTTCCATTCTATCTTCACGTCAATGACATAAAATGATGAAATAGAGAAGTGGACTATTATCTAATCTCTGTGATGAATATGGCCATATATATGTACTATACGAAATACTCATTGTATACAAATTGGATCATATATTTTATTGATTTGTAGTCTAATACGAAATATTTTTTTCTTATGTACAACGGTAAGAATTTTTCCTTATAATTCCCTCATAGTGAGGACAAGGGAAACAACTTACCCAACCAAAAATCTTAGTAAAAATACAATAAACTCAGTTAAAATACATTATATTTAGTAAAAATAAGTTGGGCAACAATAAGTAAAGAAAAAAACAAAGCATGACTTTGTTGCTTCAACAAGGTTGAGTCACCCAAAGAAGGGGGGAGTGCCTTACGTTTGGTCTGTTTTCTGTCTATAATTTCAATTGGCTGACTGGTTGTCATGGGATTGGTGGAAATATCTTATTTGTTTTCTCTTGATCGCCTACTTATGCATAGAAAACGTACAAGGATTGAAAATAGCGATGAGCTTTTTTCAAGGATTTGTTACATAGCCTTTCATAGCTAAGGCTATATTCTTCTTAGTTTATTCAAATAATTTTTTGTAAAAATAATTATTTCAAAAAAGTATTTAATTATATATTCTCCTTAACTTTTTTAAATAGGGTTTTATAAAAGTAAGATAAGTTCAGAAACATAATTAAAGTTTAATAAAATAGGATAAGTTGAGTAAAAGTTTAGCAAAATATAATTAAGGAAAATAAAACATAACTAACCTTTATTTGCAATCAATCTAGTATTTGCTCGATTAGCTTTCTAATAGAAATGAAAAGTTCCCAATAGAAGGGTATACAAACACATGATATATCATACTCCTTGTACCTCTTTTTCTTTATGAAATGATTTTTTTTATAGTCTACCAACAATATATGATATGTCTAGATATAAAAAACAAAAGTATTATATACAGAGACACATTAACTTTATTGTGTACTTAGTAAAAGTGATCACTCAATATAACAAGAGTTACACTAGGGATACAATTGTTTTCTGTGTGTATACAATACAATCTCCATAAGTGACTCGCATTAATATGATATTATCCGCTTTGGGTCATGCCCTCACAAATTTGTTTTCTTAGGCCCAAAAGAGAGCATACTAATGTGAAATTGAATCACTTATAAGCTTGATAATTCTTCCTTCTTTAATCAATGAGGGACTTGCTTGTGATGTACCCTCTTCAATCCTTCCCTCAGACCAAGGCCCACAGGCCACAACACCATAGGGCCTCTTCCTCAACGATAATTTGTCTACCTTGTATGTCCGGAAATCCATAGAACCTTACTTCTCTAACCACTTGTCAAGAATACTGTCAATACAAATCACCAACCAGATTTTCCCATCGCGAGGAACAACTCAGAATTCGCTACCACACAGCAAAGGATGCTTACCATACATGTTGGATTAAATGTACAAAATATGTGCGTGAGTAAAGACAATTCATAATTATGAAACTATTACTCATTATAACATTATATATCGACTTCAACACATCAATTCACTGCATAAACTCTTGCTTCAAATTTTCTCTCCTTTAACCGCAAAAATTGGCTTCTTAGCTTTCAAAATATCTACATACTACTCCGTATATTATGCAGCTCATATTATAGGCTCAGACACCATGAACATGCCCAAGTTTGCAGAACAATCTGTAAATTCTGGTGTGATTCCACCACTATTAGAGCTTATTAAAAACGTAGATTACCGACAACTTCGTATTATTTTCCAAAATTCCCACCACTCGCCACTCGGGTATTAGTCCTCTCATCAATTAAATGATTACAAAACCTACAGAACATTAAAAATCTACGGCAATCTAGAATTCCCCATTGAATCATACCACCAAATCAAACAATAGATCTTTCAATTTCAAGCATTTCGTCACTAATTAGATAATTTTATACACATTCAGTCAAAAAACAACCAAAAGAGATTAATCAAATGGAAAAGTTGAATACAAAAGATTGGTGAAATTTTGAGGATTTGCGTCATTGTACTAGAGAGAGAACAAGCATAATGAAATGTTTTAGAGAGAAAGGAGGGGAGAGAGAGCAGTAGAAATGGACAAATTGTAACAGCACAAAACAAAATGAATCCATTTAAGTTAATGTAATCTTAGCCACTAGTTTGTTTAGTGAACGGTCAAGATGAAGGTTGGTTCTCTACTTGGCATTTTCCCAGCATTTCTACTTGTCTCAATCAACTAAACGCTTGTACGTGTAAGTTTCATCATTTATTAATTATTATAATTAGATTGTTCAAAATAATGATACATTCAATGGATTCGATGATTGGATTTTTTTTATTAATAAGCGTTTTTTTAAATATTTTGAGAAATAAGTCACTTTTCAAATTAATTTAAAAAATAAGCTAAATTAGTTTGGAAAAAAATCGTTGTCTTGGATAACGTTTTAGGTTAAGCAAAATCGTTGCCCCAAATAACGTTTTAAATTGGAGGTGAAATGGGGTGGTTGAAATTGGGGTAAAAAAAATGTTGTTTAAGCAACGATTTACTTAAAGAAAAATCGTTACCCAAGTCAACGTTTTAGTTTAGAATATTGCAGGGAATCTTGCCAAGAAATCAGGTAAGTGGATAACATTGCCCAAGGCAACATTTTCTGTCAATGGAAAGTTTTTGGTTTAACTAAAAACGTTGACTCGGACAATGTTTTCCACTTACCTGATTCCTTGGCAAGATTCTCTGCAATATTCTAAACTAAAATGTTGCCTGGGGCAACGACTTTCCTTTAAGTAAATCGTTGTCTCAGGCAACGTTTTCTTTTGCCTCAATTTCACCCACTTAATTCCAGCTCTAAGTAAAACGTGCCTTAACCTAAAACGTTATCCGTGACAAAATATTTTATTTAAATATTTTATTTTTATAATATAATGAGAATTTATTATCAAAATTTTAAATTTTGAAAATTTAAATAAAAATGGGGTAAAAGTTAGAGTATCTTCCATACACGAAGCAAAGGCTTATCAATTGAACATGGTCATATGAACAGTCGTCTGAAATGATCTTTATGATATTATAAAAAAGTCTCAAGTCAATCTCTGTTTTTTGTTTCTCACAATATATATACTATTTAGGCCAAAGTTCCAAGACATCATTTTAATACTTGATTGAGTTGATTCTAGATAAACGCCTTGTCAATGTCTCGTGTTGTTCATTCCCTTATATTTAATCATTACCAACAAATTTTGGAAATATTATCTATTTATCTTTGAGAGCAAGCACATCACTGATTTGTTTAAGTAAAAATTGAAGATAATTATTTTTTAATTCATCTACTCAAATAAAAAATAAGAGGGAACACAATTCTTACAGAAACTTTAATGACCCTTAAAACAAGCAAAGAAATTTATTAGAGCAAGTCATTATCAAGAAAATTAATTGAATCAATCGAATCACAATTTAGCAAAATAGGATTGGATTTTTATCTTTATCCTATAACATAAGAATGACTTTGATATGTATACACTATTACACTTAGATGATTACACTGATTAAAGCATGATTTTATCAAATATTTGTAGACTAACACCAAATAACTAACAAGCTAAGGAATGTATTAAATGTTTATTTACAATTATAAGGGTCGTACATGACCCTAAAATAATTTAAATTTCGGAATTCATGAAAAATCATATGTAGTCTAGTCTAATTTATATTCAAAAAAAATTAAACATTTTTTTTGGCTACGTAATATGGTATATACAACAACTGGTATTTATTATTTGCCAATACAAGACATGTTACTTCCTTTGTGCAATATCAATGGTTGGTAAATATCAAAGCAACATTAAACGTCATTTACTAACTACTACGACATTTAAAACTTATCATTAAATAAAGTTATATAAATGAAAAAGATCATGTTATAATATCAGCAGCAAAATTTATGTTTATTACAGTTACATTTTACCATTTCCCAAACGGTTGCATGGTAGGCGACAGGATCAAGCATTGCACTGGTTTGTTCAAATAAAAACTTAGGATAAAAGTTCCAATTCTTACAAGTGAAAGAAAAAAGAGGGAACAAATTCTTACAGTAGCTTTTTTTTTTTTTTTTTGGCAAGACTTGCAGAAACTTTAATGACTCTTATCAAACAATCAATCAAACAAATTTATCAACGCAAGTCATAATCATGAAATTTATTTCATCTTATCACAAGTCTATAGAATCACTAATTAGTAAAAATAACATTATTGGAATTTTATTTTTATCCAATATACGATAACATAAGCATGATTTATATATGTATACACTTGGATGATGATAATCATGATCATATTGTCAAATACTACTAATAATTTCGCCTTAGTAATTTACACTTTTGACGTCTGTTGCATCATTAGTAAGTTTTTGTTTACCATCTTAATTAAACCACTAAGAAATATCCAAAAAAAAAAAACCCTCCATATTTTTATTTTCTAGAAAAGATCAATAGCCTCAGCATCTAAGGAAATGTCCATCAAGTTTACTTGGTCATGACTGATAACCCCTTCTTCAAATAACCACTTCTCTAGTAAAGAGAGTGGCACTTGTTCCTCAGATGCCGCTGCGAAAGCCAACATTGGCTTGCTCTCACCTTGGAAAACCTCTACCGACGCCAACACCTGCGAGTTGCTGTCGGTGTTGTTGGTTGTGGTAGACGAGTTGGAATTCGAGTTTGAGTTGAAGCTTAGGAGTGACTTAAACTCCTCATGATCATTCCCAGAGGTTTGAGTAGACTCTTGAGGTGACTTGGGGTTTATAGTTGATGATGTTCCACCACAGGCCGGCTTTCGAACCATCCAGTTCTCGAGCAACCGAGCTATGTTCTCGGTGCTCGAGGCGTAGATGGACTGTTGTTGTTGCTGGCTGCTCGCCAAGCTTAAGCTAGCGGTTGGACTCAGACTCGGACTCTGACTCAGACTCGAAAGAAGTTCAGGATTGTCAATAGAAAGAGCCTTGCATAGTGCTTGTTTGGCCATGTGAATATCAGTTTGAAGTCTTCTCTCCCATTGTCCTTTGTTGGAAGAAGAGGTGGAAGACGTTGAATATGAGGAAAGCCCTTCTTGTGAGGAAGTGTTTTGACCATCTTGCCCTTCTTGCTTCTTTAACTTCTTCTTGAGATGGGTATTCCAGTAATTCTTTATATCATTATCTGTCCTTTGTGGGAGGTATGATGCTATGGCAGCCCATCTGTTAGGAAAATATCCAATAATTATTAAATAAGAATTAATTTCTACATGCAAAAATTGAAGATTTAGATTTTGTACTGTGTAACAGATCCCATAACATGGACAAAAGTGTAATAAATTTTACTAGGGAATTTGTATGCATATTAAATAAATAGAATTTACTCTAGTTTGTTGTGATGTGTAATTAATTATTGAACAAACGATCTACGGAGTACGTATTAAAAATACTAATTAAGAATTAATCATAAAAATTACCTATTTCCTAAGAGAGCTTGAAGATGGATAATCATCTTCTCTTCTTGTTCAGTGAAATTGCCTCTTTTAATACCAGGACGGAGGTAGTTAGTCCATCTAAGCCTGCAACTCTTACTGCATCTACGCAATCCTGAAAAACACGAAAGTTGGACATATATATTATACAATAATTGTCTCACTTAAGAATTATTATTATGGATTAAACAGATGAATCAAGTTATTGCTAGGCATATTTATGTGCTAACCCTAGTATAGTTACGAAGATCATGAAGAAAATTAAGTCAAAAAAAGTGAAAACTTTAGCAGCTGGCAGCAGTAGCAGGGTGTGTATTAAATACTCTTTAATGAGCAACCAACCCCAAGACGAACAACCGAAGCCACACAAGAATGATGAATCTAAAGCTAGCTTACACCCAAATGATTTTATTTTATTTTAAAAAAATGACTAGTAATATATACAAGTATAGTATTTATATTACATAAGCTTGATTATTTAAGCTAGGGTTAAGGGAATGGGAATGAGAATGAAACTAAAGAAGGGGAATAGAATAATACCAGTATTAGTAGGAACAGCCCTCCAATTTCCAGGACCATGTTCTTGAATATAAGAGACCAAGATTATATCCTCTTCAGGAGTCCAGGGACCTTTCTTCACCCCTATTTTATCACAACAAGGAGGCCTCCCCATTATTCACAGCTTCTTAGAAAAGAACCTGAGTAATAATCCTATGCGATCTATCTATCTATATATCTTAGGTACTGTAGGGATCAAGCGTGGTGGCCTGGTGTCTAAGAAGATATAGATAGTTTCTCTTACGAAGAGTTGTAGACAACTTAATTAGCTAGGTTTCTTCTCAAGGGAAAGAGAGAAGCTAAGGGTAGGAGTTTGGAATATATATTTGAGATTTACGAAAAGAGGGCCTGGACAGAGGAGGAGCTTAAAGACAAGGGTCTTCCAAGAAGAGTAGGATACCCTTAGTGTATATATATAACTTTAATAATACTCATAAAATGAAGAGTGCTGATGTTACTACTACTGTTGTTATTATTAAGATTATTATTAATAATAATTAGAGAAGGAAAAGAGTGAGACACTGGTACTAATACGCTGACCAAGAGAGAGAGTAAAGGACAAAGGGTTCGAAGAGTCAAAAGGAGACAGCAAGAGCATTTACTGCTTGTGCTTGAAAAAGTCAGCTTTGCTTTGAGCCTCACCGAACCGCGTGGCATTCAATTCATTGTTCATTCTATCACTCACACTTCCCCCTCCAGCTTTCACCTTTTTTGAGGGACCTTGTCGCACATCTATACATTAAATTAATAGAATAGAATAGTGAGCAGTGAATAATGACTGTGTTTACCGAGTAAAACCCTAGTATTAGTTGCGTAATGTGTCCAATTTCTGTAAGTCATACTATTAATTTAGGTTGACCTTTTCAGACCCTCACACACTCCCTTTCTTCTTCCCCCTTTTAAATTATTATACTTCCATAGTCAATCTGGACTAGCTGCTCCATATATTCCATTGCATATGTTCATGAACAATATCACAGGGCGTTGTATAAGAAATGTACAATTTTATTTATTATTATTTGTATTTTATTAATAGTCACTAATTGTAATTACATTTGTATTGTAAATATTAAATAAATAGTTGTTTTAATGCATATAAATTTAAGCTATTAGTTTGATATGAACTTGTCCGTGGAAGGTTTGAAAAACTTGAATTTTGGGATTTTTAAGCCATATAACCTTACCCTATAAAATGGATAAGCTCAAGCAAGCCCGATTCTTGTCGATACGTATCCCCACTTAATCCGCTCAAATGATCGACTCTACGTTATATAAGATAAAAATAAAAATAAAAAAATAAGGTAGCATTTTTCATCTGGTCGTATAATCAAAACTGTTTCAATTATTTCTAAGATTTTTTACTAAATGTTAAAGAATCAATTGATGATTACGATTTTAATGTTCAACTGGTTTTCTGCTACATGTTTTCATATATAAATTGTTCTGATATGATTAACATTGTTTTTCATCAGTTAACACTCACTATACCCCAGGGGCAGGGAGCTCTTTTTACTAACGATACGAAAGCCAGAAAAAAAAAAAAAAAAAGTAGAATATCGGCAAGGTCAACCCTTGATCCTGCTGACTCCGGATGAGTGAGACTAGCGCCCGCCCTTGACACTAATTCTCTCCTCTCGTTATAATTTTAGATTCAAACCCTAATGTTGATTTTTTTGCTTAACGTTCGATAATCATTTGGTTACGATTTTAATATTTAGTTGATTTTTCTACTACTCATCTTCATATGTAAACTGTTGACACTCAATTCTCTCCACTCATTTTCTCTAAAAGTTCGAGTAGTTTCTTACAGTTCATGGTGTTTTGTTCACCAAGTGGCTTAGTGCAAACTCATCGGTATTTAATTTAGAGAGGTTATTTTATCCTAGGTTTGTACGAACAGCTTGTACATTTTATATGTAGTATCGCGAATCTTCTAAAGAGAGTAATAGAAAACGCAACTCATTTATATATATCTAAGTAACATTGTTCTTGTTCTCTTGCATTACTGTTTATAATAGTTATAAATGCTTATGGTTTAGTTTTGCTTTTCTTACAGTTTAATTAACATAGTTTATGTCAAGCTTGCGATAACAACACCTATTAAACGATACTATTTCCTCATATATTCGTAATTGGTAAAAGCCACTACCCCTTTCATCATTCAAACCTGGATTAGATGCACAGTTCAATTAAGTTTTATCTTCAGTTAATTTCCAATTAAGGGGAAGTATTTATATGTCTTAACTCTCACCAATTTGCATGGGTACTAATGAGAGTCATACATGCAGTTTGTTATTAAACTTAAAAGATGAAGTCAATATCCTTCCATTTATACTGACTAAATGGATTGCTTATACTATGACCAACTGATTTTATAATACATCAGCTACACCTCAAGTCCTCAACTTTGTAGGCTGGCTTTCACCCTCTTTTCTTATTGTCTATTATGTATGGACTTGTCTTTAGATCTCTAATTATTTATTCACATACATCTTTACACTAAAATAAGTTTGTCAAATATGTTCATCCATGTAAACGATGAGTTTATGGGTGCAAACTTCTGATTAAGGCCTTATTTAATCTCCTTATTTCAAGACCTTATTACTTATTTCATATCATATCATATCAAAAATAAAAATAAAAAAATAAGTTATGATCAAATCAAATTAGATTAGATTAGAAAACTTATTTTAAATGGTTGATACATTTTACTATTAGTGTTATATATTACTCCATATTATGTTAGTTTTATTATTATAAAACTATAATTATTATCATTACTTTTTTTTAAAAAGTTAAGTTTATTGTTATTAGTATTTTTATTATTATTATTATTGCTCTAATGTTTCTTTTTATGTATCCATATTTTCAAAACAAGCATAACCAAAGGTATGTCCCATTTGAAATCCTTACCACTTATCTCATATATTTTGGACTAAACCTCATTGCATTTTATAATTCAGACTTTTTCTAACATTCATATGTTAAAATGCGCAAATAAGATACTCCACCTGGGTGCACGATGCGCATCGTGTACCCGGGACAATTTCACTTACCATTTAGATAATTCCAATGAACATTTTCTTTATTTCACTGACCATTTACTAAACTCCACTGACCATTTGCCCATTTTACTAATCAGTTAGTTAATTCCATTGAACATGTCTTTCATTTGACTGAACATTTGTTCAATTTCACTAAACATCTAATTAAATCCACTGAACATGTCCTTTTTTTCAATGACCATTTACCAAATCTCAGTGAACATTTGCTCACTAAATATTTGATAAATTTCACTGAATATCTAATTAAATCCACTAAATATCTAATTAAATCCACTGAATTGTACTGCGTTTTATACCGGATGCACGATACACATCATGCACCCGGGTGCAGGGTCCATATTCTGGTTAAAATGTATTAAATCTGGTCCTTACCTTTCTCAATGAACGCCGTTAATAAATAAATTGTCTGCAATCTCTAGAATTCTCTACACCTCTTTTTATTTTTTATTTGTCCTTTGAAATGACTTTTTTTAAAAGTAAAATTTTAATATTTTAAAACATAACAACTAAATGTCATTTTTAGAAAATAAAAAATATGACCATGGATATTTTTTAATAATTTTTTTATTTATATATATTTTGAGAAATAATCATTATAAATAATTATATTAACTTTTTTTTCTCTCTTCTACCAAGTGTCACACTTTCATTGTTGAAGAAATAATCAAATTTTCTCATGCAAAGTTTTATTTTCTTTCCTTTTCCCTTATGAGTATTTCCTATTTCACATTATTAGGAAGAGTTCTTCCCCCCAAAAAAATTTCACTTAGATCTATTTTCACATTATTGTGAATGGTCTAATAGAATATAAAGTTGAACTATTAGAAATAAAATTGTACATATTCGTGTAGCCATATTAATTTACTTTTGATTTTTATACCTTTTGACTTTTTTGTTTTTATAAAAAATATTTGATATATGTTTAGAAACATTTATCGGATATAAATTAGAAAGATTTCGTTTTAAATTTCAACTAATAACTTGTCTTAGACAATGCAACAACCCATCCCAAAAGATAGGAACTGTCCCCGTATATGATATGAGATCCCATAATGGTGTGGAAAAAATTTAGAATGGAAAGTCTTTTTTTTTTTTGTGGTGTGGAAATAGAGATACTCACACGGGGGAAAGAAAAAAATTTGTATGAGGAAATTTGATCGTTTCTTCACCAAAAAACTTACCACCAAATATGACATTTGGTAGGAGAGAGAGAAAAAATTTAATTTTAATATTTGTAACAATTATTTTTCAAAATACATATAAGAAATAATTATTAAAAAAATACCTATAATCATAATTTTTTATTCTTTGTAAAATGACATTCATTTTGTTATGTTTTTAAATATTAATATTTTACTTAAAAAATAAGAGAGATAGTGATGAAAAAAATTTTGGTTTACTTATTAATGGGATGAAATTTGCACAAAAAAAATAAAATATCAATAAGAGGAAAAGTATAGAGAGAAATTGATGTGAATTTCCTCGCTTTTTAAAGTATTCTCTCCGTTTCTTTTTGTTCTTCCCATTATTTTTTGTACAGATCTCAAAGTAAATTTAAATTTTAAATATTGTCAATTGTATATTTGCAAAAATTATAAAAAGTTGATATTCGAAAAATATATATTGAGACGAATCTTTTAAGACCCTATATGACTATGTTTTTTCTTATACATTAGGAAGAATTTATGGTCAAATTTTGGCTCTAAAATCTATAGATTCCAAATGAGAAGAAGAAAAAGAAATAGAGAAAGTACTGTTAGAAGTTTAGGATTGGGAATTTGGGATTAGCAAGTACAAATCTCGTAAAATTTTACGCCAAAGTTCGACAAGCGGAACCCCTGAACTGTACTACTGCCAAGAGATTGTTACATCTATCATGGCAACATAGCTAGAACCATTTATGTGTAAGGAAAAATTTCTAAAACTATTCATTTACTTTTAAAGAACAAAAATTTCTAAAACTTTACTAAAAATACAAAGTATAATTAAAAATATAATCCATCTATTCCTAATTATTTTCTCTATATATCAAAAATAGATATCTTTAAAAAATTACCTCATAAGGGGACTATACTTTTACTCTCATATATATAATTTGTGGTGTCACAATTTTTCTCTATCATCAATTTTATCAAACCAAAACTTAATAAAATGAACCTATGATCTCATATTCCCTCCGTCTCTCAAAGATTTCGCCGAGTATGAAAAATAACTTATTTAAAACACAATGAAAAATCTTTATGAGGACAACCCAAAATGAAATTTTTTTTAAGGAAATTAAACAATTTTTGGGGGACAACTCAAATAGAAAAAATAGGCAATTTTCGAAAGACGAAAGAAGTAGGTTGCAATTGAAAATGAATGGGAGATATCTTTTGAAGTAATGGAATATGGTTATGTGGTTTGGCCAGGGTAGTTGGATGTGGGTGATGGGGTTATATTTTGGTTTATGCTCACTTGTCATATATATTGATTTCAAGTTAAGTTGATTCAATATATATAATATTTAAGTAATTCATTTTTTGATATAATTCATTTTGATAGTGTAAATGAGTTTTGTCAAGTTTGAATATTAGTCTGGTTGCACTCGTTAAGTAAAGAGAGGATTCATTCACAACATTTAAAAGTGTTGTATTTAAAACCATATGACAATATAAAGATCATTATCTTAATCTTAAAAGGAACGAAGTAAATATTAGTCAATATGTATGAGATACTCACATATGATGTTTCATGAATTATTCGAGTTATTACTAAATCATCAAAGCACAACTAATTACATAGCTGCCGTAAGAAGTTTATATATGTTGGCTCAAAAGGCTCGAGATAAGATGAACTAAGTTTTCACCCGTCTCATACATATATAGTAGAAGTAATACTAATTTTGGATACAATATAATAAATTGCATGAAAGATTATTATCACCTATTACTGCAATTAGATCCATTGTCGGCAGTCTATAAAGTTCATACTCCATTGTTTTGTAGCACATGTTTTAGTGCTGTTTCTATGGAGAAAGGAAACAGAACTCGCGGCTAGAATAAAGACTATATTCTGATAAAAGTGCTACAGACAAATTATAGCAGATGAAAAGTGTTTTTGTGTTTGGTTCTTATGTCAGAATCATGTGATTATGTGATGAAGACTTATGATTCGCATGCCTCAAACTACTCTTACTCGATCTAACCCTTCTATCCTCATCGTCTACTTCATACGCATACTCGATAAGTATCAATTTAGTACTCCGTAATTTACAGACCATATATGTACACTAAGTATAAGCTGGGGCCTACCAGCCTATGGTATAAAAGCACAAAGGGCGGAACGAATTGAAGTATACGGAATTTGATCTATATCTTAAAAAATTATCTCATAAAACTATATCTTAAACCAATTTAACTTAATTGATATCCACATTTTGAGTACTCGATCTATACTTGAATTCTGCTATCTCAACTGTGTTAACATTGATGATAAATGACTTACTTGAACTTTAGATGTGATTAAATAACTTGCATATAACTGAATTCAAATCTAGATATGGAATTCCACCGCCTACACCAATGAAGTATGGTGATTGTCGCATAAATTTGAATGTATATTTATCCACAGAAAAAAATTTCTAATTTATACTTAATATAAATATATTATGAGATATTTTTATAATTTAATTTTTATACATGAGATCATAATGTCTATACTTGATCTTCTATATTTTTATATCTGATATAACAATATATATATCTGATATAACAATAGTTATATCTAATAATATAATAATATTTATATATGATATTTCAATATTCTAATATAATTTACATCAAATATGAATTAGAAAAGCTTCTTATCATTAAGATATAAATAAACATTACCCATCTCACATAGATTTTTAAGCTCGGTTGGACCTCCTCATGAGTGTCGATCTCTACCAATAATCATATTCCTCATTACACTTATTGTGTTCAATATATGTATCATTCATTTTATATTATCAGTTGAGATCCTATATTCCCTAGTGGTTTTGTTTGGTATTATGTTGTCAATTGTTACCCGTAACTTGTTTGTCTAGTTGTATAAATTTTTTTTTTTTTTTTTTTTGTAAATTTATATGTTTGAAACAATGGTTGGTAAATTAGTTGTTGAATATAAATAAATAATATTGTGACTATGCAGAATGATCTTAAGGACAATATTTAATTGTTAATCATTAATTATTATTCCGCACTATGTATTAAGTAGAGAAAAGGAGTTATTAACTTATTATAAATAAAAAATAAAATTTTTGAAAGTATTCAAGATTAAGTAAGCAAAGTAATTTACTTATTAGTTACTAATTATTTCCTCCATTCATAACATTACATTGTTTGGTAAATCAATTTAATTTTTTAATGGTTTTTAATTGACATATTACCTTAAAATGATTAGTACTCTAATAAATACATACAAATTATTGAATATTATAAAAAAAATTATTAAAAATTAATGATGATTACTTTTCTTACTTTGAATTAATAATTACTCCATAATAAAGGTACAAGGTTTTTGCTAATTATAACTGAAAAATTATAATACATTTTTGTACCAAAATGTATGAAATTAAAGCTACTTTTGACATCACTTTTTATTTTAGCTTAAAAGTATCTTTTCAATCGCCGGTTGGAAATTAAAGCCATTTTAACAAACACAAATTTTACTTTTTGCAAAAATTGAAAAAGCCAAAAACTAGTGTAAAAGGCCAAAAAAAAAAAAAAAAAAAATCATGTGCTAAACAAGGCTTATATGACACACTTAAAAAAAATATTTCTTTAATAAAGGGGCTGTGAGGGACTAAAAATTAATGTCATATGTACTATAACCCGGTCATTATCAAATATCATCATGTCCACCATATCATCCTCAAGTTCTTTGAGCTAAAAGATAAGGAGTAATTAGGCAGGACTATAAGAGTATGAATTGTTGAATAGCCGAAGTTGTACTTGGATTTTGAATAAAGGACGGATAATGAATCAAAGGATAAAAGAAATTGTGACTCGTCGATTTCGTAGGAAAATACAAATGGAAACGCAATTGTGTTAAACCAAATTAGCTGATACACTAAATGCCAATAATAAAGAAGTAGAACCTTTCTGAATACTGCATTAGATGGTAGTGGAGGAAGGAGTGGCTGCACACATATATGTCGAAAGCTCTAAGCTTTTGTCATTTCTCACAAAAACATTGACAAACTTTATGACATTTAGTTTACATAATTGATCATGACTAATCGAGTAATCGACTGATGTTCACAGATGAAATAAATTTTAAGAGAAAGAGTGAAATATACTAGTTATTTAGTCTACGTCATTGTTCATATTGTCGTACATGTCACTTTAAGATTCTAACTTGTCTAGTTAAGGCGATCAGAATGAGTCTTTTTACTTATATTTTACTGAAATAATAATAATAATAATAAAATATTCAAACTTGTCAAAAAAAATGAATGAGAAGTTTATTATCTTTGCTTAATTAATAGGAAGTATTATTTATTTATTCTACTTATGCTAGTATATTATAGTTAGGTTATTTGTTATTTGCTAAGTTTCCATTAGGTAGACATGCGGAGTATATAGAAGAAAAATTATTTCATTAAACGAGCCGTTAAGATGAATAAAGGTATTTAAAATGTATGTGATGAGGATTCAGTCCATGAGAAATGAAGGAAATCAAAGTGATTATGTTGATGGCGAAATTTAGGAAGGTCATGTGAACTTAGTAAATAAGAAGCAAGAAGGTACAAAATTTTCAAGCTCCAAGCACGGCCCTGGCCCTGGCCCTGGCCCTAATGCAAGAGAAATTATCCAGCAAGGTTGTCTTGCTTAACTTCTCATAATTGGAACTAAAGGCTTCATTAGCCGTTGTTGCATTAAACTGGCCGGACGTTCTTTGGGAGTGGTTACAATTCATAAAGACTGAAACTTAAAGTGGGAGTAATTTCAAAGAGGGGCATAACTTAAGGAGTTGTTTCAAAGCTTCGAAGGATAAATTCAGAGAGAGGTGTGATTTAAGGATGAATTGTATAATAAGGAAGTTTCAAGACTTGAAGAACTGACCATCATAGCTGCTATTTCAATCCCTTGAATTAAGCTTATCCATTAAAAGAGAGTTAGATTGGGAATTTTATGAATACCACTATTTATAACTACTGCACTAATCAACTTTCTAGAAGGATGCCTTAATATATATCCTATGCCAAAAGTCATTAAAAATTGATGCTACATGCCCAGTAACCATTCGTCGCAGTCACTTCTAGACCGATAAAGCCTCCCATGTAATAACCATATATATAAATATATTATTTAAAACATATTTATACTCAAATATGTTCTTTGAAAATTATGCTACAGGTAAATGTTACAAATAAAAAGAAATGAAGGGAAAGTTATTGCATATTACAGGTTGGAGTTGATCTCACTTAGCAGTTGAGAACTTGAGACACTAACCGTAAATGACATTTCAACTAGGGCTCATCTACTTGGAATGTAATATGCCAATACTTTTCAACAAGTTATTTGCAAAATAAATAAATAAATAAGAAATAACTAGCTTGTTGTAATAGTGCCATAATTTGACATGACTAATGGGACATCTCATATGCCCTTCCCCATCAAAATTACCAAAAATAATTCATTAATCATTTATAAAAGAATTAACTCTGTAGTTCTTGTTAATTATCTTTAATCATCCCAATTCAAATTACATAAAATATACGCATATTAACATTATAATTACCAGATATTTTATAATTTGGCGTATAAATCTATTAATTTATTGGGTGGGTGATGAAATTTTTGACATGATTTTTTATTTCTATATAATTTTTATCGATAAATCATGTTCTCTCATCGTTCTTTGAGCAAGAGTCCATGTAATCAGCTCCACGTTCACACATCATATTAATTGGCGGTAATAATTAATTCTGACGGCATAGGACATTAAAGAGTGTTTTTGGCTGTATGTTTTACTTTATCGGATACAATTCAATCATTCTAATATGATAACGTAAATAAAAAAGGTAGAGTTTTTATTTGTTGATCAATCAAAGCTCTTGTATTTATGTTTTTTTCTTGAGGTGTCCTCCGATTAGCTTATCTGGCCATGACTTATTTCAGTAGCTAACTTCTTCCTCAAACTACTTTCATTTTCACACATAACTTACAATAATTTGATGTGTCGATCTTTTGACAAATTTCATCAGGTGGTCCATCTTTATTTTGTGTATGAGTGTGACTCTGAAAATCTATCTATCTATATATTTATATGATGCATGAGCCCCTACGTGAAACAATTACAAACTTCACATCCTACACAATTAACACAACAACAATTATGGGATTCCTGTGTGGAAGTTTGAAATGAGTATATATGAAACAACATAAGGAAAGTGATTTATGAACGATCTGTTGATAGAGAGGAAATAACTTGACTTTTAATGAAGAAACTATATAAGTTATATTAGTAAAAAAAAAAAATGCCTTTGAAAGTCACTTAATTATAAATGTGCAACATGTAAACTTTTTGAATCACCTATTATGATGAATCAAGTGATCACATAAAAATATATAAAAAGAAGTTCTGAAAAATATTTATGTATTGAAGTATATATATAACGTGTAACACATAAACATTTAGAGTTGCCTGTTTTAAATTAGACAACGCATAATGTTTTAATTTTAAAAATGGAAAAATTAGGATATGAGTCTCTTGATAAATTAAAGTGAGACATAAACCTTATGTATTACAAAAGATTCATTAGATGAATACCTACAAGTCGCCTAATGTATTATGTTGGACATTAGCTTTTTTAAAGTCACCTGTATTATATTAGGCAACGCGTAAATTTATATAAAAAAATAATTAGGAGACATGTCGCCTAATCTTTGGAAATGACACATAATAAGCCTTTCAAGTCGCCTATTATAAATCAAGTGTCACGTTCGATGAATCCTTTAAGATCTTTAGCTATAATAATTATGTTTGACAGAAGCGCCTATTTTATATTAAGCGGCACTTAAAGCTTAAACATGATGTTATTTATTTGAATAACTAATGATGTAATGTGCTATAAGGTGTTTTGGGGTAAGTGACATCAACTTCCATGAGACCAAAGATAATTGAACCTTGGAGGAAGAATTAATTAGAGTATAAGGTTTGGGGCCAGGCAAATTTATAACATGATATGACCTGAATTAACAGCGGAAAAGCAAGGCTCTAGAGTAAGAGAGCGTAGGAAACTAGAAATATATAGAGGAGTGAGGTACACTCTGAGTGGATACCATATAATAAACAGATAAGCCAAAAGGAATGTCAATGGGTCGGATTAGGGTCGGGTCGGATTAGACTCAGACTCATACCCATTTTAACAAATTAGATCTATATGGCTATATCCGCTCTAGACCCATTGGGTTCTAAAATTTTAGACATTTATCCAAATCCACTAGATCTGATGGATATTGGGTCCAAAATGGGTTCTTGACATATTTGTACTTTTATATGCTTATTATTCACATGTTTTATAATTAGATGTCTTTTTGCATAATTAGATGTATTATTCACATGCTTTATAATTAGATATTTTGTAATTAGATGTATTATTTATATGTTTTATAATTATATGGAACGGGTGCATGTTGGGTTCAAATCATTACATGTTTAAATCAGTTATTCGAATCGTATCAATTTTTGAATCCTCAAATTGTCACTAATTAATGCTCCATTTCTAGTTGTAAGAGTTGTTTCTTTTTGTTTTCAATGGACAATGTGACATGAAATACATGTTCAAAATCAACGTAAACTAAAATATATGAGAAAGAGTTATGTAGAAAAATTAAGAACCTGCATTGAACGTTGTATCTTAATGCAACTCACAAACGACACGACCCGTAAAACCAGCAAACATTATTAAGTATTGTCAAACAAAGCTCAAATTTCACCTTTTTTTTTAGGCTGGTCAGTTGTTACTAAATTATTAGATCATAATCTTGGTTTGTAAGAGTTTGTTACAGATGTAATAACTTATGCCAAGCTAGCATTGTAGGTATAAATACCAAACAGAAAAAACAAATGAGGGTGAGATTCTGTTAATAAACTTTTGCTATTTCTTGTTTTCTTTCTCTTGGGTTTCTCCTGGGTCACTGATTTCTTCCATTTGCATGCTAGAATCGTTCATGGTATCAGAGCTATTGTGCTCTAATTGCTTTTTCAGTTTGGATTTGCGATGGATGTAGATGGAGAACTAGCTAATTAGAGCAACAATTGTGGAATCAATTTCAATGATCAGTATTATGGTGATCATCCAGGCATACAACTTGGGAATCATATACTCACTGGTTCTAACTATTTGAATTGGAATAGAGTAGTGAAGATGGTGTTAATTGCAAGAAATAAACTGTAATTTGTCGATGGAAGCTTACCTATGCCAACTGAAGGTTCACTAGAAGCACGAAAATGGATTAGGAATGACTATATGGTAATGTCATGGTTGTTAAATTCTATGAATAAAACTCTTGTAGAGAGTTTTGTTCATAACTAATTCATATCAATTGTGGAATGTGCTGGTTGAAAGATTTGGGCTCACAACTGCTCTAAGGTTATTTGAATTGCATCAATCGGTAACATCATTTTAGCAGGGTGACTATTCCATTGCTGAATATTTCGGGAAATTAAAAGCAATTTGGGATCAACTTCAACTTTTGAAAGGTTTTCCAGGTTGTACATGTGGAGCAATAAGGACGTGTTCATGTGGAATCTTGAAGAAAGCTCTAGAAATTGATCAACGAAACAAGTTGATGTAGTTCTTATATGGTCACTCAATAACACAATGCTTTCATTTGAATGGTTTTCCTTACTGGTGGAATAAAGATCGTGGAAAATCTATCAAAAATGGTGCAAGAATGGCGGCTACTGTCGACACTGATAGTATTGAAAGTATATGCAACATAGCACAAGAAAATATTGATCATGTTATAGCTTCAGCAGTATATAATGAGGTTTTAAAGATGATGCAAAAGCAGAACCAGAATGTGGCAGCTATAAATGAAAATAATCCTCCTTATGCATCTGTTCAGTTTGCTGTATAAGCTCTATCTCTAATCTAGATATCTTATCTAGTATGTCTAATCATACACATTGGATCATAGATTCCGATTCTTCTGATCATATGGCTATGAATTTGACTTTATTTGCTTTATTAAAATAGCTTAAATCTCCTATTAAAGTATCTTTGCCTAATGGAACTACAACATGTGTCAAACATATAGGAACAGTGAAACTAAATCCTTGTGTTTTCTTGTAAGATGTCCTTTATATTCCTCAATTTCAACATAACCTTTTATTTGTTGGAAAGCTTCTTGATCACAATAGATTACTTTTTATTTTTTAGCCAACTTATTGTTATTTTCAGGACCTTACAACTAAGCAAGTAAAGGCCATTGGCACAAGACATTCAGGTCTATACAAATTCTCATGTGTTTCTTTTAGGATCACATTACAGAATATGGTATCTGTCTTGTATCACACAATTTTGGTTATGTAAATAATTCAATAACCTCCACAAATAATCCTAGTATTGATATTGTTCATGCTAGATTAGGACATCCATCATTAAAAACTTTAAAACACACGACAGTTCCATTACTTTGCAATAATACTCTCTCTGATTTTAGCTGTGAATCATGTGTTCTTGGAAAGCATCATAAGTTTCCTTAATCTTTATCTACTTCTCATGCTATTGCTCCATTTGATCTATTACACATTGATTTGTGGGGAAAATATTCTAGGCCATCTATTACTACAGCTGTTTATTTTTTAACTATATTAATTAGATGATCATACTAGAACAACCTAGACCTATTTGTTACAAGAAAAAACATAGGTTTATACCACAATATCTGCTTTCTTTGAGTATGTTAATACTCAATTTAATAAAGGAGTGCACATCATCAGAAGTGATAATGGAACTGAGATAGTTCAAGAAGTGTGTAGATCCTTATTTGCCTCGAAAGGGATTATACATCAGAGGGGTTTTCCTGGAAACCCACAGTAAAATGGTAGGGTAGAAAGAAAGCATAAACACTTGCTTGAAACAGCAAGGACTTTAAGGCTTCATGCTAATTTACCTTACAAATTCTAAGTTGATTGTGTCTTGGCTGCTACTCATCTTATCAATATGCTTTCTAGTTAAGTTCTAAAATGGAAATCTCCTTATGAATTGTTGTTTAACAAACCACCAGATTACAACCATTTGAAAGTAATTGGTTGTTTGTGTTATCCATCTCGAAATACATCAGATAAGTTTGATCCTTGGTCAAAATGGTGCGTTTTTCTTGGGTATCCTTATGCTCAAAAAGGGTATAAGATGTATGATATCCAATCTCATTAGACTCTTATCAGTAGAGATGTGTATTTTGTTGAATTAGAGTTTCCTTTTAAATCTCTCAATATGACTGATATATCTGATGCTTAAGCTGCTCAATTGCCTCTTGTTAATCCAGCATTGGATTCTTCAATTCCTCTACTCACATCTTATTTAGGTCAAACACCTGATCAAACATCAGAGTGAGGATAATTCTGTTCAGAATGATTCTGTGATCATGTTAGATACTGATTTACATAATGATAATCAGCATAAATTTATGCATATGCCTTAAAGGGTGTCTATCAGGCAGACACATCTTCTTTCTCGATTTAAGGATTTCATTATGTTCATGCCTAAAAACATGATTATAGATGATATTTCATCTAATCAGTCAGTATCATTTAAGGTATTTAGTGAATCATCTTTGTCTAACATGTCCACGGATCATTTGCATAGTTTATCCAATGTGTTGACCTCTTTTGAGTCTATCTCATATAAGCAAGCTAAGGCATATCCTCAATGGGTTGAAGCCATAGAGAAAGAATTACAAGCTTTAGAAGAAAATGATACTTAGAAACTCAATGATCTCCCTCTTGGCAAGAAGGCTATAGGTTGTAAGTGGGTTTATAAAACTAAATTTAAACCTACTAGAGAAGTTGAAAGGTGTAAAGGGAGATTGGTTTCTGGAGGAGAAAAATAGATTTATGGGAAAGATTATAAGCATACATTCAGTCTAGTTGCAAAGTTAACTACTGTGAGGGAAATATTGGCTTTGGCAGCTATCAAAAACTGGGATATACAACAATTAGATATAAACAATGCATTTTTGCATGGATATATCGATGAAGAGGTGTACATGACTCCTCCTTTAGGCTATAAGAAAGCCAAGCCTGGACAAGTATGCAAATTGAAGAGATCTTTACATGGTCTTAAGCAAGCTTCTAGGTGTTGGAACAAGGAGCTGAGAAAGTTCTTAGTTGAATGGGGATTCATACAGTCAAAGCAGGATTATTCAATGTTTATTCCAAAGGAGAGTTCTTTTACAGTAATTGTTGCTTATGTGGATGATCTTTTGATTACTGGTAATGACAATGACTTGATTATTGAATTAAAAGGTGCATTGCATAATGCTTTTACCATTAAAGACCTAGGGAGGTTGACGTATTTTCTGGCTATTGAAGTTAGTAGATCTGATTCAGGCATTTTACTAAATCAAAGAAAATATATCTTAGATCTATTGAGTGATCATAATATGGAAAATTGTACTACTGTTAATTTTCCAATGGCAAAGGGGCTGAAGTTGAGTAAAATTGAAGGGGAGCTAATTATTGATTATGAGGTGTATAGAAGGTTGATTGGAAAGCTATTGTATTTGAATATAACTCGTCCTGATATCAGCTATGCCATGCAGCAGTTAAGTCAATTTCTCTCAGCTCCTAGAGGTCCTCATTTAAGTGTTGTTATTCACGTTCTAAAGTATCTTAAAGGTACTCTAGATAATGGGTTATTTTATTCAGCAAATTCAAGTACTACACTAACTGCATATAGTGATGCAGACTAGGGAACTTGTCTAGATTCTGGTAGATCTTTAACAGGTTATTGTATTTTTCTTGGCAATGCTCCTGTTTCATGGAAGACTAAGAAGCAGTAAGTTGTTTCAAGGAGTTATACTGAAGCAGAATACAGGAGTATGAGTCATACAAGTACTGAAATTGTTTGGTTGGAACGTTTGTTGGCCGAATTGAATTTACAAATACTAACTCCAATTATTCTTCATTGTTACAACATTTCTGCTCAACACATTGCTAAAAATCCATGTTTTCATGAGAAGACAAAATATTTGAGGAGGAAAAGTCAGAAGATTGATGTTCATTACATTGGAGAGAATGTTCAATTTGGTTTTATTCAACTAAAACATGTGAAATCTACTCTTCAGCTTGCTGATATAATGACCAAGCCTTTGGGAAAAGATCAACATCTATTTTTAAGCTCTAAGATTGGTCTAATTGTAAACATTCCAGTCCAAGAATGGACCCTTGGTCATTCTTGAGGGGAGGGTATTAGATCATATTATGGGTTTGTAAGAGTTTGTTACAGATGTAACAACTTATGCCAAGCTGACACTGTAAGTATAAATACAAAACAGAAAAAACAAATGAGGGTGAGATTTCTTTTAATAAACTTTTGCTATTTCTTGTTCTCTTTCTCCTGGGTCTCTAATTTTTTCCATTTGCATGCTAGAATCGTTCATAAAGTTTTTAAGTAATTCTCATTTTTAACCCTCAATTAATTTAGTTTAAATTTGGTCAAGTAAAAAAATACTTTATAATTGATAATCTTTAACTTTTTAATATTATTATTGGTAATTTTAATGATAATCTTTAACTTTTTGATATTATTATTGGTAATTTTAATGATAATATTTGACTCATTATTTTCACTAGGCAAATGTTATCATCATATCATATCATATTATATCCTCTCATATCCTATATTATTATTTAAGAGCAAAAGTTCACGTGGTAAAATCAAAATCTAAATCATATTTTCTCATAAAGACACGTGACAATTCTTTAATTTTTCATTTCTATTTTTTTTTTTAAAAAAAACGCTTTCCTTGTTTCATAATACCAAGAGGAAAGGCCACTTGTATTTAGTATCTTAGGGATCATGCATGTAAAACGTTCACTAACTGAGTTTCGTTTACGGTTGGACCGTAGTCCGTAGGAGCATTACTATCAAATTGGAGTGTAATGAAGTGTTTTGATTTGCAAATTGGATAAATGTTTGTACTTTATCTTTTACACCGTTATTACCAAGTATTATTGTACAGTGTAATTATTATTTGGATGTTAATGATTCTCTAGTTCTCTGTCAGAGAATCCGAATAATATTCTCAAAATATAAAAATATAGGATCCATACCTTTTTTTTTTTTTTGCAACAACAATATGAGAGGTCGAGTCATCGAGACAACAAAAGTTCATATTTCCTTACCACAAAGCGACTTCCACGTTGATAATAACTAATGTACACAAATAAATTAGTATTAAATATATATTTATCTTTTTTTCTTGTATTATTAGTGACAATCCGACACTCTAATTTAAAAGTCCTAAATCCTCGGACAAACTTGACATGATTTACATATTTAAGAAGCCAAGACAACTAAAATAAGCCCCATATGGTCCGAGAGTTTTCATCATTTAAGGTAAAGTTTGGTTTAATTTGAGTTTTTCGTGTTTCGTTTGCCATCCGAAATGGAATGGTATGAAGTCTATTACTTGAGGGTATGGATTCAAATGACCATACCACTTAAAAATTATTTGGTAATATAAAAGGTTTGATTTTATTGAGGAATGTGTTGTAAATTTTGAGGGTTATTCTAAAAATACTTAACCAAACTAGCTCAATTAAGGTATGAATTCAAAACTCATTTTAAAATATTGAATCAAACACCCTCTTAGTTTTGAAAGATTTTGGAAAATTAAATCCAAGTTTTAATTTTGGGCATTAAATATGATTTATTTCGCATATTTATAGCTTAAAATTAAGTCTAACATTTTTTTCTAAATCTAAAAAGTAATTTTTTTTTTTTTGGTAAATTAGGAAATCCCTAATGACAAACCAAATAGTATATTTGAGACTAATTCAAAGTACGTCATATGGAGTATTTCGTAAGTCATTTTCTACAATTTAGCATAATACACACATAAAATATTTGTTATACTTTGACAAAGTGATTCACGCAGTCAACTACTATAAACTTCTAACTCAATTTTATCTAAGCCTATTAACTTAATTAAAAATTGTAAAAAAGAATGATAAGATATTATCTTAACTCAAAATAAGGAATATTGCTAAAAATAAAAAATAAAAAACCTCAATATACACAAATCTTCTATGTTGGAAAAACAAATTTGAGTGATAAGAAAGTGTGAATAGTGATATGGTAAGTAACGTAGCATCATTTGATGAGTTATCTAACTGGGCTTCGGGTAGGTATGAATCAAATGAATGTGAGCCCAGCCCTCACGCATTGACAAAAATAACTACGTGTTGTCTAAAACGAAAACTAGGGTGACTTAGCAATGAATAGCAGGAACGGGCCTACATGGGCTCGGGTCCACAATGTTGAGGAAATAACAACTTGTACTTAAATTGTATGCTTGCATTTTGTTCGTATTAGGCAATGAGAGTTATCTACAAGTTGAAGACATATGTCAACAAAGAAGGTACACTTGTGAAAAGGAAAGCGAGAGGACGCAAGCAATGTTCTGGAAGATCACATGTGAGCCACGTGATGAGCATACCTGTACCATTGCGTGGGTACCAACACAAAAGTACAAAACACTGTAGGCGTTGACTTATACAAGTGTTAGTGTGTTACCCAAAACCATATACGGAGTAGACGTATAAAAATACATGTTCGTGGCCTAAGCAAAGTCAAACATCGAGCTGGGATCAAGTTATTGAGAGCAAACATCGAGCTGGGATCAAGTTATTGAGAGGTTGGCTAGAGATGGGAGGTAGCCATCAAATCAATATAATGCATTTAAGTGGACAAAGGGGGAAGACATTGCTGCTACATTTTTATTAGTTGGAATCTGGAAATATTTTCCCATTCCAATTATTCAAATAATGTCCAACTAAACTTCTAAAGCAAAGAGAATAGCCATAAGATTTGCTGTTGGTGCCACTCTATTTCTTTATAATTTTAAGAATGTATTGTTTTAATCTTAGTTTGTTTTGGCATGCTGAATAGTGTGTGTTTTGTGAATGTAATTGTACTTGAATAGGTCTTATTAATACTTATAAGCTTTGGAACCTGACTTAATTTGGCTAGGTCCTACTAAATCTAACGATTAGTGCCTCAGTGCTTACACTTTCTGAAACTTTTATTCACAATTATTATAGCTGACTTTATTATAAGCAAACCGTGTTCGATAACTGGACAAAATAAAATTTCAAGATTGAAAACTAGCAATAATCATTCATAGTCTCCCTTTTAGTTTGTAGTCATGACCCATTATTACCCGATTTGATCCTTTAATGATCCTATAAAACATAACCATTTAAAAGACCGACTCAATCAAGCATATAATCTGTTATATCTTTTTATAAATGCGTTGGTCAATAACTCTTAACGAGACCCCTCCCATTTAAATATATTTATACATATAGCTTTTGATTCACTGTTGTCAACTGATATAAGCTTCTCCATCTCCTTCCAAACCTCTAATTGAGGTTTACTACCAATTCCACATCTTCTTCATCTTACACATCCTCATTATCTAATATTTCTAGGTCTTCATTGTCGTTCGGTTAGGCAAAGTGGCTAACTAGGTGGAGTATTGGTCGGAGAATACTTTTGGGCCAGGCCGGGCTAAAACCAGGGGTATATAATTTGTCCAAAGCCCAGCCCAAATTAATTCAGGTCACAATTACCATGCCCAAGCCCCGGTTTTTTAGGCTGGGCTAGGCCGGGCTAAAGATGCTTTGCTCTACTCCCTCCCTTGCTCTTAGTTTACCTTTCCTCGATTACCTTCCACTACTTGAACAGAGCAGTACCACGTTGCCCAATGCCCATGACTCCGATAAAACAGTACCTCACCACAGCAGCACAACCCTTTTCCTTCTCAAGTTCCATTGCTAATCTTTCTATGTCCCAGACAGAGTGAACACAAAATAAACAAACCAAAATATGTTATGGATTCCACACAGATATCATTTACACAAACAATTTATCCAGTATAACAAAATTCCACTTTACTCTTACATTGTTCTTGATAGGTATACAGTATTACAATGTTATCATATGCAATATTGGTGTTGTTACGTGGGGAGAAAAAAAAAAAGGAATGGGAAGAATGTGAACCCCTGCCCTTTCAAACCCTGCACTGAAATTTTTCGCCAATTTTAAATCTCTAGCAAGAATCTCACAATTTCCTCAGCGACAGCCTTGGGGTACTCTTCTTGAGGCAAAAGAGCACCAGGTACTTCAACAAACTTGGAGACCCCTTTAGCTCCTCGAAGAGCTTCCATCTCAGCCTTTGACCTCTTAGGAGCACTAGAAGTTGAGACTACTAGAACAGGAATGTTACCCTCCATGGATGCAAAAATATCAAGAAACTCCTCTCTTGATTTGACAGGGTCTAAGAGACCTGTCAAGAAAGCAGCAGGCACATATCGAGCTCCTTCCTTCTTTGTCAGAGCATATCTGCTCTGCACGATTTCTGGGGTCACATTTGCAGGGTCTGCGTAAACATGAGACTTGTACTGGGATTGAATTGCATTTTCGTTGCTGACAAGAACATTATACATCATCCAACCCAGAGCTGGGGCCCTCAATGTTCCCCTAAGAAATCCATACCTTTGCATATCCATATAAAACCATACCTAAGTCAACACTTGAAGAGCAAAGAGATGCTATAATGCATAAAAGATAGGTCGCTGGACTTTTGTTTCATGTCACACAACAAATAAAACTCCCTTTTTCATTAGGTCACATTTTTATTTCAGATCGGCCCAGAATAAGAGACCCCTTTCTAGACTTAGAAAGTCAAATTTTAGAAAATTAATTTATGAGTCTTGAAGATAATAATGGTATTTCAACTTAATGTCACGACGAGGAGTCCCAATCATATGTGGCCTATAATTTAGGGATATAGGGAGTAACATAAATTTAGGAATATCAAAGATGACAGTCCTGATAGGACAAGTGTCAAAGGCATAGTTGACATTGCAATTCTATGTCCAATGACCTGTTTACAACATTTAATTTGTAATATGCCTGAGAAAATTGATTAGTAGGTATACCTGGATTCCATATTGGAGTCACGTCCGAAGACAATTGGAAGTGGACCAGCCCATGTTGGAGCTACGGCTATGATGGCTGCAGGCTTTACTAAACCCTTCTTAGCTGCTAAGACTGTCATTGTAGCAGCATGTCCACCTCCAACAACCACCAAGTTGTTGCCTGTCTTTGTACCAGAAAAGTATAAGCAAGAAGAAATGGAGTATAGATTTTGATAATGACTGGAATAGTAATAGACGGAGCCTCAAAGCATAGAGAACATAAGTTTGCAGATAAACTTTTAGAAAACAAGATTTCAGCAGCAACCAGTTTCAAGACAAATGCAAGGCAAGAATTGATGACAAGTCAAAGACTAAATAAAAACTAGGGGCTTATACCAAACAAGATAAATGGGAAGCTGAGATGACAATAAACATCAAAATGAAGCATGAATGAATCAGGTCAAACTAGAGTAGACCATAACAACTCCATCCCACATGCCACAAGGATAATAAGGTTGACAGTATAGACTATAGAGAACGATGAAAATAAACAATCATTAACAGAAAAGGACAAAGGCCAACTTTCCACGACCGACATCCTTGAATATCAAATTCAGTTTATGCCTCAGAAATGATGCTATCTATTTGATGGTGCTGTTAACTGGGCAATTAATTCTGAAGGAAATGCTCATATTTCCCACAGTTCTTTAGATTGAAAATGCTCAGCTATTTATGAAAATAAGATGGGTCTAATAGTTCACGACATCACTACTTTTTGGTGTACACTCTAAATGGCTACACAGGAATAGATTAATAAAATTTATGATCAAGCAAGGGAACCCAAAACAGCAGGTACAGAATATCTTTGCAGTGGCATAGTTAACTAAACATTATCTCCTTGCCGTAAGATTCCTTATGATTCTCTAGTTATCTTCCTCAAGTCCTTCCAAATCACATTCATATCACAAAAAAAGTTATCTTTATAGTCGAAAAATAAGATAAGATCATGTAAATAAGTCATGGAGAATGACTTCATGACTTATAAACATGCAGCAAATAAGGTACCCCTCACCCACCTTAAAATACAAAGTAAGTTGTGATTTGGGATTTCTAGTGGAAAATATGTTGCCAAATTAGTGCACTCAAATCATTAAAAAAACCTTGACCAAGAGAATAATCTCCTCATGAGGCAACAAATAAACTATCAGATTAAAAAGGTGGGAGTGTGAACTCTTTTAGTCTACTTCTAGGGAATCCTTCTTATTCCTTCCTATATGAGAAGGTGGTAGTGCTAGTGCAATTGTGTGGTCATCAGTCTCATCACAATGATAAGGATATGGATAACATAAAAGAACGTGTGATGGGGGAAGGGGTGGTCAGGAGAGACAAAGGAAAAGGGGTAGTGTTCGTCTATTCTCTTGTTGTACATACCAAGTATCTTACAAGAGAATTAAGAAGGATTCTGATATAGACTGGACATATGATAATGAAAGCTAAAAGAGAGGATGAGGATTTAGACTAAAAATACAGAAATTAGTTGTAATTAGAGAACACTATTACTTCAGATTTAGAAATATTGAAATTATAGAATTTGATGGTTGATTGTAGTACTAATGCAAATAAGTCACCAATAAGAAATTACAATCCCAGTCCTTTGGGGGCCTGGACAATCCCTAGATAACAAATAAAGAAAAGTAAATTATGCATAGAAATTTTCCGATAATGTTCTATCTCCCTGACTCATCTTCCTGTATATATAGACAAATCTGATTTTCATTCCTTATCTGTCCTCTAACAAAGTTACTCCAACAAAGGCAATCCCTATATTACCCTTCCCAAAGGCCAGTTCATCACATGTTCCCCACTTAAACCAATCATGACAATAACATTCACTTGGCAACTCATTTCTCCTAAATCTCTTCCCCTTCCTCTGTGTAAACCGCTGAGTATGTCACAAGATTGTTTCCACCTTCCCCTCACTTTAACATATCCGTGCTTCATAATAAATTACTTATAAGAGCCATTAAGCCAACTATTAGCACAAAATTTTTCATTTGATACTATTAAAAGCAGTAGTGCAGAACGAATTGAAGAAGTGACTGCTAAAAGAAAAAGGATATTAAACAACGGGAACTGGAAAAAAAAGAAGGAAAGAAACAAAAATCATATCATCAATGCGAAGTCAGAGCATGAGACGGTAAAAAGTTTCTTACAAAGAAAAAATAGGAACTTAAGCAACAGAATGAATCAAGTTAGAAGAACTCATCAGTCTTCACCTAGCTAATAACTAGTGTTTCTAAACATTTGACAAGGATAAACAACTCAGACACATCAAATAGGCCACAAGAACAAAACTTCCCTAGAGATAGCTGGGTAAAGCACTTGGAGGTGGACGTTTTAAGTACCTAAGTCCAAATAAAACAGTACGGAGTGTTTGGCAGTTGGCACAATAAAATATAGTATAGCAGATGGTTATATGCAAAATTATTCCGAAAATACAACCTATGTCAGAAACTAAGACAATGGAATGAATGATGTTACTAAAGCTCATCAGACTTCACCTACCAGAGAGCTTGAATTCAAAACAAAACAACAAGGTTGTGAAACTTGAGATAAAGCCACAAGCACAAAATCTCCAAGGAGATATCTGAGTACAACCCTAAGATACGATACTCGAAATCTATCAATATCAAACATCCATAACCGCCTGAGCTAGTCATTAAAACACACCTGATTTACTCACAGGACCGCCGGGAGAAGTAATCAAGTCAGCCAGGAATTTCTCCATGACATCTGCAGTATAGTCCAACTTAGGCCGGCTCGAGTTGCCCAAACCAGGCCAGTCAACAAGAGTAGCCCGGAACTTATCATTACCGTACTGTTGCATTATTTCCGAAACCACCAAATCCCACTCTTCCTTTGTGCTAACATCAGAAATTGTGGGTATCATTAGCAAATTCTTGCTCGGGTCGGAACCCTCCTTTTCATGCTCCTCGTAATATACTTTGATAGACTTATCACTGAACTTCCATTCCCAAAAATCATTCTGAAATTTATCAAAAACAACACAAAATGAGAGATAATTCCATGAATTTCAATCATTTCAGATGACCCACTTCTTTCATTCTTCCAACAATTTCCAAACTTAAAACAACATTTCAATCATTGGTGTTGAATTAAACGCAGAATTCACTTTGAAAAATTAAGCATAAGTATACCATAATTAAGAGCAATTCCCAAAACAATTGAATTCAACAAACCCACTTCCTTGATTGTTTCCACAAATGACAACAAATTTGATTACAATTATTTGATAGTGGGTCAAACCCATAGTTTTCTATAAAATTAAGCATGATATTTATAAAAAATAAGAACAAATTTAACAAATATTGCATCAAAAATTTACCTTTTTAAGAGTAGAGGGATTATCAGCGACAGAGAGATTGGAAGCAGCAGCTGAGGTTGAAGCATGAACTCTTAAATGCTTGAAGTTTAGGGACTTTGAGTATAGTTTGGGTTGAAGTGATTGAAGTGAAATTAGTTGAAATTGGAGTGGGAATTTTAGAGGGGAGGATCGAATTGTAGCTGGGAATGCCATAATTGAGTGATTCAGTTGTTGAAATTGGGAGATTTGGGGTTTAGGGTTTACAACTTAGGAGTTAGGAGCAAATGTAATGGCACAGAAGTGAATTACTTGTTCTTCAATTGGCCTTGAAATTAAGAATTTTTGTTGACCTCAGGAAAATTAAAAAAGATTCAAGTTCTTTGCCTTCACCTTCAACTAGTATGGCGGATTTCGGGTTTTATTGTTTAAATTTTAGATTCTAATTATCTATTCAAATTTGAATGAAATCAATTATCAATAGAAAAAGTTTATAATAAAATGGTGAATAAAACATAGTTAAAGCTACTAATTTAGTAAATATTAATATTAAGATATTTATCCATCAACTAATGGATCTTGTTTAGCTAATTTTATTAGATACAAAAAATAAATGAATCGATTTTTTGCAGAAAAAAAAATCCATAAGAATCTAATGATGTAAATATTGTGTTTCTATGTATGTATTGTGTAAGGTATTGTACCTAGAGTTTTTATGCATTTATGTCCATGCAATTTTGTTATCAATGTTGTAATATATTGCGAGACACTTCTTAGTTGAATCGAACATAGCATAACGCTTGTTGGATTTTTGTACCGTCATATGTCTTGCATAAGGTTATAGAACCTAACTTTATACATTATCGATGCGACTAGTACTCATTGGCCATCGCTATCCAATTTAGTCATATTTTATTTTTTTTCTAACTTTATTATGGACAATTTTAATTTTAAAACCTAATATTATTTGATATGGATTATAATTTTTGATTTAAATATTCTTGGATTCTTAAGATTATCAAAATGAAATGGAAGCTTAATGGTAAAACCAACACCTTTTAAGAGTTTGATTTTCATTACCTCGAACTTAATTGAGATTTACAATTGTGTTCATAATGTTTAGTATCAACACAAAAAGGCCCGAGGATTCTTTATATGTTACTCCCTATGTCATCTAAAGATTGCTCAAATTGACTTTTCACGATTTGCAAAACACTACTTTAAACGTTTTTATTTCCAAATCCGTAAGGCAAAAATTTATGAAAACTTGATATTCTAAAATTTTATATTGAGATGCATCCAACAATATCTCACTTGAATATATAATTTCTTATAAAATGATGAGAATTTATGGTCAAATTTTTCAAAATTTGACTCTAAAAATAAAAATGGGACAATCTTTAGGGATTGAGGGAGTAGAAATTAGGATCACCAACCATGCAATGGAGTAAAGATTGTCACAATGTCACACCCTAAGAGCATTGCTAGCAGCTAGGGTAGCAATGGGACTGGGTTGGTTCGGGTTGGAATATGTCAACCCAAACCCAACATGTTTATTAAATGGGTTAAAAATTTTAACCCAACCAACCTGCTATGGTTCAAGTTGACCCAACCCAACCTGTTTAATAAGTAGAAGTCATTTGAGTTTTTAATTTTTAAAGTTCTAAACAATACAAAATAAAAATCTCTAATCTTAACATAGTCTTAATACAACCAAATTGAAAAGTTTGACATATATGTTAAGAAGATGTGGAGAGTACTAAAAAGTGAAAAAGAGGTAGAGAGCACCGAGAAATAAAGAAGAAGGCAAGAAGAGATGAAAAATTGAAGACTAAGAGTAAACAGGAAGAGCGGCAGAATGCAAATAGAAAGTGGAAATGAGGGTTGGGAATTGGTAATTATGACTTAAATTTATGATATGCATTAATTAAACTCGAATCATATATAAAAAACAAACCCAATAATAAATAGGTCGAGTTAAAATCGAGTTGGAAATTTTAACCCAACCCAACATGTTTATTAATCGTGTAAGATTGACCCATTTAATTAATCGGGTTGAAAATTTTAACCCAACCCTTTATAAACGGGTTGGGTTCAAGTTAGATTGACGGATTGAGTTAATTTTTGTCACCCCTACCAACAACGGGTGGAATTCCTCTTGCTCACGAGGAATTTTTCCCCCAATCCTTCATATTAGTGGAGAATATTCCTCTCATTCGTGGGGGAAACTAATTCAACCCATGAATTGAGCAATTTTCATGTGGTCTTGAAAAATCTGATATAAAAAAGAGATAAAATGGATAAAGAGAGGAATGGAAAGATTTTTGCCCATACTCTAAGTCCTTAAGACCCTAACCCGAATACGAGAAAATGAAAAAAAAAACGTGGGGAAAATCGAGATCGTCGAAACAGCGCCAATCCTTACCGTTAGATCTAGCCCATCTAGGGCCCCCTAAAACTGACTAGGGTTAAACCCTCGGCCTACTCAAGTCGCAAAAAACCTCTGTTCATCTGCAGATATAGAGAGAGTGTGAAACGCCGTAGAGGAGAGAACAATGGTGCAGCGTCTCACGTACCGCAAACGGCATAGCTATGCCACCAAATCCAACCAACACCGCATTGTCAAAACTCCCGGTAATCTCTCTTAATTAGCGGTTCTTGTATAAATTTGGAACTGCTTTGTTTATTAATGTGTTTTGATTGAAAGTTTGGAACTTCCTTGATTTCCTTTTTTTTTTAATTTGGGTTTTGTATGGATTGGATTGTTTTTTATTGAAATGGTGGAATTATGCTAATGTGGTTTATTTGTTTTTATTTGGATTAAATTTGGGTTTTGTATAAATTGCATTTTTTTTTATTGAAATGGTGGAATTATGCTAATGTGGTTTATTTGTTTCTATTTGGATTGATTTGTTGAGTATTGGGTTTTGATTGAAATTGAATGTTGATTTGTGGTTTTTGTTTGGATTGCATTGTTGAATAATGGGTTTTGATTGTAATGTTGGATGTGATTAATACGTTTATATTTGGATAGATTGATTGTTTGAACTTGGGTTTTGATTGGAATGTTGAATGTTGATAAATTAAGGTGGAAGGCTGGTTTACCAGACTACCAAGAAGAGAGCAAGTGGTCCTAAGTGTCCTGTCACTGGCAAGAGAATCCAAGGGGTATGCGACGTTCTCTTCTTTCCTTGTTTTCAGTTCGCTTTTGTGTGCGGTACGTTGTTGTTGTCTCAGTGGAATGTGCTTGTCAGGATATGTGTTTGAATGATTCTACCGTGCTGAATTGTGTGTTTTGTGGGGCATTGGATTGATTAGATGATTCTTCTGCAGTTGTGATACAAGGAACATCGTTGTTGAGATGGTTTGACGTTGTGGTTTCGTTGATGGATGTTTATTGCTAGTAACTATGTCATTAGGTGGTCTGTGCAGGGAGCTTATTCTTAGTGCTAGTCTTGGATGTTTGAACCAACATGCGGCATCCCCAAGGTGGTGGTGCTTCTGATTTTAAGAATTTATGTGGTGACATTCTTTGGATAGAAGTATGACAAGTATCAGGTTCATTTCAGGCATGAGTTTTATGCCATTCTTTCACATTTTTTCATATCTTCCTTTTAGTTATTGGTGATATTGGGATCCATTTCAAGGATGTTATATCTATGTTTTAGCTCTTCCTTTCGGATGAAATGTGCAGTGCATTTTGGAATAGAGCTTTGATGAGAAAATTGAGATTTATTTTGGTAGTTTTTTGTTTTACTATGTTTGGTTGTTACAATGTAACAAAGAGCTATTTTGGTTTAATTACTTTGTTTATCTGCCTGCAAAAGCAATGAAAATACAAAGCATAACTTTACTAATCAATATCTTAGCTTAATAATGCTCTATTTTCCAATAATTTTATATGAACAAACTTGTAAAAGTTCATAGTACATGTGTAGTACATAGTTTTACTTTCCCTCATGTATCCGTATTAAATTGTTTCCCAAACACACAGGTAGCCATTGACTTTACATTTTACTATAACCAGTAGTAATTTCCTTTGTTCCTGTTCTATTTCCATTAGTTATCTAGGGATGAGGTTGCTAGGTAGGCTGTTGATGAATTATTTCTTCTTTTAGTCATAGAAATCTGGATAAGTGGATGCTTTTAATCTGAAGTTTATCATGTATTCTTTTGATTTTTCAAAATGTTTGTTTTACATTTGTTTGCTTACTTGGTGCATGTCCCCAGTCATAGATGGACAATGCTTTATTGTTTTTCCTGGCATGTTTTGCAGATTCCTCATTTGAGACCTACCGAGTACAAGAGAAGCAGATTGTCGAGGAACAGGCGTACTGTCAATCGTCCATATGGAGGTGTTCTATCAGGCAGTGCTGTCCGTGAAAGGTTTAGTTATAACTTCATTTGAATCATGAATTCAGGATCTGTATTATCGCTTAGTGCATCCACATTTTTTTTATGCCAATTCCTTGTTTGGCTGTTTGTCTTTTCAGAATTGTCCGAGCTTTCTTGGTTGAGGAGCAGAAGATTGTGAAGAAGGTACTGAAGATTCAGAAGACCAAAGAAAAGCAAGCTTCAAAGAGCTAGAGTGGCAGAGAAGTCAAGATTTATTGGTCCTAGTTTACCAGAAGAAATTTTGTGTTTAAGAGCAGATGATGACGACCTAGGAGGAACCCTGTTTACAGTCCGTACATGTGCCAATTACTACTGAGGTGATTGTTTGCTTTTTGAATGAGCATTTTTTCCCCGTTTATGACTGATTTTCTAAGTATATCCTACATATTGATTCTAATAGTCTTGATATCAGTTTTTTTACCTTGCAACATTTGTTTTACAATCTTGGCACTCTTTGGTTTTCCATGATGTCTTTCAATCATGGATTCAAGTTTATAGACTCTTATGTCTACCCGAATGAGTTCTTGCAATGAGGTAAGAGTTGACTATTAACGATTTAGTTTTGTGGACCTTTGGTATTGTGAGAGGATTCATTCCCCCTTTAGCTACAATGGGTGAATAGTGCACCCGGGTGTATCATGAGAGCATGGTACACCTATTCCAAAACGCAGCATGGTACACCAACAAATGTATATTATATGCATGCGTAATGTACAAAACAAATTGGCAGTTACAACATGCAATCAAATGCACTGACTCCATCAAAAGTAACTGTGAGACCTATTATTACGGGGAAGAGCAGTTTATTATGGCCATAACATTAGACTTCTGCATACATTCATTATTCCAAGATTTTGTTTTTCGAAAAACCTCAAATTTGAATTTTATTCTAATGTACACTCAAATTTGAATTATATTCTAATGTACATCTTATACACATTCGATGTGCATTAAATGTAAGCTCAATAAACATAAGTATATTTGACATTACATAAATGAAAAACAAGTAGATGCATATATAAGTGTAAATATTATTATTAACTAATTCTAATTTTGATAATATTTCAATGTACATCTTATATAATTCGGCGTATATTATAGTTAACTTCAAAGAACATAAGTTTATTGGTCTAGAAATTGCATATGTACATTTATTTATTTATATATGTACATTTCACGTCAGAAGCATATACATTTTACGTCAAAAGTATGTAAATTTCACGTCTACATTGTATATATAAGTCATTATAGGTAATCCAAAAAACATAAGTTTATTGATCTAGAAATTGCATGTGTATATTTTTTGATTTATATAAGTATTTTTCATATCAGGAGTGTATATTTCACGTCAGAAGTAAATATTGCATATATAACCTTTTCAACGTACATTTTAAGAAAAATATATGTACATTACATATTAGTAGTATGTAAATTGCACGTCATAAGTATGTATATTGCATATATAAGTATTAAAACGTATATATTGAAGATAAATATATATACATTGCATATTAATAGTATGTACATTTCATGTCAAAAGTAGGTATATTGCATACAAAAGCATTCCAACGTACATTTTAAGATAAATATATGTACGTTGCATATTAGTTAATTGTACATTGCACGTTAGAATTATGTATATTATATCAATAAACATTCCAATGTACATTTTGTTTTAATTTTTTTTTTCAAATTCGAAAATGATCGTAGTCATTACGCCTATGTTTGTATTCTTTGTTTCTTGAGCCCTGTTGCAATTTCCTCTTGATCAGTTTACCCTTTCTATTTCCCCAAGGTCATTTTCTTCGGTTTGCATGTGATTCCATTGCCATGTAGGACAAGTGCACAATCCCTTTCATGCATTCGAATACACTATCTTATTTACAGTTTAGCTAAATCTACCTTTTTAGCAACACTTTTGTATGTTGTTGCTTTTTCATATGTCTGATTCATCTGTCATTTTAGATGCATAGATAAAAGTCCATGATTTATCTATCACCTTTACAATCTTCACTATGTGTTTTGTGAAGGGATTTGTGTGCTTTGATGCACATAGTGTAATTTACACCTCACGAATTGGTGAAGTAGATACTATGCTTATTGTTAACAAAATAACACAAACCTGATATCATCAATTATTGCAGTTCCCAAATGGGTCGTTAGGTACAATATATTGTTTAACCTTCATGGGTAGTATTGAAGACATTTGCAGGTGAATTTCCTACATACATTCTATGTGAAATGCTGAAATGGTCCATGGCCTTCGTGAACCCCAACATTCCTGCATATATAAGTATTACATAAATACGGAGTATCTCTTAGCTTGTAAGTCGACTTCGTAGTTCCTACAAGGCGGAGAATGTACTGTATAAAATTGGAGGATAATTTCCTTCCCCTCCTTAAAGAAGCACATGGACTTGGTTTTATCTCTGTTTTTTTTTTAATTATGTAAAGAGAGCCGCAAACGGCAAATTACAAGACAATAATTGATGAAGACAGGATTCAATCTCAAGTCTTAGATACCATTCTTTAAGATTTTAACAAACTAAGTTAGTTATTATCCACATGTTTTGTCTCTGTTACGTACCTTTTGGTGCAACATAGTTGTAAAAGGCTCGTTTTTTTTTTTTTTTTTTTTAATTAAAAAGCAACCTAGACAACACTTTGCGCTTGGATTACTAACTCAGAACTGCAATGGAAATCCATCAGCTACTCTGTATGTAATATGTCAAGGAGACGTATCACTCACAAAGTAAATGTCAAGGAGGGAATTGGATGTTACACATATAGGGATGAAATATGTAAACAATGACCTCAGATATCCTCTCTTTGGGTGAAAATGTCGAGAGGAATTTAAGTTATGCCCCCGTTATATTAATAGTTTACATCCTACATTTATTGGGAGTATAAACATATTTTTCCTAATGCCAGGCATCTCTTTTAAATCTCTAGTTTCATAAATGTTTATGAGATACAAAGAGTTAACCATCTTATAATAAAAATGAAACTAATATATATAGCACTCAGCTAACTATCGCCAGGGCATCAGGCAAAGCGTGTTAGCATTTTACGTGCCGGGGGATGAGGTATAACTGTACAAGGACTCATCCCAAGGACTACTCAAAAGCTGAAGGTTAAGGGCCATATGGCCAAGCCAGCCAACCACACTACATGTTTTGTCTCATATTGTGAATAATAATATATAAAGGCGTTCAATTCTACACTAGATAGTCTTTTACATTGTGTTGCTTAGTATAGGAAGGGTAGAAGATGTTGAAATAACAGCGAATAAATACGGGTTAGGATTAGAAAAAGAGGGAAGATTATGAGGGGTGGGCTAGGGTTAATGAGATGACCGGTTCAACAAAATTGGGCTTAGCATAATATAAAATGACAAAATATGTTAGCATTTTAGTGTATCCAAAAGTGACACGTATATGTTTATTAGTGATCATATAAAATCTTGCAATTGATGTGATGGATATTGAGACCTCAGCCATGCAGCTCTGGCTAATTATTATTGTTGGACAAATCGTAGGACAAAATTGACTTTGACCCCGGCGAACCAATTGGAAATTTTTCTTCTCGTCAAAAGTGGACTTTAGAAAAGGTTGCTAAAGGTTGCGTAACATTTTCCAACTCATCCACCAAAATCTCAGACAGATAAGTACCGCCTATAGATATTGAATTCGGCGCGAGAGGAGAAAGGCGCACAGAAGCTGTGATGGGGGAAGAGAGCTCAGTAAAGTTATATGGAATGTGGGCAAGTCCTTATGTTTTGAGAGCCAAACTTGCCCTTCAAATTAAAGGCATAGAGTACGAGTACATAGAGGAAGATCTAGCCAACAAAAGTGAGCAGCTCCTGCAATATAATCCTGTGCACAAGAAAGTGCCTGTTCTTGTACACAATGGGTTACCAGTTGCTGAGTCAACGATCATCCTCGAATATATTGACGAGACTTGGACTGAGCCACCGCATCTTCTGCCTAAGGATCCCTATCTTAGGGCCAAACATCGTTTCTGGGCTGCCTATCTAGCGCAGGTAAGCCTTTTAAGATGCATCATTTTTTTTCTCTAAAAATAATTACAGTGGTTTGCTTATGATCAATTGAGTTTCATTAAATCATTTGGATCCTTATAAACAGATTGATACAAACGTAAATATTTCAAGACAAAAGGAGTATCTTCGATAGCTAACCAATAAGTCAACAATCTTTGTATGATATGGGCAGGCATCCGAGATATTGGGAAAAACACTGATGACAGAAGGTAAGGCAGCTGAGGCCTTGCTAGACGAGTACTGGAAGAAGCTGGATGTAGCTGAAGAATTAATGAAAGCCGAGCTATGCCCTAGTGGCTGTCCATCATTCCAGGATGTGAAGCCAGGGTATTTGGATATATTGTTGTATTCCTTCTTTGGAACAGCCGATTTAGTGAAAGAGATATTTGGCCTTGAGTCCTTCACTGAACAGAGGTATCCTCTATTAGCGTCTTGGGCCAAAGCAGTGAGTGAAGTTCCTGAAGCTATAGAGGTCACCCCACCAAAGCCTAAGCTGTTTGAACTTCTTCAAGCCATGCAGCAGAAGAACCTCCAACCTAAGGCTTAAGTGATTGATATCAGAATTTGTGATGGATTGTAGACTGTTTTTCTTCTTTGAAAGAATCAAGTACATGGGTTGACATACCATTAAGTACTTGAGTTGTTGAATGTATCATACTTATGTCCTTAATACTTGTACTTTCATGAATTGATTTGGTGTATCAATCATTCTATTTCATCAGCATTTCATGGAATAAAGTTGATTAATATGTGTTGTGCACCAAGTTGTTACTTATTATGTGATGCACGGGTATAATTTTGAAGAATAAATTACAGTACATGTCTGATTTTTGTAGTCACATTATTATTTCTAATTCTGATTACACTACCAATGCGAGATTTAATTACACTAGTTTCAATTTTTGCAATCACATTTCTAATTTTGATTTTTGAAATTAAGCTGATTTTTATAGTCACAATATGGTTTTTACTGATTTACAAATTTATCGTAATTAATATTAATATTACTAGTTCTAAAATAACGCTAAATTTATATTGTCATTAAAAAAGGATTATAATTACAACCACAGCTATTATCAATAAAAACCTGTAACCAAGCATTATTATCGATCAATATAAATTTTACTGAACTTAAATTTATTAAGCTGATTTTTATTTACTGCAACTGTATTTTACTGAAAATTATTTTTGTAAAGTGAAGAGCACTAGGCCTTAGCTTAAGTAATGGTGAAAGTCATAAGTTTACCTCATTCTTTTTTTTTTTTTTTTTTTTTTTGCCTATTAGTTTGTTTATCTTATTAAATCTATGGTATTTACTCTATGTGGATGATATTGTTTTGGTAGATGAGACTAGCATGAGGATGAATGCTAAGTTAAAGTAATGGAGACAAATGTTGGAATCTAGACATTTCAAAATTAGTAGGAGTAGAACAAAGAATAAGAAGTATCATTTTAGCAATGGGAGGATACTAAGTGAAGATATCGTGGCGATTGCAATGAGTTATCTGTAAGCGAATGTTTCAAATACCTAGGATCAATTCATTTAAGGAATGGGAACATTGATTAAAATATTACCCATAAAATAAAATATAGGTGGCTTAAATGGAGAGTTGCAACAGGATTATTATTCAGACGCGGTTGAAATAATCCAAACATAATTTAAATAGATGGAATTAACAAAGATAGGGAGAAAATAGGTTTGAAAGAAGTTGTTACTCTAAATTTGAGGAAATGGAGGAGGAGGAATTTTGTGGATGATCACATAAAATAGTCTATAGGATTATGAAGCTCACCCCATCTTTTTGGAATTAAGGTTTTATTTATTTGTTTGTTTGTATTAGTTTAGCTTATCAGTTAACTAAATTTTTATGCAGGCTATGCATGTGGAATTTTCAAAGTGGAAATGCACATGAAAATATTACTTTTATTACATTTGTTTGACAAAATAATTGTATTGTATTTTATGTAAACATATAATCAATCAAATAATTTCATTTTAGACTATCAATGTTTTTTTTATATTATAAAGGAAGGTAATAAGAAAATTCACTTAAGACAACACCTCAAGAGTTGATTTTTATAATAGAAAATTTTATTAAAAAATTTTTAACGTGAAAGACAAAATATTTCCATCTCTAGTTAGGATGAGGCCTATAACGTTGGCTGACTTTAGAATTTATTTGGGCTAAAAATCTTGAATTTATGTATATAACATGTTTTTATTAGTATGAGACGGGACGGGGCGGGTTAGTTATAAATCTATCGCCCACCCTATAGCCCTTGACGGATGTGCCTTTTGTACGCATCATCACTCCATCACCCGCCACACTCATACTCATGTCCGATCCATTGGTGAGGCATGGTAGGGCGAGTCTTCTATTTAATCTGGCCCACAGCCTGTAGTTTCATGTACTAGTCCAAAAGGACATGGTTCAAAGGGTCAGTTTACTTACGAGTAGATTAAAATCCACTCCTAAGGACACTGAAAAATCATCCTGTGTGACTTGTGAGTTCGTGTTGCCTATTCTGTACAAACTAACATGCCCTGCTGATGTTAAGCTGCCTGACGTGGTGAAGGATTATGACTCTAAACCAGCTCAGGAACGAGTTGTGTTTCCTCCCAAGAAGAGGAAGATTGAGGAGGGTTTGCGAGGGGGGGTAGGGAAGAAGAGGAAGAGCAAGAAAGTGGAGGATGAACAGGAGACGAAGGAAAAGAACAAGCAGACTGATATTCAGGAGAATAGATCGATAGAACTTTGGTTTCAGAGGCGTTGCCCGATTGGAAAAGCTACTTACAGGTTGTGGCAGAAGCTTTAGGAAGAGAAGTAGGAAGGGCATCCCCTGCAGAGCACCATTCTTCTGATTATTTTATCTTCTGAGGTTCGTAGTTTGATAATAGTATTTCAAAAATTTATAAAATCTCACAGAATACACTTATAGAGATTATACATATATGTGCAATTGCAGCTATTTTTAACTAATTTGTTGCAGTAATTAAATTGATGCTATCTTTGGTGGTTACTGTTAGTTATTGTTCGCTTTGTTTGCAGATCCTTCAGATGAACTCTAGGTATACTGAGATAACCAAGTCTTTCGCTGCCAGTGGTGAGGAAAATACGACTGATTGACGTAGTAAGTGACTAAAAGAGGCGGCCTAGAGTTCTGCATTCTGATCAATACCTAATTACCCCTTGCCATCCCCAGTCAATGTACCTCGGGTTCTTGACTGTCAATCTGTCATACTGCATACTCTGAAAAACAAATTACCCTGATAGTCTGTATCTAGCTCTGAAAATGCAAGCAACTAAGGAATTCGGGTAAATTACGTTTAAATAACCATCATGATCTTTCAATTACCGTTTTATGCAACATTTGTATTACATCCAGACTACAGTATACAACCGTTCCTTTTTTAAAAAAAAAAAGAGTTGTGACTACAGTATACAACATGTAACAGGGCATTAAATTATGTCATCCCAAACTTGACCGCGAGGAGAACGTTGGGATATTTACCCAAAATTTATTCGAAGTTTTACAATGGCTTTTGATCAACTGAGTTAGTAACTGTTGAACCTCTGCTTGCAGATCTCTAAACCTTTTCTTTAGTTCCTCGTCATCTGCAACAAGCTTTGTTTCAACCCCATTTCACGTTCTGGGTGAATTGTTTGAGTATTACATTACTACAAGAAGAAGGCTTCTTACAAAGAACATCACTGAACATCTCGTAGTTCATTCTCAACATCTGCAAATTATGTAGGAACTTATTCAACAAATTAATTAAGCATTTCACAACTTATGCACCTAGCAAGCTGGAAATAGCAACAAGTGAACTGTAGAACACGTGGAATATCAAACACCTTATTTGAATGAATGCCAATAGCAGCAACTCAAATCAAGACGTGGTTATCTGAAAGGAATCCAAAAAGCTACAGATAGATACTGAACAAGTGTACTTAACTTTAGGTCAAATTCAGGACAACCCTCAGTGCGTAATCAGCAACACAAAAATTTCTATACTGAGCACTAAGACTGTAAGACCCAACACCAGCATAGTTCATTAGTAACTCTGCACACCTAAAATTTTTTAATCCAATTGTTTGATCTTATAACAGATAAATAAAGCATCTCTTTATTACAAGCACTTTTAGTTCTCTTAGTCAGATATCACATTTGAATCAAAACTGCTTCTTCTATTACAAAGAAAAACAATTGATCTCACATTTGGTTCAAAAGAAACAGAGATGCAACACGATTGCCAGGTTTAGAGCAATTTGTACAAAAAAAAAATAAAACTCCAAGTAAAAGCAAGCAAAACAAACTCATGGATCACAGTATAGCAGCAAGCAAACACAATGCAGATCAATGAGTGTTTTTAATAACAATACAGAGCAATGGACACAGAGAAGGCGGGTTTTGAGAAAGATTATGACTTAAGTCATAATGTATAGGAAGCAGAATGCTATTTGGGAGAAAGGCGAATTGAGGCTTGTGTGATGAAGGATATGCTAATGAGTATTTTGGTTTGATATAGTTACTTTACAAGAGGTTGAATATGGATAAGGAGATATACAACCAGCTGGGCAGCTAGTGTTGGGGGACTTCGTTAATATCTGATGTAAAGCTTGATTTTAATGTAATACATTATACTTTCTTTATGCTTCGTATATGTTGCTTTGGATTGGAACTATTTCTGTACTATATAATCTATAACATAGTTTCAACTGATCTCAGTTTTCTGTGTGTACCCCTCATCTAGCTCAGTGACAACAAGTGTGTTCAAGTTTACAGCTTAGAATGATGTTAGAGCAGGTGCATATGAAATATCCAGAATAAGATATAGGTAGAATTGGGCTGTTGTGCAATGTAGTTCATATACATGACTGCATGAATTTGGCAAGTTGCAGCACATAGAGGGTGAATCTATTAGACCTTGCTGCTCACACCTAAAAATACAATAAGACTTGCCCAGTCAATGAGACTTAGCATCAATGAATATCACATTCTCAATAGCGTGATCCTTCTCGAAGAACTCAACATCTTAGCCTTTATAACCAAAAAGAGAAGCGACAGGACTCAACATTTTTTGAAAAGCTCTTCAGTCACTAAGCTGAAATTGAAAACTCTTACCATAATCTGTACCCGGCATCTTGTGGCAGAGGAACTCTGGCCATGGAGCAACCAACCCTTTGGACCAAGTAAGTTTGCACCCAAGTACTTCGACTTCTCCTTGATTTAGGGATCTTGCTTCTTTTTCATTAGCCATCACAAATACTACGGGCACTTGCCTTGTATCTTATACTTAATGTTACAGAAGCATCCTTACTCCCAAGAGAACGCACTCTATATGCAAATCAAAGACAAATCAGGCAACAATAGCTGATAAATGCATTCAAATTTCTAAATATCTTTGGTGATAATGTACACAAAATAACATCTGAAATCATCAAGCACGAATCTAAAATCAAAGCAGAGAAGGAAGTTGACTCCAATACAGTCCAATTAGAGATGGCCAGTGGGGCCCAGTCCACTTAAAATGTAGGCCGGCTACGAATGAAGAAACCCCATCCCAGCCCGTGGTCAGGCCCAGCCCGCCCAGCCCATGGCTACCTCTGGCCCCAATCACATAGTATGCCTACAGCCTTGAAGATGACTTAATGCATGCCTTCTCCCCTGTAAACATCTCTTTCATAAGCTCCAAGCCTCAAACTAAAACACCACGTCCAATCATTCAGCAAACAATTACAAATAAGCTGGGACTGGGAGCAAAGGATATGTTTAATTATTCATTTAAGTACCCACAGGAAGAACTTTCAAATTGAAGGTAGCTGCTGATGAGAAATTTTGCAACCAAAAAGAGACAGGAGAACCTGAAGTAAACAACCTTTTGCATCTAAGTATTTAAGGTAGGCACAAATCAGTAAAATTTTGCTTCCGCTAGCAATAAATAATGAATTTTATCTCTATATACAGCATTCTTTATCACAATTAAGGTACCAGAAGTCCAAAGCTTTAAATATTCTGAAGTTTTGAGAACAGATGTTCATATGACTCGATCATTTTGGTTAAGATAATCTGAAAACAAATAGAAAACCTGACAATCATCTTGATTCAAGGGGAATGTACTTGGCAACATATTCAATACGAAGTATTTCAGATGTCTGAAATCATATTCCTCTATGTTTTGGAATAATACCAATTCTAATCCTTTGAATGAGGTATTAAAAAAAATACAGACAGAAATAAGAAAGCATATCTGACAAAAAAAAAGGCACGAAAAAAGAATGAAGGATCACCTGCTAGGTTCATGTGAAGCATTACAGATACCACAAACAGTGAATCACACAAGACTGTACCCAGGTTCCTTACTTAATCTAGTTCCCTTCATAAGATCTCGAATCTCCTTCACTTCATCCCATTGCCCAATACCAGCACACATGTTTGATAATGATATATAAGCCCCAATATCAGAAGGCTGCAGATCAATAACCTTTTTGGCTGCTAGCCTTCCAACTTTAACATCGCCATGTAG